>CM052336.1:27158522-27213501 GCA_028455595.1 Lasioglossum vierecki | reverse complement strand
CTAATGTAAGAAACATATCTAATGATTGGAAATAGCTTTAATTAAATCATTTTTTCTTCAGGCATTACATCATGTATATTTTTATACCAAACCTTATCCTTCATTGAAAAGTTTAATAAAACCTACAAATAATCAACGCAATCAAATAAAACAAAAAGAAATTATTACAAATACACAAGTCACAACGCTTTTTGAAAATTTATTAGTTATTGCATAGTGTGTTTATTTATGACACAAACAAGAAATTTGAATGATCAAAGAATGAAGTGCAAATCATTTTTTTCAATGATTTAATATATTGAGAATAATGTAGTAAACCTCTCATATGTGTAGCGTTACGTGCAAGACGAAGAATTTACTCATTTTGTTTTAGTAACATTTTATTTATTAATAACAAGTTATTTAATAACAAGTCACCTATTTATTCTTATAAAATGCAAGGAATCTTTTAAATACTTCGTTATTGTATCCTTCTACACAGGGTTTTCCATTTTCGTATTTGGCTTTCTCGTATAATTTATATGTTGGTGCTGACCACCAAAAATTTTTAATCCCTTCTGTGCCATCGATGTCTAATGTATTAAGTTGATATACGGAGAAATGAAAATTCTGTCCGTCCGACTGAATACACTGTACAACAACAGGCTCTGACAATTTTTTTACATCTAACCCAAACCTCTGTTGAGCACAAAGTGTTGCTGCTGTAAATGATTCTATCAATGACCGTGCGTGAATTTGATTTTCAGTAACTGGCAATTCGGTTGTATTTTTTACTTCCTCTGGATCGTGATTTATAAAAATTGTGTGAATATTCTTCATTGGAGAATTTGTGGAAATTGCTATAAAAAAACAATACAATGCATTTAATTTTTTAAAAAACATGTAACAAGCAATGTTCACATAAAACTTACGGTATGTAGTTTCAGTTTTGTAAATATTTGTCTTTGTTAAACCAAGAGCCCAATGTAACGGAGAAAGATCAGGCAGGTCATTTTCAATATTTGTATTTGCATCAGCTATTGGTGTTATTGGCGCTAATGACGTTATTAGATCCATTTTTAAGCACAAATTTAGAAGATACGATTCCTTTTCTACAATCCGCGTTCGTAATGAGAAAATTAATGAATTGCATTATGGAAAATATTTAATACAATTTAGCATATGCTGTGGTAGTGATCTTATCCAACAACATACCTATGCACGTGGAAAACATTGCATCTTTCATCGTTATTCGATTTTGTGCGATGCTGAGTCCACATAAAGATTCACATAGTTGTAAAAATTTGTATGATATGTTACGCCTACAAGAAGATCCTAATTTTAAAATGAATATGTAAATATAACAAAAGTACAAAATAAATAAAATTACATAATTTATACCTACATCTTTCTTGTGCTTGTAATACCATACACTCTAGGAAATACCCACATTGGTTTGTCAGGATTTTTTAATTTTGGTAATTTCACTTGTTGCGCATCGTATATAGTGGATGTGAAAAGAATTCTAAAGCAATGAACAAAATTATTAAAAATTTTACTTGATGTTATTGCAAACAATGTGTAGTCTCATTGTTATACTATTTTACCTTTTTACCAAATCATCTACGTGACCTGGTATATCTGTGACCAAATCTTGAATTTTTGTTGGAAGTTCATCGTCAATCTTTAATGTTTTTGTTAATAAACAGGCTTGTGGCACACCTTCTTGTAAAACATTGTGATCTTTATATGTCAAACAACTTCTTGGCTTCCAATCTGGGTCTATTTTAGGTTTGACAGTTACCTCAAATCTAATAATATTAAAAAAATATATTTTAATTACAAGCTTTACAATATTAAGGATCATAAAATACAGACTACAAAAGAAATATTACTAATGCTTCAAGAATACGTTTTGTTCAACATTAAACGAATTTGCCTTGTTTCTAAGTTCATTTAATGCTTCAACATAAAAATAATATGTTTTTATGTATTGTTAGATTAATAAGAAGGTAAATAATGTTTTACTAATCAATGTAGCTAGCACTCAAAATAGCTCTCTTTAATTGGCACTCGATAATACAATAGGACCTAGATTAATCAGATTAATTGGGAGACAAACAGCCCGGATAAATTAAGGCCTAATGGATAATCAAGACTCAAGAGACATAATTAAAATGTATATTATATTTCAAACTAAATTTTTTATTTTAGAAAATTTATTTCCCTTCATACTATAGTCGCATTTCAACGCATATTTGTTTATAATCGGGATCCGATTAATCGAAATTCTACTGTATACATAAGAATTTCTATATTCAGTATCATTGATTGAAACTAAGGTGAATACAGTGTTTTCTCGATGAATGACACAAATCTTTGCCCTTTAATTGTCCCAAAAAACTATCCCCACTACTGCATAGTATACCCTGTGAGGGGCCAAAAAACTTGAAAGGCCTCGGTCGCCCAGAAGTGTAACATAATACAGGTCGTGTATATTGGTATGAACCACTACTAATCCAATCAATAACAAAACTTCTTTATTTCTCATTATTATTTTAATGATTAATATGTTGGTCAAAGTCCCATAAAAAATTAATGAAAAATAAATAAGTTTTGTTATTGGCTTAGTTATTTCTCGATGACCAAGGCCTCTCGAACTTCGTTGTCCTCTTCTACGTTCGGTAGTAGTCAAAGAATAGTATCCCAGGCTGATAATTGTCCCTGGCCAGACCCGTGTTTTGGATAATTATCGAAAAAGCACTGTACATTATTATTTATACTGTGAGCAAAATAATAGAATAAATAACAATAATTTATAAAACGTATAAAACAACTCGTATTGAAACTAATGAAATTATGAAACATGAAACTAATGGCATTAATGAAATGGAACAATTGAGATTGATAGCATTACTTCTTGGCGTTAACTTCTAGAGTTACTATTTCTGTTGGATCTCGTACTTGATAACCCATAGATGTTACAATTTCTTCTGCATTAGTTACTTTTATACGTCTTTGTTTCTGTGTTTGCCATAGCAATGATATTGCTCTACCTATATGTTGCTTGCATAGTACTTGGGTAAACTTCATTGTTACTTATCTGAAACAGAATTTTCAGTTTATCTATCAAAAATGAATTGGATTAATTTCTGGTTTTATATTATATTATAATTTTGTATTATATGTACTACATTGAAAGTAAATAACGTCAATATCGTAAAAGTAAAGAAAACGAACTTCCGCACCATGAAATTTTTAAATATTGTTATTACCGTTAAAAAAGCATAAAATATTAACTTATATTAGGAATTCATACGCTCCATGCGAGAAATTTATAAATACGTGCATCATGTACCTTAGAATAGCGTATAAACATAGAATTTCCTCCACTAAACAAAAGTTTGTTTACACCAGTTTACACTGCCGCAGTATAGAACACTTCCATAGAGTCGAAACTTCGGGGTAAGAAATATTTCAACATGATTCTTGTAGTTCATAGGTTCCACCAGATGACGGATGTGGGAAAAGTGCTATAGTCTATAATATATATATATATATATATAAATATATACCCAGATAGCAAAAAATCCAATTTCGGAAGAGATTCTGTGCGCGCAGTCATCGCTATTTGAGCCTTCCAATGGACCAGGGATTTGGACCTGAGCAGAAAGACGGCACAATTACGGACGCTGACCGCCGAATTTGGCCGAATTTTCTTTTCCTTAAGAGGGCAGCACCGTCGCACTATTGCGAATAGCCGCTTTCCAGGGCAGCACCGTCGGTGAGGATAGTTCGCACTAATGTGGCAGATGTCAGCGAAGTAAACGGAATCCCGTTTACTGACAATTCAAAATACTTTATGTTCATGCAAGGAGAGAAAACAAAATAATAAACGCCAATGTCAAAATTATATATATTATTATTATATTGTCGTTCTTTACAATTCTTTATATATAATATATATTATAGTGCGACAGTGCTGCCCTCTTAAGGAATAGAAAATTCGGCCGAATTCGGCGGCCAGCGTCCGAAATTGTGCCGTCTTTCTGCCCAGGTCCAAATCCCTGGTCCATTGGACGGCACAAATAGCGACGACTGCGCGCACAGAATCTCTTCCGAAATTGAGCTAAGTCGGCCTTGAGCAGCTCCCAGCGTAACTTGATCTAAATTCTGCCTGCTTTTCAGCCGAGGGCCGACTTGGCCCAGGAAATGCCTGGCTATCTGAGTATATATATATTTTATTTTATTATTTATTCATTTTTACTTTACTCTTATTGTTTTAAATATGGCTTACACATATCTTCAATTATAATTTGGAAACGGTAATATGAAGTAATTTTACTTATTTTATTAAAAAAGAAAAGAATAGTGAGAACAATATATAATTTTTCCGAATGTTTACGAAATAATTGTATAAATACTCAAAAAGCTTTCCTTGCTTTTCTATCGCTATTCACCATTTTAAATTATATTGTGACGTGCTTGTGGGCAGCAGATACTTCGTTATCTTGGAACACTGGGGGGGGGGGGGTCCTATGCATATTCTATACCAACACCGGGTCTATAAGTATATATGGTCTAAGGTCTAATTGCAAGCACTGGCAAGCACCAAAGAACAATAAGCACGTGCGCGTGGCGCTATGATCTGCGCCATGGAACCTTCAGCCATAGATGGGAATGCCGTTTTTCAAAGCGTCTCCCGAGAGACAGAAGTGGGATGGACTAGAATATATTGTGTTCAGAGGTGTACTATCTAGTTTGCCTAGTGATTTGCATATTACGAGATTTCTACCTTTGACGTATGAAAAGATGGTGACCTACTGATAAAGAAGTTTTGCGAGAACGAAAATCGTAGTTGCTGAAGAATTTTTTCAAGTAAATTATTGATACTGCAAAGAACGGGCAATGCATTGGAGTTGGACACACTTGAAACAATCTATTTCAGTTATACCCGTATGTATTGTACTTTACAGCTTCGTCACTTGTGTCTATTACAGTACTCAATTATTGAAAAAACTTAATCATTCTAACGATTTAAAAAAAATTTTAATATCGTTAATTCAACCAAACAATCTATTTTTGTATGTATTATTTCGAGTAATATTATGTGTATCTACCATTAATTCTATAATGCGGATTTTCTAAAACAACTTCATATTTCTGTTTACTTTTATAAAGGAACATCTTTCAGACAATTTTTCACATTTTTCAAGTCTAGATAATAGTCTAATCGAGTTGACATATTTCGTGGGCGAATCAAGTGCTCGTGTTTTTCCTCTACTAATGTAGAATATTTATCAATACTTTGTAGTAATCTTATAATCTTATCTGATGTTACTTTCGTTTTGTTTGTTGTGTGCATTTGTGATACAGACGTAATTGCGTATATTTATGCATATTAATAGTTGTGTTCATAAACAGTGCACATTTTAGGTAAAAGAATTATGAATTCACCCAAATCATTTTACTAAATTTTCACAATGTCCCATTGTGAAGAAGAAGTGGCATCATCTGGTTTTCACCAACTAAGTATTACAAGTAAGTCGTAATGTATATCTGTAAAAAATATAATTAAAGGGATCGTATATCATGCTTTTATATTTTACAATGATCACATATTTTTAATAGAATTCATTTTATTTTCATGATATTATACTTTTGAATACTTTTATGAAAATGATGATATTTATCAGTTATTGATAAAATTTTATTTTATTCTAGTTGAGGGTGCTATATTAAAAAGTTCAACATTTTTGAAACCAAATCCATATATAGAATTTTCTGTTGACGACAAGAGTCCTAGAAAAACAGAAGTTTCAAAGTCCACGTATCAACCAAAATGGAACGAAGAATTTACGATACTTGTAACACCGTATTCTCAATTACATTTTCGCCTCTTGGATCACAGCACATTTCGTAAAGACACGTTAATAGGAGAGAAGAAAATAAATCTTTCTGAAGTGTTATCCCACTACAATGGGAAATTGGAAAATATGGAAGTAACGTTTGACTTGATGAGCGAAAATAAACATGATTCGCAATTGTGCAAAGTTGGAGAATTAATTACAGTATTCGATGGGTTAAGAATTAATATGCCAAATGTGTCATCATTAAGCATTAACGAGTCACCATGTCAGACACAATGCACGCCAACTGATGGTAAGGATTCCTTACTTATTAGGCGAACAATATTAGGAATAAAATGTTATTGAACTTGCTGTCGAATGTCAAATTTCTTTTGCTCAAATACAAATAACTATATTCTAGGTGTTATAAATAATGATACTGCTAGTAATCGCAGTATTCTTAATGGAGGTGTCCGTGCTCGCATGAGATTACAAGGAGCTGAAAATGTTCCATCGTCTGCTTTTCGTGGATTAACAAATACTTATCACAATTCTAATTGTAATGTTGGAAATGATCAGCCTAGTGTTGATAAGAATAGTGAACAAGTTGAACCTGTAGCATCAAATTCTTTATCGAATGGACATGTAATATCACCTATGGACAAGTCTGTTGTTTCATTACCCGGACGTCACGCAATATCTTTGTCGGAAGTACGTCAAGTATCTCGAATAGAACATGCACCTATGCCTGGAACGGTAGATGGGAGAGTTGGTATGTGCGCAGATCAGTTCTCCAAACTTTCTGTCTCGGAAGCTCGTAATGTTTCTCAAGGAGAACAATCCACATTATCTGGAACAGTTGGAATATGCAGATCGGATCAATTATCGATTGGAACAACTAATGTGGACATGCGTTCGCATAATAGAACAGACCAACCTGTGTCCAGTGGACGCAACTCTCGAACAGAACAATTATTAACTACTCCTTCGTCGGATAATTTTGGAAATATGAGGTCCGATCAGCTCCCTACTCCTACGGTAGATGGTTGTGTGGCTTCTAGAGATCAACCTACCACATCTACCGCAACGGATAATCAAGGAATTTCTCAAACGGATCAGTCTACAGTATTTACGTTACCAGAAGGATCTTGTACATCTCATTCGGAACAGTCTTCAGGATTTCACATCGCAGATAGTCGCAGAATGTCACGTACAGACCAGTCTGCATTACCTATTCTACCTGTGGCAGAAAGACGCAGAGCTGTACGACCCAAACAGTCAACAACATCGACTACTCCTTCTAATCCTTTAGTCGTGCAACGTGTAGCTTCATTGACAGCACAAACTGCCATGGCACGTGGTCAGTCGGTTCCTCAGTCTGGGTCATCGATAATACTTGCAGAAGTTGAACCTACAAATCATTCTGAAGAACCTTTACCTCCTGGTTGGGAAATGAGATATGACATATATGGAAGAAGGTTGTATCATCGTATTAGAAATTCTATAATTACTTATTATTCAGTTTTAATGATTCATTCGAAGTTTGCAATTTTGAAGAAATATCTAATAGCCTTTTTCTCTGTTTAATGTACCTTTAATTAGGTATTATGTTGACCATAATACACGAAGTACTTCTTGGGAAAGACCGCAACCGTTGCCATTAGGATGGGAAGTACGTAGAGATCCTAGAGGCAGAATTTACTATGTGGATCATAATACGAGAAGTACAACATGGCAGAGACCAAATACGGAAAGATTACAACATTTCCAACATTGGCAAGGTGAAAGGCAACATGTGGTTCAACAAGGTAACCAGCGGTTCCTTTATCCTCAAGTAAGTAATAACAATACATTATATCATATATTAAAAATTAGTTCACCTCTCTCACCCTGTATAGAATCTGGAAATGCGAAATTAATTTTTATTTATATGTAGGCTCATGGAAATCAAGCAGCTGTGGCAGGACCTTCAATGTCTACGGTCGATGATGACGATGCTCTGGGACCGTTACCTGCAGGATGGGAAAGACGTAAACAACCAGAGGGAAGAGTTTACTATGTGAATCATAAAAATCGTACTACCCAGTGGGAAGATCCTAGAACTCAAGGCCAAGAAACTGGAATTGATGAACCACCATTACCAGATGGATGGGAAATACGATTGACCGAAGATGGAGTTCGATATTTTGTAGATCATAATACAAGAACAACTACATTCCAAGATCCAAGACCCGGTGCACCAAAAGGGTTAGTCCAGCTTCTTTAATGCAGCTGTAACTATTAGGTTGTTGCATACGAAATGTCTGATTTTAGAATGCAAATGTTATAAAGCGTTTTGATCGAGAAATACTATTATAGTCTGCAGATTTGTTATATATCACTTTGAACCGGAATGCTGATCCTTAAGATCCTATTTACATTTTTAATTTAGATAACTAATTTTATTTTTAAATCATCATTTTATATGGACATCAATTAATGCGATCGTCGTTCAAAATGCGATGATTCAAAATGATTATTCAACACGCTATTTGTTAAAAATATGTATTCGTAAAAAAGGTGGGGTTGGATAAAGTTACTTATCAGTTAATAATCAGATATTTCATATACTACAAACCTAATATTTTTCTTTGTTATTTAATCATTAGATATATTATTATGATATTATTTAGTGGGAAAGGTACTTACCGTGTGCCAAGAGCATATGAAAGATCATTTAAATGGAAGTTACAGCAATTCCGTTACTTGTGTCAAACCAATGCTGTGGCAAATCACATTAAAATTAATGTTAATCGACAAACATTGTTTGAAGATTCTTATCATCAAATAATGAATGCAGAAGCTTTTGTATTGAGACGCAGATTATATATAATATTTAAAGGAGAGGAAGGACTAGATTATGGTGGTGTATCCAGGTAAGAGTTTCTAAACTAATGCTATAATAGTGTTCCAATCAAAATTATAAGTTATAAATCTTTGTTACAGAGAATGGTTTTTTTTGTTAAGCCACGAAGTGTTAAATCCAATGTACTGTCTATTCGAATATGCCAATAAAAGTAATTACAGCTTGCAAATTAATCCAGCATCTTATGTAAATCCTGACCACTTGCAGTACTTTAAATTTATTGGAAGGTTTATAGCAATGGTATTCTATAAATGATATTTATTGTTAAAACCACTGTATTCAGTTTTACATACATTTAATAAAAGATATATTCTTACAGGCACTTTATCATGGGCGATTTATCTATAGCGGTTTCACTATGCCATTTTATAAACGTATGTTAAACAAAAAATTAGTCATGAAAGATATAGAATCTATTGATCCAGAATTCTACAAATCTCTCGTGTGGATAAAAGAAAATAATATCGACGAATGTGGTCTGGAATTGTACTATAGTGTTGATTTCGAAATTCTTGGCCAAGTCATACACCATGAACTGAAAGAAGGTGGTGATAAAATTAGGGTTGTCGAAGATAATAAGGAAGAATATATCAGGTATTATGATATACATAAGTTGCTTGCATTATTAGATTTAGTATTTGCAACAAAAACGCTGATTAGTAATAGCGTAAACACCCTGTGTACACCACTGTGTTATAATAATATTTTCAAAATTATTTGTTTCTATAAGGTTAATGACAGAGTGGAGAATGACAAGAGGTATAGAGGACCAAACTAAAGCTTTCTTGGAAGGTTTTAACTCAGTTGTGCCGTTGGAATGGTTGAAATATTTCGATGAGCGGGAATTAGAACTTATGCTCTGTGGAATGCAAGAAATAGATGTGGAAGATTGGCAACGCAATACAATTTACAGACATTATACGCGTAATAGTAAACAAATCTTGTGGTTTTGGCAGGTTGGTTTTTTTTTACATTTGAATACTATATCATTGTTAATTTAAATATAAATTCTACTTGTTAATATTATGTGTTCAATATTCAGTTTGTAACGAGAACGGATAGTGAAAAACGAGCTCGCCTTTTACAATTTGTAACAGGTACTTGCCGAGTACCTGTTGGGGGCTTTGCAGAATTAATGGGTATGTATTCGATGCTTACAAACGAATAGAAAGTTTTTAAATTTGATGCTGAACTGAATATTACGTTCACTTTTATTTCATAGGGAGTAACGGGCCTCAAAGATTTTGCATAGAGAAAGTAGGAAAAGATACGTGGTTACCAAGATCGCATACGTGCTTCAATAGATTGGACTTGCCACCATATAAGAGCTATGAACAGTTAGTAGAAAAGTTAAATTATGCGATTGAAGAAACAGAAGGTTTTGGCCAAGAATAATTGCAGATATGCTTTATTAAATGTAATACTGAATTATCTACAGAACCATCAAAACAAATCTAGTGTAATGATGCAAGATTTATAATGTTTTGGTTCGTTTTATTCTCAGCAATAATACATAATTTCTAGGTAACATCACCGTAGAGTCTATATAAATATGATAAGTGAAATATGTTGGGAACTTTTATTAACTTTACATAAAATTCTTTTAATAGTTTTAATTGAAACAGTTTTGTTTCAATTTACAATTCTTCGAACAACGCATCGCAATTACAATTGGGAATATGAAATTCGTAGAAAATATCAATGATTTGTAAATTTATACATATATACGTAGTCAACTATTGATAGAGTAAAATAAAAATAAAGATGCCAAAATAACTATAATATAATTAAAATCAGTTTTTTCATTTTTACGACGTTGTAATCTCTTAATTTGTGAAGATTATAAATGATTTCTTAAACTTCTACTTCTATGAAAATTCGTTTTTTAAATTTATGTAAATGTCTTATTTTATCGACATATATATGTTTGTTACTTTTTATTATTTTCGAATTTAATGTTGCTAAAATGTAATGTTTTTAATTAAAGGAATTTATTGATGCTTTCTACGATGTATTGATATTGCTTAAATATCAAAAGGCTTGAAAATTTCAATAATAAATATTGTACATATTAAACTATTAACGATGTATATTATACTATAAACAAATAACAGTTTCATGTTTCATCCTACGTACTTAGTTATTAAATAGTCATATTTTTCTGTACATATCGCGTATGATAAACATTCACATAATTGTCAGTAAATTTTCAACAAAATTTACAAAAGCACTTACATGTATTATTAATGTTCTAAAACGTTAAATTAAAATTGCATTCATGTTTGTTATTACAGATTTAATTATATTATAAAATATGCTAAATGTTTTAATAAATTTAAACATAAAATTCCTAAATTAATATCTGTGATATCAAACATGTTCAATTTTTAGGATTATAAACATGGAATCTGTTACTTTGTTTGTAAACAATTTTAGTGCGTGTACGCGCACGTACATGTACAAATAAGTATTGTAACTAATGTAACAAATAAGTAATGAATTAATATATATGTATGTATACATTTAGCATGCATGCAATATAAAATTGTATATGTGTATACACAAATTAAATACATGGAATGCATACTGCAACTACAACTTAATATTTAAAAAAAATATATAAAAGATTTATAATACTATTTAAAAAATTAAATAAATTTAGTGATCCGTTTACACGATGTTTAAATACTTATATCATAACTTTGTATTGTGTGACTTTTTATTAATTTTTTTTCAAAATTAGTGGGGACGTATCTTCACAGCATAAACGTTAATTCATTAACTTAAACATTTTTACATTATATTTTACGTTATTACTATGGTAATATAACTGTATGCACTGCGTATTATTTACCCTTCTAATTATCAGGTAAGGTATTATTGTTTGTCAAAGATTAAATTTGAAGCCAATAAAAGATTTGAAAATACAAGACGTCAAATCGCATGTATAATATATATTTTTTTTTTGATATTCACATAAATTCTATCCATTTAGAATCATATATGACAGCTGATAGATTGTAGGATTCCAAGGAAGCATCGATCATCTGAAGATTTAATTGCGCTTTTCTTTTTAATTCGAATCGTTCAATACAATAATAAATCAATAGAATCGAACTTCAGACTATATTTATACAATCTTCTCATATATTTATAAAACGCAATTAGTTATCGACCTGATTTTATATCTGGCACGATGCACAGGATTGCTATATAGGGTATCTAATAATTTTCCGTACAAATAGGTTCGGTATTATCTTTTATAGCTGGAAATAAAACTAAAGTGCATTACATAACAAAAAGTAAAAAAGGTATAATACTCCATTAAAAATGTATTGTTATAACAAATATATCAAACACGAAGTAAATTAATAAATTCACTATAGATTATTAGATTTTGATGAATGTTATGTTGCAATTTTTCGAATTAATTAGTCCATTTATTAACAATTTTTTTTAAACCTCGAGCTGTGTATCAAACTGTATAATTCTTTGTGTTACAGAATGCGTTTTAATGTTAAACGAGTAAGCCGCAAAAAGTGTTAATACTGTACCGTTAATGTTAATCGACATTCAACGTTATTTAACTATAGAACACGCCACTAAAATTGATATGGAAGTCTCTTTCTTCTGTAATTTCTTGGGCCTCGTTTTTGCGGGACATGTGGCATAGTTTAGATTAGATTTAGACTACGGCGTTTCTTTTCTTCGAATCGCTCGTACACCGCGGGCCTCGCCATGACGATCAGCAAAAAACATAACGGATTTCTTTTCCTTCTATCGACAATTGTTGATAAATCTTTGAATAGCCAATACCGTTCAAAGATTTAGCAAAAAACATAGTTCCTGCAATCCTGGAAACTAGTCTTAATCTAATGTTTGCGCACGCAGTTATTTTAAACATTAATTCCAAAGTTTTTTAATGGTCACAGAGAACGACGCTTTCAAAATTAACAGTAAAAAAATTGATTTATAAAATATCAACGCTGAAACACACCTTTAAGACGAATCCTTTACTCATCGCTAGACTGCGAATCTTCATGCAAATTAGAAATTTTTAATATGTTTAATAGATTAAAAAATAATACAACACCAGTTTTTACTGTTTTAAATTATATCTACTCATTTTGAACATAAACGCAAAATCTTCCAAATCAGATCTTGTTTTCCTTTGACATTTCGCTCGATTATAATCAATAATAAGCGAGATATTAACGGCTGTCAAGTATAACGACCCTACATTGTGTCAGTTGGGTATATACAATAATATCTCATTTATTATAGAATATTTGCATGCTATAGAAAGTGCAGGGACTTTCTGTACGGCCTTTCGGAGAACGAAATATCGGATCCAAGGGTCAGATTTTATTCTAATTCGACGATTAATTAATCTGCCAAGCTTCTTGCAGGCACTTAGGATTAATTCTGTACGAAGCATGCATGAGTCTTTCATGGTCACGTGTACCTTTCGAAAAAGTTAATAAATAGAATAAAATAACATTAGGAAAATGATTCGATAAATGTTCTGACATTCGGTTCTTTTCTTCATTAGTATTTCCGGCTAAGGAATTATAAGAAATTGATGCCAAGAGCAAGATGTTCAGGAACCTCTCAAGAGGGTGATCGAACTTCGGGAAATGATATCACTGTCCATTTAATGTAGTGTTCTTCGTTGCAGACGTTGGAGTTGCACTTGAGGTGAGAACATTTTCCCTAGTTGACTTCCTCAGGGAAGAACGATGATCTTCGGAATGGAGATCGATACGAAGGGTCGGTCCTACCATAAACAGAAGACAAAGGGTAAGTAATTGAACTAAAAAGTAGATTGCGGGTCTACATGCATATTTTTAAAAACACGACTGTCAATGTGTTCACTCTTCGACGGCAGAGTCTGGTTCTATTATGTCCAAGAGTATCAAAATCGTCATTCAATTTGATGTTAGATAGTGTAAATCGAATCGGAAACTTTTTTCCAGCAGTTGTATTAATTGGAAACTTTTTTCCCAGTAACAATTTGTTTATTTGTTCGTGTCTTTGCAATAATAAATGTAAGCTTATGTTATTTTGTTGTTTTTCATTCTTCAATAAGCTCCTTTTTCATTTCCCATCAGTTTCAACTCCATAAAGTAATAATTTATACTTCTAAATTGTGAATGTTTTCTCTAAAATCCGTTTCAATGCCTCCGATCGGAAACATTCTGCCACGGGGTGTACATAGTGTCTCAGCTAAACGGGGTCATACAAATGTCGTTCGTGTTCGACTTATTAAAATTTTCATATAAAATTAATATAAATTGAAATTTTAATATAATTTGAGAGAGTAAACAATTACAGTTTCGTTGAATTGTTGTTTCGTTTGTTTACCTATAGTGAAAAATCCACAGCATACTGTTGCTCGGGTTCAGTCGACCGTTTTTATTTGCCGACAGTTTCTTTGGAGTGCGATGGATTGCGAGGGTCCTGAGATCAATTAAAATTTATAATAATGTATTAGATAAGCAAGAAAGTAATTTCGATGTTTTAAGGTGAAATGGAAACAAATTGTTTTATTCAAGCAATGACCTTTAATCGATACAATATTTTTCATTGCGTTCGATGATCTTTTGCCATCTTTTTGATAGCTTCAGAATTTCGCGCTCATAAAACTTCTTGTCCTTACCGGCAAAAAACTGATCCAAGTGCGATTTCGGGTCATCATCATCAGTGAATGTTTTACCATTGTGTTTTGCCACACACACCTTTGATAACACGTATGAAATTATTGGAGCTTGTGCTGTCAGATTACAATTTATTCTGAAGTTTACAAAACTGTTTCAATGGTAAAACATTCGCTAATGATGATGACCTGAAATCGCACTTAAGAACCAGAAGTTTTATGATCGCGAAATTATGAAGTTATCAGAAAGATGGCAGAAGAACATCGAACACAACGGAAAATATTGTTAATTAATTAAAATATTTATTTATTAATTAATATTAATTACTAATTAATATTTATTTGTTAAATAAAATATTTTTTATAAAATATTGTATTGATTAAAGTCCATTGCTTGAATGATAAAATTTGGTTTCATTTCACCTTAAAACACCGAAATTACTTTCTTGCCAACTATAATATGAATCTTACAAAATGTTGTCGAGCATTTTTCTTACCTATGAGACTCAGCAATACAGGCAGAAGTATCAGACCGTGTGCAGCGCCGAACAATACAATACCCAAGTACATCCGGAAATAAAATACTTGGAAGATTTGAGTTTTCGCGAATGCTAGGACAATGATTCCTATGATCTTGGTCAACGTAATTCCGGAGAAAACCTGTGGACGCAATGGGAGAGAATCTTCGCTTACTCGCAAGAACATATCTTTTATGTTCATATTATACACATGATATAAATAAAGGAATAATGAAAACCGAGGAAATGTACTTACAGAACTTCCCATTTCGTTAAGCGTCTCCGTAGCTCGTTCTAGGCTCGTAGTTCCTTTGGAATGCAAATAGGAATGAATAATGTGACTGCAGAATTCGACAGAAATACCGACAGCCTACGAAAAGAAATTCACGTTGATTGTTTGAAATTGCGTGAACAGAATCAGTGAGGGTTTCTCGTGAATTTTTGGGATTTCTGATACCGTATGGAATCTTTTAATATTATTTTTTAGTAAGAAATCCCGAAAATTACAAGATCCCGTCCCGATTCCGAAAATCGTTCCCGTTTCCGTTCCGAACCCGGTCTCGCATACCGCTAGTAATATGCCAAAAATATAATATGTCGAAGTATAATAGAAAATGTCTATTATCTATACAGGGTGTCCCAAAATTCGTGTACTAGTTTGCTCTAGCCGCGCTCTGATTGGTCTGTGTTTTTTGTTAATAACTCCTAAACAAAGCCGCTGGCGTCATTTTTGTACAGGAAAATGTCGCTTCAAATGACCCAAGGAACCTCCCATTTCCGGGAAGTACACGAATTTTGGGACACCCTGTATAATTTATCTATTATCTATATCATTATCTATATAATTATCTATTATCTATATAAAGTCTTTCGGCTGTTCTTCCGTTTACGGTCCACCTCAGAATTCGATGAAATTTTGAAAATAGGTTCTTTTTTTACTAAAATGACGATTGCCAGAAGGATTTTTGGCGAGTCGAAAAATTTTTTTTATCATTTTCAAAATTTCATCGAATTCTGAGGTGGACCGTAAACGGAAGTTTCGCCAGTCTTTCTATTATTATATTGTATAGTCTCGAATTGATCATCGAATTGTCACGTACCATTACTAAATTAACGAGGGATACTGCATTTAATTCAATCTCCCACCAGTACATGAGACCCCCTATGTTTATGATGATCATCATTACCGTCAGCACCACCATCAACGCCGAAAACAGCGAAAATCCTGTCAAAACTATAGTGACTAAAAATATAACGACAAGCGACAAACCCAAGGATGATACAGCTTCTAACCAGATTGTCAGATACTGCTCGTAATAGACGTAGAACACGCTGAAAATAAAAAATAGCGTCGAGTAGACATTATGTACTAATTACAAGCTATAACTTCGAAAATAATGATACATATTAATGTATTTACAGCGAATTCGAAAAGTATTTGAACCCTAAATTTTCGATTCTCGAGAAATTGTCAATATTAAAACTGATAATTTCATTGAAAAAGAATAGTATAATAATAAAGGACCCATTTTACACATATATTCCTGTCTCTAATTTTTTCATAAAGCAGGTTGGTAATTCATTACCGTTATTTTGATACAACAACTTCCGATTCTACTTTATAAGCTTCAGAAACAATTGTAAGTACCTTATTATTAATTTCTATTGTTTAATTCAACAATATACTTTTTACTTAAAAACGTACCAAAAAATATTGAAAAAGTATTAAAAAATGTTTTTAAAATACTTAAACAAATAAATACATGATATTATATGTGATTTGAAAACGTTGTGGGATCATTAAACATTATAAATAATTTTGGCCAGCTAAATCGCTGAAAGGGACCACTGTGCGACGAAGACACGATGAAGGAGGATAACGAGTAGCGTGTGTCCATAAATAATTGAAAAGTGTGAAACACACCTGTATGGAAATACAGTTATCTTCTCGTCTGCCATGTTTTTCTTATTAATCATCGTCGTAATCTGGTCAGCTATCAATCTGGCAGATTTCAAGGCTTCGTACCAATCCGAAGACTTCTTCAACGGGATATGATAACCCATGAAGTAAGTATCGCCGACATCTATCGATCCATGCTTGTCATAGTAATAATTCATTGCCTGAAAGATTACAATTCGAACGTTTACTGCGATCAGTACTTGCGCATGGAGGAAATATGAAACTATAAAATAAGATAATCTTACATCTAGATACGCGGGCCTGCCAGCCTTTATGCACGAGGGATCAGGTATGTCTTGCAGGAAGTAGGATACATATTTCCGAAAGCTGCTTTCGACTGGTCGATTATTAATTATCTCGATGGGACATTTTGAACACTCCTTGGAGTCTAAAAGAAATTTGATAATCTGTTATACATAATTACTAGCCTGTGGATTGTACGCATTTACCATAGTATGTACTAGAGCTCGGACTTTTCCCCGGGTATTTCATGAGATAGCCGAGTATTCGAGTACCCGGGTATCTCATAAGATATAAGTAACAAATGATTTTGTGCAATTTAAAAGAATAATGAAATTAAAAGAACGTTGATATATTTATTTAAATTTATTAAAATCGTTCAAGAGGATAAGTAATCGGAATATATCGTCTGCTTTTTCCTATTGATGCAAACGATTTTTATTTTGTATAAAGATCCGCAGTGTATTCATGAGATACCCGGTTACTCGGGTAATTTTTTTTACCCGGGTATCCGGGTAATGCTGTTTACCCGAGTACCCGGGTATCTCATAAGACATAAGTAATAAATGATTTTGTGCAATTTAAAAGACTAATGAAATTAAAAGAACGCTGATTTGGAAATTTACCTCTGTCGTGTGGGCAGAAAGACTGATTACTCATGAAGTACTTGCAACAGCCTGAACTGATAGACCAATCGTTGTAATCGTCTATCCAAGATGAAGCAGCTCTCAATAAATATGATCTGTAATGGATCGAGAAAATAAGCAATTTTATTTACATCGAAGCGTGTTATATACAGGTTGAGGCGCCACATTTTGCCATCTAGATTTACGTCATAATTATTACGCATAGCAAACAATGTTTCAGATGAAGTTGAATGGTTTTGAGAGGGGCACATTCTGATGGTACATTTTTTTTGTAGATGGACGTGTAAAGGACATATGAAGGTCAATAATGTTTTTTTTTTAAATCGAATCATATATTTTTGATTGCATCAGCTGACGCTCCTTCATATTCTTTACAAAAAAAGTATTAATCTATTTGTGTAAAAAAATCATTAGTTCAGGAGATATTTTAATTATAATTTATTAGGAAATCTTTACTCTGGTCAATAATATGAATTCAATGTGATAATGTAGTAGGAGAGCACTACAAATTATAATTAAAATAACTCTTAAACTAATCATTCTTTTACACAATTATATTAATATTTTTTTGTAAAGAATATGAAGGACCATCAGCTGATGCAATAAAAAATATATGATTCCTTTTAAAAAAACATTAATGACCTTCATATGTCCTTTACAGGTCCACCTACAAAAAAATGTACCATCAATAATGACGTAAATCTAGATGGCAAAATGTGCCGCCCCACCCTGTATATAATAAAGAAGATACGTACTCTGCAGGTCGTTTCGCTGCCGAATATATCTGCGTGTACATCGAATCGTCATTGCACCCTTGGCCTCCGCAAATGGTATTTTGAACGTCTCTCCTACTGTAATTCAGCCCAGGAGTAATTACAAAATAAACGGGCGGGCCCATCGATAAGAGATCTCCCATAAACTGAAAGCATTTATTATACATTATCATCTTCATCGCTAGATTACGGATTTTAATGCAAAATGAGGAATTATCTGTAGTCTGTATCAATAATAAGGAACAGAAGTCAAATAAAAATTGGTCATTCTCATGAAATATGCTGTAGTCCATGTGAACTTACGGGGGAGGGAGGAACCTTTAAAGAAGTCTTTAGTGAAGCCAAAATGGCCAAAAATTACAAACTTTGAAGGCATGTGTATACACTTTATACTGAAATGCAAAAAATATGAAAATGAAAGGAAAAATGCTAAACTGTCTGGATCTTTATCCATTCTGTTAGATTGTGAGGAACACATTGTCGGTCTTGTCCAATATATCAAAGATACTAAGATGTACGAAACGACGAAATCGACGATGGTGACGTCAAAAAGTGATCGATCTGGCATGTAATGATCTAAATGTGTTTCTTCTTTTAATTTAATGTTTAATTCTAAGAACTTGAAAATAATGTAGAACAACGCCAATGTGTGAACATTGCAACAGGTGTACAAATTATTTCGTGGCCTCCACAATTAACCATTTGTAAGTTTCTTTTAAATTCAATTTTATACAGCATTTATGAGTTACTTGTAAGATAATGTAAGTGTATAGAAGATGATGGGGATCATGTTTTGATTGTCTGCAAACGAACAATAAAATGATGACGAACTCACGAACTAATTTGTGCACCTAATTGAAACCTAATGGGATACGTTACTTGGAAATATTTCAGCACGTAAGAGTCCATTGGCATCGAAAGCTTTTGCTCCAAGCCGATGCCAATTCTTGGCAGTACCACAACGTGTGTCACCAACATGGCGAAAAATAGAATCAACACAATTATCCTGACCGGTTTCTTCATGATGAAAGGCGTGTAAAACCGTTTGAATATATTTTGAACGATACCGAAGTTCTCAGCAACTTTAAGGTCCTCGTCATCTTTCACTTTGATGCAACAAAGCACATCCAAATGGTTATTCTGAAATAGCAGATATTGCTGTTAGATAATCGCACGATTCTCATTACGATTATACCTTACACAGTGGTCCGGGTTTGTAAAAACGCAAATTATATGTCGCGTCGATTGTTGTACCTTGAATTTCAAGGTCAAAAGGTTAACAAAACAGGATAAATAAACAAAAGAGGATAACAAAAGAGGATAAATAAAGGCTGATTAGAAAATAACCGTGTGAATTTAACTAGTGCTTTTTTACTGTTTAGAACCACAATAGATTAGCGTTAAAATGTAGTTACCTCTAATCTTTGAGCATCCAACGATAAAAGGCTGACGAAGGCCGTCGTTTGTAATAGGAAATTGATGAAAATGGACAGCGACGCGTAAAGGGCGAAAGTGTTCACTGCTGGCATGGAAGACAATGTTCCTGAAAAAAGTGTATTAATTATTAATTCGGTACCTAACGAAGCTCAAAGGAGCGAATAGCTGAAGACACGTTGACTGATACAATTCTTCGTATATCTTTAAAAATTAATTTCTTATCATAATATATTATAATTATTAGGTTGAAACGAAAGTTCATAGCGTTTTAAAATTAAAACTCAAGGATAACATTAGGATATTTATACATATATTTGTTCATTAACATATTGTCCATTCTCTTTTGTTACTTTTTGCCATTGTTTAGGTAACTTATCACGTTATTCAATAATCCAATAAATAAATATCTTAATTTTATCTTTGAATTTTTTTTTAAATGAACTACGAACTTTCGTTTTAATCTAATATTTACACTAAGCAAGCTTCAGCAGCATTTATACGATTTAGAAGATTTCAAGAGGCGGCTTTAATTGTGCTGTGTTAATTACTTTAATTTTACAGGATTTTTTGGGAGTTTATCAGTGAACGTGTCAGCTTGAATGATACGCTGTAATAATAATACAAACCGATCAGAAAGCAGAGACACTCGGATATACTGGTGAGCAACATCGACGGACCCACCTCGGCCAGAATGTTTCCTATGTGTTCCGGTATTGTTCTATCGACGGGTTTCGGGTTTCTTTCGAGTGTCTGAACCAAGATAAAAATATTGTCCACCCCTACGGCTAACACCAAAAACGGAATCACCTGCGCACGAAATTTTTAGAATTTGTTATTGTTAACACTAGAACTACCGAGCACTAAACGCAGTTGGCATACATTGCCTTCTAATAATGGCAATATTTTATTTATTTAGATTTCGTACAGACGATATTTAAATATGTACTATAATAGAGAAGTTCACTAAAAAAATTTCTCAAAGAAACATATTTATACGTTTAATATTTCTAATCGAAAAAAGTTTGCACCAGTCATTTTGACTGGTCCGGTAGTTCTAGTGTTAATAACTATTGTTATAGCAAAAAAAATATTAATTGGTGTTTCTCTGGAAAGATTGTACCGATCGCGATTTAATTTAGTTGGAGATACTGTCGCGATGCTCCCACGTGCAAAAATTTATATATAATTTATTATTATTGTTAATAACAATTGTTACAGCAAAAAAAAATAGTTGGTGTTTCTCTGCGAAGAATCTTTCAGAGTTAGTAGGAGATGTATCCGCGAATATCACCCTGGAGATGGTTTAAACAATCTATGCTTTACCATCTAAATTCGGTGAATATATTTTTGATAATGATTATTAGCATTTTTGATGATCATTAGCTAAGAAAAAAAAATTAAAAAAAAAAATTTTCTAAGAAGGTCAGAGAATTTGCCAACATGTGTCTCTTTTTTTTTTGTTCTCGCGCTCGAGGACGTGGGAAGGGGCTCTCACCCCTCCTACCTGGATTAATTGGGGAGGGATGACGGACGGATGATTCGCAGCAAGAAAGATAGGCCCGCGGACTTTGTTACGAGCTTTCGACGAATGTAGTTCGTTTTCTTGTGTAAATACTTTTTCGTGAGTTTTTCTATGGAGTGTGTGAGTGTTCGCTGTCTTCGATTCCCGGTCCCGATGAATAAATCAGGAGGTGAAAGGACTTCAGGGGCCTCTAGGAGAAATGTATCGCGTTCTTCGACATGTATGTATAGGGTGAGTACAGTAATCCCTTGATTCTTATCCAAGGGACTGTTCCTGGAGCGGACAAGAATCGCGGTGATAATTAGTAATTTTGATCGCGCTGAGCGAGACTACAATAGAGCAACTGTTTCGGCGACGGCTACGCGCTGCGTGGGGCCGCAGAGTGTCGCCGTTGCCGGCACAGTTTAAAGGCCCACGTGTTCTCACAATGTAATGCCAATTCTAAATGGTTTATTTTGCATTATTTTTTTATGAGAATTTTATTGGCATGTTTCTGGCATTATTCTGATTAAAACAAGACCAAACACGATATAATTTGGCCCATATTTACTCTATATGTAAAGCATAATTTATAATTTATGATACCTTCAACATATGCTATAGCATATGTTTAAATGAACAACTAAACATCTCGAAAATATGTTCTCTAAGAATTAGACTTGAATTTTGTAAATCAACAGAGTTGCAGCCCGTAGAAGCACAGCGTGATCTGCACATACAATATGCCGTATAACTGTACATTTGACATGAATTTGATCTGTTCGTACAAGAATAAAATTGAAATTATACAGCGTGTCCCAAAATTCGTGTACTTCCCGGAAATGGGAGGTTCCTTGGGTCATTTGAAGCGACATTTTCCTTTACAAAAATGACGTCAGCGGCTTTGTTTAGGATTTATTAACAAAAAACACGGACCAATCAGAGCGCGGCTACAGCGGATTGATTCTGGCTCGGCCAATGGCGCCGCCACTCTAAGCGGGACCTGTCGCTGAGTCGGATTCCGTTTGCTCTAGCCGCGCTCTGATTGGTCTGTGTTTTTTGTTAATAATTCCTAAACAAAGCCGCTGGCGTCATTTTTGTAAAGGAAAATGTCGCTTCAAATGACCCAAGGAACCTCCCATTTCCGGGAATTACACGAATTTTGGGACACCCTGTATCGTACTAAATAAAATTGAAATTATATCATGTTTGGTCTTGTTGTAATCAGAAAAATGCCAGGAATAAGTCGATAAAATCTCATTAAAAAGTAATGAACATTAAGATGTTTGAACATTCGATTCGTTGTGTTAATTTAGTAGTGTTCACACCGATATAGCCGGGCTAAGATGGACAAGAATCAAGTCGTCCAACCTGGGACAACTTGCTAGGGTTTACTGTAATGCGAAAAAGTTTTTCAGAAAGAAAATGTTTGGTTCAGTGGGGCAATACTGTGACGGAGAAGGTTTTTTCTCTACCTCTATCTCTATGTTTCTTTCATTTTTCTACTGAAATTTCTTAAAATTTATATCATTTCGGTATGTTCTCTCGGTTTGATATTTACCTCTATAGTGAGCAACGTCGTGGGTACGCCAACGTAACCGAACAGACCGAGCGAACAAGCCACGGATGCCATTACTATCACGATTCCGCCAATACTGAGCATTATTTTACTAGTCAGCTGAAATCGCAAGAACAATAAAACGCTGTACACGGAGCACACTGAAATAAGGCATTGGGTAAAAATGTAGTTTAGGGGAACCACCTAATAAGTAATATGCTATTATAATTCTAATACTACAATAATCAAGAAGTTCGAAGCATAACTATTTTTTTACTGTCATCTTGGCGAGAGATATTGTTTACAGACTTATTTATAAACAGTCTAAATTTCACGAGCCTTAGATAAATCATTCACTTAGAGCAGTGTTGGCCACGCACCTTCGTCACGTTTGCTGGTGTCTAGTGTCTTAGTTGCAACACACGTCTAAAATTTGTATATATCTAAATAATTATATATAGTAATTATATGGATATATGTATTAATTTTATATTTTATTAGATATCTAGATAAGAGATAATTATGTATATTATAAAATGAAGAGCATTTATTAATATACTATACTTAATAATAAATTATTAATAGACTGCGGATTTTATGCATTTATGACAAAAATGAGTAGGTGTAATTCAAAACAGGAAAAAAATTAAAAGAGTTTAACAATGCCGATATACTATTTTTAATATATATTATTAATGAAATTTATTAAATATGTAGAAATGAAATTTATGTATGAAATAATTAAAAATCATTAATGAAGAAAATAAATTTTTACTCAGCACCAATAGCTTACAATTGATGTATAAATATTTTATTTTGCATAAAGATCCGTGGTCTATTTAATAACGCCTTGCTTTACAATATCGTGTCTGACACATGATGAAGAATCTGAACACGTTCTGATAAAAATGTATTTTAATAATAACCTTTAAACTGAAATAAATATCTATTTTGGTCTTGTTAATATACAGCTACTGGAGAACATATATGCATAAAATTTTTATTATACAGTATATGTATAAAAGTTTTAGTTACTAAAACCGTAAGTTGAACGCATATAAATGTAAAATTGTTGATCAGGGTTTAAGTTAACGTCGTCACAAGTTAACGTCGTTGACATTCCAGGTGGGTCCCCTAAGCCGTATTGTTTACACAGGGTTTCCCAAAATTCGTGTACTTCCCGGAAATGGGAGGTTCCTTGGGTCATTTGAAGCGACATTTTCCTTTACAAAAATGATGTCGGCGGCTTTGTTTAGGAGTTATTAACGAAAAACACGGACCAATCAGAGCACGGCTATAGCGAACGGAGTCCGATTCAGCGACAGGTCCCGCTTAGCGTGGCGGCGCCATTGGCCGAGCCAGAATCAATCCGCTGTAGCTGCGCCCTGATTGGTCAATGTTTTTCGTTAATAACTCCTAAACAAAGCCGCCGACGTCATTTTTGTAAAGGAAAATGTCGCTTCAAATGACTCAAGGAACCTCCCATTTCCGGGAAGTACACGAAATTTTGGGACACCCTGTATAAATGAAAAGTAACTTACGAGACATCTTTTGATGGAACACTCTATTTTACCCAGAGCTATAGCTACGTAAATGAACATTAGTATGTAGGAGAAGACCACCGTCAACGCTTCCGCCTTCGACGATCGTTCTAACTCATCTTGAATCGATCTTTCAGTTGTGTACGCGACGTCCATGAAGTCCGGTCGTTCATTAGCATCCCATTCTTTCATGAAGTTGATAAACCTGAACCGTTAAATCTTCTGTCGTACTTATTTAAAATACCGTGTGCGGTAGATCTGGTAGTACGAGCCGCAAGAATGAGAATCTACATGAAATAAGCCGAAAAGAACGAATAATGTTTTTTCGTTTAAGGCTTCTGCTTATTATTTATTAATTATTAAGTGTACACAGTGATTCGTGGCTCTGGTAGTTAATCAATTGTAACTCGATTTTTATTTCGATTCCTTTAAATATTATATTAATTTGTTGTAAGATGGAGTAAATTGCGTAAACTTTAAAAATATTTAAGAGAAATAAATGTTTATAAATATCCAATAAATTTCGAAAGAAAAGGCTGCGAATTAATTTGTACATCTAATAGATCAGTATTAGCTGTAGCGTCTGACCATTGCCGAAAGTTTCTACTTATATGTATAATTATAATAGATGAAATTCTAGAAATTAAAAAATATAAAATTCTGTAAATTTGAATTGAATTTTTTCTCTATAAAGAAGCCTTAATCGAAGAAACATTATTCTTCCTTTTCGACTTATTTTGTCATGTAAATTGACCTCCTTGGTGGTTGTACCACCAGGCGGAGTTGGGCATTAATCAGTTAATATTTTAATCAGGTTTGATTGATTAATATGTACGATTAAAAAAGGTAATTGTTGAAAAATTGACGATTGATTGAATCGATTGAGGAAGTTAATCGTCGATCGTTGATTAAAAAGAGAAATCGGAGACTGATTTAATCAATTGTTTAAGTTAATCGCTACACGGTTTATCCAAAAAATTGTAATAAGAAGGGAGAGAGAGAAACAGAGAGCAAAGATGGAGAATTGACAGAAATATATTTCAACAAAAACTCAGTCTACATTTTTTCCGGTATGCATATAGTTTTGATTCCGTATTTCATTTTGAAATTTCAGCAGATAATCGTTAATCAAATATCTGACTATTACAATTGGAATTAATGTAATCGTGAACCACAATTAACGACTAAAGAAAGTAGAAGTTTAATTGTTAATTGCGATTAACGATTGAAGTAGAAATTTATTCGTCAATCGTTGATTAAATTATTGCCCTACTCTGCCACCAGGTCGGTCGCACTCTATGTACATAATACACAATATTCAGTGATTGGTACGTGCGTAAATAATTGCTTTTCATTACTTACCTCTGTTCCCATTTTTCTGCGGCGGCGAGTTTAGATGTGTTCATCGAGTTTGACACCATGATTGATATAACCAGCCCCGTTGCTTTCATATAGTCCCTCGCGTCGTAAGTAAAGTTATTCTCGTGAAGGAATCCTCCGTAAGCCAAGGCTGGAAACACTGGTCCTCCCCACGGTGCAACGCACGTCATATCCAACGCATTTCTTCGAAAACAAAAAGGAGTAATTTGATTTAAAAATTTTTTGTTACTGTCTTTTAAATATTTCACTCTGCTGATTTTTACTATCTGCTTTATCATTATTTTATCAAAATTATAAGTGCCAACATGAATATCGATGCGAGTGTATGCAACGTTTATTTTGTTCTAAAATATTTTTACATGCTGTGACAGGTAGAAAACAAACTCATTTTTTTTCTAAAAAATGCTGCAAATTCAAACTTCTCCAAAAATGTTGAATTTATAGCGTTCTCGAGAAAAAATGCGCTTACAGTTTCTCACGCGCTAAATACCGAGAAAAAAACTGAAAATAAAATGAACAGTGAATTATAAAACTAGATTTTTTGAAAATCGGATAGTGTTAATTTATTACTCATTTATTACCAATAAATACCCTGGCCCATTAAAAATTTTTATAGTTTTAATTGAATCTATTAGAAATTTTATTCGACCATGAACACTTGCTATTCGATTATCTGCTAACATATTAGCAGGTCATTTATTACTTTCATTATTAGGTTGAACTTTAGAATCTGTACCTCATATAATTTTATTATTTTTAATTCAAAATTTATTATTAATTTTAGAAATTTCAGTTTCTATTATTCAAGCTTATGTTTTTTCAATTTTAATTTTACTTTACTTTAATGAATCAAATTAATGAAAGTTTTACAAAATCAGCCATTTCATATAGTTTACAGTTAGTCCATGACCTTCAATAATCTCTTGAAGAATTTTAAATCTTTTAATTATTGATTTAATTCTAATAATTTTCAATTAATATTATTTAATTTACTTAATTTATTATTAATTTTATATCAATGATGACGACATGTAGTACGTGAAAGAACTATACAAGGATGCCACACTTTTAATGTATTAAAATTATTAAAAATAGGAATAATTTTATTTATTATCTCAGAATTATTTTTCTTTATCTCTTTTTTTGGGCATATTTACATTCTGCAATCGCCCCAAGAATCCATCTTGGATCCAGTGTATCTACGGCATATAATTTAATAATACATTTATTTATTTTATGCATTTATGGTAAAAATGGCTAGATGTAATTTAACCCCTTGGCACACTTGATGAGCCAGTCTCGTGATGAAGGTTTTAAAGAAAATATAACAAATATATATATGTTATGAATTAACATATGAATGTTAGTTTGTGCGTTTCATTTGAGATTAAATGAAATTTGATTTGTTTGTAATCAATATTGAAGCATTAAGATAAATATAACCGTACAATAAATGTACATTTTAACTGTAAAAGAAAAGGTGCGGCAAGGGTTTAAAACAATCAAACTATTAGAAGGATTTCAAGATACTGTTACATTATTTTCGACTTGTTGAACATTTAAAGAAAGGAGATAAATTTTTATTTCACTCCAGTTCGTTGTAATTCACGTAGAACATTTTTATGCTGTCTAGTAATAAGACATAAGGTACTTACTGCGCACATGCGAACAAATGATCGAAATAACTGTCTCCTTCGATCACCTTGTCAGGATTGTTTTGGAAGTATCCCCAAACGCTCTGTACGGTACAGTGATCGACAGTAGTGGGTCCGGTAAAGTCATTTTGAATTGGAGCGTAACAAATGCGGTCCAATCCTTCTCCTTCCTCTTGTCCAAGCTACAAATAAACTCAGTTTTCTAAATCTGCACGAGACAAATGACGAACCACAGAAGCGAACAGAAAAGCTTGGAAAAACTTACCTGAAGAACTTTACTTTGCAGCTTGAAAACCTCCAGTAAAAATGTCTTATTAAAGACAGGGCCGAATTCGAGAGGACCAGTCGTTAAGTTGTGGGACACCTACGTTAAAATAGATTTTCAAGATCATGGTCAAGATCAAGTTCACTGGGTCGATCATTTATAACAATGGAAAAGAAAAGGAAGTAGGTGTTTCGTCCTAGACCCGCTATTAACGGGGTAGATTCGTTTTTCCAGGATTACAAAGGTGCATGATATGGGCCATCACGTTTCTCGATAATACAAAGATGGGGGTTTTCAGTAGGGAAAAGCTCTAGATAAAAGATCATTTTAGGCCGCGATTGCCCTCAAAAGTCTTATTTATCTATGAATATCTCAAAAACTATTGAGTTTTAGGCGTCTATAATAGTATATATTCGTAAATGGGAGATCGTCAACGACCATAGCCTCGCTGCAAACACCGGTTCTCGTGCCACTCAACGAAAGCAAAACCGAAGTAATCTATGTCTATCTCCCGCCCAAGAGGGAGAGAGCACTCTTGGGATCACGTTTCGAAGAGCCATAGGCGAGTAAGACCCGTAAACGCTTCGGAATCCCGAAGAGTTTCGGGAACCCGAAGAGTTTCGGGATCCCGAACGGTTTCGAGGCCCCGAAAGAGTTTCGGGGTCCCGAAGAATTTCGGGAACCCGAAACGTATCGCACTTTCGGGAACCCGACCCGTCTCGGCCGAGATTTCCCGACCCGTCCCGAACCCGAGAAATCCGGGTTCTCGCACAAGCCTGATTGCAATTAGGCGACAGGTGAAATTGGAAAAGAGAAGGAGAAGTGGTGTATAGACTTGAAACCCTGAGGGGACCAAGTATCTTCCCTTTATCGTAAATGGGAGATCGAGATCTATAAGTATACAGAGTCTCAACTAAATCGGTGTGACAACGTCCTTGCACTCTCCTTGTCAGTTAACGCGGTGTTCAGGGAATTTTATTCTATACTTTTGTTTTATTTATTTTATTTGTCCGCAGCACAATCTGCTAAATGAATTTGCTTACCTTGTCGATTCCGACAGACTTGATATAAATTTGCTCTGTTCTGTAGAACGGTTGAAAACGAGAGTCAAAATAGTCTTTCTCGATTCTCGCCCTGCTGGTGGGTGCAGCCCAAATTTCGATGGGGTCGCTAACGACAATCAGTTGTGTGATTCCATAGCTTAGGCCGAGTATTATGTACGAAGAAAGGAAAAGCGACATCGCCGGATGTGTTGCAAATGCTGTAGTATGATTATAAAATATTAGAGAAAATTTCTAAGTCACTGTTTTACTTTGAAAGTTATTTAAGAGGAATAACTAGGTTTGAGACTTCTTTTACTACAGGCCTGGGCAACTTATGGCTCACGAGCCGCAGTCGACTCCTCTCTCTTCTTCTGGGTCCTTCCTACCAAACTCTTGTGGAGTGTAGGAGGAGGTTGGGGAAATTAGGAGCAATATGAAATAGTCAGACAGATAGTGGGAGTCGTGAAGCGACAGCGGGGAAGAAGTTGCCCAGGGCCTGCTTTACTAGTAGAATAAGAAAAGCGTACCTTTGCCACAAACGCGGAAGAGAGTTCGAAGCAGCTCCTGAATGTTGTTGCAACACTCCTTCGACGGAGGACCTGCGGCTATCAATAGTAGATTATCGATTAATAAATTCACAAGTTGAAAGAGAGTTTACGATTTATAGATAAAAAAAATCGATAGCAGCCGCAATTTATAAATGTTTATAGTTTCTAGAATATCTCTAGCAAGTGGTTTATATTAATTAGCAGTATTAACGGAGAATTAATTTTTGTACAAGAAGCATAGAATAGAAGAGCCATGAGGCCAGCCCGACCACGCATATGAAAATCCCAGGAGTAGTCTTTAAAAATTGAAAGTTTACCTTATGTATGTATCATTCTAAATTGAAGAGGATTCACTTATAGATCATATGTGTGAATTTCTATGGCGCTGTGAGGTGAACTAGGCTTGTGATGATCCATTTTTACAATTAATTGAATATTCTATATAAAATAGAAAGTCGCTGAGTCGGTAAGGTAGAGAGCGACATTGAAATGATAAAAAAAAATTTGCGCGTCGGGAAAAATCCTTCTGGCAATCTTCATTTTGGTAAAAGAACAACCTATTTTCAAAATTTCATCGAATTTTGAGAATGGACGTTATCGGAAACTTCACCAAAAAAGGTTGAATGTTAATGTTCCTGTACAAATAGGTGGTACCTGAACGTCTACATAGTCTTCTGTAAAGTGCGTAAGAAGTCACAGCAGCCAGAACATATAAAATGCAGAAAATTCCTGCTATCACTGCGTAACCCACAACTCCAAAAATGAGGAACTCATTCTTCTCAAGGTTTACTGCGTAATCACAACCGGATGGACAGTCGGAACAGCTGCATGTCGATAAACCCTATTGAAAACCATATGAAATCTTGAAATACCTTATCGTTTGTTATCAAGGTCTTTGGATTTGTCAATTATGTTCTATAAGAATATCGGAGAAAAAATATAAAATGACATTAAGGTGGTTCGAAACCCATCGTAATAAAAAGTAGATCCCGCTGAAAAGTAGGCTAAAATAAGCTGAAATTAAGGGTTGTGACAGTGGAAGAATTGAAATCCTGAGGGGACCAAATATCATTACTTTACTTACTTTCTTTATAAAGTATCATTTAAAAAAATATTGATGACCTTGAAATCTCGTTAAAAAATGATTTCTGAAGAATATGCTTCTCACTGCTACATGCGCCCTTCGAGATAGTATAACTTCGCTATAACAAATTTTGTCATAAAACTACGAATAAGGCAGATCCTTAGGTAACCCCGTGAGACACTCTGTGCAGGTATGGTATATGCGCGTTCTTCAGCAATTTACTATAATATGAAATGTATTTTCTCGGACTTACGTTGGTTCTATCACTGCATGGTGTCACTGGTTCATCCCAGAATGTGTTATTAGGAATGAAATGCAGCCGGAAACCTATGAAAGTATTTGCCACTGGATCACCCTGATACTCGTACCACCTGCAACAACAATATCATGTTTGAATCTCAATCTCTCTTCTTGATGATAAAAAATAACGATGAAATTTATATCAGTGAGAACAAAGTGATCTTGGACAAAAATAGCCAAACTGCAATATCAAAATATCGATGACAAAAAATCTCTGAAATCTCTGAAAAAAATGATCTTGAAGGAAAGTTCTAGTGTCACATTTGCCGTTTGAAATAGTACAACTTTTTCCTGAGGACGTTTTTTATAAAATCATTTCATTTTTTCTGCGATATCAAAATGACCGTGAGTTTTTCCGTAAAAAAGGTCGATGAACCTTTCTCCTAATACCAAATTGTTGCCGACAGAAGGAAGAATTCAGAGACCTATAACACTGTCCAACACTAAAAATGTTTTCATATAATGTATTGGGTGGATCTTACAGAGTCTTTTGCGCTGATTCCGAATGTGGTCTTAATTTTTTTCCTACACACATAGTTTTTGAAAAACACGATTTTGAAAAAAACCTATTTTTTCAACTTTTTTCGCGCCCCGATACTTCCCCATAAACGCTCTTGACGAGATATCTCGCGCCCCGATACTTCCCGATAAACGCTTTCGACGAGATATCTCGCGCCCCGATACTTCTCAATAAACGCTCTTGACGAGATATCTCGCCGTCCCACCTAGACACTATAGATTTCGTCTACAATGTCAAACATCTGGTGCTAGGTGGCGAGATATCTCGTCAAGAGCGTTTATCGGGAAGTATCGGGGCGCGAGATATCTCGCAAAAGACGTTTATCGGGAAGTATCGGGGCGCGAGATATCTCGTCCAGGGTAACGAAAGGGTTAAACATGTTTAAACAATCATAATGTATTACTATTGCACACCACTGGATTCGGGAAAGTCTAGAGAATCTTCTGATGTAAAGAACAATACAATATTTTTTCTAATAATATCACAATATTTGTTCAAAGTTGAAAAATAGGTTTCAACTTCAAGTATTTGCATAAAAATTCACGGTCACTTTGATATTTCTGAAAAAATGGGATATAAAAATAATCAAATTGTACTAATTCTATGCGTTCCTCAAAAAGCTTCGTAGTTCATTAAGAAGTTTTTTGATCCATTCAATAGATAACGTGTCACGTTAGGTATAATTGTGACTACCATAAATATTTGGACAAAATGAAGTCTTCCTTAATATCATTCACAGTTCTGTCAGTTTCGAACTTACTTTTCGGCCGAGCATCCGCTAGCACCGTTAGCTCCGCACGCCAATTCCATAGCTAAATTTCCACTTGCTGGGTGAACGACATTTTTACAAGAATCATAAGTGCCGTTCATATATTCTCCTGCGACATATGCCTAAGACAGAGAAGGCTGAAAATGGTCTCAACGATCTACGAATTGCATAGTTAGGAATTTGAACAAAGTTTCATTTGAATGAAAAGTGAAGGGCTGACTTGACTGGCTTGTATTCTCGCAGTCACGCGAGGCAAAGCGCTACAGCATCTACTCTATACTATCACCTCGAGTTGAACTTTTTTTTTATTAAGCTTACCCAGGCCATAAAAATGGGGTCTATACATAGTCTATACATAGTCTAAGTTACAGAATTTAGTAGTTTGAGTTACAGAAGTTACACATTTTTCAGAGTTTTACGGTTTGTGTATCAGTTAGAACTTGAATTAAGAAATTGGTTTGAAATAGCGACCCCGCTTGCGTAACAAAACTTTAGAATTTCTGTAGTTTCTTCAAAGAAATTTAAGTCCATCTGAAACCTAAATATAAACTAAGTTTATGTATAAACGTGAACGTACCTCGATCTCTGACACGTATGTACCGATAGTATTATTAGCAGTTTCAATTACTCGTAAAAATCGACTTTGTTCGGGACTGCAAGTCATATCGCATATTAATTTGAATGCGTTTTTTACGCACGTCGGACACCTGCCGAATATACCATCGACCATATTCATTTGTCCAACCAGTGTTTTAACATTGGCAAAGTTGCAACATAACTCCGGCGTTTCTGAAAGAATGACAGATACAGCGAAATCAATACTTGGCAAACTTTACGCTATCCGACCTAAGCACTGTAAGCCGTTTCTTCATATAAAATAGGTGGGATTAATCCAAATATGCAGAATTTAAAAAGATATAAATTTTTGTCTATCTGTTAGCGATTCTGGCTCAGTGTGCTGTGGTCTGTTCTTCGAAAGAAGGTAGCGGAGACTAAGGAGCATTGAAACATTAATTTAAAACGTAAATGTTCATTTCACTGTTGGTTTACTTTTAACAAATGTATGATTGCTGATGTTGAAGAACAGAAGTTCGAATGTAAATATGTAAACACGTAATTAAAATATTATCTACTTTTGTTTACATATTTTTTTTTTAATGTACCGATGCTCCTTAAACTCATTAGTCAGAAGAGCCAAATATCAGCAGTACAACGATCTAGATTTATTCTGAGATCCTTTCTTTACAAGAACCATTTTTAGAAGTCGATTAAAACTAAGTACACTGAATAAAACTAGAATGTAATTTGAATTTAGATATAATTATTTGATATTTTATATGGCTGTTTGAATTTAGATATAGCGCACCAACTGATTGAAAATTGTATTAAAATACTATTGAATTAAAATATAGCAAGAAACGGGGGACAGAATGCACAGGTGGAAGAAAGAGTTAGGAAAGGGGCAGCGATAATGGGAAAGGTATGGGGGATAGGAAAAAGGAAATTTGGAAAGGACTGGGGTAGGAGAGTATGGCTCTTCGACAAGTTGGTGTGGCCGGTGATCAGCTATGGGGTAGAGATATGGGGTTGGAAAGAGAGGGAGGGCATGGAAAGGCTGCAGGAGAGGTTTTTAAGGTGGGTGTTAGGTGTGGATAGATCAACGCCGGGGTATATGGTGAGGGAGGAATTGCAGAGGGAGTTATTGAGGGGAAAGGCAGGAATGAGGGCGTGGGGATACGAGAGGAAACTGAGAGAAGGGAGGGGGGGGAGAGCTGGCTCAGCTGTGTTGGGAAGAGGCGAGGAGGAAGGATAGGATGGGAGGAATAAGGGATGGTTGGGAGAAGGAGAGATGGGATTTCTTTAAGGATAGAGGGTGGTCAGAGGAGGAAACTAATAGAATGATTGGAGTGGAAGAGGAGGGGGTGAGTGAGAAAATAATTAAAAAAGAAAAGGAAATGCAAAGAAGGGAAAGATGGGACAAGATAGAGGGCTCGAGTACAAACAAATGGTATGGGATGGTGAAGGGGGAGGGGTTTCCAGGGTATTTAAAGAAGGGATGGGGGGAAAGTAGGTGGCAGAGGGTAGCAAGATACAGATTAGGGAGTGAAATGAGGGGTGAAAGGCACTGGATGAATGAGGATAAGAGAGTATTTTATTATTATTTATTTTATTTTTATATGAGAGTATAAATTCGTGGAGAAGTCGCACCACTTAAATAGTGGGGGAACGGACTAGTTGAAGTAATAGGAACGAAATGGACAAGTATTTTCTTTCGAAAGATAAGAATATTTCTGTGAAGATAAACATACCGGTGTTTGTAAAGTACTGTGCACATCTTTCACGAAATTGTTTCCATATTTCTTTGGCATCATCGTTTTCTTCGGTTCCTTCGACTACTTTAGGAGGACCATTATATTCGCATGTCATTGGTCTACTGGTGTCAGAACAATCTCCATACCACACGCAACGTGGTTGTTCATCGCACTGTGTCAGTGTTAACACGCAACACGATAGCAACAATATGTTGAAATTTGATAGAGTGCGCTTCGCCATGTTGCGAAAACTTCATTTATTTATTCTTGCTTTTTGGATAAATCTCTCGCTGAATTTCAAGTGCTGCACACTGATTTTGACCTTATCGGATTCAAGTCAAAATTGTCAGTAGGGATTTTATTCAATTATTATAATGAAATATTAAAAACTTAGATTACTTGTGCCCTAATTGCTTTTTAGATTCGTTGTTGTTTTAAACTGTTTCTTACAATTTAGGTATGGAGAATTTGACCAGATTTTAACTGGCGATTTAGGAATTGCGTTTTTCCCTTAAAATGGGAAATGAAAAAAAATTTTGGCTGTTCCGTATCAACAAGATGTAGTATATTGCTACAGTATTTTATGCATAAATGTCCCAAAAGTCTGAGCCATAAAAGTCCCTGATCTATCCCCACTACTGCGGGGTATACCCCCTTGAGGGGCCAAGAAACTCTAGAGGCCTCGGTCACCGAGAATTATGATATCATGCAGCTCGGGTGTCTCGGTGAGACCGCCTAATCAGAATTTCCAATTTCCTTATTTTTCATTATTTTTTTATGGAATTTCAAGTTCCATAAAGAAATAATGAAAAATAAGGAAGTTGGAAATTCTGATCACATTGTGTTTACACTTAGGTGTTTACCTCGGCGACCTAGGCTTCTCGAGTTCGGCTGTCATTCTCTACGTTCGGCAAAACTCAAAGAATACTGTCCCTGATGCATATATGTCCCTCGGCAGACCAGTGCTAGGGACTTATATCCATAAAATACTATATATAGTTTTTTTCTGCGATAAATTGCAAGACTCGATGTTATTTAATTTTTGTTAGAGAAATGCATTCGTTATCGCGATTTGGTTGAAGTAAATAATTTATGCATTATAGTAGATATAATTAAATTTAACCATATAATTAAAAAATATTTACAACAAAAGTTGTAAAGTATACAGTTGACAACAAATTGCAATAACAACTAATCGTAAAAAAACTCTTTATTAAAAAAAATTGGAATAAACCTTTTTACTAATGGAACCTTATATTTTTGGTGCATTAATCGATGCATTTTTGTATTCCCTTTAAAAATTTATTAAGGTACTTAGGTCAAAAATTGATTAGTTTAGAAGTTACGAAGTTTTGTTTTTACTATAATGAATATACATATTCAGAAATATGCTATAATATTTCATACTATTGCAATTAGACATCCTTATGCAAAATAAAAATTGCCTACCTAAATTGCAACAGATAATAGATATAATAGTTGCATATTTCACTTACCTTCTCTTTTACGTTTGCATTCACGCCCTTGGAGGTGTAAACATCGGCCAGTTACACGATCTCGACCGTTTTCTGTTTAACTTCACGAAAACAACCCTGAGGACACTTGCATCGATGTGCGTTTCCGCTTGTTCAGTGTTTTGCGGTTGCACTATTGAGTTACCACGGGACTACTGGAGGGATACGCCGGTTTCTGACTTCGAATGAAGTTTATCGTTCCGACATCTTATCTTTGAAAATTGAACTCCGCCCTCAATAAGGAACGAAAGAAATTACACGTCACCTACGAACGATCACAGACGCATCTCGGGAAACTTGTACAGAGTCATGGTATAATACAACGATCGAGAATCTTTTCGATCGCTGTTGGATTAGCGGCATCTTGTACACCTGCGATTTATCAGCATTACTGGGTGAAGGAAAAGATTAAAAGCATGGAATTAGACCGGCCGCTGGTATTGTCCGATCTAATCAAACACATTTATCTGGCTCGCGACGGAAACAATTTTGGCCGGTGATAACGGAAGAGATAATGCCATAATAGACGAGGCGAGTCATCAGGACACGTGCATTCGACACCATGGCGCGCCGCTTCTTATCATTCGAACAGCTCGCACGTTCGAAAGGTATACTTGAAAGACAAAACCAAATATTTGATGTATGCAAGGGTTTCCGGCTTTTCTAATTGTTCATTGCCCTAGTAGCATTTATGGTTGGGCGACGGCGCACAGTGGTCCGGATGGAGAAATTCAGTGACAGTTTGTTATAACTTTTGAACCATTAGAAATATAGCAATGAAATTTTCACTAAAAATATCTAAAAAATAGTAATTTTTAACTATATGTAATTAAATATTTTTTGCATTTGTTAGAAACATTTTTTAATAAAAAAATTTTTTTCGACTCGCCAAAAATCCTTCTGGCAATCGTCATTTTAGTAAAAAAAGAACCTATTTTCAAAATTTCATCGAATTCTGAGATGGACCATAAACGGAAGAACAGCCCAGATTTCTTCTGACCTAGAATATTTCTATTCTATTGGGTCTATAACTCAAAAACCGGAATTTTACACTAGATGCTAACACTTGCGTATGCAGAAAAAGAAAACAATACCTTAAAACCCAATACAGCAGAAAAAGAAGAAAGAAAGAATATAAACAATTATAAGAATACTCACTTGCTTAACGTGAAATAGTTATTAGTATAAATTGTTTAAAATAAGTGAGAACGCATGTTGGTTTCATGCTGGTGACATGTGGACTACAATAATAGTGGACTATAAAATGTGGACTATAATAATACTACATTCAGAATCAGTGTGTAGCATTGAAAATTCGGCAAGAGATTTATCCAATATAAAAAAAATAGAAAAACTATTCGCAACATGGCCAAGTGTACTCGATTAAAGTTCATCATATTGTTGCTATTGTGTCGCGTGTCAACACTGATACAGTACGATGAGCAACCACGTTGCGTGTAGCACTGTGACATAATTATCAGCACAATATTAATTCCTTTTATTACCAAACTCCAAATCAGTTGTTTTCATTCAATTCGATGACCCTCTGTATTTGGTGGACAACAGCGTGCCTGATGGGAAGGTAATAAATAGACTGCGGATCTTTATGCATTTATGAAGAAATTGATTGGGTGATATATAAAGCAGTAAGAGATTGGAAAAATTCAAGAATTTTGTAATGTTGCTTTTAATGTAAGAAAGTCGTTAAGGGATGAAATCAATTTTTATGTTATTTCTGCTTCCCACAATCAATGAAAAACATTATCATTTTGCATAAAGATCCGCAGTCTTAATAATAAATAAGCCACCCTACTGGATAATCATATTTTAATGACTCAATGATTGTACAAATGGATCACTCTCGAACGTTTTCGCGTAACCGAGGAACAATAATAGTAATAAATACAAGAATGATTGTAATTATAATGTTCATTTCTAATCTCTAATTACACAATAGTAGATGAAAACGTAAACAATACGCAGTTCGTATCGCGGCGTATGCGTTCGCACGTGAATTAGTTTCCATTTTTCCGATTCGTCACGCAAAGATTGTGTTGTACAGCAAAGGAAAGAAACAAAGTAATGTGGAAAGACTTGTTACATTCTTATTTTATCCTATCTTTGTTTCGTTATAACGCGACCCCATCCCGGCGAATCCTGCTCCATAGTCATATACTATATTTCCCCTTACGATCTATAATAATTCTATCAACCATCTAAAAACTTCGTATTCACGGGACACTCGAATGGGTTGCTCCATTTTCTTCCTCTTCTTTCTCTCTCTCCCTTTCTCTCTCTTTTTCTCTCGTTCACTCTTTCTTTTGCACAAATATCCGCATTCTCTCTCACTTTCTCTCTTTTCTATCTCTCCCGATTCTTTCGTTCTCTCTTTCATTCTCTCTTTCTCTCGATCAAGCTCTCTCTCTCTCTCTCTCTCTCTCTCTCTCTCTCTCTCTCTCTTGTCCCAATCTTTCCTCCCCCATACCCCTATAAGTTTCATTTCATTTCATATTCATCTGACCAGCAATATTTACTTCGTTTAATCTGGTGCCCGTAATTCTACCGAAGGTATCGTCATTATAATTATTTAAGTATATTACGTTCAACGGTAGCGATAAAGTTTATATCAATAAAATTTGTGGAGACTGTCAATAATCGTATAATAGATGATAAATCGTTCGACGATTTACTGTCATCGGGAGAAAAATATGAAACTCGATACTACTAGGCCAACTATCGAGAGATACGTCTCCGAGGCAGAGTGTTTTTTTCGAGCAGGTCTCAAGAAATCGGAATTCCCCGATCGTTCGCGCGCGTACTTCTACCAAATCCTCAGGAACATGTTCGCTTCTACCATCGACTGAGCGGTTACAAATTGTAGAAAAGATCCGTCGAATATTTGCGAAAACATACCACCCCATCGTCTCAACAATCTTCCAATATTTAATCAAGCTTATCAACTCGAGGTTTGGGAACAATTATAAAATAAAATAACATGTTAGTTTCAATGATAATTCAAATAATGTAATTTCCCAAGTGCTCAGGTCTGGGTATACTCTGATCATCCATGAATCCAAACTCGCAAAATTATATTGTCCAATTTTGTAAACTGAATTTCCAATGAATAGTATAATAAAAGCTTAATTTCTCTATTCTTTCACACATTGCAATCAAGTGCATCTAGTATAACTGTATTTATGTTTTCTATTTGAGGTTTGTTAGGACCTCTGTATATCAGTCACATTTCTGAAAAACATACCAATTAAGGATTGAAATACAAATGTTTTGCATCAATTGTGAAAAACAGAAGCCAAATAAAGAGTTCTTTCTTTAATCATTTACACTAATGCAAATAATTTATATTATTAAAAAACATTTAACTATTCATCAAAACCTAGTAAACTTTTTAATAATAAATTTTCGGCAATTCTTTCCGATCATTTGTAAGAATATTGTCGCAAATATCCTGCTATGATCGTTCTATATTTTGTATGTATTTAATATCGTGTGAGATATTTACTGCAAGATGTATCCACACAAGAACTTATAAACAAATTATAAAATTCATACAGAACAGAAACACTGAAAGTATAGAATCAAATATACATATTTTATCCAATATCTCAGAAAGTAAAAACAGTTGAGCCAGATCCTCATTTGTACACTTCATCATTTGTCCCATCAATAACTTTTTATATAAACAAATTAAAAAATTCAACCGTACTAAAAATACTGAAAGTATTATTTATAGAGTGAAATATATTTTTGCAAATATCTCAGAAAGTAAAAATAGTTGAGCCACATTCTCATTTGCACACTTCATCATTTGTCCCATCAATAACTTTTTATGTAAACAAATTAAAAAATACAACCTCACTAGAAACACTGAAAGTATCATTTATAGATTGAAATATATTTTTGCGAATACCTCAGAAAGTAAAAATAATTGAGCTAGATCCTCATTTGTACGCTTCACTAATATAAAAAATATATAAATAAAATAATATATAATATTAATACATAATATTTATATAATCATATAAATATTTTTTATATAATTGTCCCATATTGTTCTTGATTAGTATACATTAGAAAATCATCGAGATCAAAGAGAGTGGTATCTTTCCATAAATGATCAAAGAACGAAATAAAATCCGAGCGTATATACAGTATAAATCAGAGCCGGGGAACTTGTTCCTCGAAATGGCTGCGCAACGTCCACCATTAGTTTTCTGGTTTCCTACTCTTCGGTATCACTCCTAGCTTTTATTTCCGTAATGGGAGAAGTGGCGCGGTGGCCGATGGGCCGCACACTATTTAATTCATAGGATGCCATTCGTAGGCACTGAAAACAAGGGAAAGAAACAGTGTACGGCACATGGACCGCCAGTTCCCCGGCTATGCAGTAAATGTATACGCTAGTGCAACGAATGAGCATAACCGGATCACGAGAACGTAATTAGGTATTGGAATATCCTCAGATATTCTCTCAGCAGTTCCGACAGTTGTCTCGATCACCAAAAATCCCGTGTCTCTCGTTCGTCCCTGTTCTTTCCCGCACGTTTGTCGACACTGCTATTTCCATTTGTGAATCGATTTATTACTGCTCTTACGATTATTATTAGTATTATCATTATGTTTTAGTTGTTGGTCATTCATTCCTTCTCCATAAGAAAATGTTGCCTTTGATTGTCACGAGTCCTGAATAGAAATACACACATAATGTGAACCGTGTATCGATACACGTCGAATTGTATATCCGAAGATTTCTGAGGGAACGTGGGAAAAGTGTGTCTCGTAAATAAATGTTCATTGCACGTGGTTGTAGTAAAATCACAATCGCGTTTCGCGTCGAACGAACGATACGATGAAATCGCACGTGAAATTTCATTTACGTTTTCTCTTTTTTTTTCTCTTTTCTTTTCGTGTAAAACAAAGAGACTCTCTCGAGGAGATTCTCCGGGGCGAAGGAAACAATCGGAACTCTGCTCGAAGGCGCGTCTCGACGTAATTTTTATCCGATCATATATGGATATATACATATACACCTATACATGTACAATATATATGTATGTACATATATGAAAGCGACAATGCAATAATACGAGCAACAGAAGGACCTTCGTAAATTCTTCGATCTGCACACAGGACGTCTACGGTAATTAATAAATAAGTATTTCATTATTTCTTTATCTTTCGCTGTCAAACATCGACCGACATCCTCTTACATGCATACGTAGCTTCGTACCCTCATAGACGCACGCGTGCGTGCGTGCTTTCATGCTTGTGTGTGTGTGTGTGTGTGGTGTGTTTGTTCTTGCGTGAACGCGATTGTGTGTGTGTGTGTGTATGGGTACGTGTGATTGCACGTGTAGAATGCAGAATTTTGTTCGTCTCGATTTTCTGGACTCCTGGAAACGAAACGATCGGTTCGATCTAGGAATCAATTCTACTGCAACAGCGAGTGTTTATCATTTAATCGTACTACCATTAGTATACTCGTTCTACTATTTCTATACATACATACATACGTAGATTATCAATTACTCTCACTCGATTCGACTGGCGTCCCTGTTCTCACTTTAGACGGATACGTGTATGTATGCACATGCATGCGAGTCTGTCGTGTCTGCGAAAGGAAGGAAGCTGAACGTTATCGGTTATAATAATTAATTAATTGGTTCTCGATTATGGGAAAAATGATTATCGTATCCTACCACGGATGGTCGCGCCAATAGACACATTACTTGACTGCGGATTTTATGCATATATTTTTATACAGGGTGTCCCGAAATTCGTGTACTTCCCGGAAATGGGAGGTTCCTTGGGTCATTTGAAGCGACATTTTCCTTTACAAAAATCACGTCGGCGGCTTTGTTTAGGAGTTATTAACGAAAAACACGGACCAATCAGAGTGCGGCTATAGCGAACGGAGTCCGACTCAGCGACAGGTTCCGCTCAGCGTGGCGGCGCCATTGGCCGAGCCAGAATCAATCCGCTGTAGCCGCGCTCTGATTGGTCCGTGTTTTTCGTTAATAACTCCTAAACAAAGCCGCCGACGTCATTTTTGTAAAGGAAAATGTCGCTTCAAATGACCCAAGGAACCTCCCATTTCCGGGAAGTACACGAATTTTGGGACACCCTGTATATATTCGTCATATATCGTATTTATCATATTCATGATAACAAATAGGCAGATCAAATGCGAAGCAGTAAACATATTTTTAACGAATCGAAAATAGTATTGTATCGTATTCGTGTCATTAAAATTATTTAACTAGGAAAACAATGTCTATCGAGCTTCTACGTCTTGCAATTAATGCAGTCAGGATTAAGAAACATAAGAATCCGCAGTCTGCACTTACCGGCGGTACTGTTTCATAGGTTTCTAATAAAATTTGCGAAACAATCATAGAATGCGTGTATCGAGATTATCGTATATATGTATCTACATGCATGCACGTAACAAAAGTGAGAAAGAACATTCGGCTTGAGGGAAGCATGGAAAGAAGAGTGATTTAACCTACGCTAAATAGTCCGATCGTGTCGTTTCCATCGATCACTGCCAGTGTCGCCAGATTTAGTGTCCCACGCTATCTTCCCTTTCCACGACGCTACTCCCCTCACGCAGTGGCGCACTCAGGGGTCTTACCCCCTCCCCAAAGAAAAGGAAATAGAACACTGGAAAATTAGCAGGACCGGATTAGCTATATAGCAAAAGTAGCAAATGCTACGAGCCTCGAGCTTGGAGCAGAAAACGTTTAAGATGTAAAATCGTGTAATAATAGCTCTGGTTACCGATAACAGATATTTTTGCAAAAAAGGAAAAAGCTAATATTAAATCCTGTGTGCGCCACTGCTTCCACGCATCCACTGCGGTTTGGTCACGTAATGCGATACTGGCAGAGAGGGGTAAGTGTTTCCTCTAAATTCGTGCTCCTTCCCTTCATCTGACGACTCTGACCCTAAAATCGAGCCGAGACTGAATAAAGGTCCATTTAGTTTAGCCAGATCGGACAGTCACAGAGTTTCGGATATCTGTTCTGATCTCAACAGAATTTTTCCGGTGTCCGGGCTGGCTCCAGCATCAGCCGAATATAACATGCTGTATTTATATAAATAGCTATTAACTAGAACTTTTCAGAATTTGTCATGTCAATAGGTGGCGAATACGTTGTTAAGGAATTTAAACGTCATAAAATAAAATAACAATTTTTATTATTATAGTCACAAAGAAAAGAATATTATTTGACAAATTGGGGTCCCATGGAAATCACCGACACACATTTCCCTGACACGGTTTTTACCAACAATAACTTTGGTCGCCAACGCCTTTAACTGAAAACGACTTTGACCGACAACGAATTTGTTCGACAACGAGTTTGACCGCCAGCGATTTTAGATTCGTAGCCGGTTAATTCGTTGAAGTTCAAAATCGTTGTCGATCAAATTCATTTTCAGTTAAAGGCGTTGTCGGCCAAAGTTATTGTAGGTCAAATCTGATCCGACAAATTGTGCGGGGAAACAATTCGTCAAACAACTCCGGCAAAGATTCTGAACGTGCTGGATCGTTCAGTTTCTTGCCATCTTGAAATAAAAGTAGCGGTGAACACGCAGAAAAACATAAAAATAATATTATTTAATAGCAATAATAAGTAATAATATAATTATTTAGTGAACAGCTACGTGATCTACATATTTAGTGTTACAATAATAAATTATATCATTTCACCATAATTAACATGTAAAATAATTTCTTACTGCTTTTCCATCCAACCATTTTGAGCCTTTTTAAAACGCGAAAATAGCTTTTCTCGACTTTTCGGGCCAAGCACCTCACTGTTATAATACAATGAGAAAGGTCAACAATTCACTTTGCAGGTATGTAAAAACAGCGAACATTTTAAGACAAGGACATTTTTAGATGTCCTTCGATCTGGCTAAACTAAATAGAGCTTCACGCGCACAAAGGGATCTCGATCAGTCTCGATAAAGAAATCGTGAAACATAACTGGATAGCGATCGTCGATGTTCCTGAAACTATAGAATCGAGCAACAAGGTCCGAGATACAACAATTTCGCGTCTCTGTTCTGCGCTGTAACAGTAGAGAAAATAATTTCGAGAAGAATCCGACGTTTTGATTGCACATGTCGTACCGTATAGGAATGTATACGTGTGTATGCAGGCGCGCATGAACGTAAGCACACACATGCACAGATAGGCAGACAGACACAGGCAGGCAGGCAAACAGACAGACATACATACGAACATACGGACGCGCACACACGCACGCACGTACGCGCGCACCAACGCATGCACACGCATACGCTTTCGTACACACGATCCTAGACTGATGTGTATCCTTAGTATAATACACGTATGCTTATTATTATACCAATAGTGGTTTCAAACTGTTATTTGAACATTCAAGGATACATTGTGCACGTGCGTGCACGCAAAAGAAACGCGAACCGATGTATATACCAAGGTATCGCTATCACTTCTTTTTCTCTATCTCTCTCTCTCTCGAACAATCTCTCTCATTCTCTTTCTCTCATTCTCTTTCTCTCGCTCTCTCTCTCTCTCTCGAGTATTCGGAGTACACGTGCTGAAGAAACGATAATGTGCACAGAACGGAAGAAATTCGTTTTTCCTCATCTTCTTCTTCGTTTTGTTTAATATTATTTACATGCTCGCGACAGAATGAAAGGAGCGCGCTGGATCGACCGTAACGAACGTAAACGGAAAGACGACGACGACGATCGCCCCTTAAATTGTCAGATAACAGTCTTCATCCTTCACTCTACATGTACTGTATACGTACATGCGTATACATTATTCATTTTATTTTATTTTTTTTTGTTATTGTTTGCTGTAGATATTTCTCTATAAGTATAGACGTACTTTCTGTTTCTCTAATTTACAAGCATTAATGATTTAATATTGTGTCAACTTATCGCGATGCACCCATCAATAGGTGTGTGTGTGTGTATGTGTGTTACGAGGGTCGAGTTTATCGTTTATTTCGTGTGAACGTGTGTGTTCTTTTAATCAATTGTTCTGGACGACATTCCACACGGACGTTTTTCTCGCTGCTCGGATCTGGGTTAGTCCTATCATCTCTTTTTCATTAAATAGGATCTCTTTTGTCGCTTCTCCCGTGATACTTCTCTCTCTCTCTCCTGTTTCCTGTGCAGTGAACATTTCTCTCTTTCTCTCTCTCTCTCTCTGTCTCCGCTCGTCTCTCGGTCACGAGCATTCTGATCGCCGGTATACTGTTTTAAGCAACGTTCAAAATAAAGTTTTCTATCGCGACGAGAATATTCGTGACCAAGCGTGTGAGCACCGTTGGAACAGCGCACATGTGGAAAACCATCCTGCCCGACGCACAATAAATGTATACATGTACGTATCCATATACGGAAATATATGAATTTATCTACACACGTGCCCGCGCCGATACATCTAATTTTCACCGTGCGTGTGTGCACAGAGAGACACGTGCACACATACGCGCGCGCACACGCATCATACATAGCTCGAGCACATAATATCCTGTACACTTCTCGTCTTTATCCACCTTTCTCGCATATTACCTTTCTCTCAGTTCCCCTTTTTCTCAATTCCCTTTCTCTCTCTCTCTCTTTCTCTGTCTCTTTCTCTATCTTTCACCCTTTTCCCAATCTCTCCACAGTCTCAGACCTCCATGTACACGCAGACGCACACAGCACACACACGCCAAAACACAGACAGGTCATACGTACACGTTATACAGTCGTTATACGATTCTCTTAAACTTCCATATGTATATTATATGTATTTATATTATACGACTTATTCCGTTAAACTTTGTTGTTTGATCGCTAAATTTGTTTTTCCTTTTATGCTCGTCGCGTTGCGTCACGTCGCGTTACGTCGCGTCACGTTACCTCACGTGACGTTACGTCGCGTCACGTGACGTCACGAGACGTCATTGTATTCTTATACGGATAGTTTAATTATCTCTCTATGTGTAGCATCTGAGAAACTGTGTTTCTTGCCGACGATAATATATTATATACGATCGGTGACGGTGCCGATAACGGAAGGCGATGACGATGAGGATGACTGCGACGAGATATCATCGACGATAGCGTTCGGCGAAGACAATAATAGTGTGGTAAACGCGTGAACCATGCGACAGTAACAGTAACAGCGTTTTTGTTCTTTGTTTGTTCGTTCGTTCGTGTGTTTTCCCGGCGACAATTGACGACGCCGTTGCCGATGTAGATTCCGATGCCGATGCCGATGGTGGAGTCAGTGTGTGTTTTAGTTTTATTAGCCGTGTGTCGTTGCCAGCGGTGTGATGGTGCCGATAATTAAACAGGTCGTTGACCATTCGAGAGGGTAGCGACGACGATAGGAATTGAAACGACGACGAAAGAAAATGGCGAGAATAGTCTCGACACGATAACGGAGCGTTATTTGCCATCGTGTTATTTAACAAAGTAATCGAAACGTATCAGACGTTGCGACAGCATTCGCGTAATCGGGATAATGACGACGGCGACGACGATAATAAACGTAGCGATGGTACCCGACGAGGAATAAAGTACGTAGCAATGATCGTAATAATAAATAGTAGAGAATAATAATGGTAATGACAATCATAAATTATAATAATGATAGTCCTAATAATATCATTCTTACATTATATACAGAGTTGATCACTCCATAATTGCGCATTGCCGTCCATGCGGAATAGTTACAGCAGAACCGAATCGAAAATCCTCGTTGCACGCGCGAGGAACATGATGAGTTTACAGAGTCGCCAGATGAGAGTAATCGTGTCCTAGCTCTACCTTCCCCTTCTACAACGCTGTTCCCCCACGCTACCGCTCGGTCACGTGACGTGTCCCGGCAGAGAGAGGGGGCATCTTCCTCCCCTCAATTCGTGCACCTTCCCCTGATCTGGCGACTCTGCGTATATAGTGTATCATAGGCGATTGTAAATCGTTTGAAAGGGCCGATGCGTGTGCCGTTAGTTCCTGGTCAGATTGAATCCGGTTGCGGTATGTGTTTCAATAGGTGCAACAACAGCAACAACAATAACGACAACAATAACAGCAACAACAACTAGTGAACGTGAAAAATAGAATCTCGAGAATGGACATCTAACGCGACTCGCACACGGATCGTCACTCGGACGGTCGTTAAAGCTACGTCCACACTGGAGCGACGTCGAGCGAATTCTTGTTGCCTTCTTCTTCGACGAACCGGTGACTTTTTCGAGATACGTGACATCGACGCTTCGGTGTGGACATAGGTTTATTTTCCTTTTTTGCTTTTCTGGTTGTCGCAAGGCTAAAGAGTTTTTAGGTCGACCTTGGTCATAGCTGACGAGTAGACTGCGGATCTTTATGCGAAATAAAAATGGTCAGCATCGATTGCAGTAAATAGACACTGAGCTGAGTGGTATTTCTTTCAAGTTTGAAAAATTCTCAACAATTTTGCTCACTTTAATCAGCAGTCTACTAATGAGTAGATTGCGGATCGTTGCGGGGCGGGAAGCCAATGGAAGATTTAGTTTTCTCATCAACCCTTCAACACACGAATGAGGTCCGTGAGATTCATGAGTTGGGCTGTTTTCATTTTCTTCAAATGATCTCGCAATTCCATCAACTCTTGTTCTGTTAGGAGTAGTTTTAGGCAATATTGCTACGATGGTATTATGCAAAAGCTCCGAGCGTTTAGAAAAAATATCGACGAACGGAGCCTTTGACCCGTGTACTTCAGGGTTAAGGGCTTCCACTAGTTCTTTTTCTTCAACACGTTGAGTGCCACGCGGTTTTATAGCGACTTCCCCGTCAGGCCGCGCGCGCAGGTATCGTAAGGACTACGACAGTACGTCAGTCACCGGTGACTGACGCGGTCCGAACGGAAAGGTCGATGTCAGTCATCGATGACTGACGTGGCACTCAACGTGTTAAACAACCAAAATTGTACCGTAATCAATATAAACACAGTATAGTTTATACCAATGTAAATACTATAATAAAATATTATTCGTTAAATTGAGAAGATATTAATAAACTTCTGAAAGATGATACCGAACTCTACGAATTAATTCATCATTTTCAATTGATAGGTTTAATCCTCTTTCTACTAAATCCGCTGTCTACTGATAAGTAATCGGTATAATAAGCGATCAGGGTGCGATAAATTAACAGCAGGTGTGCTTCGACAGGTGCGCGATCGACCGCACTATTGTTTGTCGAGCCGAGAATAAAAATACAGTCGTCTCTATAGTACAAGCCGGTACATGCTATGTGGCAACACTGCATAAAGACAGAAAATCAGTTCGATCAAGCTATGTACTGCGTATTCGCAGTATCATATAGAGACGGTCGTGAACAGTGATTTTCCTCTCACCACTTTTGTCAGTGTCGACAGAAAAAGAGCATACTCTTTATAGCATAGGTTTAGCATCAGAGGTGAACATTATTTGACGAAATTAATATTTGATATACTATTCAATATTTTAGAATAGTATTTTGAATAACACATACAATTTCGAAAATAAAATATTTCTATTTTAACAATCTGGACTACAAGATAAAATATTTTAATATTTCTTATTTTGGCAAAAATTCAAAGAATTGTTTGTTAATGAACAGACAGTGTATCTTGTCTTTAGGAAACTATTTATGTCCATGAATGTATGGAATTCGAACAAATATTTTCAGCAATAATATTTAAAATTGTAATTGAAAATAAATATTACTATTTTCAAAAGTATTATATTTTTAAAGTTGTACGCATACTTTAAAACAAATAGGATTATTCACGATTTACTGTTTAAAACACCATGTTACCTAGTTCTGTTTAGCATGGAACCAGAACCTATACCCATTTTTAACGTACTAAATATGAGCATGCTCTGTAGCTGTCTGTACTGATAAGAGTGATGGGAGAAAAGACGCCGGGCGTAAAATCTCTCATATCCTCTCTGCTGTGATACAGGGTGTTCCAAAATTCGTGTACATCCAGGAAATGGGAGGTTCCTTGGGTCATTTGAAGCGACATTTTCCTTTACAAAAGTGACATCGACGGCAATCAGAGTGCGGCTATAGCGAACGGAGTCCGACTCAGTGACAGGTTCCGCTTAGCGTGGCGGCGCCATTGGCCGAGCCAGAATCAATCCGCTGTAGCCGCGCTCTGATTGGTCCGTGTTTTTCGTTAATAACTCCTAAACAAAGGTGCTGGCGTCATTTTTGTAAAGGAAAATGTCGCTTCAAATGATCCATGGAACCTTCCATTTCCGGGAAGTACACGAATTTTGGGACACCCTGTATATTGCGAACGACTTTGAGTCTCTTCGAATCGGACTGAGACAGCGTTGCCTTTACCATGTTCCGGCCTGAACTAGAGACGGCCGCGGAAGGAAGAGCAATGCTTTCGCGAGAGGAATGGGAGCAACCGAATCGTTGGTTTCCTCGAGAGCTGCTTAAAATTCTAGCTGGAGGACACCGCCTGCCAAGAGGATGTCTTTTCGTTGAAAACGATCCGTCTCACACGTTGTACAAGCAGAATGCTGTTCGTTCGAAATAAAAATAAGTGGACGATCGATCGTTCGTTGCAGTGAAAATAACGATGACGTTCAATGTAGTGTGCTCGCATGCGTGCGACGTTAAATATTTCGGGCGAGCCGAAGAAAATGATTCCGGGCCAATAGTGTTCCGCGTGAACGGCACGCGCGCGCGTTAATTCTCTTCACAATAATCGAATAAATTGATCGGTTTATTTCACGATGTTTTTTTTTAAACTTAACCCTACAGTTTTTTTTGTTAGCCAGTTAACAACTACTTAAATTAAACATGGTTATTATAGCTAGATTGTTGAGCACAATTATTGATTTCTATGAGAGACTTTCGGGAAGCGCTGTGAGATGAGCTCATATCCCCAAACTCGCTGGCCGACTTACCCTTACGTGGTAAAGTGGTGGCCTCTCCTAACGAAGGTAACTCCCGCGGTTTCCAGATCGGCGAACCTTCAATAGATTTTCATAATAGCAAGTGCCGCGTCTGATCGAGCATATTCATTCACTACCTACATACTTTAATTGCACAGCAACGAAAATAAACGAAAACATTCACATTGAACCGTGGACGTGAGTTCACGCATCTCCTCGTCAGTTTTGTCATGTGTACAGTAATGTCCCGATATGTGTGAAAGAGATGTGCACGATACTGAGATTCTCGATCCAGAGTTTCCAGGCGTAGGAAACAGCAGTGATGCCGAAATCGTGGTACCCTGGCACTAAACCGTGGTACTAATACCCCCATAATGACCTACTGTTGCCCCTACTTTCCTTTTTCTCTAATATCATAGTTGAGGTACACTGGTGCGTGTAGCGCGCGAACGCGTTGGAAAAGGACGGTAGGGGCCAGTGATGCCAGAAACGTGGGTTTTGGGTTTTTTCTTCTCCTCTACTGCTGCCGGCTAGGTTCCCCCACTCTCGCGTCTACTACGCGCGCGCTACACGCGAACGTACCTCTACTCACCGTGAGACTCACACGGGCAGAGTAGAGGTACGTTCGTGTGTAGCGCGTGCGCAGTAGACGTAAGAGTGGGGGAACCCAGCCGGCAGCAGCAGAGGAGGAGAAAAACCCAAAAACCCACGTGTCTGGCATCACTGGTAGGGGCAACGGCAGATCGTAGTGGGGGTATGGGTTAGTATCACAATAGGACGCAGTGATGCCAGAACGAGGAACCAAGAGGAACTTGCCCCTCTGACTGGGCCCCCCACTCTTACTTCTACTGCGCACGCGCTACACACGAACGTACCACTACTCACCATGAGACTCACACGAGCAGAGTAGCGTTACGTTCGTGTGTTGTGCGTGCACAGTAGAAGTAAGAGTGGGGGGCTCCGCCGGAGGAGCAAGTTCCTCCTAGTTCCTCGTACTGGCATCAATGGTAGGACGGACTGCTGTCCAGTGATGTCTGAATTGTGGGATGTGGGATGAACCCCTTCGCTGGCTTGGTCTCCCCACTTTGACGTACCATCGTTTGCTTACGTTGGTTCAACTCAGTGTCGGCAGATGAAGGAAATCGAGGGGAATACAGTTTACCCCCTCTCTGATAACCAGATTAATACGTGATCAGTCTAAGGTCTTAGTGGGGGACGTTGGAGTACGTTTATGGTGCTGGAACGGGACAGTGAGAGGGGAAAAGGAGGGGAAGAAAAATTGAACACTGGTTCAGCTGCAGATAAGCTTACTTCTACTCTGTCCGTGCGAGTTGCCTAGTGAGTTACGAGAAGCAACGTAAGGAGGCGACGATATTTCAGAGTGGGGCAGCTGAGCCAGCAGAGGAGGGGTTCGTCTTACGTCTCACGATTCTGGCATCAACGCTCCTCTCTCTACCCTTGAATCCTCCCCACCACAATCTTATGGAGTGTAGGAGGAGGTTGGGCAGATTAAAGCGCGGTAGGGGCAATTCGAAATAGTTGATAGTGGGGGAACCGATACGACACAGATTTAGATGTGAGCTTTTCATTTGCCAACTTCACTATTTAAGAAGTGACATTAATGAAATAGCGTATACGAATAACGTATACAGTCTTATGAAAATATTAACGATATCGAGAAATGTTTTAAACAAAAGTTATATGTTTCGGACGGGGTCGTGTTATCAAACTTCGAGTCTTCCATGTTACACTAGGTTAGAACGAATACTAGAAGTGCTACCTTGTCATGGATTAAGCGATTAAATACGATCCAAATTATATCGTGTTTAATCTCATTTTAATCAGCCAAAAATGTGGTGGCGAAGGTATCGTGAAAAGATAGTTAATGAAAAAGGTTTTCGAGAAAGATCAATGAATAAAGTTTTCGACGAAGTTCTCGCATACCTCGAGACATTACTGTAATGGAACTCTCGATGAACATATTCGCTATCTGAGTCAAGTGCATGGGCTAACATCATAAATTTGTATTAATTGATTTCGTGCATATCGTTATTTTTAACAATTTGCATACTGCTGTTAAGATATTCTCATTCTGCTGGTTATCGCAATAATTTTTTCTTTTCTTTCCTTGGGATCAAAATTTTGATTCTCAAAGCTTGAAGGAGTTCAAACTGCTAAGAGTTTAAAATCATGACGTATCACGTAAAATGTTGCGACAATGGACGCTGATAGCGAACATGTTGAAAACATCTTCGATTCAACTTTCCCCTAATTAGTCAATTGAAATCAATGTTTTGTATCAACATCCACGGTCCAATTATCATTTTTATAGCACACTCGTCCATTTCCTTGTACGATACATACATACGTGTGGAATGATGTTGTGGAAGAAGTGACATCGTACGAACGCTCACAAGTAAAACGACGAGTATGCGACAAAAAATGGTCCTTTTTTTCCCGGATTCTTTCCAATTACAGGTTTACTCGACTTTGATTCTTCTCTTACCTAGTTCTTTCACTGTAATAGGTTGATAGTTTTCCGGTTGATGAGAGGACTGGATTAATCTTGCTTGACTGCCCGTACTTCCCGCTGAAATGGTTGAAGTGGTGCTCAAAGTCAAATGATTCGGAGTGCGGCCCAAATTTGCCTGCTTCTCACCTAAAAAAGCTTGCGAGTCTTCCTCCCCCTCGGACTTTGTCCCTGAATCCATCTCCACCTTCACCTCCCCTGTATCGAAAAGTAAAAACCATTATTTTCTGCATTCGTGTACAGTGTTCGCAACACTCAAGGCGGAACAGTTGCTCTCTAAAGGTAGGAACCGGAAATCGAAATAGACAAATATTTTTAGTTTTTTGAACGAACATGTTCAAACGTCTCGTTGAAGAAGACATCGCTCATGCACAAGAAAAACATAAAAAATATAAAAATAAATAAATTTATTATAACTAAATAATTATAAATTTATTATTATAAATTATTTATTATAAATTATAAATTAATATAAATTTATTATAATTTATTATAAATAAATTTGCAGGAGAGCGCTTTAAACGTTCTATGATAGTTTCACCCTTTGCCCTATGATTGATCTTTCTCCGGTTTCAGTGATTAGAGCTTTTTGTAGATCGAAAATTCCGAAAAAACGAGGAAAATTATATAAATTGTATTCATATATGTTCTCCAACTGCTGTACATTGACAAAATCAAAATAAAATTTTATTTTAGTTCTTTTGATCTTTGACTTCATGGTTTGCATCACGCAGCCGACAAAGATCAGCAAATTATAGATTTTTGAAATCTTTCGAGATGCTACACAATAAGTCGGTATTCAGGATTATCTTATCTAGGTGCAAAAAGCCAAAGTTGCGCCATATGCACCTGACGTTCAATCTCTTTCTTTGTGATTAGTGCATAACCACCTACAATGAGTACTTGAGAACATTTTTAATTGTTACAGGATAACAATTTTCTTATTTGCGCCATGTTGTACATACGGGGTGTTCCATTATTTCTGGTACGACTATTTTATTTATAATTACAAGTTTATTTTATTTATTCATTGGGCATGCGTGTATTGCCAAAAAGTGGAAATGTTATGTAATGAACAGACATTCTCCTCGAAAACGAAACTTTACACTAAAAAATGTTATGCTACAGGGTGGTCAGTAACTAGTGGTAGAAGCAGAAAGCAGGTCGTTTCACTTTAAAAAGGTAATTGAAAGTGTAGAATGAAACTTGCTCGTATGCGGTTCTAGACTAGAGAAAAAATTTGGATTAAATATTTTCTGGGTGCACGCGTACTTGACTATGTCCCGATCAAATCTCGCTGAAGCGTGCTATCCCAGTTCCAGTACAGATTTGCGATTATTGTACCGGGTAATCAAGAATACATCAAGAAAGAGAATATTAATTTATGATAAATTTATTGTTACAGAAATGGTAGGAAATATTATCTATTCTGGCCAACATAAAATTGTACTCTACACATTAAGTTTCTGTGAATGAGTTACTAGAACTCTATCCTAACTATAAGAGAACGTTTACTTTTTAAAAAAGACTGAACACCGGCATCAAGACATAGTCAAGTGCACATGTACTCGGCATATATTTGACAATACAGTACAGTTCGAGATCAGATCGAGACTTAGTCAAGCACACGTGTACTCGGAGAATATTTGCGGACGATTAGATCGAGATTAAAAAGTTATATGAACTTTTGATGCATATCTTTTACTCATTATTTGATACAGAATCGTAATTGTACTATCAATATGGTTGTTCCACAGCTACCGAAGACCTTGTATATTTTTAACTTATTCTTTTATGTATTTTTGTGTATTTTCTAGTCATTTTGTGACTGGTTTGATCATTGCCTTTTTACTATTTTTGAAGAGGCTAACCATGAGAAAATATTTACGAAATTAGTCATTTGAGATCATGCCCCAGTTTGTAAAGTACCGAGATTTTTCAGTTAGTTTGGTTTCCATACTGACTGACATGCTTCCTCATTTTTTTGTTTTCGATCAGCAGAAGAACCAAAACCATGGAAACAGTCAACACATATTTCTCAAAATGTACTCTATAAAAAATATACACCACTCGTGTAATTTCCATTATTGTTGCTTTAAAAAAAGCCTAAAGTATTCTAAGCACCCATAAATACGCGTGAAAAAACTTAATACAAAAAGCTCGATAGTTCTTGTGAAAATTTTTCCTAAAAATTGGTGAGAACCACAGTACAGTATTATCTCCGTAACTGTCGCATTTTTCAAAGGTTTCCGATACTTTGAGGAAAAAATGTTTCAAAAAGAAAGTAGAACAGTATTTAAATGTCTACAAACTTTTACACATAAAATTGCGAAAAGTAATTCGTGTCGACAAAAAATAAAAATCATATTGATTTTTTAACCGACTTCGAAAAAAGAAGGAGGTTACTCAATTCGACCTATATGTGCCTTATAATATTAAATAATATTAAATTTTCTATATAAAAAATCAATATATAATTTTTTTATATGAAAATTCAATATAAATTTCAAATAATATAAAAATTTATATAACATTTAAAAGAT
>CM052336.1:27133881-27158422 GCA_028455595.1 Lasioglossum vierecki | reverse complement strand
TTTTTTTAACAGATCTTCACCGATCATGAGGTGTAGAATCACGCTATAGTGGTCGTGACATATAATTTTCATACACCCTGTACATTAACTTATTAGAATCGAGTCAAGAAGAAATAGATTTATGTTCAACTGTTTCCTGAAATTGTTAAGATGCACGAAAATCTTAAAATTTTAAAAAACTTAAAAAGTTGTATAAAGATTGATCGTGATTGTAAGCTTACGCAGCTGCGCCACCTTTAAAAATTGACACATACACAAATAAAACTGCAAAGAATCCTGTTCAAACGATACGAAAGTTTCGGTAAACAATGGCGTTCGACGACACCAATTTGTTAGATACCTGTTAGAGAGCACATATACTTTTTCCGATCTTCTCTGTAATTGACTTCTTAAATGGATCAACTCCCACAGGAAGTGAGACTCCATGTCTTTGGCGGAGCTAGCCCGCACTTGCACTTCCGTCACAGGAATCAGCACTTGATAGCGAATGATTTCTACCTCGCTCGAATTCGCTTTCGTTGAAACACCCTGTATACAAGAAGGAACATCCGGATGTAACGCATCCACTATCGGACAGTCTCGCGCATCGTACGCGAAACTTACCATGAGCTTCTTCTTTTGCCTGAGCCTCTCTTTGCACAAGAAGACCACGGCGGATTTGAAAACGAAGCACATCGCGTGTAACTCCAGACCTTTCTTGATCTTGCCAAGAAAATCAGAAATATTGAGCCACTCAACGCCCCCGTAGTAGAGCAGGTCTCCTGGACTTAGGTCGATCGGCTGTTGAATCACGATCGTTTTAGTTTCGATATATCGCGAAGAGATGTGCACGACATTTATGAAAAATCCAATAAATCTTTTCGCTTCGTTTATCGATATATTAGTGACATTTCTCTTGTTAAAATGAGCTCAAACACGATATACTTCCAATCTGATTTACTAGTTTAATTCAGTAGAGCCTCGATTATCCGAACCGATATCTGAGCTCTCCGTTGGACAGGAGTGGCCAATCTGTGATCCATACGGAACACGATTTATTTAACTTAGCACTGTAGCTAAAATAGTACGGATAATCGAGATCCAGGGGGTAGTATGATATATAGAATGGGGAGATATTCGCGTTCTATATATTTACCTGCTTGCATGATTTTTGATGTTGTCTGAACAAATGATCGAAGATCGCACCGTATTCCTCGTGAATTCTTTGCATTTCGTTTATGTGTTCTGCCACTTTCTCCATGCCTTTTAGCGCCTCTGTAATTAACATTACACACAGTTGTTAGCTATTGGTAATAATCGTGAATAGTAATAATCGTAATCATCAACTGTAGCACAAATAAGACTTCAATTTTCGATAGTTTCGATTTGATTGCAAAAAGAGCTTAACAATATTTAATACCTTATACCTAATATATGAATATTATTAAAAATGAGCAAGTTTTGTTACTGTAACAGTGTTTATACACGATATAAGTGACATATCGGTCCCAAAGTTTTCACGTATATCGACGCATTACTGTAAGTTTAATCCTCGAACAGTGGACCGTTTTTACAACTCTAAAGAGTATTCCAAAAATGTATCTTCTTGAAAGTGATGATTTTTGAGGTCATTTCGAGTAACTTTTTCGATTTTGTTAAGGAGTTATTTACGAAAAATACAGACCAATCAGCGCTGCTGAACGCTAAGCGCGACCTTGGCATTGGCCGAGCTGGTATTTTTTGTTAATAACTCCTTAAGGGAGTAGAGTCTCGTGTTTCCAGAATTGTAAAGGTGCGAGATGCACCTTTTATTATAATATAAAATAGTGCAAATATAATATAAGATAATGCAAAAATGAGGGTTTCCTATAGTCACAAGCGCTAAACAGAAGATCGATCTAGGGCTCGATCACCCTCGAAAGTCCAATTTTTACATTTACGAGGCATAAATGATTGCGACAGCTACATGTCACTGAATAATACAAACTACGCCACGTATAGTAAAAGTAGAACTTTTGATGGCAATCGCAGCCTAGTTTGATCTTTTATCTAGGACTTTCGTCTACTGAAAAAGCCCATCTTTGTATTATCAAGAAATGAGAAGGCGCATCACCTAACCCTTACAATCCTAGAAACGAGTCTACCCCTTTAACGAAACCGCGGAAATGATTTTCACAAAGGAAAAAGTCACGGGAACTGATCTGAGGAATCAGCATTTCCAAGGAAGTACAACATTTTTGGGACATCCTATACAATTGATAATGAAATAGAATTAGTTTGCACAGAATCGAGAAGCTTACCGATTAAATGTTGATGTTCGTCGCTTCGTTCGTCGGTGAGATTCCGTAGCTGCTGCAGCAGCAGTGGATATTTCAGTATTCTTTGAATAGGCTTGATCAGATAGGATTCCAAAGTCGATGAGTGTTGTTGTCTTGGGTTTCTTGCCTGCAAGAACTCTTGTAAAGCTTGATTTCCCTCGTCTGCAACAAGCGAAAGACGTTCAGATCGAGAAGCCAACGCTTCCACGAGGCTAAATAAAAGAGAATCTCCTAAGGGGTACTGTTAAGATCGATGCTACTCCGAAAATACAAGATGGAGATCGAAAAGAAAGGTAGTTCCACTCACTTGGATGGAGAACTTTTTGCGCCTTTGAGTGGCTGGCACAAAACGAGCTGTATAGCTTGAAGTGATTTACGTAATATAAGAAGGCACTTCCAATGGAAAACAGGACACCCTTTAAAAATCGTACACTCGTCGTTACATTAGAACGAAGCGACGCAACGTACGTGCTAATATCTATGTATGTCTGCATGTATATATGTAACGCATATTCAGATTGTATGTAGAATTCTTAGTGCACCGCGTACCTTAAATTGACTGGGATGATCGAAATTATTGAAATCAGCCTCCATCTCGATTGCGTGATCGAGATTCTGCAGAAACTGTCGTTGAAACGTAACGATTTCCTGAATGTTTCCAAACAACGCATTTATTTCTGCATTCGATAGGAAAGTCTCACGTTTAAGGGGCTCCAGGTAGTTCTCCAGCAAATTGTTTAAATTCTGAAAAAATGAGCACCTCAACATAACTCAACGTAAAAAATGAGCACCTCAACTAGTCGTCATTTCACAAGCCGATGACTCGTCAAACGCTTTTTTATTGTCCTACACCCTCGAATTCAGTCTGCAACTTTGTAGACCGTTTTCACCCCCTCAACGCGAACAATGACTGATAAAAACGACATGTGCTCAATATTTTTCTAAGAACTATCTCTCACAAAAATTTCGTCTAAATCTACTCGTGTTATTTGAATGTATACACCCCGTGACAGAATGTTTCCGATCGGAGACATTGAAACAGATTTTCGAGAAAACATTCACAATTTAGAAGTATAAATTATTACTTTATGGAGTTAAAACTGATGGGAAAAAAAGGGGTTTATTAACGAATGAAAAACAACAAAATAACATAAACTTACATTTATTATGGCAAAGAAACGAAAAAATAAACAAATTGTTACTGGGAAAAAAGTTTCCGATTGATACAACTGCTGGAAAAAAGTTTCCGATTCGATTTACACTGTCCAACACCAAATTTGTTAAACAATTGCAGTTGGATGATTCCTATACAGTATTTTGCGCTGAATTCAAATCTGCCCTCAATTTTCTCCCTAGACGCACAGTTTTTAAGAAACTTAATTTGAATGAGAAAAAATATATTTTTCAATTTTAGACAAAAATGTAAGCTTATGTTATTTTGTTATTTTTCATTCGTTAATAAGCCCCTTTTCATTTCCCATCAATTTTAACTCCATAAAGTAATAATTTATCGATCGGAAATATTCTGCCACGGGGTGTATGTACCGGTTCATGGACCGAGATTAACAGCATAGAAGCTGTACCGCTCGTGTTAGCTGCCATGATTGAATTTTCCCATTCAAAAGAGACGACGATAACAAAACACTCACCTTTACGTAAGTCCGTTCGGTCTCGATCAATTCTAAAATGACCTTTTTGAGTTTTTCAGCGTCGCTCAGCTGTCGGCTAGGCGTCATAGCCTGCGAATGCGAGCTGACAACGCTGCCAGTAGGGCTGGACTTTCTAGTTTCGCCAGGCGATCGGCAAATTCCTGTCACTTGCTCGGCTGTTTTCAGCAAGTTTTCGATTTCGAACGAGTTTGTGCGAGAAGACGCTTGCTTGCCATTGTCGGCGTGAAGGGTTGACGTGCATTCTTGCGCGATGCTCTCCTTACCTACGTTCGTAAAATGAGTTCTCATTAATCAGGTTCGACCAAGGGACAGAATACATGTGTTTTATAAAAGTTATAAAAAAAGCCTTAGATAAGAAGGGGGATAAGAGGTCAGAGACTGGAATAGAAAAGAAGGAAAAAGTCTTACTCCATCCAGGTGCCGGAACGATCAAGCCGGAAATCATTTCGTCGCTTATAACCGGTGGATCGGAGGGCGGTGGTGGACAAACCAAACTCTCAATTATGTCATCCGTCACCCTCATTATACCCGTGAGATCCGGCGGTTCGGTTCGTGACGACCTCATCATCATACACAGGCCAACCTCTTCTTGTAACACGCTCTCTAGATACATCATGTCTAGATCGCTTACAATGGCGCCATTGATCACCATGATCTCGTCACCTTTAATGATACCTAGAACCAGGCGTAATAGCATGCATCTTCAGACCGAAAGGTCACATCGAGAAAAATACAGGGCGCTGAGGGGAAACGAGTTCGATTTAATAAAGGGAAGGGAGTAATCCGCGCGAAAATCAATATCTTTCAATGCCATTAAAAATCACAAGGTTCCAATGCGCGTGCGAACCGTCATCAGGGTCGTGTATTCTGATATCTAGCTGACCTTCGTTTTCAAATTAGATCGGGGAAGGGCAAAGAAAGAATACTGAGAATACGACCGACGAATACGTCGTCGCTTCATACCCGGTTACATTGTCAACCGCGTATTTCGTGTTCCAATAATCGACAGAAAATTCGTCCTCTACGAGAAGTTTTTCAGAAATTCGATATCATATAAAAATCAGATTTTTTGTTAAATGTTATAGAAATGATGTGATAAACATTTATTTTCACTTTCCGATTTTACAGAAGCAAGTAGTGGGCACTTTGTTACAAGTTAATTATATGATCATTTTGGTCGTGACAGTTCTGTACATATTATTAAATTTTTACCATTCTTCTCAAAGCAAATTATAGGTGCAGTTGTGATAAAAAAATACTTTCTGGAAGTATCTTCAAAACCATGATTTTAAAAAAATGATAGATAAAGCTGTGTGTGTATAAAGTTGTAAATAAACTTCGCATTTTATGTATGTATAACAAAAGTACTTTGGGAATATTTGAACATTAAATAATCCCAATCTCGAAAAATTGTTTCTGACTCAGTAATACAATTTTATTTGAAAATGCGACGATGACTCGAGACTGTCTATGTCTACAGTCGTTTTTCGAATTTAGAGTTCGTGCAGAGTTGTGCGAATTTAAATACATTGTTATTGAATTACGTAATATAAGGTAATTTAAGTTAATTGTAATTTATATACACACTATTTGAATTACATAATTTAATCACATGGTAGTTTACATACACAGTATATCAATTACATTGTAATTCCATTACATAATTCGAACCTTTCAGTTAATTTAATTGCTAATTACGCGAATCTTGAGTATAATTGAAGTACAATGTAATCGAAGTACAGTATAATGTTTACGTATGATTTATCACATTACTTGCTTTATGTGAAAGATATCATTCATTTTTATCCCTGTTTCTTCCGTTTCAGAAATTAAATTAAATCAATTTTGCTAGTTTGATTAAACTTTCTACGTTCCGATCCTAGTATGGATCCTTTTCAAGAAAAATGTTGAAAGAAGAAATTATTTCAAGAATTAAAGAAAGAAGAATTAAGAGAATTAAAGAATTAAAGAAGAAATTCTTTCAAGAATTAAAGAAAGAAATTCTTTCAAGAATTTTCTTGGAAAGGATCCACATTAGGATCGAAACGTAGAAAGTTTAATCAAACTAGCAAAATTGCTTTAATTTAATTTCTGATCGAACCTTTGCGCCGAGATCATCAATACTTCTTGTTATAAACAACCTTACGATCGATAAATAACAAACATTAACTCAATTTAATTGAGTAATGTCACAGTAATATCCTCAGTCACATATCTGCCACCATGTAGTACATACAGTTTTTAAAACTTTCTTAGTGCTGTTATTATATGTTCTTCCTATTGTCTTTTTGTTAAACAGCATGTAAGTTCAGCAATTTCTTGCTTCCATTTAATGACACATTTTGATTCTCAATATATTACCCATATTAAAAATTTCTTTGTTTTCTCTTTTAGACGCAATATACGTTTCTTGATGAAAATGATCCACATTAGGATCGAAACGTCAAGATAATGTATTAATAGTTGCACATTTGCTGTTGTTGTTGAATTGATCGAACCGCGCCGAAACCATAAATATATATATTAACTCAATTTTATGTTTATGTTTATGAGAATGTTTTCTTATACGACGATGACCAACCTTCCAAAATGCAGCAATCTTAGTGACGCGATGTTTGAACAATGAGTGCTCATTGTAACAAATTAAAAACTTGCTGACAATTAACATCAGTGAATATGATCGCATAAGTGATAAGTGTCACATAAAGAACGTTCTCGTTTTAGATCTTTCCTATTAAACAGTGCTACTTTTTTCGGTGGTAATTTTGTCCTACGTCTTTCTACAATTTATATTTCTTTTCTGAAACGAACGTAATAAACAAATTTATTTTTTATCACGCAATATGAATGTGAATAATACCATGTTTATCACTGATATTTATCTTTTTCTTTTTTCACCACTTATTCTTCTTGATTATAATTCATAATTATCAGAGTTGGGCAAAAATTTAATCAACTATTGACGAATAAATTTCTACTTCAATTGTTAATCGCAATTTTCAATTAAATTACATTCTTTTCCATTGTAATCGACAATCAGATAATCGATTAATGATTAACTGCTGAAATTGTGAAATGAAATACGGAATCAAAACCGTATGCATACTGAAAAAAAATGTAAAATGAGTTTTTGTTGAGATATACCTTTATCAATTATCTCCTTCCTATTAAAATTATACCCCGTGTGGCGATTAACTTCAACAATTGATTAAATCAGTCTCCGTTTTCTCGATGATTTCTTTTTTTAATCAACGATCGAGGATTAACTTCATCAATCAATTGGATCAATCGTCTTCAATTTTTCAATGATTACTTTTCCAATCGTGCACATTAATCAAACAATCTTGATTGAAATTTTAATCGATTAACACCCAACTCTGATAATTACACTGTACTTTGGAATTGTACTTCAATTGTAAGAACGAATTACATTGTAATTTAATTGAACAAGAGACCAGAATTACAAACTACATCTTACTTCAATTGAATAAAGTGACCGAATTTCGAATTACGTAATAAAGGGAAGATACTTGGTCCCCTCAGGGTTTCAAGTCCATACAGCACTTCTCCTTCTCTTTTCCAGTTTCACCTATCGCCTAAATGCAATCAAATCCAGCGGGACCTACTGTTTTTATGGTGGGATCCGAACCACCTCGAATTACGTAATAATTTAATGCAATCAAATTGAATTACCTTGTAATTATAATTCGTAATATAATTCAACACAACTCTGCCTTCGCGAATGTTTCCGGCATAGCATATACGGGGGGTTAACCGAATTCCCGACCGATTACAACTTACCGTTTTGCATGGCCACACTCTTGTCCTCAACCCTGCTCACATAACAGCACAGTTCGTCCTGTCTATCGGAATTTTCGATTAGCTCTGCCTCCACAGAGAAGCCCCACATCTGTTCGAGCGTGTTCCTTTGCAGTTCGACTTGGTACAAAATTTTCGCGCACACTTCGACGATCTCGTGGGTATGCAACTGAAACAAGCATCGCGAATATATCCAACTTCGTCGTGTGCTTCTTTCAACGACAATCTACATGCTTATTGGAGCTTACATAAGTATCTATCGCGTCGGTCCTGTGAGGTACGAAGTAATTGTGGTCTTCCATGTCCCGTCGCTTTTTAACGCGAACGAAGTGCTCCATCGGGTTCAGGTTCTTTCTGTTGCAAGCACTTGCTAGGAATTCCTCCACTGTCATGGCGTCGCGCAAAAGCACGGACACCAGCTGAAAATCATTTTCATCGAAAAAAATTGAATCGAGTGATTTTTAGAATTTTCATGAAATCGAATGAATTCTTTTTTTATTTCCAAAATGTATCTATTAGTTGTTGCGTTAAATTTAGGAGATTTCGAGCTTTCTAAAGCACCTGATCTACGTTTCTATAAAGATGTTCGTTCACCTTGGTTCAAACATTTAAAGTTAACCCGACAATGCATTGTCATAATTAATCGATGCAGGGCCGACCATTATCATTTGGCAGCCTCACTTGCTTGCATTGGCATCATCGATAATCCTAAATGTAAATCTAACCAGGATCAGGAAACGCTTAACCATGTTTTATGGCAGTGTAATTTCTATAATTAACAGAGGATAAAATTCATCCGAAATCTTTTCAGAGCTGAATTTTAATTGCCATTAGATATAGGTTGTTTAATAACTGAACCTAATATTAATAAAGGCGTGTGTGTATATGATAACGTTTCTAAACGCTTGTAATCTACGTGCCTAAAGGTTTTATTTTAATAATGTTTCCTTTTTGTTTAACTTCCCTAATGTTCTTGTTTTTTATATACGCTGTATTACAATGTAATGTATACTATGTTCTAATAAATCTGATATAAACCGTCGCAGTTTTGCTGGAACACTAACAGGCAAAATTATAAACAAACTTAAAATGACCGAGATGAGGACTGTAGAGGACACAATAGAAGAAGACATTTTTTTAAGAAATTCTAACTGAAAAATTACAACGAAGAGGTACTTTGACAATTACAATACTTTGAAAAATTAGAGTCTAATGGGGTCGAGAAGCTTGAGCTCACCGAGAAGACGATACTAATGACTGGACAGCGAATTTGATGCACTTGTAACACCAATGAGTGGATGTAATTTAAAACAGTACATACACTAGAAGAATTTAAAATTGCATAATTTTCAAGAAAGAAAATAAATGCCGATTTCACTTGACTGCAATTCTGGTAAAAAGAAATTGTATTTTGCATAAAGATCCGCTGTCTACTAATGACAGAAATAAAATTTCTACAAAACCATTTGTAAACTGACTGGAATAAATGCAAACACGACACTAGAACCTCCACTGCCCGAACTGTTCAGTGCTACAGTGCTAGATGAAATTTTTACCAATGAGTTTTGTTTTCATCGTTCGGATAATCGAGGTTCAACTGAATCGTCAATTGCCCGGGTAAATACGCTCCAAACTATGTCGTGTTTGGACTCGTTTTAATTGGAACAAATGTCGCGAACATGGTGGAAAGTGTTTGAGAAAAAATTAATTCTCGCTCACCTGATTTTCGGGCACGCATACTTTCACGGATTTTTCGTCGTCTCTCGATGAAATTTGTAGGGACCGCCTGCTGGATACGCTGTTGGATCTCGAGAGCAACGGCGGCCTCCTCTTGGTAGCTCCGCGTCCGGATAGCAGGTTGTTGAGCAAGGATCGACTTCTTGCGCAGATGAAAGCGTGGAACGACGACACGGTGAAAACGCCCAGTTTGTTCAACGTCTGCTTCGTGGCGCGGGAAACGTACGTCAACAAGATCTGGAAAGAGTAAGAAGACACGATGAGTCGTGGCGTTACTTGTGCCAGGATCGAAAGGCTGTCCCCTACTAATCTAGCGGAAAAATGGCGCTGGTACAACTTGCACGAGATTCTATTTGCGGGGTTCAAGTGATCGATACGATGAGTCTCGGATGTTAATGGAGGATGTACGTTCCCGGATATATCGGGAACACCCTGTACACGAGAATCTACCCTGTACCGTTCGTTGTTGCGAGAAAAAATGTAATCTGTAATTAACAGAGTCGAGCTGTGCGTACACATCAAGTGTAAGAAATGAGTCCGGTGCATCTTTTTTGGTGGACAAAAAAAGTGATCGTTTTATTTGTAGAAAAGTCATACGTTTTTCGTTCCTCGACATATCCCCCATTTTGGTGACTTTGCTCCGTCTTTCGGGCACTCGATGAATCCCCGCTTGGAAGAAAAAGAGTCCAACGTTTTAGAATGCGTTCAATCAGTGTGACAGTGTTCGAGTGATAAACAGAATAAACAAAATGATATACAAATCATTTCATCTTCGACATCGGCAGCAGTTCTCTTCGATTGGCGTGCGAAAAGTGTCTTGGGGTTGAGATGATTGCGTCTGTATTGTGAAGTCGCGCAATGCTTCGTACGTGTTGTAGTTCGAACTTTAAATTAATTTTTCGTGATTTACAATACTTTTAATGGAGAGGCGCCGAATCAATTGGTAATCGCTTAATACTATTTGGCTTGGCCCAGTTCGATTCTCGACGATAAACGAATTATTCTCGATCGAAGCCGTACAAAGGGAAACACATTGTTAATTCTGGTGCATTCTTGGCATCTCTTTCGACCCAATCACTTTCTAACCCTTGAATCGATAATGTTATATTATGTACTGTACTGTACAGGGTGTCCGAAAAATGTGGAAACCCTGGGAGGGATGATTCCGTAGGTCACTTCAAGTAACATTTTCCTTTCAAACAATGCTGATTGCTGCTTCTCTTTATTAACGAGTTATTTACGAAAATCACAGACTTTCGTTAACGACCCCGTAAAAAAATCCGCGGACGACAATTTTGTGACCTCGGGAATAGGGAAGGAAGTGCGACATTTTTGGGACACCCTGTTATTGCTTCCGATGTAGCGAATACTTCAAACACAGGAGAATAATACAGAAATAACATATCTTCGGAGCTGTTGAGAAAGAGATTAATAAAAATATACGAATCCTGCGTAATATTGTGTAATGATTGTACTTGTTAATCGCGTCCTCACTTTTTAAAGTGAAATAATTAGAAAAATCGTTACCGCGTGATCCTCCTTTCTCAACCTTTGTTTTAAATGTATGGCTGATCTCTAAGGTCTGCAGCAGGATTAAAAGCGTTGCAGGTTTTACTTTTACTAGAGTTGCTTACTTTTGGATTAGGTAACTCGCCGCTTTGCAGACTAGCCATGTAGCACCTGAGACGGAACTGCTCGCAATGGAGCCGTTCCAGATTCTCTTCCCACTGAACGATCTGACCGTTGATCTGCTGTTTCGTTTCCACGTCGGACACGACAGACTGCTGAAGATCTGCCATGTGCTTCAATTTGTGGTCCTGCAAAAATTAGGTGTGCAACCGTTTCATACCGATGGACACTTTTCTCTCTCTCTCTCCCTCTCTCACTCTTGGTTTTTTCACCACCGATACAAGAATGTATACTGATAACTAGAAAGAATTTGATGACAAAATTGAGTAGCTAAAATTGAAAATTGGTAAAAGATTAAGGGAATTTGAGGATATACATTAGATTAGATGTACCTACACATTTACGTGTATATCAAATAATCACTCTTTAAACGGTTTCCATCACTGGCTATGCCATCTATCCTATTTCACAAGTAATAAATATAATCTACAATTAATGTTATCGGCGCACTGGTTCGATCCATTGGAACATAAGCAAATTTGCAAAAATATCACATGAAATTTAATTCAAATTTTGGGTCTCAATCTAGACCATTTTCAAGAATAGAAAATTTCATTATTGCGTCTGTAAGAATTAATCAAAGATATTTTTTGTATAAATTATAGAACGGTTAGGCAAACGTGTTTTTTTAGACCGAATCCTTGTTTATTCTCTATTTGTGTGAAAACACGTTTGCCTAACCGTTCTATAATTTATACAATATGTAAAATTTATAAATCTGGTACTAATCTTCTGGTTCAAGAATCACGTTAGCTATTAAAATGTTTTAACACGAGGAAAATAAAAGGAGGTGTTTCGTCCTAGACCCGCTAGAGGACTCATCAGCAAGGCTATCTAGCGGGTCCTGCCGTATACACGGGATATTCGAAGGCAAATTGAGAAACGTATTTGTGCTGAATGGTGACAGATCAGTAACTAGCGTCAGCTAAAGTCATTTATATATATATAAATTTATATTTATCTTTATATTTACATAAAAAAGATATATATATATATATATATATATTTTTTTTTAAGCACGAGTGTTTTTTATCAAACTAATTGCAAAATTCAGAGCTTTCCAATGACATACAGTTCGAAAAAAATGGTCACTAAATGAGGTTATAATGTTATAATAAAAGAATTACGAAACAAAAGGTCGCGAATTTAGTTTCCAACCTAACAAAATTACCAAAGGTAAGAAAATCCAGAAAACGTTAGTTGTGGGGAAAGATTCACAGCGTACTGATAGCCAGGCAATAAGAAAATGCAGGTATTTACTACTTACCGATTCTATCGCCTTCTCCAATCGACAGATCTCTTCCTGTAGTAGATGAAGAGTTCCAGTCTTGCCACGATGTCGCGCGAACGCGGCAGCACAAGCCGAATGGATGCTGTTTACCCAATTCTCGAGTTCCACTTGACAGGGTGCCTAGTACAACCGACCAAAATGTACCTCTGTATACATCTGTTGACAATGAACTGCAAGACCTCTGTCTTTCTCGGACAATAAGATAATAAAACTCGAGAACTTACCAAGAAAATATTACTATATTCTGGAAATATTTATAAACATTTCAAAAGTTGGAGAAAACAAAAATAATTGGAAGTTAAAACGGAGAAAGCGAAAGTACTCTTTGCTCAAAGGAAAATTTAATTTTTCAGGAGGGAGAGCTAAAAATATCAGTGGTTTCCTGCTATGGAAATTTCGGGGAGCGTACACAGGAAAAGGCAGACGCGTCTGTTCATGACTGACTGCTTCCACTTCTCGGAAATTCTAATGCTTACACGCTAGACAAACTTTCGAAGTCGATTATCTTGGAAACGAAGGTCCATATTTCACGTTTTTGACATGTTTTCATGCAGATTATCCTTTCCCCGGTAGAGTCACTTGTTCAGCGACCTTTTGTGGCGAGCTGAACCAAACACGAACGACTCGTGCTTCCATGATACGATTATTCATTTGCCGCACAATACACGCTATCTCTACATATAAAATTGCACATGTATGAAGAAAGTTATCATCTTTTGTGTGAGTCTTTTGCGTACACCAAGTGATGGTAATATCAATTATTTTATTCACAGAAGGAATTACGGAATTGGTTGTACGAAATAATATAGGATGTTCCAAAAATGTAGTTCCTTAAAAGAGATGATGCCAAAAGTAATTTAATGTAATTTTTTCCTTTGTGAAATTATTCTGCGTGGCTTTGTTGACGAGTTATTAACGAAAAACACGGACCAATCAGAGCGCGGTTTCGATAGACTCTAGTGAGCGTGGCCTTGGCATTGGTCGAACCGGTTTTCGTTAATAACTTCTTAACAAAGTTGCAGAAAACATTTTCGCAAAGGAAAATTATTACTTCAAATGACTTTATGTATCATCCCTTTTCGCGGAACTGCATTTTTGGGACACCATGTATACCGTGGTAGAATAAAATTTAAAACCAGAAAGGATATAAAATCGAAAGATACCGGATACACGAATGAGTAACTGTAATTTAGAATAGTAAAAACATTAGAAGAATTTAAGAGTACTGTTGTATTACTTTCAAAGAATATCATTTTCTACCCCACTCCATCCAGTTTGTTGCAATTCAGGTAATTTTTATTTTGCATATAGATCCGCTGTCGATCTATGGCTGAATGTTTAATATTAATAAAGAATGGCTAACGACTATAATATTATTATCAAACGAGTTAACCGTTTCGCAAATTCAGCGCTGTTATATTTGTCGTATAATGTACTGCGGAGGTTTAATGGAAAAGCTATAGTTCGCTGTTGTGTAAAAGTCAATAACCCGAAGCGTGACGATACAGGATGATAATCGTGACAATAAACTGACATGGTTGTATTAGTACAGTAAGAACAGAGCAGGAGCAAGTTATGTTGTACATTCTCTAATCGGATTCAACGGAATTTCTAGTAAAAAGGCAAACGATGAAGCCATATTCTAGATGACGAAGCATCAACGTATCATAGCCAAATTAAGGAATTTATAAAAATACTTTGGCGTATAGTCAATTATATATCTGAGATTTTATACATTGAATAAGACGTTTTATAAGCTAGATATTCTATGATGGTCCTCGTTAAAGCATAAGTATGCGAATTTTTCTTAACAAACTGTGAGGAACAGGATTGAAGAAAAGTTTCTTTTAATAATTCGGATACATCGGAAGTAGTGTAACATCATTCTTAAATTCTCCATAAATGCATAAAATTCGCAAACTAATATTAAAATTTTTTCACTGTGAAAATCCGATAAAATGAGAAGAATGCAGTTAATAAAATCGAAATTGAAAGGATGAAAGTTTTTGTGGTACACTAAAGTAAAAATTGATTTCTGAAGACCCAGAAAATATCACTCGTACATGATCAACAAGATAAAATTAATGATAATTTCATTCTCTCATTCTGAACAATTAAAAATAATTTCGTTGAATTAGGCACGGAACAATAATTCATGCGTTTCCACGACGTGTATTCAAAATAAATTTTTAGTGGCATTACGCAAAAATAATGTAAAATCAAAATCGCCATGTAGTCGCTTTTCTGCCGATCAAATTAAGTAAACACGTTAGGAGCACTTAAAAAGCTAACGTGTCTACAAAAAATATCTTCAAAAATTGATAAATATAATGAACGGTCCTAGACGTTAACATTTACATGTAAGAATAGTCCGCCATCCGAGTTCATTGTTTATAAAAGTCGAAATGTGTCAGGAGAAAAGTTGAAAATTATTAAACACTGCTCGAAGTGCAACAAAAGACGCATTGTTAAAATTCGAAAACACGTAAAAAACCACATCAGAAACGCAGCAGATAGCTGAAGAACGCTGAAGAGGAACGGTTCCAAATTCACAATGAAAAATGCTCACTGGAACTCCATGAAAGTTGAACAAACACGTCTAGACTGTAACGTTATCGCAAAAGTTGAAGACTCTCTCAAAAAAACAAGGAAAGAAAAGTTTCAAACTTTTCCGACAACACTAGATAGGTGACGAAGCACGTTGTACTCACTTGGAACAGATACGCGTCGCCGAAAGCGGTGCTGAGGCAGAATATGTAGTCTCTCTTCGGATGTTCGGGGATAGGTTGCATGATCGCGCCGTCGACGATGATCAGATGTTTGGGAGCCGCTTCCATGGTCCTGCTTTCTTGCGATTCGCAGGGGTAGAAGAGTAGAGTGGTTCCCTTCAAGCAGACCCAGTAGTCCTTCCAGCCTCTTTTCCTGGCGAGCTCGATCTGATGTTTCTTCCGCAGGAGCCATTTCTTCACGCTGAGGAACCTGATAGCAGAATTTTCGATTAGCATCCCAGACTCACTTGCCGGACACTTTTCAACTTAACGGTTTTCTTGTCTTCCGATCGACAATTGTCGATAAAACTTTGAATGTTATTGGCGTGCTGGTACGATCGTTCTTGACAATAATTAAGCTATTTAATAATAATTAAGCAAATTTACAAAAAATATTTCGACGTTTCGATCCACGATTTGGATCACTTTCAAGAAACTTGTTTTATTGTAATTGCGACTGTAAAACTTTTCAACTTACCCTGCCTTTCGGACCGCCCCGGTGCAATTGAACGAAGCTGCGGCCGTGCCAGGCTGCTTCCCTCGGTACGGCGAGTTGATGACACTTTCGCCGTCGTCGTCGTCGCTGACGGCAGTCGTCAGCGACATTCTGTCGTCGTCGGACATCTACAACATTCGAACATCCTCATTCTCCAAGTGTTCGATGTCGGAAACGGTGCGGGTGAACGAGAAAAGACGGGCGAGAGAATAATCGTCATCAAGAATGCTACTACGTGACGGAGGGACGCCTCGATCGCCACCAAATTATCTACTGTGTATAATATAACCATCCGTATATATAGATGCTGTTGTATAACATACATATCCTAGGTTCGAGTACACCGGTGACGTGGACATTGAAGACGCGTGCACTGAATTCACACACAAGTAAGCAAATACTGTTTCCAGGAAGGAAGAGAACCGAAGGATTGAACGGGAGAGAACGAAGAGAGAGTCGATACGCAACGACGTTGTGTACGGTGCAGGAGGAGAGTGTGATCTAGCAACAGTTTGATGAATAATTACCGTGAATAACCTTGAATGTGTGTAAATAGATATCGACATTTTATAAAAATAGTACACCATCCGAGGAACTCTAATCTCCATCTACCGCGGGAATGCCGGTTCGAGAGTAACATAGACGTGGCATGGATTTTAATGCAGTAAATGGTCCATGCTCGTGGGGAAAACGTCGAATGCAGTTGCATCTTGGAAGGGCAGGCGGAGGGTTGGGAAGGGGTTGGATGGAGGAGGGGAGGCTGGCGAGTGATAAGTGGGGGTTACTTTGTTCAATGAAACCGATAAAAACGAAGCAGAAGGCAAAGGTGACAACGCGCCGACAGGTACAGGTGTTCGTGAACGTGATATTTCACAGATGGTAAATATATATAGAGAGAAAGAGAGAGAGAGAGAGAGAGAGAGTGGTGAAAATTACGAATATTACGAGTAAATGGGGGAGGGGCGGTGGGGTGGTCATGGAACCGTGGGAATGGTTAGATGAAGAACATCAGTAAACAGAAAACGATTACGCCGGAAACTCGTGTCTACCTTTTTAGCATAATTCGTCATACCGCGGAGCTTGTCGCGCAATCCTCTAAAGCCATCGCCGGCCCAGAAACTTACAACTTTTTTCAGAAAGTCGGCATTGCACGCGTCGGCCGTCATGTGCGGATGGTAATGACAGTAGCAACCCTCCTTTAACAGCTTCATGTTGGTCTTCGCGGAGCCGTTGATCTTGTACATGATCTCCTTGCGTGTCAGGCTGAGGCCGTCGATGTAATGTTGCACCCAGGTGTTCAGGGCCCCGTCGACCACCCGCAGCAGCTTGTAATAGTAACCGTCGCCGAGGCCGGGGTTCACCTTCTCCCGGACGTTCTTACAGTTGAACCAGTACAGTTTCCTCGACTCGTTGATGCATATCACGCTGATCGTGTGCCGTCTGCAGACGCAGAAGTACTTCTTGCAGCGCTTCTTGTGCAGCGACCTCAGGTCCTCGTAACTGCTGCTCGGATTCAACAAATTCAACGTGCTATTCATACATCTGATCGCCCATCTCGGCTCTACCATCATTCGTCTATTTGCTTCTCTCGTGGGCTGTCAATAAATCAAGGATCCGTCGTCGCCGGGGACAAACGGATGGATAGAGCTGCTTCAACGAAAAACATTTCGGGACCGGTTATCTCCCTGCCGGTATCGTGTCTCTTCTCAATGATATCGGAACAATGCGTGTGAAATTGATCTCGACAGTGATCCGTAGGTTCGTCTCAAAATTCTCGATCGTAGGTCTGACGGATCTTTTCGAAGAAGACCGTGACCAACGTTTCCAGGTCTCTCGTGAGCGCACGCAATAGACTGATCACGAGCGTGCATACGAAGTAGAATATGCAGAGTCGGCTCGCGTTGAGCATGTTTCACGCGGCGGAAATAATGACTCCGTGTTCGATCCGTTTCGCGGTATCGATCATTCCAATGTGGCCAGGCGAAAGTGGTAAAGAGGAAAGAGGGACGGGGAACTGGGGAGAGGGGAGATGCGAAAAGAAGAATCACAAACCCTGCAGCCGGCGCGCGAAACTTACTGATCCACCGCCGGTGCCTGCTGCCACCATCACCACCTGGTTTCTTTCCGACTAACTGTTATTGTACGTACACATACATCTATGGTTTACATGTGAGAGACCGTGCCACCCAGCGGGATGGAACGTGTCCCTGTTCGTATTATTTTGTACACGATTTAATCGTTACGTGAGGCTACTAGCCCTTTGCACTTTTATTATATATCTATATACGTATATATATGTTTACATGTATATATATATATACATATATAGATCCCGCGATATCAGCTCCCTCTTTCGCAAGAATCCGTGATTATGCAGCTCCGTTCTCCGCCATCGACATTCCAACGGGTGGCCGCCACGAACTGTTCTCTCTATCTTTTTCTCCGTGTTCACCACGTGAATCTGTTCGTGCTCGGCGTTACACCGGTCGATAATATTCAGAAACGATTATATATATATACTCTTTTGATTTTCCCTTTTCATATATACTGCTAACTCTCGTCGATCTTCCCCGTAAACATTAGACAAACATCTCGAATCGATCAACAAACGGAAGCGGTCGTTCAACGAATCCGCTTTCGTGAATATCCGGTACGTAATCTATTCTGTCCGAACGACTCGTTAACGAGTAGACCTTGTGTTCCGCGATTAAAAGTAAATATATAGAATATTTTTGCAATACGCGCGTAGAAACGAACTCTCCGTATAAAAATATTTTACGTTTTCTTTCTCTCTCTCTCTCTCTCTCTATCTCTTCCTCTCGATATCACTTTCTTTCCTTTTCCTTTAATCCTTAAGTGTACATATTACAGGTAGGAGGTACATGTCCTTGTTTGCTCGTTATCTCTTTTATTCGTTTGTCGAATGAGGTTCCCGTCCGAAATACTTCCTGCTCCTCTTCTCCACCTCTTTCCCCTATTGTCTACCCCCTTCCCTTCCCCTGTTTCCCCCTCTTCTTCTCGCTTTTTATGTTTGTAAATGTCGGTATTTCTCGTTCGTCGTTTCTCTACTTTTTATTTTTGTTTCACTATGTTATATATATATATTCTTTGTACTCGAAAACAAACAACGAACCATGCCGAACGTGCTGCTCTGTCCAGCAGAAAAAAGGTCAGCTAGTCTTCCCCTTTCCCTTTTCCGTTTTCCGTCCGACTTGAACCGAATCGTGCGAAACGGTGCGTCATGAACGAATGCGCGTCGATGCGCGCAAGACGAGAAAACGAGAGAGCGAGTCGGGACTATAGTTAAAGATATTATACCAGGTACCTAATCACTCGTACATGCTAATCAGAACGGATATACTATTTCTGTCTACCAGGTGAGAGCTCTATCTAAAAACGCGTTGGTACATCTTCGTCGTTCCTTTGTCACACGTGTCACACGTGAGCCTGCACGTGCCGTGGAGAAACTATACAACTAGAAACCGCGAGACGACGCGGAGGCGGTGACGACGTCGTGTGCTCGTCCCCGCTTGCGAAAGAACGGCTCGCCGAGACAGTGTGCTCGTGTGAGAACAACGTATCCTCGCCCCGAGTGTGTTTCCCGACGCGATCTCATCTGTAATGACTCCGAGTCATCGGAGCTCGAAACATCGGCCGAAAGGAACGGGTTTCGAAATTCTCTCCGGCGTGTCTCGTTGCTGGGCGACTCTCTTTAATCGTGATCGAACTCTATCCCGTCAACCGACCGACGCATAGAGTAATCATTCACGTGCATCCGACGCCTTTTCTTAACGTATGACGAGCGGACTTGGCGTGTGCCTCCAGTAATCCTCGAGAGTATCACACGTATCCTCGTCCATCGTGATATATCCGTGATGTTCCGCCGGATAAGCTCCAGAGGGTATCGGTGGTGTGCCAGCTCCTGGAGGAAACCGCCAGCAGGTCAGGAGCAAACAATATTACCACCTCCGGGTTTAATCAGAGAAATCGAGAGAACGAAAGACAATCGATCCCTCGGATTATTCGCGGACTGTGATAATGATCTTATCCAGCCCTTCGTTATTTATTATTTTTTTTGCGGTTATTTCGACTGTTCCGCGAACGAGTGGTAAATTAGTAGTGTCCGCAGCCGTGAACGCGCGTTGCTCCAGACTACTGCGCTGGAGAACAGGGAAGAGGAGAGAGAGCCGTGCTACCGCGAGGGGAATCAATACCGCGGTCCTTGTGGAGAGAGACGCGAAACGGGGGACGAACGGACGCACGGGCACGGACAGACAGACGGACGGACCACCAGCCAGCAGCCGGTAGTAGGGAAACGAAACCTGGGTGAGGGGATGTACGCGCAAGAGGTCGCGGAACCGGGAAAATGGGTGACGGCGTAGAAGGGGTGACAGGACAGTGGGAGTCGAGACGCCAGCCCGAGTGGGGGATTTTGCTATTGCTACTGCCGTTTGCTACTTGCTACTTGCCGTCGCTATCCTTATTCCTATCGCTGCCACTGCTCTAACCTTACGGGATAGAACCTTCAATATGGAGGACTAAAATGGTACCGAAAGTAATGTTACAGAAACGATAGCGGTGATAGGACGGTGCGAGACGAGATGCTAGCCCGAGTGGGGGATGTTGCTGTTTGCTACTTGCCTGCGGATTTTTATGCATTTATGAAGAAATTAGCTGGGTAAAATATACGACAGTGAAAGATTAGAAAAATCTAAAAATATTGTTGTGATGTTTGCAATATAAGAACTCTATTAGGGGATTACGTGAATTTTCATTTAATTGCTGCTTTATTTTGCACAAAGATCCGCAGACTAGCGCTCGCTATCTCCCTGTCCATATTTCTATCGTTGATACTGCTACTGACCTAAACTTGAGGAGATAGCACCCTCAAGAAATGATAACTGTGAAAGGATAGTGTGTGACGAGACACCAGTTCGCGTGGGGATGTTACTATTTTCATTCCTATTTGCTAGTGAATATTTTTTATTTGCTATTTGCTACTTGCCATCACTAGCTTGCAGATTTTTATGCATTTATAAAGAAATTGGCTGGGTGAAACATAAAACAGTGAAAGATTAGAAAAATGTAAGAATATTGTTATGACGTTTGCAATGTAAAATCTCTATTAGGGGGTGAAGTGAATTTTCATACAGCCCCTGCTGCCGCGCGCGACAATCGTTGTAGAATATTTTTATTTTCCACGAACATCCGCAGTCTAGCGCTCGCTATCTCGCAATCCATATTCCTATCGCTGTTACTGCTACTGCTCTAAACTTGAGGGGATAGCACCCTCGGAATCAAGAATTGAAATGGGTCCGAAACTAACATTAAAGAAATGATAGGGGTGATAAGATAGCGAGAAATAAGATGTCAGACCAAAGGGGGATGTTGTCATTAATATTGCCATTTATCAGTTGCTAGTTGCTATTTTTCTATCTCGTCACTATCTCGCTAATCATATTCCTATCGCTGCTACTGCTACTACTCTAAACTTTAGGGGATACCACCCTCCATGTCAAGGATTAAAATGGTTCAGAACTTTGTGAACATGATGGAGGTGATAGGATAGTGCCAGATGAGACGCCGGTCCGAGTGGATGATGTCGCCATTTGCTAGTTGCTATTTGCTATCTCCTCATTGATATTGCTGCTACTACTGCTGCTCACTGTTTTAGGGAGTAGTACTTTCAATATCAAGACTCAAACCGTTTTCAAAGCTAGTTTGCAAAAATGATACAGGTGACAAGGACACTAGGGATAGGAGTGTTGCTATTGCTATTTCGCTTTCCTTATTCCTATTTCTGCTACTGCTACTGCTATTATTACTGATCACGGTTTTAGGGTATGATACTTTTAAAGACAGAGCTTGAAACAGTTCCAAATGTAACGTAGTAGAAATTAGGGGGTGACAGGACAGTAGGAGACGCCAGCAGCCCGAGTGGGGGATGTTGCTATTGCTATTTGCTATTTGCCATCACTATCTGGCTACCCTTATTGCTGCAACCGCTACTACTTACAGTTCTCGCGCCAGAGCTTGAAACAGTTATTAGTTTGGCCCTACAGGGTGTCTCTGATCTGGTGGTATAGCCGGAAAAATAAGTGTATCAAGATGTGAAAATAAATCAAAAACGTGGAATAGAATTTCATTAACTATGGTTTCGATTTCAAAAAAATCGAACAAGAAGATTCGTCAAGTGCTATTGAGTTGAGTCTGTCGCTGCGTCTGATCATGAACGGCCGATTCTACTTCCTCTAAAAGCGAATGTACGAGAAACTGAGGAATTTTCGAAACCGATTCTCTCGAAAATTAAGTCGCGTTTAGGAAACTTTTATTCTTTTTTGGACCTAATTCTTTCTCTAAAATATGCTTAACCTCATCCTCACCCTTCTGAGAATGCCACTAGATCGGAAACATCCTGTGTATCAGATCCAAATCAGTTCTAGAACCGGTTTTCGTGTAGTTCCTACATTCAAATTTATTATGTGCTTCCAGTATTTGTAAATAAAACGAAACATCATAAACAATATTCTACTGATTGGTCCAAATACACAGAACAGCATAGGAAAATATTTGACCAATTTAAAAATTTGCAATTGCTTTTAATATATTTTATTTTGCAGTTTCTACATGAACTGCGATATCAAATGAAGTAAACGTGGATAACTTGAATCTGAAATTTCAGTATGGGCAAATGTGAAAAATCAGTACTATGTGTACATGCTTTCTCTTTTTCTTCCATAATGAGTTTGTAAAAATGTGTGTATTTACAGTAAGTCGATATAAGAATTTTTAGAACTATTTCAGAATCGAAAAAACAACGAAACCGAAATGGGAGTCGCAGTCAGAAATTGTGACCACGGTATAGTTGTAAAATTCGATTGTTCGTAAAAATTGTACAAAACAAAGGATCGATAACCGTTTCGAGAACCGAAATTGATATCGTAACAGTTTTCAAGCTCTGTTCAAAATATCCTTTCGAAAGCGACTAAGGGGTTATACTAAACTGCGAATTTTATGCATTTGTGGCAAAAAGAAATTGTTATAATTTAAGGCAGTCCACAGATTAAAGGGGTATAAGAATGTCAATAAATCACATTCAATTTATCAAGATTATTATAGGAGAATAGAGACTTCTAAATGGCAGTTGTTTATTGCAATTGATGCGGACAATTTTTATTTTGCATAATGAACCGCAGTCTAGTTATTTGCTACAGGACCTATGCACAGCATACACGACACGATATTCACCGTCAGTATATTACTATAAAATTACTCGATCACTATCTCTCACAAATACCTTACCATATCGATAGAGACGAATATTAAATATAAATATAATATTAAATAATTGATTATATAATAATAACTTGATTGAATCATTGTATTGCTAAAGTATATTTTGCATAAAACATTTCAACAATTTTATAATACTATTGTATCGTCTTCAGTCTATTAAACGAATTACAAAAGAAAACAAATTTTTTCACTGCAAGAAAATTTTTATCTCGCATAAAGAGATCCACGGTCTACTTCTCCTTTAGAAATAAAGTTTCTCGCAATGATCCAATTTCTTGAAAATACAGTTCCTCTTCGTCGAGTGAGGTATTACTGTATTTCATTTGGCAATTCTATCGACGAATGCTTTCGATGTATCATTAACGTAATTCGTTACGGACATTTTATAGTTCTCAATGCAAAAGTAAAGGAAATATAATGTATCCAAAAAGTATTCGAACACAAAATCTTCAGTTTTTAAGAAATTGTCGATGCTTCAGCAAAAGGTCTTTAGTTAAAAAGAATGGTGCAGCAGTATAGCTGGGTTCATTTTGATGTTTGAAGCCCTTATTGTTCCTATCCATAGTTAGTTTTTATCTATAATCCTTTTTGTTGATACAACAACTGGGAAACTGAAGACATTTTTTGGTCCAAAATGTTACAAATTGAAACGTATGTAAATACGTTGACAAATTTTTGAAGATTGAAGCCTTCCCTTTACAACGAATGCTTGAAACGTAACCTACGATTTTTATCTACTTAATTTATCGTGCGTTGAATGGAAAGTGTAGTACGATCTTTGAAAACCGCAACAATACACCATGAAACCTTTATAGTTTACATCATGGATCTTATGCCTCATTTATGTTCTATAAAATAGCCCAAAGAAGCGTAGATTAATCTTTGGAGAGTCTTTGTGAAGCAAAAGATTGAATCTTCAAATCTGTAATCGATTCATTCAGGAAAAATTCTTTTTACGAATACAGTCGGTGTAATTTGTAGCATTTTTGTCGAAAAAAGTGTCCTCAGTTTTTCGCCAGCCGTATGATGGTCTGCGAAAGTAGACTTCGAGCTTTAACACTAAACCTACCACCACCGGTCACAATAACCGATTCCATATTTACTATTTTATAATTATTGACATAATAGAAATGATTTTATAACAATTATAAAATAAGTCTTCTTGAGCATTATTGTATTATTTTTTCAAAGAAATCTTAGTTTTAATATTGACAATTTCTCGAGAATCTGAATTTAGTATTCAAATTCTTTTTAGATTCACTGTAGATGTTCGATCGCGACGGTCATAGGTCATAGGACAACCAGGCACCGATACCCCATTTATCGTAACGATTGCAACAAGAAAAAAGGTACAGTCGAGAGAAAATCTTGGCGGCTCGAGGTATACGTTTGCGCATGCACCTGTTGACAAGGAAAATCTATCTTCGACTTCCCGCCTATCGCACTGGGTCAGGTGTTTCTTTCACATTTGACTTTAG
>CM052336.1:27078646-27133781 GCA_028455595.1 Lasioglossum vierecki | reverse complement strand
ATACTATATATTACTTTAATATATGCTTTAATAAGTTCGTCGACCATTTCTGATGAAGTAATTTAATCATTTCAGTAATTGTTAAAGCAAAAATTGGGAACTACTCATTTTTACTGGATTGGTCGTTTTAATTCACATTTTAAACGAAACACCACGAACACAAAATTAGATTGTAATCATGCGATTAGAAATTTCTGGGGTTCTCATGACTCCACCCGAACATTACAAACTTTTCGGCTTGACTCGAACTCGAAATTTCAGATACTCACAACCTTTAGATTTTCTTAAAATGTGGATCTCAAACGATTAAAAAAACACTGTGGATGAATGAAAACGAAAGAGGACCTAACGCAGAACTGATTACACAATTGGGTATTAACGTGGTATGTATCGCAAAGTGAACAAGCATGTCATACCGCAGAAACTCCGGAATCTGGCTTCCTGATTTCGAAGTCTGGCAAATTGCTCCGGGGTCATACAAGTGCATTGTGGCTCTTTGGATCTGTTCGGCGATGCCGGTGTCGATAGAGGCTTTCTTCGTGTTTTGATCTTCTGTCTGTTCGGTGGTTCGAGCTTCAACGAGTAAGAAGAGGACGCTTTCCTTGAAATCTTGAACGACGGTGACTGTATGAAAAATTAACTAATGACTGTAAATCACTCGAGTCGGACCGAATCGATTTTACTATCTCCAAAACCCGTGACTGCGTACAACGGGTCGAGACCATTCTTTCGATTTGGAAATGTAATGATTTCTAGGAATCGTCATGTCATCCTGAATCCCTTTGCAACGCGGCCAGTGCAAATGCAAACCACACTTGAACAAGCACGATACGATGAACAAAAGTCCGGCCGTTCTCCTTTCGTGAGTATGTATGTGGTGCAAATGATTTATGCCGCTCACAACGCGACTGATCAGCGAATCGCAATCACGATGCAATTCCGAAACTTATTAGCTTCCTTATTCGTAAAATAATCTTGAACAGAGATGGTAAATTAAGATTTGAAAGAAAGACGATGAGAGGGTAACTTTTTCCGAAAATGACTAGAGTGAACGAAATTACTAGACTGCGGACTTTTATGTGAAATAAAAAATAATTGTTACACAAAATCTTTTGTTCTGTGATGATTTCGATAACATTGCTATTTTAAATTTTGTTCAACATTAACCATACCGGTTAAATGACCGGTTTCACATTTTTTATTTTATAATTATTGTAATGACAAAGGTGCTTCCATTGGAAGTTACTAAATATATTTGTTCGTTCAAACGCGCATTGCTATAAATCCGCAGACTAGAAATTATTCGAATTGTTGAGTGTTAACAATTTTAGATACGTTAACATAAACATTACGTCATGCTACGACACTACTAGTATCATTATCATGTCTATAGACGTTAGTTTATTCATTCACATTGGAGAAATTATTTCTCGATCTGTACACGGTGTTGTTTAACTAATTTTGTTGGTTTTGATCGTCGCCACGCTGTAAACGACAAAGAGGAAAACGGCGAAACTTTTCCGCTGACCTGGTACAAACAGCTTGAGCTGTGAACTTACGCAACATTCTCTGAATTGTTTAGCATCTATGGGGGAGGTAAAATTCAGTCCCCACGTATCATTAGTCATCGTGTCTTTCCAGTAAACGAAGCATTCTGACGCTTGCCCGATGCGTGTTCCTTAAACAGAACGAAACAACGATTTATTACATGTTCGTAGGTGATGTTATTTATCTTTCTTCGGGAAACCAGAGTCACAAAAGCAACATTTTCACTTTCTAACTCTTGTGTTAGCGTAACTTTGCCCTGAGAAGCTTCTTCAACAGTAAAAGCTATATGTACAAGCGATCCCATGTAGCTGGAACACCTTGTATATTGATCGGTCACGAGTGTATATACTTGAATTATAATTATGCAACGCATATCCAAAATTTGTGTTAACGGCTATAATAGATTTAGAAATGTGTACAATATTACTTTCGCTCCCTGTTACTCGTTACCCCGTCTCCATCTGTTAAAAGGGTCAGTCAAATGTAAACCGCATTGGTAATTTTTCAATTCTAGTTTCATAGAAAATAGGGTTTATAAAAAGTAACAAGAGAAAATCAAAGAAATAATAGAAAATAGATTGCTATTAAAACTACATCCTCCCAATGTCTTAATATTTAAAATCACATTTTAAATCAAGTAGCGAAGGTCAGATTTTTCAGGAGAAGGGTAATTTCCCATTCTAGCAAAAAATAATATTAATTTGCATTTCAAAACTTTTTTGTTTCTAAGTAATAATGTAAAAGAAATATAATAGAAATATAAGTTTTGTCCAGCATTTTACAATTTTGGTCTATTGTTGCTATGAAATAGGGTGGTACTTATAGCTACAAGGGTTAAAACTTTTTCGAGATTTTTTGGACACGTATTTTGTTTTCGACCATCGTCCATGTTGAAAGGATGGAAACAGTCCTTAAAATTGATCATAATCAGTGAAAATCAAGAAATCTCGAAAACAATTGTTTACCCATACGGCTAAAGACCACTCTGCTGTTAAATCATACTAATTCGTCGTTCTTCGTCATTATCTTCGGTCAACAGCAACAATTTTCCAATAAATTTTACTGTGTGTTTATTGATGCTTATTGTGACGCTTATTGATATTCAAACAGTAAAAAAATGATAACTTTTTTAACATTGGACCATACGACTTGATTTTCTTTGAGAACAATTTATTACATTACGTGAAAAAAAATGTTGAAAAAATTTGCAATTAGTCGGAATTGCAGAAAATACTACTTGTTTCTTTACAACTTTATTACGTGGTTCTATATTGAAAATTTCATGTAGGTCACAGAGATTACAAATTTAGTCATGGAGCGACAGACAGTAGAACCCGAGTCTCCAGATTAGGGGCATTGAATCGAATTGTGGGGAGGAAGTTACCCTCTCTCTACCAGTCTCTAATAGCGTCGTAGAAGAGGGAGGTATACTGGAGATACAAATCTTAATCTGGCGACTCGGAGTAAAACAACATGTATATCGTTAAAAGTAATTACACAAGTTCGCGATTATTTCGGTCCTCATAATCGCTTAAAAGAGAAAACAATTCACAATATAAACTGATTATATTATTATACTAAATTAACATATTATTGTATATTACATTTTTCATTGGCGACATTGAGCCACAATTACGTGAAAATGTCAAAAAATCTAGACAAAAGGGTGGCATCGTGCAAAAAATATGTGACCATTTAGCCGAGTTTGTGTTTCACGTATAATTGTAATCGACAACAATAAAGATTTTTAAAATTGTCAAAATTTCCAAATTTTTCCAAATATTTGTTTTACTAGGAAAAGAAACGTTAGGTAACTCTTATCGTGAAACCGTTTAGAGAACAATTATATTGTTCGTACGACACACAAAGACCGTTTAATATTTGACTGACCCTGGTAAATGGTCTCGGGCGGCTGGCGCTTACCTGGCTGTACCAGTCGCACGTCTAAAATTTTGTCGACTTGGCTATTGTACGCGGTGATATGGAAGACGCATTCCGGTGAATCTTGGATGCAAGTTATATTTACAGGAACTAAATCTTCCGAGACTTGCTGCCATTTTACCGTACCCGCTCCGCTGGCGCTCACGTGGAACACTTCGGCCCACAACCTAAAAAATCTCGTTGCTCAATTGTTGAAGACCTGTGTACAGGAATTACAGCAACGCGTGTCGCGTGCTCGCACGTCGAAACAGATTACAACACTCGAGAGGAATACATCGTCGGGAAAGTCGACTAAAAAAAAAAAGAAAAAAATTCAAACGAAAACGTAGGTATTATACAATATATATACACGTTCAATCGTGAAGACATTATCATAATCAGCGAGTCCGCTGTTCATTTTATTTTCGTTTCATTTCCTCGGCGTTTCTCTGTTTTTACGGAATATTATTGTAACATCGTGCCATAAAGGTGAATCGTTATGATTAGGTGAAACAGGAGAACAATGGGATCGATCCAACAGAATCGAGAAAAAGAAATTAATACGTCACTAAATTTTATTCATGCATCTTCTAGATCGACAGCCAGTATGCGTGATATTCTAGTGTGTGGATACTAGAGGTGGGGGTGTGTACCCGGATATTTCAGGTATTTCCCCCGGGTGAGGATCCGAAAAGGCACGACACTCGTGTAGCCGAAATCAAAACGGGTCGGGCCGGCTTGGAAACCCGAAAATTTATAAATGTTCGGGTACCACGATGTCATAGATTTTCGGAACCCGACCCGAATCACCAAAAATCGAACCGAGGATATTCGCTGACCCCTATGTGTATACATGTGTCCGTGTACGTGTAAACAAAGCATGTAACGCAGTCCGATTACCAGAGTCGCCAGATCAGAGAGGAGACCATGAATCGAGAAGAAAAAACCCTCTCTCAATAGAGTCTGGATACAAGTCTTAACCCTTTGCACTCCAAATTTCACGTTTTTCTTTCTTTTTGTCGAGCCACACTCGACATAGGAGTGCCAAGGTTTAATCTGGCGACTTTGTATCGTAGATGTGTAGTGTGCAGTATTATGTAACATGCAGATAATCTTCAAACATGATGTGGAAACACGCACTCAGAGCGATAGTACAACGACGAAATAAATATATGACAGAGGCATGTAATTAAATCGCAAATCATTGGGGATAAACTGCGAAAGAAACATCATTCGCAAACCATGCAAGAGGCAGATCCATGCAATAGAAAGAGGCGCCGGTGTCAACAAATCCAATGTACAATAAATGTATTGCCATATCAGTTACATATATACGATATCTGTATTAGAGCTGTGATTTATGAAGTACCCGGATACCCGGGTAAACAAAAATTACTCGGGTACCCGGGTACTCGGGTAAACAGCATTACCCGGATACCCGGGTATTCGTGTAAACAAAAATTACCCGGATACCCGGGTATTCGTGTAAACAAAAATTACCTTAGTACCCGGGTACTCGGGTAAACAAAAAATACCCGAGTACCCGGGTATCTCATGAATGCACTGCGGATTTTTATGCAAACTAAAAATCGTTTGCATCAATAGGAAAAAGCAGACGATATATGACGATTACTTATTCTCTTGAACGATTTTAATAAATTTAAATTAACATATCAACGTTCTTTCAATTTCATTATTGTTTTAAATTGCACAAAATCATTTATGATTTATGTCTTATGAGATACCCTGGTACCCAGATACTCGGCTATCTCATGGGTACTCGGGTACCCGGATAAAAGTCCGAGCTCTAATCTGTATCATAAACGGCGATAGGCAAAACTATAGAATCGTATTGCTTCTCCAATAAACTATTAGCGTAAGTTTGAAACCGACACAACAACCTGTCACGGTATACGATCGAGATCACAGTATACAGAGTGTCCCAAACATGTTGGAGAGCCATGAAAGGGGTGATTCTCGAGGTCCTTTGAAGCAATGGTTTCCCGTGTTATCAACGAAAAGCAAGAATCAATCAGCGCGTGGCTACGGTGGACGGATGCCGGCTTAGCCGTGTTTTTCGTTAATAACTACTTAAAAAAGCTGTACCGGGCATTTTCGCTAAGAGAAAAGTTGCTTGAAATGACCACAGGTCCAACCCCTTAGAAGGTCTCCGGACATTCTTCGGGCACTCTGCAATTCGAGCACAAAATACCAATGCACGATATTTCTAATAGCTCGACGGAATTTCGAATGTTGCTAGTTTCCTGTCGCTAAGAGGAACGCCATTTTCATTTGCAAATTATGATCTCAGAGTTGGAACGACTAGCAAGAGACGGTAAAGAAACAGAGAAAGACCAGAAATTGATAAAACAGGACAGATTGCGTTCGGAAATAAAGTCAGAATAGAGAGAAAGGAAGAGATGACTTGACCAAACGCGCAGATGATTGTAAATACACAAGTTTGTCTCTGTGTTGTATGCGTGTGTTATCCTCATGTCCGTATATGGGTGTGGTTCTGTGTATGTTTGTTGATTGTAGACGCTGGTGGGAGAGTAGACAGAAAGAAAAGGAGAACGAAAGGAAGAGAGACAGAAAGAAAGTAAAAGATGACCAAACGGAATCAGAATACAGAAGAGAAGAAGAAACTCAGGTAGAACAACTCTTTCTTCGACGGGTGTGTCGGCCAACGTTTATTTAAATGCATCTTCCGTGTCCTGTGTATTGGCGTTCGATTAGACGCTATCGAATGGTACAGTCGATCGGGTACACGGGCCCCGGAGAAAGCGCCCGTTACGCGATATTTTTCCGCGATCATTCTGTTATGTAACATAAGAATACTCGATATATCGTGTTCGTTTTAAGAACGAACGAAATCGATACCTTCCATTTCGTCTGATGCACTTGTACTACAATACGCAAAACGACTTTTTCCCGGTTCGCACATATCGATCTTTTAATTCTCAGTTAAGCACGGAAACGAATCTGCGAACGTATACATGTCTATATATAATATATATAATATACATGTCTATATATAATATATATAATATATATATATATATATATATATATATATGTATGTATGTATGTATGTATGTCTGTATGGATACACCTGTACACGCATCTCTCGGAAAAAGAACGTACATCTGTCGTACTACATGTTACGTGTGGATATCGTGAAGTCGTTGGTTACGTAAAAGACAAGAGAGAAATAGACAAAGAGAGAGATAGAGAGACAGAGAGAGATCAATGATGTTTAACAAGTCAACTGCGATCGCTCGTTTGTAAATAAGAAGTGGAAAATCAAAAGTCGGTTATGCTCTACCCCGAGGAGAATAAAGATTACAAATGCATTCAAATGTATATAATGTGTGCCTTGAGAGAGAAAGAGAGAGAGATAGATAGATAGAGAGAGAGAGAGAGAGACTTCTCTTTTTTTTGTCGAAAGAAACAAAATAAGAAACTGATAATTATGTGGTCGAATGGAGTGGTTGAATGGTTGAATGGTATGGTATGCGCACCTCTTCTTTTCTCTTAAGCTTCCGCACCTGAGCAAGTGGCCAGTATCAACTCTGCGACCTCCGCTGCCGCCTATTCCGCCCTTAGCCGTTGTCTGCCATGGGGAATCCTCGTAGCGATACGCCTTTCTGATAAGGGGAGCACAACTACAAGACAATTTATTGCCCATTCTACTCTTCTTGTTCTCTGTTATTCCACCTGTGAGCTCTTTTCTCCCCCTTTACGCTACCCCTCGCCAATCCGTTTGCATTTATTACTTTTTCTCGGGATCACGGGCCACGTTTCCAACAAACACATACACACACACACGGTCTTCCTTGTACCGAATTTCCTCCCTCTCCTTGTTCACCCTCCGATTCGAAATCCTCAACGTCTTGTCCCTCTCTCCCTTTTTTCCTTCACTTCTCTTCCATATTTCTCTCTTTTACCGTTTTCCTTTCCTTCTCTCGAAAATGAAGATACTACGTGAAGATGTTCACGTGGGATTGGCTTGTCTATCGACCTTTGGCACCGTTTCTCATCAACGACTGACTCAGTCCTTTCCTCTTTTCTCTCTCGTAGAATTATATCTTCGCCTCTCGTTTCGTGTATTATTTGTTCCTCGTATCTTTGTTTCTCTTCAGTTTCTCCTTTCTCGTCTTTCCTCCGTTTTATTATGGGAAGCGCTGTATATACCGTGTATACTGTGTAACAGGGACAATCTCCCGTCATTCAAGAGGATACAGGAGGAGATATCTTTATTGTCACATCATTGCAGATGTTCGAAAGGTCATCAGCTAGTCCCTGACATGATCACTGAAAATAGAACAAATTCATTAGATTAATTCGCTGTCCTCGGTCCCTTGGGTGAGTATGTTTTCAAGCGACGCGTTAATGCTAGGCTATCTAGTAGTTCGGCTAAACGTATACGCCGACACGAAGCCAACAGCCGCGCAGCTTGTTTTTCCGACGTGAAGGACGATTTAAGCTTATACTGGCGACGAATCACTAATACACGATAATAAATGCACAACAATAACTGCGCGTTTCGACGAAGATTGAACGATCGTCTCGTTCGAGCAACTACAAGAACCCTTATGCTCGACACGCGGTCAAGAGGGTCCATGCGTACGACAACGTTGTTGGCGATCGTTGCGTAAAATCTTGAAATCGTTTGACTCGAGACGTAGGTCGGTGGTGAATAAAAATGGAAAGGGGTAATTCGAACGGCGACACGATATCGCAAACGTTAGCGAGATGAATGAAGCGGATCAGGGCATTGCGTGGATGTGTCACGGATAATAATAGGGGTGGTGTCGCGGGAGGGTTACTGAACCGGTGTGTGTGACGACTCTTCGTCAACGTAACACGTAATTCCCTGTACACACGAAACTGTGCAACATCCCTCGAAAGAATTGCTATCGGGCGATCCTCGCCTATCGATTCGCATCAAACACGACGGTTCGTACGCCGAGATAACCGCTGTTCCGCCATGAATAATAAAATTGATTTGCACGGTCGGGAACACTGGTGAATAGTCAAACGTACAACACCACGAACACCAATCTCGAGTTGCATCTCGAGATGCTTGTCGTCGGAACACGCCTAGTCGCGAACGAATACAAACTGTTAACGACGTCGCGTCGTTCGGAGTCAACGTATCGTCAGACAGGAGCTAAACGAAACTTTCGAAATCAGCCTGGCCATTCGAGTACCGAAGACGCGTGCGACAAGAACTTTCTAAACACTATATCGATTTCGAGTTTGATGCAGGTAGCACTTGACATCCGCGTCTAAACATGAATGGCGGGTGTATAAGCCGGCCACCACTGACTTTGGTGGATCTACTCCCGGTAGTCGATCGGTCACGAAATTCGACGGGGAGAGGTGACGATCCCAGGCAGAGCATCCACACGATACGACCACACGAAGATATTCGAACAGCTCGGGAGAAATCTTTGACACCTGTTTTACGCGAATAACGTTGCACGATCGACGAGCACCGAAAGTTCTCTGCGTGGTACGTGCCTGACCGAAACGACAGACACCGCCTAGTTAGGTGGTAGCTCGCCACCCTGGCTTTCGGGTAAACACTGCGCCAGAACCAGGATGCACCACCCGCTGTCCACCGCTCAATCAACGCCCCTTGCGTTCTACCCACCTTTCAGTCCAAGAAAAAACTCTCAACGATACCCACCCTTGATCAAAATTCTTACGCCTCGGACCCGTCACACCTTCCCGTTACTATATGCCGCCACTTCACTCCTTTCTTGCGCGTTCTCTTTCATTCTTTGCCCTTTCACGTATACACACCCCCATTGCTCGTCCTCTCTTCTTTCCTCTGTTTCTCTATCTCTTTCTCCCACTCCGCCCTCCGGGCTCTGTATACACCCCCTCCCCCCGTGACACGGACACACAGGCGTACCCCTCTCGCGTACGTGCACGCACCGACGAAAAAAATCCTTCGTCTTCCAATTCCCATCCGTTCTCGTCGACGTGTTCCCAGCGTTTACGTTTTTCTCATTTATTCGTTTCCAACGTTAATCGTAGGAGCCGGGACGTAAAACTCACCATCAGCGAGAACGCATCCTTCCGAGAGGGTGTGCGAGAGACTTCTTAGCTCCGCGGGGCGTAACAACAAACACGACGAAAGACAACGGGGGCCGCGGGATGAAAGAGCGAGAAAGCAGAGGGCAAGGAGTGGTGAGAACGGGCGACGGGTATAGGACACGTAGAAGGGAGAGATGGCCGGAGGAAAGAGAGTGGAAAAAGAAAGCGAAGCTGTGTGCGAACAAGTAAGAGATAGCAAGATAAACGTGCAGGCGGAGAGGGGTTAGCGACGGTGCCAAAGAAGGGATGGGCAACCGTGGTCGTAGTAGAGGGGTGGGATCATGGTATCCACCCTTCCGAAAAGTAAATAATTCGCGGCCGAGGATTATCTATCGATGCGCCGTCGAGGATTAACCGAGGACCAAACACTTGACCGACCGGGCTGCCCTAAATTGGGAATACTATACGCCGAATATTTCCGGTATTTCGCGCGAAATCCTCGCGGACGACGTAGCCATGGATACTGCAGGATCGAGCAAAAGAGGCGACTGCCCCGTTACCCACCTCCCCTTCTTCTACGAATGCGCGCCCCTCGACCGAAAATGTCAATATCCTCTCTTGCTGCGCCCGCGATGCGCTCCATGTTACTCTGAACAGCCTTCTATGCGTTTTCTATTCCTCCCTCTCTCTCTCTCTCCTTCTCTCTCTCTCACACCCTCTCTCTCTCTCTCTCTCTCTCTCTTTCTCTCTCTCTCTCTCTCTCTCTCTCTATACTACTACTACTACCCTCTTTCGCTCGCTCCTGCTCGCCATTCTTATCAGTTTTTTCCTCTACTGTTCTCTCGATTTTTCCATCATTTGCCACTTCTTAACCCCCTGTATATTTCAACCCTTTCCCTTCTTTATCTCCCTCATTCTACCCTACCTACCCCACGGCACCCTCCGACTCCCTACCGCCTCTATACTCCCTTTCCTCTCTTCTCCCCGGTTTTCTATCTACCTGTCCTCATACTCCTCCTCTCTTAGTCTTACTTGAGAAATTCTCTCCGTTTTAACCCTCTCTCGATCCGTTATTTATTCCCGACGTTCGTTCCCGGTTTACAGTTTCGATTCGGGCCGGGCAAACAGGAATGGCACACCCCGGACGACCGGGTTCGTTTCTAATGTAATTTAACAGAGTTTACACGGTCGGTTTCTTCCCGGATCCCGCGCGATATCGTCCACTATTCTCCATTTCGAACGATGCTCGGCTCACTGTTCATCACTGTACCATTCTTATTTTATCGCACCATGATACTCCACTGTTCGGATCTTTCGCTGGACTCACCGTGAAACGAGTACGGGGTGATTACTGTCACCGTCGTTGTCGCCGTCGCCGTCGTCGTCGTCGCCGTCGCCGTCGCCGTCGTCGTCGTCGTAGTCGCCGTCGCCGTCGCCGTCGTCGTCGTAGTCGCCGTCGCGCCTCTATACCGAGGCGTAACCATAGTGATTACCGATCGATGAAAGGCATGCGCGCTCCTACACTCGCGAACCAAACCAAAGAACCGCCCTCGCCTTCGCTCCCTCGTGCTGCTGCTCCTAATAAACAGTGAACACCCGTAACCCTAACCGAGCCCTCGCACCATCTCGGACACGGAAACGTCTCCGATAATTAAGCGACACTTTAATTCTTTAGATATACTATTTTTCATCTAATTTGCCCCTGTTACGATTTTAACCCGTTCCGCTTCTTCAGATTCCAGGGATACCGTTCCTCGGGTCAACGAACTGCTATTCTCATAACTAGACAGCGGATTTTACGCGTTTATGACAAAAAATGAATAAGTGCAATTTAAAACAGTAAACTAATATTAGAAGAATTTTTAAAAAACTGTTATATTATTTTTAATATAATAAATATATTAAGAGAGAAAGAAAATAAATTTCTACTTCACTCCAGTTTGTTGCAGATCAGGTAGAAAATTTTTATTTCCCATAAAAGATCTGTTGTCTACTCGTAACTTAGTAATTGATAAACTAATTGTAAAATGTATTCGAAGTAATATTGTTGGCAAGCTTTTTTTAATATCACCTGTGAGAATTGAATTTTTACTGCTTTAATCCTTAATAAACTGTCTTGGGTGACATCATGTACGAAAAGTTCTCACTTTTAGAAAAAATGTAAGCGAAAACAGGGATACTTTTAAAAAATTAAAAGCTATTGTATTAGTATATAAATGGAATCTTTGAATTAAATAGATCATTGTTTGGACAGAAGACAAGTCTGCTGAAAAAGAAACATATTCGAACGGGTAACATGAAAGGATTAAGAAGAAATTTAAATTCATGAATTGTTTGTTGCCTTGTCCCGCGCCTGGAAGCTCCATCTGCCAGATAAACACTGTAGTGAAACGTGCGAATATGGTCGATAAATAAAAAATGGGCGCCTTTTGTTACAAATATTTTCTCCGTTAACAATTTTCTGTTCTTCCTTTTCTACTAATGTAAAATGCACAAGTAAAAAACGGCATATTATTCTTGTTTTTCTAGTTTTATTAATGTACAATTTCGTATCTTGAATTTTTGCATTAATAAAACCTACATACGGTATATACGAAATCGCATAAGTATATGTATAAATGATAAAATTAGACAGTTTATTAACAAAACAAACACGTCGCAAAATGCTAACGCTCAATTGAAGTTTATAGGTAAATACACGTTGAAGACAATTTAGTCATGTCAAATTTTCATGCGGTAGAGCGTTGCTTAAAATAGGTTTATCAAATTATACGTTAACAAGTTTAAATGAGAATTTTAGTTGTATCGATTAAAGAAAATTTCTTTCGATACCTGAAACATTAAATTAGAACGTATTTAAATAATTACAAAACAGACAGTTTAACATAACCTATTTTCCAAGCTTAATGGTTTCCAGTCATCGATTGTAATTATTTCACTCGAAACGATGCTAAAGAGGGCTGTATGGCGTTTAAAATCAACATTCGGAAATGTTCATTCACGATCCTCTAGTAAGTTGTCGGTGAAACATAAGGAAACTGTTGATGACAAAATGCAAGCATGGCAGATACACTCGTACGGTGGCTTAGAAGAATTAAAGTTGTCAAACGTCAGAATTCCAATAATCGCCAGACCGACAGATGTACTTGTGAAGGTCGAAGCATCTAGTGTAAATCCAATAGACATTGCTATGACAAGTATATAATTATTTGTTAATTATTGTTTTCCCACTATCCAAGCTTGAACACGCATGACACGCTATTTATATTCTGTATGCTGTTTGTTAGGAGGATATGGTGCAGCAGTTTTAAATTTCATGCGTAAAGCAAAGAACCTCACCAGTGGTGGACAATACGAAGAATTAGAACTACCGTTAACACTGGGCAGAGACTTCTCTGGTGTAATAGTTTCAAAAGGGCATGGTGTGGGCAATAGATTAAAATTAGGCGACCAAGTATGGGGTGTTGTACCAGTTGAACAACAAGGTTGTCATGCTGGTTATGTAGTTGTAGATGATTCATTGGTAAATGATACATTTTTTATATATTTGATCAATGGGAGTAACATGCAAAGTATGTAAATAATTTAAAACATTTTTCCTTAGGTCAGTTTACAACCAACGAATATATCTCACATCGAAGCAGCTAGTATATTATATGTTGGGCTTACAGCATGGTCTGCATTGTGGATTACTGGTGGATTGTGTTATAAAACTGTACTCTCAGCCAGAAAAAATAACAGAATTTTAATATTAGGTGGTTCAGGTGGTGTAGGAACTATGGCGATACAACTTGCAAAAGCTTGGAATATGCATGTACGTTTCATATATGATGTCTATTTCTCTATTTAATCTATTGATTGGAAGTATTATAAAAATATAAACGTGAAATTGCTTTAGGTCATAACTACTTGCAGCAGTGACGCCGTCAGTCTAGTGCAAAAATTAGGAGCTGATATTGTCATAGATTATAAATTAAATGATGCAGACTCCAGAATAATTATGGAGGGACCGTATGTAACTTATCGATCAGGCAAACATATGAGATGTATTAAAGAAATATATTTATGATGATCTCTGGCTGTAGATACAACATAATTTTGGATTGCGCTAATCAAGGTCCCAATCAAATACGTTCAAAGGGTTATCCGCACTGTACATACATAACTTTAAATTCACCTTTACTAAAAAATATCGATCAACATGGACTGATTGCTGGGGCAGTAAAAAATGTGGGAGAATTGATAAGGTACAACGTCCCAACTACCGAAAATAAAAGTTGCGTAAAATGGGGCTTTTTTGCACCTTCCCCAACAGGAATTAAAACTCTTCAAGAATTCGTTGAAAGCGGAGAGGTATATTTTTTGCTGTATAAAAATTTCATTATTATATCAATTAGGATTATACCACCGTGTAATGAATTTTAGGTTGTCCCTGTGGTTGAAAAGGTATATCCATTCCAAGAATTATCAGTGGCATATAATCGAGTGGTTCAAGGCCATTTACGAGGCAAAATAGTTATCGATATGAGATAGTATTACAAATGCAGAAAATTGGAAAATTGTAATAAGTAGCAACTGTGTGGAAAAACAAGGACTAGTCAGTGCAACCAGAAGAGTATCTTTCACTTTAATAAATTTCAATTATATTTTCTGCATAATATTTTGTACATTATTTTCTGCATCACGTTTGGAAATGTCACGTTTAAAGCCTATTCTTTTTCTAATCTGCTGCCAAGATTTTTCAGCAATTTCTGTTGCTCTCTCCTTACCATCTTCCAACACTTCATTCAAATACATTGGTTCCTCGATCAATTTTGCAAATTCTTCTCTTATCGGAGACAGCTTTTCTATAACTAAGTCTGCTAACAGCAATTTGTATCTATACGCATAAACGAGAAACTGTTAAGTCTGTAATAATTACATAACACACAATGCACAAAATTGTTAATCTCCTTACTTTCCAGTATCCAATCCTTGCATTTCTGAACATATTTGATCTGGCGATTTCCCAGTTAACATAGAATGAATAGTGATCAAATTAGAAACTCCAGGTCGTTCAACAGGATCATAAGTTACCTCCGATATAAAATCGGTTATAGATTTCTTTATTCTTTCTAAGATAATTTGTGGTTCATCCAATATGTTTATTGTACCCTTTGGACTCATACTCGATTTAGACATTTTTTTCAAAGGATCGCGCAAAGACTTTATTCGTTGACTTGCATCTTCTGTAACACAATGATATGAGCATTGTTACTTTACATATTTAGAAAGTGTGTATATATACATATATATATGTAAAGCTTACTATTTATTAAAGCATGTGGCACACAAAAAGTGATACCAAACTTCTTGTTAAATGATGTAGCCAATTCTTGTGCTAATTCGATATGCTGAATTTGATCTTGTCCACATGGAACATGGGTTGCTCTATACCATACAATTCATGTAAGTATTACACATCAGTCTTCAGAAAGTAATCTGTATAAAACATTTTTTGCAACAATAGTTTTCTAACGAATCAAACAAGCTAAAAGATATGTATACCATAAATATTAAATATGAAATACTCACTTATATAGTAATATATCGGCTGCTTGTAAAACAGGATAGATATATATACCCAATGGTACATGCTTTACTGTTTCACTTTTTTCTTTGAATTGAGGCAAATGTGCTAATCTTGCTAATGTTGTGATACATCCAAGAACCCAGCTTAATTCTGCGTGCCTTGGTACTGCAGATTGTTGAAATAATATGCTCTTCTTTGGGTCTATGCCGCATGCTAACAATGTTGCCGTCATTCTCATTGTATTGTCGTATAACTCTTTGGGTTTCTGGAATATTTAATCTTAATAGCGTTTTGACATTTCATTTGATACACTCCAATGTATATACACTCCTCGAAGTCAACATTACATATTTGTGTATGTTGTGAAACTTACGTGCGGTAAAGTAATAGCATGCATGTCCACTACACTCCAAATAACACTTTCTTCCGAATCTTGCAATTCTACCCACTTCTTAATAGCACCCAAATAATTTCCTACATGAACGTCTCCAGTAGGTTGAATTCCAGAAAATATTCTTCTCGGGTGATCAGGAACCTGTACATTTGATTTTATATTGTTTATACATTTCATATATTATCTGCATACGTTTTAAAATATCAAGATTTAACCTTGTGACAGTATTGTTTGATGCGTATACGTTTGCAAGTAACAAAATGTGCTTGGAGCGCAACAGTATTTTTCATTAACGTAAACATTTTGTACAAGGAACTAAAACACGTAATTTTTATGCAGTTTTATTATTTAATCTCAACTTTGGAGTTGTTACAAGATAAATAAAATCAGATATTTCTTCAAAGATTGAATGGGCACATGTATTCGGAACTACATAAGTACACGTGCACTTCCTTCTATGTATTTATCTATGTCTATGATAAATACCATAGCATATAGAGATCACTGATATATTATATATCAGTATATATTATATATTATATATATCAGTGATAGAGATAGACTGCGCCGTCTTATGGGCGAGTTGAAGCTCACAATGGCGGCGCGCGGTACAAAGAGTGAGAGTGAGAGAGAGAGAGAGAGAGAGAGAGAGAGAGAGCAATAGCCGGGGGATATTGCGCTCTCTGTCTAATTGATGCGTTGGTGGGGAAAGATTCCCCTAATCACCGACAAGATATTGTTAAAGACTGCCACCCTTACGGGACTACGTGTCTCACGAATTTTTCAGTGTTCTCTTACGCCCTCTAGGATATATTCTGACTGGAGTGAGAAACACAAGGCAGCCGACAGCATTTCGTCGGTACAGAAGACCACTGAGGAGATCTCGCTGGTAAGAACTGTAAGAAGGCGAATGAAGGCATGAAATGTTACATTCTCTGACGAACCGAACTGGTCTCTTTCTTATGCCAAAAATCCAACTTTCGAAACTAGGAGATCAGTGATTTAAATGTTATGCCTTCTTAGAATTGGTCAATTTCAAATCTTTTTGCCGAACAAGAATACCTGCCGTGTTTGAATGAAATAACCGTTGCGCGCCGCTTACTGAGCGGCGTCGCTAGATGGCGCCACGAGAGGACGGTTGTTGCAAACTTTCATACACGCAGTTTGAACCGCCATTTGCCGCCACTGATCGCTTGGAATCGTCACGCGTAGAAAGTTTATTGAATTTTGGTACGCATTCATTTAGATTCTCTATTCAAATTGAATTGTTTATTTGTTATTCATTCTGATTGTATGCTATTATTTCTGACTGTTTGCGTGTATTATTTCTTTCTGTTACAGATTCCACGAGCAAAAGATCCATCGATTGAAAACATCGATGCTACATCTATCTATTTGAGAATCACTGTCCAGACGCCAACGATCATTTCGAACATTCATCAGCAGCGGCGGACATGTCACCGTAAGTATATAATAAGTATTAACTTCAAATCTTTTTGTCGAGCAAGAATACCTGCCATGTTTGAAGGTAATAACCGTTGCACGCCGCTTACTGAGTGGCGTCGCTAGGCGGCGCCACGCGAGTACAGTTATTGCAAACTTTCAAACACGTAGTTTGAACCGCCACTTGCCGCCACTGATCACTTAGCACAACCATCGTCATTCGTAGATTTTTCGCATTTTCTCGCAAAAATCTACAGTACTACACAAGAAAGTGCCAACAATTTCTGCTTTCCGGAGGTAGAGTGTAATCTTATTTAATAGTCATTGATATTTATCTATTTTCGAATCGTGATGCATTCTCGCGGTAATTTTCTCGTGTGTCGTGACGATCAAACTAATTAAATTCATTTCGTGGTATAGAAATAAAGTTTATCGAATTTTGGTACACATTCATTTTGAGTAGCTCTTCAAATGCAATTGTTTATTTGCTTTTCATTCTGATTGTTTGCTATTATTTCTGACAGCTTGTGTGTTCTTTCTATTACAGATTCCGCGAGCAAAACATCCATAATTCAAAACATCGATGCTGCATCTACCTGTTCGACAATGAATGTCCAGACGCCAACGGTCATTTCATACATTCATCAGCAGCGGCGGGCGTGTCACCGTAAGTATCCGTTGTTTTGTTCAATAATACTGTGTTGTTGACGATACTTTTTTTTTGGTAAATATTTAATTGTTATTTCTCCGAAACGGAGACTTTTAAAAAAAATTTGTTTTGAATATTGCATTGTCATGCAGTTCTAAGCTATGTTTCCAATTTTAAGTCTCTAGCTCCTCGGAAATTTAGTTTGAAAGCAATTTCAAAATTTGTCACCGAACAAACAAGAAACCGAGCTAATAAAAACGTGGTAATAATATTAAAAAAAAAATAGAATAGAGAATAGATGCATGAAAACGGTATTTCTTACGGAATGGTCACTTTATATCGAATTTTTTATTAGTGCAGTGGGGCAAGAACGCAGGTTTATACCTGCGTTTTACCATACATACCCTTCAAAGCAATATACATAGTACGCCATATTTTGAGAACTGTCTCACCAACTGTCTATTTATATATCTATCCTGTTTATTGATATGTCGATGACACGTTTCGAAAATTGTCCCACTGATGTATGAAAAACAGGGTGGCTAGGTATGTTGGTGGGTTATTCTCGAAAAATGACGTAATGTTTTGTATTGAAGGAACTGCGATGTACGTTTCGCGAGCCTCCTCAACCCTCCCCTCCGCGCCGTACCAGATGGTCACAATTTGGAGGAAATTTTCGAACGTTGCGGACTGTCCCCCCTCCAACCTTCGCGAACCCAAAAATCCGACTGCGGCTCATTATAAGTGCGACAGTCGAAATTGACAGACGTGTTTTGCGTTGTCTCCGAGCTTCTCTCTGACCTCTACCGCTTCCCTTATTACAACGAAGACTTTTACGTGGTGCGTACGGTTTCTGTATTTCTTCATTCGATAGTAATACGGATTATTTACTACAGTTTTTATTTATGTTAATACCGTGTTCGAGCAAATTATTTTTCATTGATTTCAATTTATTCATGGATTGTACTGCTTTCTTGCGATATTTGCTCTTGTGTTCGAACAGTCGTATTTAAATTCGTGTGTCGTGCAATAGAAGTCGAGTTGATTTAATTTTGGTTGAAATTAATTTTTTCGTTTTATATTCAACTTGAATTATTTGCTTCATATTGATTCGGACTTATTGTTTGATGATTAGTCGACTAATATTAACAGAATTTATCCTTTTTGTTATAGAGCCTAATGGTATAGAATGTGACTCGATAGACAAATTCGAGACGCTCATCGAGCTTTCTTGGAGCAACAGTGGATGAAAAAGTGAGTACCATTGTCTTCCCAATTAAACTGTGTTACTAACACTAAACGTACCACGGCCGGTCAAATGACCGGTCTTAGATTTTTAATTTTATAATTATTGAAACTATAACGTTGCTTACATGGAAAATGATTCGATAAATTTTTTATCCAAACACATATTGCAATAAAAATTGCACGAAATCTAAATGAATGGAGCCTTGTCAATTTTATCAGCTAAAATATTTTAATCGCTTTCAGTGCTCGGTATGTTTAGTGTTAAACGTCTTCTTTTCAAAATATTTAATAAGAAATTAATAAATGTTCAACTTGAATCATTTGTTTCGTATTAATTCGGATTTATTCTTTGACGATTGGTCGACTGGTATTAACAGAATTTGTTCTTTTTGTTACAGAGCCTAAGGGTAGAAAATGTGACTCGATAAACAAATTCGAGACGCAGTTTGTCGAGTTTTCTTGGAACAACAGTGGATGTAAGAGTGAGTACCATTGTCTTCCCAATTAAACTGTGTTATTAAACGTCTTCTTTTCAAACTATTTAATAAGAAATTAATAAATGTTCAATTTGAAACATATGTTTTTTCGTATTAATTCGGATTTATTCTTTGACGATTGGTCGACTTGTATTAACTGATTTTATTCTTTTTGTTGTAGAGCCTGAGGGGAAAGGATATGTTTCGATAGACAAATTCGAGACGCATCTTGTGCTTTCTTCGAGCAATAGTGGATGTAAGAGTGAGTACCATTATCTTCTCAATTAAGCTGTGTTCTTAAACGTCTTCTGTTCAAACTATTTCATGAGAAATTAATAAATGTTTAAATTAATAAATTACTCTTTCTGTTTCAGAGTTCTGCAATATCAAATAATTTGAGGAGGATTACCTAAGAGGACATCGACAGCGGAGATCGAGAACAACGTGTGGTGCTTTCTTCAAGGGGGAGAGAATGTAAGTACCAAACTATCTTCACAATTAATCTTTGTTATTGAACATTTTCTTTTTAAAGTGATGATAAGACATTGTATAGCTTACACGAGTTGAACAAATTTTTTATATTATATTTATAAATCTCCATCTCTTTGCTATTTTTATTTCGAAAATAATGTAAATAGATTCTTTAATCCATTGTATAGTACGAATCAATTTTTTAATATCATGTTTCTTTGTTTTGATTCCAGAATTGTAAAGCTTTCGCAGTGGCGATATCGTAACCAATGAGGCTTATCGGTGAGGTACGATTATTGCTAGTTGCGGATTGTGACGCAGTTTTCTCTTCCCCCAACAAGTAGTGAGTGCAAAAGCAACACCTTTTTTATTATTATTTGAGTAGAACTTTTTGAAATTTTGACAAGTATAGTGACCGTGGAAAACGCCAGGCGTTTTTCGCGGGTAGTAATCTGTTATTTCTTAGTTAGGTAGGGTCTTTTTGTACGTCGCGTTTTTTTTTATAAATATAATTACATAATTTGAATAATTGAGTTTCCAAATTGCGAGAAGATGAAAATCTTCCGTAATTTGGAACGCAATTTCTACAGTCTCCATTTATTATCAAGCTAATCAATTGTATTCTAAAATTACTTTGAATCGTTCGAAAATATTTGATACTACGTACAAAAAGACGATTCGCGACGGATAGATTCTTTTAGCAAAGCAACATTACTTGATTAATGAATTTGTATATAGCTTTCACGAGTATTTTATATTTAATAGAGTACTTCCTTCACACACACACATTATTTACGAAAGTTTGCTTTGTCGGAAGGGTCGTCCGAGGGTTTTTTCAACTAAATACATAAAGTTTCTTTATACATATAAATAAATGAAATTTTTTATTAGAATCAAAAATAATAGAATTAAAAATTTTATTTGTAAATTAAAATTAAATTTTGGATTGAAAGTAGAGCTATTTTGAATAATAATAGAAGGTAGCCCGTACGAAATCTAATTCTAATCATTTTTTAGCTAGGATTTTCAGGATATTTAGGTTCTCTGTTCGTTGCTCAAACTCTCTCGCGTGCCCAGGAGCAACTCGGGAGGGTGAGAGCAACGGGCATGGAATATTGTTTTATATCATGTGTGGCGACTGACAATGGTTAGTGTTTCGTGCACGACGTATATTCCACTTGTGTGTGTTGATAGGCAGTGGAATTGCGTCGGTTTTTTAAACTCAATTGAATAACACATTCCTGTTGATCCGTGACATGCTACACGGATCTTCGTGGAATGTGTTGTAGTTTTCTTAATTTATTAAAAATAACGAGTAATATTCCGAATTACATTAAACTGTTATTTCAATTTCGTCAATTTCGTGTTTCGCAATGATCACTGCCATTGTTAGGCGATTTCAGGAAAATTGGTACGTACATTTAGAGTGTGTGCTTGTGGTTTGAACGCTAGGGTGTCGGAGGCGTCCCGGGACGTTCTCTCTAGGTATGATAGGTTATTGCACCCTGGCGTGTGTGTGGAGATCGTGTGGTGAATGTGTTGGAGAGCTTGTGTTTTGCCATTTTTTAAATATAGGGCTAGGTAGGTTAGGTAACTTACCTTCTTTGTGTGACTGTTAATTCTAAGTAGGTAGGGTCCGGGGTTGGCTACCGTTTTGTCTTTCGGGTAGGCCGCGATTCGCACGGTAGCCAGTCACTGGTAGGGCTCGAAGTTTCGTCTCGAAGCTAAGTCGAACGAGGCATGACGTTCGAATTTATACTTCTTGCTCGATTCTTCGAGAACATTTCTTAGCTCCACGCGGACGCGGACGCGAACGCGCGCGGAATTAGGGTTTTCGAAACGTGGCGATACCGGCTCGATTGCACCAGAGGAGCGATAGGCTTCTTTCGAGACTTGTAATTCGTCTCGGAAGTCGTTGATCGTTTTCACTCTGCGAGCACGTGTAAGGTTTCAGATGTTTGGCGGTCCGCCGAAGAAAAAGAAGAGGCTATATGCCGAAGAGGCCCCGACAAACTGTCGCTCAAGAGGGCAACTATTAATGACATCGCATCTTCGGATGCATCCGAAGATGCGAAGTCATTTCCTTACTACCTCGTCACTATACTTGTCTGTAGAAAGTAGAAATTGTAGAAAAGTAGATTTTGTTGAATATATGGGCTGGCCACGCCGCCCCAACGATCAGCGGAGATGGGCACGTCCGCGATTGTAATAGCGTTGCGAAAATATTACGCGTGTTGCATTAGTTTTTGAATAGAGATGAAAATTAGTGTTGCGAATAAAATAGACGCGATTTAGATTAGATGTCATTTTGAATGTTTCTTAAATATTAATTGCAATTTTATAATAGTTTAAAGATTTTATAATTCTTTTTTATATAATGTAAAGTAGTCTTTTGGATCTCTGTTCGTTGAATTAGCGTTGCGCAATCAAAGTATCGCGTTTTTATTATTCGAGTCTTTCGACATTTCAGGCGCCCATGCTCCAGCTGCAACGAGTCGCAAGTAGAAATTGTAGAAAAGTAGATTTTGTTGAATATATGGGCTGGCCACGCCGCCCCAACGATCAGCGGAGATAGGCACGTCCGCGATTGAAATAGAGTTGCGAAAAAATTACACGTGTTGTATTAGTTGTTCTTGAACAGAGATATAAAAGTTAGTGTTGCGAATGAAATGAACGCGTTTCAAATTAAATTTCATTTTAAATTAAAATTCATTTTTATTGTAATTTGTACATTTCAGAAATAGCATTTATATTAGTATTTATAGTTTCTGTAATTGTTTTCACGAAAATGTACAATAGTCCTTTGTATTCTCTGTTCTTTGCATTAGCGTTACGCAGTAAAAGAATCGCGTTTGCATTCGAGTCTTTCGATATTTCAGGCGCCCATGCTCCAGCTGCAACGACTCGCTTCCGGGTGTGGTGTAGGCTTTCGCGATTGCGAGTAGTGTTGCGTGAGAATCTCAACGCGTTGAATTAGTATAGTATTTTTCAAAGTCAAAATTGAAGTAGGGAATGTTTTGGACGAGATTGGTGGAGGTCTCCACCTACTCTTCAAGTAGGAAAGACCTCGCAGCACATGACCGCGTGGCACCGTCTCTGTCTGATAAAGGCAGCGTTACTAGGCTTCGGTCTATACTCAAAGCGGCCCCCTCGTGGAGTGTATACTCGCGAGGTGGAATCACGTTTTGAGCGAAGGGGCGCATCTGTCCTGGCGTTACGACGTCCAGGCAGGTGGATGGTTGTCATTAGCGTTTGGATCCGGGGTAGATCCAATGGGCTTGGAAACCCAGTCGCTAGCTATCTCGTCCTGCCTCTACTTCATTCCGATTCGAATAGGCTTTTTTATTTTTAATCTTTTCTAATAAATACATACATACATGTCGCGAATAAAATGATACACCGCGGACATCACCATCTTTGTTTTGAATTAGCGTTGCGAGAATTTGTGTCGCGATTGTTTTAGTGTTGCGAAAAAGTAACAACGCGTTGTTTCAAGGCGGGAATAAAGTAGAAGTATATTGGAAAACGCGCCGTAATAACAGATATTAGTTATGAATTATGAGTTACGACCTCGTAATAGATTAGTGAGTAGAGGACCGACGTTGTAGGGTCAGTCGCGCAGGGTGCTTACAAATATAGAAATTTCAGAGACTTTTGTTGGATATCCAAATATATTTGGATGTAAATTTTTAGAATTTTTTATACCGTAAAAATGTGGAGCATATGCCCACCGGGCCACTACGTATAGAGTAGAAACGTATTGGTACGTTCCGACGTGTGCCTTTAGTAGCCACTTAATGGTGTGTGAGCGCTAAACGCATGGAACGTACCACTGCGTTCACCAGCATGTATATTTTTTGGGACTAACCCCCCACAACGTAATGGTTCGATCGCGATCGTATAAGCATACACACCGTGTTGTATGTTAAACGTATCGAACGCCTCGTCGGCCCGCAAGGTAAAAGATGGGGCATCTTTACGTACGCGCAGTAAGAACGTATCGAACGCCTCGTCGGCCCGCAAGGTAAAAGACGGGGTATCTTTACGTACGGGCAGTAACTTTGTCGATGAAATTGAACGTTTGTTGCGCCCTGCAAAACTCATTACTGCAATGTCCGAATCTATTCTATTATAATGTTCAAGGTCGTGTAGCAAAGTCTTTTTCACGCGTTTGCATTGCGAATTCGCAGAATCGTGGCGAATTGTTTAACAGAGAAGTTTTCCAATATGCAACTACTAGGAAATCCCGACTTTTAGAGTTGCGACTATATGAAGTGCCACACTGCACCCTTGTATAGATGTGTTTTATTATTTACAGCCTGACTTCCTAAATTCATGTAGCCATATTGCTTCCCCATAGAGTTGCGTAAAAGGAATTAAAGTGCACGGGTGTTTTCTTTACCGAATTAAATAAAATAGTGTTGCGACGAATGATGCACTGTTCGCGTTTGCAACAGAGTGTTTATTTATTATTTTTTAGCGTTGCGAAAGAATAATTCGTGGCTTGATTCCTCCCCAAAAATTTGAATGGCTACACCCGCGGTTCCATTTAGAGTTGCGCGAAATAAAACGAAAGTGCACGGGAGATTTTTGTTCCTGATGAAATAAATTAGCGTCGAGAGAACATGCACTGCTCGTGTTGTTTTTACATGTTCGTTGAACATTTTTGTAGAGTAGCGTTGCGGAAAAATGGTCCACTCGCGCGTTGTTTGCAATATATCGAGTGGACATTTATTTCTAATTGTTATTTTTTTTCATGTGCTAATTAAAAATTCAGTATTTTTCAGATCACGTGACAGCAGAAAAATCTTCACTTGTAGTTGTATTTATGTAGTTGCCCGGGCATAGTTGCGTGTGTTGTATGTGTTGTATTTGTTGGTATGTACTGCATGTATATTGTATATGTTGCATGTGTTGCATGTTTTGCATGGCGTTGGTTATTGTATTTAGTATGGCCATTAAGAAAATGCATGGGGGTTATGTAAAAGAAAATTAAATTTCTATACCATGGTATAGAAGATTTAGTGGGTCGGACGGGTAGGCTAGAGATTATCCTCTTCTTGATATTCATTTGTAAAGTGGCCTAAAATAGAGCACTATCAAATGTTTATCAGGAAGAGTGCAATTATTTATACGGGCTTTTTTTCTATTTTGTAATTGTGCATTTTTGTAATTTTCCGTCGGGTGGGACGATAAGAAATATTATATATTAAGATTATATAATGTATAACATATAATATTATGATTGTATAATATATAATATAATATGTAATATATATATTTATAATGGTATAATATACTTTTTTAAATATTTTTTATTTAATTGTATAACACATTTTATAATATATACCAAGTGGGTGGGTGGGTCTCACTCGCAGCAACCTCCACGTGGTGAGACCCGGGCAATCGGTGTGATTGCCGATTTATAATATTTTATTTCGTGGAAATGAGACGAATTGCTCTATAAAATATTAAAAATCGGCAATCACATCGAGCTAATGCTGCGAAATTAAAACAATTTCTCGGGATAATAATTCAAATAACAAATATAGAAATAAATAAAAATATATTTATTTAAACAATTAATTTAATAAAAGTAGTATTGACATAATAGTTCAAATAATTAATATAGAAACAAATTATTAAAATGTATTTATTAAAAAATTCTTTTAATTATAAATAACAAATAACTATTTATAAATCAACGATATAAAATAATGATTATAAAACAATAATTACAATGGTGAACAATAAGGGATATAAGAAAGCAATAAGAGTGCGTAATGAAATTACCCAATAAAAAAAGTAATCTATTTTTTAAGAATTTCAGAATGGGTAATGTCAGGAGTCTACATTTATTTATTACCTGCTGTACTGACGCAGTTTCACGTGTTTCATGAACAAATGATCTATTTAGGTAGAGAGCGCTGAACCACCAACTGAATCTCGTCGGTGGTGGAACTTTTTAGAGATGTGGTCTTTCAGGTCACTGTAACTTCCACCGTTATCACCCCGTCCATTGCGCCCACTTAGCGTGCCGCGGAATAGCATGGGCGCTGGCAGTCTTTAACAGTATCTCGTCGGTGCCCTAATTGCTTGCTAGATAATGTAGATTTCTACATAGTATTGATTACTTTGTTAATATTTTTTTTACATTTGATGTCACATTATAAAATCAACAAGATTTAACAATATTGAAAAAATCGTTATTAAAAAGGTAGTATATTATATTATTTATTCAGAACATGGAGAAGAGCAGCGCGTGTAAAGAAAGACCACGCGCGGGCCGCGGGCCTTTGAATTGTGCCGGCGACTGAGACCCTGTTTATGGCTCTAAACTGCCCTAAACCGAGTTGGTAATACAAGAAATGACAAGTAAAACGGGCCAAGTGGCCCTGACAAACGTGGCCACCGAAATACATTGGATGATAGGTCTATCCTATACCTAGTCGGTGCTTATAGATCCGACTTCAGATAATACGCCATGTTCCAAGGTGACTTCATCTACCAGATAACCGATGTGGGCAAAGTGCTATAGTCTGTTGAGAAGTCGCAGTACCATGACGCTAAGGTTGGCTAAGGTCAGCTAAGGTGTACCTGAGTGTACGTATATTGTATAATTGTTTAATATATTTATACTACAATTCCCGATATATGATCTGAACTAATCTGTTACGATTTTATGTAGTTTTCAATTATGAAGGTTTTATAGTTAAAAAAAATATCCTTTATTTCCAAATGGAATAATTCTTTTTAGACAGGAGAAACTATTATATGCGCGTATTATTGTTTAGTTGAATACCTTCAAGATGTAATCGCAATCACGTTCTTATTACACATTATTAAAAATTTACATGCATAAAATGAACCTCGTTTATGCTCTAATTTGATTGACTTGAAGAAATGACTCTTTGTAAGGGTAAGAAAAGATAAATGATGATACATATAGATCTTCGATACAAAAATACTAATATAATATTGTTCATCTACAATTATCCATAAATCATCTTACGTATCAATGCACAAATTTAAAAACAAAAATAATAAAAATTTCATACTGGCAACCATATTAACACAATCATGACAGTTCAAAATGTTGAATACATGTAAATGTCTTATAAACAATAAACGACTTCCGTTAGCTGCAAATCCTTTGCTTGAGTGGAAGATCACTTTCAGAATCACTTGACTCGTCAACATCTACTTTTAACGTCTTCTTAGTCTGTAAAATAAATATTTCATTGATAACAATAATAATAGAATACAGGTCAATTTAGTAACTATACCTGTCTGCAGCTTTTGAAAGGCCGTTTGGGTATGTTCATTTTTGGAAGATACTTATCAGCTACACCTTCTACACGTCTAATGTCAAAATCTTGATCTACTTTAGTTACAGTTTGTAATCTTTGTTCCTCCGATGTTACATACAAATCATCTGGTTGATGATAGCTATTGTGCACTTCATAAGCTTTTTTACTACAAAATAATGCAGCACATACTGTACATTTTATTAAGTCTTCTGGGACAGCTTCTCTCTCTTCCTGTTATTAAACACAAAGTGGACTATAAATTATGGAGAAGTTTTGTATTACAGTAGAACTCTGTTTACCTGGATTATCAAATACAATTCCTGTCGTTTTTGCCAGATAAACGGAATTCTACTGTATATCTATTTTTCATTATTAGAGTAAAAATCTTTATGCAAAATAAAATTAAAAGGTCGAAAATGATGACACATTGATACTCCTAAATTTTTGTAACGTTTTCCCTGTCTTAAATTGCACCCACTCATTTTTGTCATAAATGTGTAAATAAAAACTTTCTAATGATTTATATGTGTGTGTGCATATTTTACTTGTGTATGAGCTCTCTCCAGATGTTGTTGTAAATTGAATTTTATAACATACTCTGCTCCACACAAATGACAGTAATATACACTAAGAGCATCGTTCATAGAATTCACTTTGATTTTATTGCTAGGTGGTGGTGTTGCGATTGGTTGAAAAAGATGGACCATTCTGTAAATTAAACTTCTGTATAATATGAATATAAACAAATTATATGTTAGGATTATCGATGACAACAACTATAGAGATGTCATTTTACCTTTTATGTATAGAACGGTAGTGATAATCTAATGCTTTTTCATTATAAAATAATACATTACAGTCTTCGCATTTTTTGTGTTGCTCTTTCCTCTCACTTTCAGATGAATCGTGCGATGCTTGATGACTATCTCTATGTGTCTATTAAAAAATATAATTACTTTAGTGAATACAAAAACGAATAGAATTATGGTCAATCAGAAAACATACTTTTAGAGGAAACTGCATTCCACAGTAATGACAGTAAAATTTTGCTGGTGAATTAGGATGGACTTTAAATCTATGCCTTATTGTGGCTGTGATTGATTCGAATGCTTGTCCACACATATCACATTGAGTATCAGCATTTTTATTAGATTTCACAGGCCTGCCACGTGTATCTATTTCTTTGTTGGCATGCTTTCTGTATAAAGTATTTAACACTTAATATAGAATAAAATTGTTTATTTCTCAAATATTGTTACATTTATAAATTAATCTTTTTTAAAACTTAATAATCGAGTAAAAATTTCAGGTATTATAAAAATAAAAATTTCAATACCATAACATATACATTTATATTTTTAATGACAACATGAAGAAAACAGACATTGTTAATTAATTTTTATAAATAATATAAACTAATAGTAATATAAGGGTTCAAATGTTAAATAAAACTATATAAAAAATATAATAAAAATCATCTTACTCATATCATGTTACAATTATAGAATCTACATCAGAAGACAGGACTACTTCAAATGCAAAAGTAGGATTAAATATATTGAAAACAATATAGGACTGTGACATATAAATCCTGAATAAATAATACATTGAAAAATAAAAATAATATTCACACATACATTAGAATGTAGTTTAAATTATTTTTACATAGATGGATTATAGTATTGGACAATATAATAATAATAATAATAATAATAAATATAATAATCGTTTTGATAGACTAAACATAAATACAATCAAGTGGGTATAAAGTCTTCATAAATTTCATATACAATATTATTACTAAAAACAGAGTTCTTTTTGGTTAAAAGTATATTTCATAAAATTGCCCTAAACATTACTATTTAATACCATATTTATTATTAGTATTAAAAAACTGTCAGAACTGCATTGATACTTGTAAACAATTATGATTATAATTTTGTTTATTATTTAAATTAATAATTTGAAACTTCGAAAATAATGTGAAATTAACAATTTTATAAATTCTTCTTTACATATCTTTTTAAAAGTATTTGTCACTATTATTAAATAACATTTTGTAAGAATTCTGTAATTCTATTTGAACATAAAAATGGAATGAGAGAACAGCCGCGAATAATTGAACTCCATCGGTAATGCAGTTTAACGTTTTTAAAAACATTTTTGTTGACTGCATTGTCAATATCTTAAATTACATGTAGAAATGAAACGCGAAATATAGATTTTATAAAATGTATGAGCAGTTTATAGTCGATTGCTTACAAATAAAATGAGAAATAATAGTTTCTGCTGGTACCTAAAATGTGCCTGTAAGGCTTCCTTGGATTCCAATTTTGAGTCGCACAAAACACACTTATGTTGCCTTTTAGCACTCATTTAAATGCAAATTCCTCAGAAAAACCATCAGAAATTTTGCTGAACGTTTCTACGTCAGAGAATACACAAATTTCTCGTGCAACGTAAACCAATCCCGGTTAACGTAATTAAAATCAACGACGACCAGCGTTGATACGACTGTTATTTTTTCAACACATTATTGTTTTCCACTTAACATGTTACTCATTCATGTGTAAACGTTAAAAATCTTTAGAACTCACGTCCGCGTAGAAAAATCAGTTTTCGGCCATTTTATTGTATTGAAAGTCGCGCCACCTATCATCTACCAATACAAAAAAGAATGTAAGAATTTTGTATGAGCACATGCTCATAGGTAAATACTATGATTGTTTCATATTTTTTAATTGCATAACGAAGTTTGTAAACATATTTAGTTGAAACGTTGTAGATAATGAAACATCTTACCTGTAGAAATGGAAGCTTACGTAAAATACACATATTTTTTCTATTTTCTCTTTGAATTGCCTATGTTTAGTCACACATGATTTCCATTAGTTGCATACACATACATATGTACGTATGTATCACATTTACGGAATAACACCTGTGTGAATGTAAAGCTAATTAACACATACAACATTTTTGAGTAATTGTGTGTGGATTTTTAACATTTATAGCATCCCAAATACATCGAAATAAACATAGAGAATGTTTAGTTTAATTATCATAACAAAAATCTTTATAAAAGTTAACTTATACTAGAAATGATATGTCCTCTCTTCAGTTGTAATATAAAAATTATAAAATATATAAATCATAAAAGTAATCTAATATTGATTTATTATTAATCATAAAATAATTAAAATTTTTAAAACATACAAGGTATTTATTTAAAATTTCGAACAAACTTAAAAAGATGAACACAAGTAAATTATTTGAGATACATTAAACAGAATTATAATTTGTAATCAGATCATTCAATTTGACTGATAAAGTATCTTGTAATTTACGAATTAATCTCTCACGCATGGTATTTATTGCACAGTTAGGTATGCGTTCTTTCTGTTGTAGTTGTAAATAATTCTTTGAACACCTCATTAAGGATTATAATCTGAAGATATAACTAGGTTATAAGTACGTTTTCATTTCTTCATTTCCTTTATTAGGAAAAAGAGATATTCTCAAAATATATTCTTTAGAAGTCTATCACTTAAGTATTAATACAACTTTCTAATTATGCTGAAGACAATTGCATTGTTTCATTATTACTAACTATTCAAAAACTGTAGTAGAAAATATGTACACGTGATATTGTTACATGCGCACAAGTGGAATCACTAAATAGACACATTGTTGTTTAGTGCAGCTCCTGATATAGTGTAGCCATTGGTTGTCCATCTGATACACCTTGCGTTGCCAGTTCGGCCAACGTTCTTTCAAGGTAACTTGTGTCAGGATAACCATGGCCAGATGTTGACGGTCCCAATTCAGTCTTATGATGAATTTCGTTCCATGTTACCACATCTTCTCGACCAGTGGTCACTGACCGTCCAATTGTGAATATCAATTTTCGCTCGAAAGCTATTTGTAGTAGTCTTAGAACTCTTCGACCTAGATTATTGTCTGGAAGGTAGCATACACGTGGAAAACCTACTGCATAGTATGCTTGTCCAGGATTGGGATGTTCCCTTCCTTGAATTCCTGATGGAATGCTGAAATTATATTTTCTCTATATAATGTCTACATGTAGACTGATAGAGGATCTGACGTCTTAAAATTGATATAGCAAATATTTTTGATTAGACATTCAGCCACTCTTCGTTCTCTTCGACTTGTTATGTCGGGACGCGGATATTGTTTGTATAAGTTAACAGACGAATTATCTCGCGATCTATTTCCTATGCTAATTCGATTTAAATTGCATACTTCCGAGGTATCCCTTTGTAGGATACTTAAATACATATTCATAGTAATATTGATCTTGTCAATAGCCGGTTATTAATGAATAAGAGTGTTTAGTATAAAGGTAAAACAAAAGTTTGTTTTTGGTATATTGGGAGTGTTAATAAATAAGATTAGGTGTGAATTATTATTGGTTGCAGATTACATGCTAAATTAATGAATACGTAAAATAGTTCTCGTTCGTAAATAAGAATGCAACAAGTAGAATGCAACGAAGTGGTTAAGGGGGTAGACTCTTGTTTCCAAGATTGCAAAGTTTCGGGATGCGCCTTCTCATTTCTCGATAATGCAAAGATGGGATTGTTCAATAGCCAGGCCACAATCGCCCTCAAAAGTTCTATTTTTACGTTTTGGAGGCTTAATTTACGTTATTCGACAGCATGTAGATGTCGCAATTTTATGAAAATAAATAGCTACATGCGCAGATTTATGCTTCCTAGTAATGCAAATCACGTCTCATAAACGAAACAATAAGACTTTTGAGGATGATTGCGGCCTAGATTGATCTTTTATCTGGTGGTGCTTTTGATTACTGAAAAACCCCGTCTTTGTATTATCGAGAAATGAAAAGGCGCATCCCGCAGCACCCTTACAGTCCTGGAAACGAGGGTCTACCCACTTAAGAATGTTAAAAATAGTATGTACTTACTCATAAGTAATTTGAATTGTATTTATATTTGGGAATCCGGGTAAAGCGCGTGGTATTCTTGTCCAATTCATAGTACCAGGAGGTTGGTTTCCTCTCTTCTCTCCATAAATTAATCGGCAGACCGGACATTGTATGTACATTGGTGGTTGCTGACAGCTAAGCATCGTATTTAAACATGCTAAATGTAATCTGTGTTTACAACGTGTCAACTCTACAGTCAACGGTTCGGGAATACCAAGACATACTGGACAAGAATCAGAGTCGTTGCTTTCTACTACTTTTACATATTGAGAAATTACATCTGATTCTGAATCTATATTCATGTAAAATAAAACTGTATGTAATATACATATATCGTATAAGAAGGAAACATAAAGATCAATTACCTAGAATAGAATCTTTGAATGCATCATCACTTCCGACACTGCTATCTAATAAATCGACTGGATTTTCATGACTCAAGTAAGTAGAAACTGTATCAACGCTAGGTCTTCGACCACTTTTTGTGCTGCTAGAATCTACGTCGAGCACATTATCCCAAGTTTTTCTTTTCTGACCAGATTCAATGGTTGTAACTGATCTACTGTTTTCTATACCATGTCTGTTACTAAATATGTTGAAATTGCTCAATATAACACGTGCTATATTTGATGGGCCAGTATCACCATTTTTACCCTATTCAAATGCAATTTATATTTAGAAAAGTACATGAATGTACATATAAATAAAATGCTGTTGTTTACCTTTTTATTACTCTTTTTTGTATTTCCTGTAGATGATTTTTTATGTGTTACTTTTGCTGTAGTACTCTTTATAGTGACACACACAGATTTCTTTTCTGAAATCACCTGTAGCTCTTCCAAGGCAACTTTAACTAAGGGATAAGGTGCTTGCTGGATACGTCTTATTGGCCTCACATATCCAGTACAACAACGTACTTGAGTTAAATTGCAAAAGTTTATAATATACGGGAAGCCTAAGTAAGTCTTAGAAATATCAATAGTTTTGTCACCCTACAATAAAAGAATATAATATAATCAATGTACTTGTACTTAAAATTGTCATATATTATTTAACTTATATAACTCTAGAACAGGTATGTCAGCAGTGTTTGACGAGCAAGTATGTGAAAAGCAGCCAAGACAAACAAGCCACACCTCCAAGGATAACAGTCTCATGGCAGAGTAATCTATGAATTTAAGGACCACAGGCCTTTTACAATTAGCAGCAAGAGTTACATGTATATGATGTAATGCAAAACATAACATATAATGAATTTTAGAAACAAAGTTAATCATACGAGCATAACAGTAAAGTATATTAAACACAAAACTGACTTGAGACACATTAGGTACACAGTATACATATACTCGACTCTGCTCATGAGCTATAAAAAGTGCTCTTACTCGTATCGGATCCAGTTGGACGTGCCTACTCTAGAAGCTAGTTTTATATTCACCCTTGCCCATGCTTCTTCTACAAGACATTGTACTTCCATATCATATGTATGCCAATCGTCTGTATCACCAGCCCATTCCCATTTAGCTCCTTTTCCAGCTGGGGAATTCGGGAGATAAAACTTCCTTCTAACATTGTGCGATTCATTCCCATCTTCGCTACATTGCATTTTAGTCTTCAAATTTATATAATACCTATTTCAAAAACAAGTTATATCAGTAAAGGTTTATCCTTTGTTTAGAGATCTTTTTAAATGATCTTAACGATTGATGCTGCTACTTTGTACGACTTTGATTAACCCTTAGCACTCGAGTGGTGACTCAAAATCACCACTAAAAATTGCTATAAATTCAAAATATTGTTTACTTTATTAAATATGTTGGTATCTAATCAATTACTAAACGTTTAAGTATTTTATGAGGCATTATATCAATTTTATATTCATACAAAGAACAAAATTAATGTAGAATGGAATTATTCTAGGTAGTGGAAGTAATGTTTCATTTTTGTCAATATTGAAAGTCAATATTGATTTTAATATACATTGCTCTCCTCTCTATCTTTCTCTCTCTCTCTCTCAACACAGCTATACAAGAACACATAGCAGGGATATTTTCTACATTTTTATAAACAATATTTAAATTGTAACACGATATAATTTATTTATTTTTTTAATAAAAAGACAAACATCTAGAAAAATATTAAGAAACACGTTCTTAGGATACACAATAATTTTTTATGCACAATAATTTTTTATGCACAATATATCATAAAAATGTTTAGATAAATTACTAATCATTCGAATTTTGTATTTATTTTCTTTTAATATGATGCAACAAAATTTATTATAGTTACATGTTGTATATTGAACATAAAAGTGTTTAAACATTTTTATACCGATACAACGTACTTATAATGTTTATGTGAGCGCATAAAATACATTTTCGAAAAATAACCGGGGCATCATAAAAATTGAAAAGAATAATATTTCATGTCAAACCTATCCAAATTGGGATCTGCATCGTTCAGAAAGACCCGGGTAAGTTTTTTGCAATATGCTCTTTCTAGGTGTTGGGATACTGCGGGACTATAAGGTCTCCAACGTCCGTGACGATTTTCCCACTCCCACACAACCACAGCATGACCGTGTTCCTGTCCTTGGGCGTTCATTTTCTCGCTTATTGTTAGGAATTTCACACGCATGTGCAACACACACTTGCGAAGCGGGAACGTGGGAACATTTTCGAGTCCCACGGTCACCTTGATTTTCCTTCTTACGCGTATCACTGCATTTACGTAAATGTTATCGGAATGCACTTTAACGTCCAATCATTCTATTTCCATTTAATTAACAATACAAAGTTTCTATATCGTGTAGAAACAAACTCGAGAAGGAACCGACAGAGAAATCATGTCAATGGCAACGTCACTCTAAATCGTGTGTTTTGCGAGAATGAATAGATGTGAAGTTTACCCGAGATACTAAACTTCGATTAATCGAAACGTCGATAATCGAATTTCAAACAATCATTTAAAACACTTCGAGTTTGTAATTAGTTTAAAATAAAAATCGAATATGTAAAGAAAAATAATATTTCTTTTATATCATTGCAAATGGTATTATTATTTCCATTGTTAGTGCAAACTGTTTTCCACAACTTTCGATAAAAGTAATTGAAAAAATGCATGATACAATTAATTTTTCTATCACGTAGATTTATTTTGTTATTATATTCATAATGTTTACCAAAGTATTCATGTAATTCTGTATTTACAGTGTAATTGTTAGTACGAATGTCGGTATAACCTATATGGGAACCTATATGTACTGAATATATATGTACATGTATTTACGACACCAAACGTGTGTTCGAACGTAAGAATTTTCACGTACAGATACATCCGTTATTGTTTGTATTATTAAAGTACGTTTCTTACGACAATAATATTTGTTTCTTTATTGAATCATCGAATACATATAACGTGCTTTTCAAAGAATAAATAATTCAATCTCTTTATAATGTTCTGCATCGAAGTTGCGAGATACGACTGAATCATGTTCCAAACTTCTGTTCTCAATACACTAATTTCAAACAAATTATAAAAAATTAATCTTACACGTTACGAAACGATTAAGCATCGGGGAATAAAATATGTGCTCGTCCGATACAATTGTATTCGCCAACTGTATTGGCATGTAGGTTAGTTTGTATGAGAAAAAACATCTCTAACGAATATTCAAGGAACATGGATGTGGAAAAAATTGCTGTATTTGCTAGTGTGGGATTTGCAATAGCCGTTGCCGCATTTGTTTTATGGGGACCACCCCCGAAGCCTAGAAAAAAAGGTATAACAATAGTTTCTAGTTAGAACAACTTTTATAATATCGTAATCTTTTCACAGGAAAAATCATTGGAATTAACAACTTGGGATACACTTGTTTCCTAAATTCTCTTTTACAAGCTTTGGCTGCGTGTCCAATATTTATTGGGTGGTTGAAGCAACGATGCGAGAAGAATGGCAAAGTTAATTTTATTTCAACTTTGCTTTCTGTTTTCAGAAGTATGTAATTCTCCTTAGTCAATTTATTAACCGCTGACAAAATTATACAGCATCGTATGGTTGCGTGCTGAAAAATATAAAGCACACGTGTTCGCGACTATTACGTAAATGTTGCATACATTTTAATTGATATGGAACTATTATTTGAGATTTAATTGACAATATAACGTTTTTAGAACAGTTACAAACCAAAAGTAACATTTGTAAGTTATTTTCTTCTCTGAGTCAAGAGGTAGATGCTGTTGTTCGATATAGTACAATTTTTGTCAAATGTTTTTCAAGAATATATACTACATGTAAATTTTACTATAATTAATATGCGAAATTTGCATGATAATCATTATTACCATAATGATTTACAACACTTAATCTCTTTGGTATAGTCGAGCTTTAAGCTAAAGCTAGAATAAAAAAGAGATACAATTATAATTTTGTTTTTATTGTTAGAAATCAATGGATATACAGAGGACCTTTATGGTGACGTAACACCGATTGAAATAATTTCATCCCTTGGTAATCTATGGAGTTTTGCACCAGGTTATCAGGATGCACATGAACTGTTTCATGTTGTACTTAACGCAATACAAGCAGAAATTCAACCTATAAACAGGGTATGTTTAATAACTGGGTATTATTAAACTAAGATTGTGAATATAATGAACAAACACAAGTCACTGAAAAAATCATTTCAGAAAGGCTGTTTGTCCGATGCTTTACTACAAAGTCCAACAGTACTGATAGATACAAAAAAGTTTGGAGAGTCTCCAAACCTCAGAAGTGTATCTTGTAATGATATTGTAGCAGCTAACAAAAATTTAAATATGCCAAATGGATTTGATAAAAATTGTAACAATCATGTTATGTCATCGACATCATCAATATCTAATATACCCTTGGCTTATAATAAGCCTGGTATGATTATTGCTAGATCATCAGAATTACTTTCGAAAAATGTTGCAAACGAAGAAGATAAAGAGATCAGATCGTGGAGCTCTTTATGTGCCATGCCTGTTCCTAATTTTCAACCGATGTCCATAGAAGTACATCCATTTTCAGGGTTGTTAACTAGTCAATTACAATGTATTAAGTGCAATTGGAAGGTCAGTTTTTATATAGTTTCCTAATCTTGTATAACGGTAAATTACATAAAATGAATAAGTTTTACTTTTTACAGTCCCCTGTTCGTTATGACAAACTTGAAACAGTTTCTCTACCCTTACCTCCATTGGGAGTACATCTTAGGAATACATATTACCATACGCTAGAAGAACTACTAACCCGTTTTGTAACTAGTGAGATTGTTCACGATGTACTGTGCGATGGATGTGGAATGCGTTGTTTAGCTACTAAAACTTTAACTCTTGGCAAACTTCCTAAATGTTTGTGTTTACATATATCAAGAACTACATGGAGTCCTTCAGGAACACCAATTAAAAGAGACGATCCAGTAAAATTTCCTCAAGTACTGACGTTGGATCCTTATACATTCACAGAAACAAAGAAACGAAATGCACGGGTATATTTTATTTTATTAAATATATTTTTATAAATACAGGGTGAGTCTCGTAACATGACGACTTCAAATAACTCATAAGTAGACAGTGGATTGTATGCATTTATGGCAAAAATCAGTAAGTGTAATTTAAAACAGTAAAAATATTAGAAAAATTCAAAAATACTTCTATTTTACTCTAGTTTGTTGCAAATCAGGTAGAAAATTGTTATTTGTTCCATTGTCTACTGATAACTTATTTGTTGCACGAAAAATATTTCAAACAAATGTTGCATGGCTTTCACCCCGTATAATAAAACAATGCTGGTTAGAAATGTATAAGTATAAAAACTATTTGTAGGGGGATCCTGAAGCAACGATGTTGCTTGCTAATCGGACAACACAATTCGATAAATATAAGTATCAGTTACGTGCGGTAGTGGAACATCGTGGACCAGTTGATTCAGGGCATTTCGTCTGCTACAGACAAGGAAATAAACCAAATCAGTGGCTATACACTTCCGATAATGTAGTTGAGAACATACCTTTAATTGAAGTTTTACGTGCTACACCATATCTTCTGTTTTATGAACGTATTAACAGCACATAAAAGTAGTTAGCAACGAATTTCGATGATTACAGGAAAGGCATTTGTTTTACATGAAAAATTATTCAAACATAGATTTGTTTTCTGCTTTCATAGATTGATACATCTATTCATACGCGTGCACCCGCAAACTATGGTACTAATGTCGAACCGTACAGAATAGAAGACATAGAAACTAAATTGTGGAGATAAGTGTTACGTTTTTGAACAGTTGCAGTTCGTTTGTAGTTTCAAATGAAAATTGATTATTATCTTGTTAAACAATTTCCGCATATTTCTATAGAAAAAGTTCATGTACGAATAATTTTTTATGTGAAATGAATATATTAGGAATAATAAATTCTTCAGGGATGGTGACACTGCACATTGGTGTAGACTAATATAATTATAATGGAATTGAAGAGACTGCTTGAATATTAACATAATTTCTAAAAGTTCCCATTACAACATAAATAAAATTACATTAAATTATTTATTTTTTCACGTGCATCACATTCTTGAAGAAATAATGTAAACTTTCCATAATGAATTGAGTCTTTGAAAAGGAGTGTAGGATAAGAAGGAAGTGAGTAGGGATAGTGCAATTGACCGTTACTGAAACCCAATTTTATTAATAAAGTTCGATACTAATCACGTATATATATATTCCATTTTATTGAAATTGACAGTATAATAATTTGTGAAAATGTCCGTGGTACTACCTTTTTTTATGGAAGGAGAGGTAGAGACTAACAGTTTCACTCCACTTTGACTTAATTCATTTCAGGACAACCATAGAAATTTTATTTATTCTTTTTTGTCAAGTGGTATCAGGCGCAATGACTAATAGTCGAGTATCTATAGTCACAATTAAGCATGCTGAACAGTTGCCAATATAATTTAGTTTATTAGGTCCTACATATTTTGTAAGATACACTTTACACATGTACCATACCAATGATCGATTTATTCAAATATCGAAAGTGCAATATTTACTACTATTGTCACCTATACAACTAACGTATGATTTGATTGAATAACATACCTTTTCGAATACAAATTACATTAACTTTACCATTTGAAAATAATAGTAATGATGGTGTGCAAAATATGCGTACAGTCAAAATGAATTAATTAGTCATTTAAAGAATTTCGTCATTTGTAGCGGTAAAAAGCAATTAAATCGTGCCAAACAAGTCCATCATTTCATATGGAGTAAATCATTGTATATGTACAGTATGGAACTGTAAAATTAGAATTCAATTTTAAGTTTATACCGAAATACTGCAATGTAACGAGTTATCCAATATTTAGGCGAACATATATCATAAAAATTGCAAATTCCAATGAGATATTTCAAAATTGTATCGATTTATTAAAAAAATAATACATCTAAAAATTAAAATGTTTATAAGTTAGGAATCGTACTATTATTTACGTACTTTTTTGTAAAATACTGTGTGACCATGTTTTCTTATTCAATAATATTAATGACTTTATTGTAGTATTGATTATACATATAGTCTTTCTGTTCTCTCATCGAACAAATATCAAATACAATTGTGCTTTTATATAAAAATGCAATTATATTACACGACTGTGGGATAATAAGACTAATTTTATCTCCTGATTTCATACGTTTTGTAAAAAATATTGAACTAAGATAGTAATAGAGTGAAACAGAATGTACTGTATATAATAACAAATTCAATTATCACAATCGTTTAAAAAACGTATGTTGTACTTATAATTTCCTCTTTATACAACTTTGTTTAGAGTATAGTGAAAAATAAACTTTTGTAAATCAATTCGTCCTCTTCACCTTTCCATTCACATTTATAATGACGGTTTTAAATGTGAAATGCAGTATAATCTACATACTTATAAGGTTTAATATTTATTGATTTCATAATTCATTATTTGCGAACTTTTTTCGTTTCGAATAATAATTGAACAATTCGAATTTATACGAATTATGTTTACAGCGCCCTCAGGAGGGCAATGTACTTACATACAAAGTATTACAGTTTGTGATGGTATTGTTGGCGCTTTTTTCGCGCATGCGCGACGATTTTAGTCTCCGAAGGCCTCAGTCGAGTACGAAGATCGGGTATCTTGGCCGCCCCGCTAATTTCGCAAAAGGGTATAGCCGGATAGTCTCCCACTACTTTCCCCCCAATAGTGCCTCACAAACTTCGGACGTAGAGACGTCCCTGACAAAACTCGCGCATGCGCGAAAAAGCGCCCCGTCTGGCAGCTATGAATACCATCACTGGTTTGCATTGCATTGCACTGTTTGCAGTTAGTTTTGGCATGTTTGAAGAGTGAATGGTGTATTTGTTGAAATATTTTTGAAAGATGAAAGAAATGTTAATATTTTGAAAGGAAATAGAGTTCATATAAACTCTATTGTGATGACAACACGTGAAGGAATTCTTAAAATTGTGTTTGAATGTATTTAGAGTGAATGTGAACAAATAAAATTTTCTAGGTTATAATAATATTTATAAATTTCTGTATATAATCGAATCTCTAAAATTTATTACGTCACATTCTATTTTCCGAACACGACTCCAACCATGCCACATTTCGTCAACGACAAAGACGACATTGTACGTATAATTTCAATCTGTAATTATTTATTACAACTGCATACTGTAATATTATTATTCTTTTTCATTAACAGATGCAGACCATAAACGAAATCACTTCTGATTTTGCTGGCCTTAAGGTTTCAGTTTTAAAGAAAGCCTTGCTCATATCAAAAAATGTAACAGGATGTGACAGGATTACAATAGGTCCTGAATCCACAATGATCGAGAACGAAGACAAAAAATCGGAGAATATAGAAAATGAACAGAATTCTTGTAATATTAAATCTCCTCAAAAGACTAAGTACTTAAACAACAACAAAACATATTTGCAAAGTGGCATCACATTCTCCATTAAAAAAATTCTCTTGGAAAGCGAGTACCAGAGGAAAGAAGAAGTTCAGGTAATATAAATTCTTTCCCACTTTTGAGTATATCGCTTGTGAAATATTAATAATTGATTAATTATTGATTAATTGAAATATTAATGTAGTATAACGAATAAAATACTATAAATGTAAGTGTAACGATCAAGATATACAGCGAGTCCCATTGATATTTGGACACTCTCAAAAGCCGATACTTTTGTAACATTGGACTAGAAGATTTGGTCTTTTTTTGAGAAGTTAGAGCAATTGATTTACCACACAATGTGAAAAAAAAATTTTCTCAAAAATTGCAATTTTGGTTGGAATTTTTATATGTGGAACTTTTTTATGTGGGCCTCTATAGAAAAAATACGTTTTGTAGATCTGTTGAAATCGGTTGATGCAGGGAAAAACGACAGACATTGAAAGATGTAAGAATCCTTAGATTCATTGCAGTAATTAGAGGTCGTAAATCGTGAAAATTTGCAATTTTTACCATCATTAAATGTTTATAGCTCATTGCAATGTCGACCGATTTTGATGAAAGTTTCAGAATATCTTTAATTGATGCAGATCTAAGAAACGTGTTTTTTAAATTTTCCATATAAGCCCACAGTATTTTCTCTGCAATTTCGACAACTTGCAACATTTTACAAAAATTTTGTTCACGTTGTGTAGTAAACCAATTGTTCTAACTTTTTAATAAAAAGTTCGAATCGTATGGCCTAATATTTAAAAAGTTATCGTCTTTTTAAGAGTGTCTAAATATTAGTGGAAGTCATTGTACCAATTATAAAACTTAAGAAATATAAATTTCTATATTTAGAAAGAGATTGAGCGTCATTGGCAGCAAATGAATGAAAAGGGGAAAGCCATAAAGGAGGATATGGAAAATTCTCGGTCGCATATGGCAAAAGAACGTGAATGTAAAAGTAAAAAGAATTATGAAGACATATTAGCAGAAGAAAACCGAGCAGAACAAGAAGAAATTCGAAAACGACACGAACGACAAGAAGAAGTTGAGGAATACAGAAAAAGAATGAAAGAGAAACAAGAATTAACCAAATCAATAATGAATTTTAGAAATGTATTTAAAACTAAGTATGATACTATTTTCGTGGCTGCTCAGAGCTGTAATGATTATAAGTCCGCTTCTATTTTGTTCTCATCCTGTAAAGTAAAATTAGATGAGTTATTTCAACAAGTAGGGCTTATAGACGAAAAAATTATGGTAAGAATTAGAATTTGAGAAAATTTTGTGAAAACATTTGGAAAGAACGTGAATTGATATGATTATGTGTTCTGTACAGACAGGAGATGTGGCAACAGCTGATTTAAATACTATGAAAAAAGCTGCTCAACAGATGGATGAAATATTGTGTATAGTTAAAGTAGAAATAGGTAAGAGATTAATTAGACTTGTGTTTTCGTACTTCAATTTTAGAAATTTTATCTTTTGTTTGATACAATTTTAGAAAGGATAAACACTGCATACCAAGGAAGTTTAGTTAATAAGGAAACCTTAAAGCAATCCCAGTTAGAACCTGAAATTTTAGAAGTACCAAAACCTAATGCTGTTCACACTAGTACTGATACAATTGTTTTGGAACAAGTTGACAGTAGTACTATTCCAAATAGTGAAAACAATCTTGAAGATAAAGAACAGCAACAAAATGTACAAATTATAGAGAATACAACTTCAAACATTCCACCAGTAACTTTACCAACTGTTCATGCTGAAGAAGAAACAGTTGTTCCAACAAATGAACAGAATGAAAGCACATGTGAGTTTGATAAGTACAATAATCAGAGGTGTGCGAGAACTCGAAAATCTAGGGTACCCGGATGTCTGGAGGGATCGGGAAGTTTTCGATTTGTCCCAATCCGATATTTTCGGGTTCTTGCATACCTGTAGCAATAACTCACATTTTGAATACATACATATTAAACAGATTTCCCTTATTTTCAGCTGATTTATATGAATATGTTGATAAAGAATCACTACAAATGTATGCGAATAGTAAACAATTTTTGGAAAATTATGAGAAAAGTTACGATGAATTTTTGCAGTCCACGAGCACGAAAAAGTTCAGATTTGAATGTCAAAAAGCAATAAACATACCTGTAAATGCAATCTCTGGTATTAACCGACAACATTTATATGATAAATACGAAAGGTTACATAATCTTCTCATAGGACAATCTTCTCCAAACGTTAACCAATATCCTCAGGGTACAACGTATTGTAAAAATGTATTGGCTAAAAAGATAGTTGTACGTAATTTTATGCATTTCTTAAATGGTGTGTGCTACATTTTTTGCAAATGTTTTGCTGATAGTTGAACGTATGTTGATTTTACAGAATCAAGGTGAAACACTCGTTTCAAGTAAATCCAAAATGGCGTTTCCAATTGCTGCAGTTATTGTAGCAATTTGGAGTGATCATCCCGATTTTGGTGATTTTCTATTGGCACATTTTCATAATGCTTGTCCATATATTGTTCCCGTCTTTTTACCGAAAATGGAAGGGCAATCGAATGAAGATTATTACAAATCGATGGGCTATAAATATGCTGAAGATGGTACAGTTGAGAAGCACGATAAATTTTTGAAACGAATGTCCGGTTTAATGAGATTGTATGCTTCCATTACTATAACGTCACAAAGGAAAGGAGTTAATAAAACTAATCCACATGGACTTCAATATGCGTGGCGATGGTTAGCTGCTGTTTTAAATATTGGTAATTATTTATTGCATAAAACAAGAACATTGTAAAACATATAATATATACATTTTCTAACGTAAACAATGCTGTTTTAGAACCACGAACGGAAATAGTCGATCTTTGTGCAACTCTTTTGTTAGATATGCTCGAAGTTGCCGGAAACGCATTGTGGACTGCATATCCACGACAATTTCAGAAATTGTTGATTTTGCTTTCGGACGGATATTACTCACGTATGCAAGCTATAGGAGGCATTGGCGGTGGTCCATTAGTGCGGTTTCAGGAATTTTTGAAAAACTGCTTAACAACAGGTTTTATACCGCAACCTGATGGTCAGCTTTCTTCCAATTTCTGGTGATTTCCAATCGATATAAGGTGATTTATAATATTTCATTGTTCCGGAAATTGCAGTAAGGATTTGTAAAATGTTTCGGAATTATATTATTTATATTATAAGACAGTATTGTCTTATTTTTTATCACTAAAGCCAAGTTGAAGGAATTGTGTTTAATGAGCTTTTGATTAAAATGAGAAAATCATCGAGACGTAAGGACTCTTAAAAATTGTTTAATTTGACAAAGTTCGATTAAAAGAAATGAATACAAACATAATTGGTATTAAGTAGATTTATAAATACAATTGTGCAAATAATAATATCGAATTTGTACGTAATAACTGTTTTTATAAGATTAAGGGTGCTTAGTAATTTTGTATGCAGCATCTAGTTGCCAAGTAATTTTAAATACTTCTTTATTTTATTTATTTGATAATAATGCTTTGGTAATTTTTTTGTACAAATTGGAATTTTGATTAAAAATTTTTTATGAATGATATTGTTTTCTATATTTTATTTATGAGAGAAAATTTATCGAAAACACTTCCTCTGTTTGTCTGAGATAAACAAATTATCTATTACAAATGTTGTCAATGAAATTTAATAATTCATAATTTCTTTTACTTGTACTGATATCAGGTGGATCAAGATTATGCTGTCATCGATGGTAAAAATAAAAACTTAGATGCAATTAGAGATAGAACAAAAATTAAATTTACCATAAATACAGTAGTAAATTCTAAAAAAAAAAACAACAACTTCCATAATAAAGCAATAGAAATCACGTTTTATGAAAACGATTTGCACTTTGTTAATAAGCAACTGGGGTAATAAGCAATTGTGTTTGATATCATAAATAATATTACAACCTACTATTATTACAAATTATTTGATATATAATTTGCAGATAGCGTAACTTAGAATAATTTATATATGTATATCGAAAATTAATATTAAAAATATTCTATTTATTAAACTTCAACTTGCGAAAAGTATAAATGTAAAGAAATGTAGAAAAAGTGGATGATATGATTATGTATATCTATTATATAATCTAGTAAAAGAAAAATAAATTTTAATAGTATGGCACACTTGTAACTACAGATTTTACATCCGTTTGATCATAAAATTCTATAGAATTCTTCGCAAAGCTTGTAACGCCAAATGAAGCAAATTTGTCAAGCCATTCTTTATCTTGATGTATATTCAGCAGATAATTTGTGATTTGTTTTATTACGTCACCTATAAAATGAACGAATAATTATCGTTTATTGTATGTATGAAATCAACAGTTTCAATACGAAGTTAACATACCTGAAAGTGTCCTTTTTACCATGATGCGATAAGGCGGTAAAGGTCCCAAACTTGTTAAAATTTGAACCGAGTCGATACCCGGAAGTGTGTTTTTTCGGCACTTAATAACAGGCGATTCTATGATTCCAACTTCCGCTTGTTTCCCTGCTACCATCTGCAGAGCTGCAACTTGCGTCTCGGCGTCTGAAAATCGATCTCTAATGTAGATCATCTTCTTACGTATCGCAACAATCTACATATAATTGCTTTCAATCATTTGCACTCTCCTTCGTCGAATGTGACTCCACATTAGTAGTCACCATTCTTCTGTAATTGTAGAGAAGAATGGTGACTATACATATAATCGATTAATAAAGCTGTACTCTTTAAAATTTAACTATTGAATTCTATTTTTAAATCGGGCACGAACTTATGCAATCATCTAATATTTCGTTTTTCCTTTATTTATTGAATTTCTTATTTTTTTAGATAAAAACAAATATAAGTTCCAAAAATATATAAATTACAACAAAGTTTGAGACAGCTATATATATGATACAGTAGATGAAATTGTTTAAAATAAATAGCAGTCAAGGAATTGTACTTTGAATAAATTTCAAATAAAACACTTAAAATAGTAGGGAGTTGTTGGCAATAGAATTGGAAAATAATTCGAAGTGAGATGGGCTAATATTATACTAACCCAGCGTGTTACCAAAGAAGGTCGGATTTTCGCCTCTACTATACAAATAATTAAATATTAATGCAGCTGCTCCAATCTGTTTTTTCCGATCTGGTAAAGAACACCGATGACCACGAAGATCTATGATGTCCTGCAATTGAATATATACATGTATTATGTACATTTAATAATTTTATGGTTTTAATTGTTATTTCTACTAGAATTTGATTTTTACTTCAACATGTTGGGCCCGATCGGTAGCTACGATGACGTCGGCGTAAACACACGGCGAATTATTTTTGTTTAAATGGTGTTGGAAACAAAAAGTTACGGGCAAAAGTTCACCGTCTTCCCATCCTTCGCTTGCTGGCAAGATAGCTAAAAGAAACAGCAGCGAATGTTTAATGTGTACCAACAAATTCCCAACACTCATAGCAGTGTCAACGTACCGATATCAACGAGATCCTTTGCAACAGGTCTATGGCTTCTAGGCTCGTACATCAGTACAACCGGTTTTTCAGTTGCAACTTCGATAGCTTCCACAAGTACTTCGAACAATTCAATTGGCAACGAAGGCACTAAATGAGTCGCCAACACAATGGGACGTACACTTAAGAGTGGCTTCGACAAAGGAGGATACTTCCGTGGAACAGCGACATTTGTTGGATGTTGTAGGTCCTGTAAACCCATTATGTAGGTCCTGTAAACCCATTATGAATTACCAATTAATTATTAATAACAACAATAATTAATAACAGTTGTTTCATACAGGTACATAACTTATAGAGGGCTATCCGTTATAATTTCCTCCGACCTAGGATAATTCCATTGTATACTATCTTTTTCATTTTATGGATATGAAATTGATATAATGCCTCAAACAATACTTAAATGTGTAGTAATTGATTAGTTGTCAACATATTTAATAATGTAAACGGTTAAGACTTTTGAATTGGGGAAGAATAATTTAGGAAAACCAAATAAAAGAGGCACCATTTATAACATTTTTATTAGAGCCCGTAATGAAAATTTAAAATATGCGTTTTGTAGATGTAAGTTATACGCATGCTGAAAATTTAATCGAAATCGGTTGACAGTTGACAAAATAGATATTTTAAATTTTCATTAAGAGCCCAAATAAAAAAGTTTTAAGAAATGCTTTTTTTTTTATTTTTGCATGCAACCTCGTAAATCGTATAATTTTTGGAAAATCTTTTTCGCAGATCATTTAATAAACTAATGCTTCTAATTGCTTACAAAATATTAGGTCGTTTGGTACAATTATAAAAAAGTTATACTGTTTTAAAGTGCCGTCAAATACATTCGTGGTTCACGGTATATTGGGTTGATAAGAAAGTAATTTCGGTATTTTAAGGTGAAATAGAGCTCAATTTTATTACTTAAGCAATAAACTTTAATTAATAAGATATTTTCCGTTTTATATTTTGTTGATTAAAGTTCATCGCTTGAATAAAGATATTCGGTTTTATTTCACTTTAAAATACCGAAATTACTTTCTTGTCAACTCAATAGAATGTATTAATTCTATTCCAACTAGTCTAATATAAACATTATTGTAATTGAACTAAAAAATATCTAAAGATGTACATATAATAGATCTAACGGCTGTACAAAATAGCACGTGTTCAGTCCTCTTCCTCGATAGTTAGTATGTATCCTCAGGATCCTCAGTCTTCCTTGAACCCTCGTCGAGATAAGACGTGCCGAGACAGCGGTCAACGACTTCAGTAGCCAAGGAATTTGTGACCATGTGAGAAAAGTGTCGAAAACGCGAAAGCATAATTCTCGTAACATCGCAGTGCTCGCGTAATAATGCTATTAATAAAATATAGAAAGTGATTGAACAAGAGAAGAATTGAGCGTGCGTAAATATGAATCTCAGCCACTCGGAACAGGATGGAAACAACGGAAATAATCTAACAACAAAGGTCAACACAAAAATCACGGATGTATTTAAAAAATAATACAATGCAACAAAACAGTCAAATAAATAAAACCACAAAAGCAGATGTTACAAGCCAGGCCCGCGAGCAGCATGAGTGAATCACAGAATAACATAGACACCCTCCAAATCCCGAACACAAGAACAGATTAACTCACAAATGCAAATATAGACATTAACAACATACAGCCGACGCACAGTGTGACGTTTCGATCAAAATCACCAAGGGGGTATTCCCCCCACTCACGTCTCTCAAGCTGACAAAGCCAGCAAAATTAACGAAATATTAAAAATTATAAAGACAACGAACATACTAACAAATGAGGGTGTGGTTCAGTGCTGCAGAATGTGAACAAAATTATAAAAATAAACAAAGACACCAAAAGGCTAAATCACAAGCCAAATATAATCAAGAGGAAGATCGACGAATCAATCGCAACGATGGCGAAGGCATCTAAACATCAGAAGCCGGCGCAACCAGCCACATCTGCATCAAATAAAACAGAACCAGATAAACCCTCCTACGAAGAACTGTTAAAAATGATAACAAATTTAAACAAAATGGTAGAAAACCTTTCGATACAACTAAGAGAAGAACGAACAAACAGACAAACAAGAAAGCGAGCTAATAAAAAAGAAGACACGCCGAGGAACCCGCACCTCCCAAAAACATAGAAGTACCTTCACCATCAGCAGAAGACATAAAACAGACCGGGATTAACCCTCTGCCCTGGGGCATCGATTATAATATAATATAATCCCAGAGCGGATTATCTGGATAATCTAAACTAAAACGGAAAAATGAGACACCAGCACAACCCCTAACAAATCAAGGAGCAGCAAATAGAACCACAAAGGTCGAAACAAAGACGGTCCGGGGCCCACCCCAATATGCATCAACAAAGAGGCCCCGCTTTGAAAACTTGGTAAATGTACTCTGATAGCACGCGGGCTCGGTTTGGGCCTGGCCTGTGTGCTGGTCCTGGGCCGGCACAGTGGTTCCACAATTCCCAGCTCAGAGCCAGCCCGTCGGGCCGGTTTCGAGCCGATTTACAAGGGTGCGCGGGATTTGCGTTCTCATTTCGTAATAATACAAACGCGGGTGGTTTAAGTAGTCAAAAACGCTAGATAAAAGATCAATCTAGGCAGCAATCGTCCACAAAAGTCTTATTTTTTCCGTATACTAGGTGTAATTTGCATTATTCGGCAGCATATAGGACTTTCGAGAGAGATCACGGCCTGGATCAATCTTTTATCTAGCGTTATTGACTTCTGGAACATCAAATTTTTGTATTATCAAGAAACGGAAGCTCGAATCCCGCACCCTTACAATCCTGGAAAAAGGCATCTACATCTCCGACATCTACTATGACCGGAAAGCAAACCAAAAATTAAGACCGTATTCGGGGTTAGCGCAAAAAACTATAAGAATCGAAAATATTTTTGGCTGTTGGACCGTGTAAACGATGTCACGAATTTCACTACAAGATGCTGTTGCGATCGTGTTTGTACATGGTACAATGTCAGGGCTAGTTTACTATCAGAATACGATTATTCCCGGCTCGTATCGAATTGGAACGTTACGCTCAAGTGGATAGTGACATCGGTTATTTATTAAGGACGCGCGCATTCTCGACTAATATTTAAATTTAATTTTCTTGGAAATGAAGCCTTCCACGCAATTCTCGTTATTCTTGATTAGAGTCTTACTTCCAGCCATACAATCGATCTGACCTAATTTGTAGCATGAATTATGGAACCAAAAGTATAGGGCCTCGCCTTCTATATACTCGAGCACAAAAAACTAACTAATTAGTATAATTTGGCAGTAATATATTGGATAGGTAACTATGTTCGCGACTTCTACATTTTTTCAAACAAAGTCATTTATATGTATTTTTCAAGCACGAGCATTTTATATCAAATTAATCGCAAAATTCAGAGCTTTCCAATGATATACTGTTGAATGAGGTTATAATGATACAACAAAAGAATTACGAAATAAAAGGTTGCGAATTTAGTTGCCAACTTAATATACAGGGTGTCTCAAAGTTCTTTCAACATCCGGAAATTGGAGATTCTTGAGATCATTTGAAGTAACTTCACAATAAGTCCAATATTTATGTAACCGGCCAAGCTACACCTTCTCGATACACGAGTCTTTAGTCTTAAGTTTCTATTTTATAAGCCATGTACTTCTTTTGTACGTTTAAGGGAATTCTTGTTCTTTTAGTGCTTAGTTTGTTATATTATACCCTGTATATCTGTTATTTTTTTAGGAACAGAATCTTTTTGTATTCTGTAAGGGAATATGTATACGTATACCATACAAACTATTATGTAAATTGAACTTACCGATTCTTTGACGATTGGGATCATTTTGCATTTCGGTGACTTGGTTTGATTCGTATTAGCATCATCGGTCACTTTCTTCACTAATGTGTCGTCCATTTTTCTTTTAGGTTTCTCCGCTTCGACGATTTTCGGTTTAACATTTTCGGTTTTAGGTTTTTCCAGTTTACAACACGAGATGTTCTGATTTTGTTGTTGTATTTTGTCTGCAGTCTTGTTCTTTGTGTCTTTCTTTTCGAGCTCTAGCTGACGCTCATGGTTAACAGTAACGATCTTTAACTTTTCTGCGGTTAAGATGCTCTGCTTTAAATCAGTGTGCGTTTCAGTTTGAATTAATTTATCCGCTGGTACGTCTATCGTCGGTAATGACATTTTGTTATTCATTTTTTCCATTCTCAAAGTGTGTAGTAAAAAACTAAAAAATAAAATAAAACTTATAAACAATCTACTATAAGATCATGTTTAATTTTTAAAATGTCTGAACCAATACGTTCTGAATGTAATAACAAATAGTATGTACGCATTTTATCCAGAAAAAAAAACGTAAATCATATGGAACAGTGCAAAGACATTGCAAGAATTTAAGGATATTGTTATATTATTTTCGACTTATCAAAATTATTAAAAGAGGAAATATACTTTCATGGAACATCTGCTTGTTACAGTTAGCTTAGACAAGTTAGCTTAGACATTGTATCATAACGATCCGAAATCTAATGATAAGACTTTAGAGAATATTCTTCCGATGTTAAGAACATTTTCTAAGTGATAATTAATTATTTAATCATTCTTGTGCTAATTACACCCATAAAAATAGCGATGGAATCTGTACCATTTTGCTTATCGTTTCCAATTACGAGAATCGTCTAGACACGATAAGACTAAGATTAACCAAATCGCTTTATTTGGATTTGAGGACACGAAAATTAGTCATAGCATACTAAGGTCGTATGCATTATCTTAAACAATATTCTATTCCAAAAATACAGTGATTCATTGGATTGTGTTTTTCAAAACTAATATTAAAATGGTTCATTAAAATGATCACGATATTCGCTGATCTATTTTAGTGTATCTCTACAGTAAATAGTAATGTTTAAATAATGCTGAACTATGAGTTTATAAATGTAATTATAAATGTATTATAATTTATTTATATAATTAATATAATTAAAAAGTAATATAATTAAAATTAATTATAAATGCAAATCCAATATCGCTGCTAAGACAAATGTTTGAAATGGAGATAACAAAGAAACCATGGATAAATCATTAGAAAGATAGTGTAAACAATTTTAGGAAGTAACTATTGAATTGAACACAATGATAAATATTACAGAGTTATCCTAAAAGTGGAATTGATATTCTACAATTCCTCATATTCCAGTGTTAATTAGTAATAATTCAGATATCGGTAACTTGTGGCACAAAATTGTGAGGTGATTCTACATAAAAAATAATTCGAAAACGCAGAATAAAATGTTTCCGTATGAGGTTTTATTTTTGAGAAAGTCGACAGTGAAAATGTGCAGGATCGCGCGCTAAGCGTTTGTAAGTAGAATCGGTAGATCACACATGAACAGGCGCATCGTCGAATTTCCAAACTTTGTTTTCTCGAAGACAAAGCCTCATATAAACTTTAACATATTATGTAGAATAATGTAGAATCACCCCTTTCTCGGTTGTATCACCAGTTACCGATCATTCTGTATAAATAATGAATAATTGTAAATAAATTATTTTCTTGAAATATTGAGAGATTCAACAGTTTTGTAAATTAAATAAGACGAGTATTGTGGGTCTGAATAATCCGCTATTTCAGGGTTGAAAGTAAATTTATCTCACTGTCGGTGGTAAGTTATGTTTGCCTTATTTCAATACGTAGATATAACATTGTTTCTCACTTGTTGTCATGCGTGTGTTTCTTCTTATCAACAGGCAATTGTTACATGGACTGAGCCAGTGTTATATGTATTATTCACGTGCTAATGTGATGCATATAGCGAGAGTCAAGTATTATTGGACAATAATAATTAACAAGCACATGTACCTTCATGTACTTCATGTACCTAATAATTAACAAGCTTCTACCGAACAAGTTTGTGATAAATTATGTCTGTGTACTTATGGTTTGTGTACGCTATAAACCAATGAAAAATCTATAATCATTTACCATTTTGTTTATCAGATCAAATGTTATACAATGTGAATTTAAATCTTAAGGTTTGCAAGATTTTAAAAAGGGATTAACCTGGTTATGATAATACTTCGAACTGATAAAAAATAAAGATGACTTGAAACAGTTTTGATGAATAAAAGGATTGAATAAACAAGAGACTTTAAACAGTTTTAATCAATAAAAGTTCAAGCAGAGGACGAAAGAAATCGTGCAAAGTCAATTTTGAACGATACTGCAAAGGACGTTTTCTATTTTATATTTCTCAGTGATTAGATTTTAAGCAGCTTATTATTGTACATCGTATTGTATACAACATTTTATACGTTATCATTGTAACCTTATTCGGTACAGCTAAGATATCTCTCTCTTACACACACATGCTTCTAAATTAGATTAAGATTAAATTTAATACTGATGAATAATATATCGATAATTGTAATAAAATCTCTTTCATAACAAGATGTACCTATATGTATATATACATATACGTATACTATATTATATTATATATATTATTTAAATTATTATTAATATATTGTAAATATCTTTATGTTAAGTAAAAATTCTTTGCATCATTTACACGAGACAGGAACCAAATAAATTGTTTCATTCTTTCTTTAATAATATTAGCAAATTCAAAATAGTACCTATGTGGACATTATTCAATTATTTTAATTTTTCTTCTGTTTAAAATGATACCATTTTTTACATAAATGCATAAAATCCGTAGTCTAATTGTAAATATTCATAGGTGACAATGGACAATTTTATTTCAGAGTTTTTTTAACGCATTTATTAAACAGATATACAAGTTACGTAAGCTTCCGAAGCAGGTAAAGAAATTAAAGCAGGTAAAGACAAAGAACTAAATATTCGAACTGTCCGACTATATAATAATATATAAGCTTTAGTGTAATGTGTAATATAATCTGTTTTAAAATTAAATATTAAAAATACGTATACATTTATTCTATTAGTAAGAAATAGTTAATAAAAAGTGACAGCGCTATTGTAAAATCGGAAAATAATTCAAAAGTGAGATACACGTAATATGTCAAACATAATTATTTATCAGACTGTAAATCTTTGCGTAAAATCAAATAATTGCTAGGAATGAGAAAAAGTTATTAATTCATTTTTATAAATAAAATATCATTTCTTCTTTTACCAATTTGAATAAGTGAACAGAGTGTTTCTCATTCCTCAAGTTTTTTTTATGTTTTGTGGTTTTTCAGTAAACAAATATTCCCTTATTTTTCAGAATAATATTGAAACACTGACTACACTTAATTCAATTTCGATAATCACGACTGTTAAACGCATTCCACCGTATTTTGATCGATAATCCAATTCATGGTGCACTCAGTATACTCGTCCACAACGCCGAGGAAGATGATACGAATCCCTATTGGCACTTATCGAATAGTAAACGGTAAACATCAAGATCGTGACCGTAAATAGCTTTCTTTGCAGGTGGTTTCGCTAACCTCGACAATATTCACCTGGCGGTGCAGATAACACGAGTCTCATTGTGCCTCGACTGCCGTAAGAACCAGCGAAATTTTAACTTACTTTTGTGCAGAGTGTCACTGTTCCAACGAGGCATCAACGCCGGTGTGCGAACAGCTGTCGGAGATGAGAATCGTCTTACAGACGACTAATGAATAACCATATTATCAGTTCGAACGAGAGGTATATCTGACGAGTGGTCGAGTCTGTTCGCATTTGCGAATAATCTTCAGTCGACTGCCGCGTGATGGCCGCGTGTTCCAACGGAACGGTGTTATTCCATTTCTTTGCAGATTTCAGCGGTATCGGTTGTTGGATGGGAATTAACCCTCGGACAACGGGCGATTTTTGTAGCTGTATAATTGGCAAAGACCGTTCACAGCTTTAATTAATATTTAAAAAAATTTACTTTTAATGATATCTAGTGTAGAAACATTGCCTCCTAGTAGTTAGTCCCCCACTTGTTGAAATAAATAATTTCATCAGTTGTGCTGAATTGTGCTATGTTTGTGCTATGTTGTGCTCGAATATTACAATTATAATATAAAAAATAAGATGAAAAATTGAGCACATCGATTTTTTGAGTAGCCCCCGACTTCTCTTTTCCTTTCAATTTTCTCAATTGTGCTAAGTTGTGCTACGTTGTGCTAAGATTGTGCTAAAGTGTTACTTGAAAAACATAATAAATAAAGAAGTTGTAGTGAATAATCGTTTTGAACATCTAATTAATGTTTAAGTAAGTAACAATGATCCATACAGCATATAATCAATCATATATCTAAGTTGTGCTAGCTTAGCACAAGTCAGTACAACTTCCAGGGTGTCCCAAAATTCGTGTACTTCCCGGAAATAGGAGGTTCCTTGGGTCATTTGAAGCGACATTTTCCTTTACAAAAATGACGTCAGCGGCTTTGTTTAGGAGTTATTAACAAAAAACACAGACCAATCAGAGCGCGGCTACAGCGGATTGATTCTGACTCGGCCAATGGCGTCGCCACGCTAAGCGGGACCTG
>CM052336.1:27064071-27077224 GCA_028455595.1 Lasioglossum vierecki | reverse complement strand
GTAAAAGAGATGTGTAGCTAAACTATCAGGGACAGTTGGCCAATTTTCTCTGCCTCTAGCATACACATTGCAGCTTCACTTTAGTACAGTAATGCTTCGATCACTGTAAACGAGATGTGTAGCTAAACCATCAGGGACAGTTGGCCGATTTTCTCTGCCTCTAGTATACACACTGTAGCTTCACTTTAGTACAGTAATGCTTCGATCACTGTAAACGAGATGTGTAGCTATATTATCAGGGACAGTTGGCCAATTTTTCTCTGCCTCTAGTATACACACTGTAACTTCACTTTAGTACAGTAATGCTTCAATGACTGTAAAAGAGATGTGTAGCTAAACTATCAGGAACAGTTGGCCAATTTTCTCTGCCTCTAGTATACACACTGTAACTTCACTTTAGTACAGTAATGCTTCAATGATTGTAAAAGAGATGTGTAGCTAAACTATCAGGGACAGTTAGCCAATTTTCTCTGCCTCTAGTATACACACTGTAACTTCACTTTACTACAGTAATGCTTCAATGACTGTAAAAGAGATGTGTAGCTAAGCCATCAGGGACAGTTGGCCAATTTTCTCTGCCTCTAGTATACACACTGTAACTTCACTTTAGTACAGTAATGCTTCAATGACTGTAAAAGAGATGTGTAGCTAAACTATCAGGGACAGTTGGCCAATTTTCTCTGCCTCTAGTATACACACTGTAACTTCACTTTACTACAGTAATGCTTCAATGACTGTAAATGAAATGTGTAGCTAAAAACCATCAGGGACAGTTGGCCAATTTTCTCTACCTCTGGCATACACATTGCAGCTTCACTTTAGTACAGTAATGCTTCGATCACTGTAAAAGAGATGTGCACGATATATGTGATGAATTTACCCCTCGACAGCCTCAGAAGCTCGATCGTTTCAAAGTGCAACGTAATACTGAATTTGACGACAGAATACTGATTCAATGAAACAATATTTTTAGAATTAATTTTTATGAATCAATGTTACATTTAGTGCTCCGTAAACCTAGTGTTAAAGAACTATATCATGTTTGGACTCGTTTTGACCAGAAAAATGTCGTAAATATAGTGATAAAAGTTCTATAAACAAACAATTAATAATTCAAAATATATTCATAATAATTATAGGGAATGATTAGTCTTATGGGATGGTTAATGCTTTCTCTACATATATTGTCAGTTCCGAAATTTCAATTGAAAACATCTCAATATATCAATTATTAGTATGTTTATTTCGATACAGCAAATTTTGACTAAACTTGATTGAAATTCAATGATTTCAATATATTCTGTTCAACTCGTAGAGAATATGAAGAGATAGAAAGAAATGAACAATTTCTTTTGTTTTTATTGTAGAGTTCATACAACGAACGACGACGCAGAAAATCCCTCGTCGACTCCAAAAAAGATAACTGCATTGGCGGCTGCACCTTCTACGGTGCCTGTCAGTTTCATCGCACCGGATATTTTGAAGCACTTATTTCGTGAACTAGATCGAGATAAAGTAGAAGCAGAATTTTCGCTCAAGGTGAGAAGCAAAATTCATGAAATCTTTTAGAAAACATAAAGAAGTTAGTGTAATATTAAGGAACTGGAGTGTGACTATTCATCAATAAATCAATGATAATTACACGTGTGAAAAGTAGTGGTTTCTGTAAACGGCTACAAAGTTATACATATATACATATCCAATGGTTTTAATCCAATGATTTTCTGTAACACCAGAGAAGGCTTGCGTTCGAAGAAGCTCTACGAGCTAAAGGCGAAAGTTATCCACGCGTTAGAGGACACCAAGGATCTTTGAACTCCAAACTAGTGAACACACCAAGAGTATTCTCACGTCAAGTGGCTCGCTTTGAAATTCTCGATAGTGCGAGTCTGCGCGGCAAGTATAAGAATAATATATTACAAACAACTTATTCGAAGATTTACTTACCGCTTTAAAGTATTTAACAATTGTTAAATACTTCAATAGGAAATATATTTGAAAATTTTGTTCTGATACTTTTTGATTGTTCAATAATAATTATTAGTATTTCTTGTTTCTAGCAACAGAAAATCTTTATTGTCCATAAAAATCTGCGATCTAATGTGTAATTATAATGCTAAAAGATGTCTTTAAATTTTTATGATTAATATGTATGTATTTTATTTATTCAGAAGCATTCATTTTAACCAATTTATTTTATTTCAGTTTTTGTAACACATCTCATCCTGAAGGTTCAAAGAAATTAGAATTATTAAAATTTATTCATTCGTTTGTACACCTGTATATATTCGTAATAATATTATCTAATATTATTATTCATTATTGTCTGTTCGATAAGCAAAAAAGGAAATACATTTTATTAAATATATGTATATTTCTTAAAATGTTTTTCCGACTGAATTTTTTTTTCAGATTTAACAGTACTAGATTACCTTAGCAAACACGTTTCCATTTCCTCCGGAAGAAAGCTGATCTTCGGCAGAGCTTTCAACAAATTTCAAGAAGAAGCACTAAGAACTACCAGATGCATTTTGCCCGGCGATATTCGCGAGGCTCTGCAGGATATCATTGGAAAGCCCATGACCGACGAACAAGAAGCGTACTTAAAATCTATGATTGGTGAAATCAAGGAATCGCTAAATTTCAGAAGTTGGTGTGGTTTCTGCGCCGCAGTGGAACGATTGCTATGTCCTCTTCCGCATAGACAGGTAGATCCTCCATCCTGGTTGGAAAGAGTCGACTTCGAGGCTTTGGAAAGAAGACTAAAATCTGTCAATGTGAATCCTCAGTTGGCTCTGTTTCTAAGGGAAATTTCCAACAAATGAAACCATGCAATAAAGTTTTCTCGCCACTTTATAATGTGAACAACAAAGTTATATTGTTTGAAATTTTACTAGAATTTATATGTAACAAGGAAGCATAACGAAATGATATTCGTAGATTTTTATACGACTGAGTAGATCCTACAACATTATTACACATGTTTTTTATTGGCCATTATTTGTATCGAACGAATGAAAGTACCTCTTAATATTAAGGTAAAAAAAATATAAGTTGATCAATTGGGTGAAGAAGTATTGACAGTGATATCGTTCATATAAAATTGGTTTAGACAGGCTGATGTTCATAGTATACTGATCTAATTTGTCAATTAAAAATATATGCATCTAATGCAATTTCCGCGAGGTGCTGGTCCCAAGTGCACGCGCGTCGTGACCCATACTGGCTGATCGTTGTCTTCAGGACTTTATTGACCTTCTCCATGAAATTACACTGGGGAGGGTGTATGCCGCAGTTCAAATCTAAACTTTTATCAATTTTACATACACTCGCCGATGCGATCAACTATATTTGAACAGTTATTGTTTCAACTGATTAAGCGATAATAATTTTACTTGCATTGCAGTAGAACATTATACACCACGAAATGAAACATGTGTAGTAAATGTACCATCTACAAATACATTTATGTCTTCTTATACATATACATTCTAAGAGTCAGAAGCTTTTTTATTATGGTTTTAAAAATAAAAACCATTGTACCTACCCAATGTAGATGAACTTCCAGGAACAGGAACTTCATTTTCTGTTACAATAATCAACAACTAATAATGAAAGGTACGTTTGTTATACGAAAATATTGCAACAAAATTCTTGGGATTTATGACCATAAAGACTGTCACACAAAAATGGTCACCAATTTAAATTATACTACACCAAGTATATAAAAGTTTTTAGATAATAGAACGTGTATTTATAACATTGAATAAAAATTAATCATGAGTTTATCTTTTACAATGAATAAAGTAAACATACAGATGGAAATACAGATGACAACGATTAGCTCCATTTGGACTGACGTTTAACAGTTCATTAATGTTTTCGAACATATCTGTAATGAAACTTTATCTAGATCCATTGTCCTTATTGTACGACGTTCGTTTGAAGTTGATCATCCAGAATAATTGAGTTGCAAGAAATGCCTTCGAATTGCTGGGTCGAAATGAGCCCAGCCATTCGAATGTAAAGAATTAAAAGTTACCGATAACGTTCAGAATTATCTCAATAAAATTTTCATTGTCAATAAAAGCTGCTAACCTAGCCGTCCAAAAAGGTTTGCAATATTTTATGCTCGACGATAGCCTAGTGACAACGAATGGGTCGTTAAAAACAGTTTTAGAGATATTCCACCAATGCACGGCGATACTACAATGTCCGGTCATGAAAAAGTTTCCAGGGATCAACAATGCTCCATTATGGTCGCCGTGCAGAAGAAGTAAGGACAACGAGTGTCCATCAGAAAATATCAAATTTCTCATATGTTTTCATGTTTCTCGCTTCGAATACAGGATTGAGTGGAATAAAGAAATATAATACAAGAGCTGCGTTCGTCGCACAATTTTATTGCCGGAGCGAACTCGCCAGTACCTACTCGAGCGTATACAATTATTATAACCATCTTCGGTTGGCTACCGACAATGTACAAACTGTTCGAGCTCTTCTCTCTTTCTCTCTCTCTCTCTCTCTCTCTCTCTCTCACTCTCTCGCGTTCTCTCTCTCTTTCTCTCGTTCGTTCTCTCATTTCTCTCATTTCTCTCAACACAATAAATAAACGAATTTGCGCGCATGTTACTAATACGTAACCACAATATAAAATCGTCCTGCATTAGTAAATAAATTAAGTAAACGAACGGTATAAAACGGTGGAGAAGTATAATCGGGGCCAGGGTATACTTCGTATCGATATAACAATAATATACTACTGGTTGCGTTTTCGTGTCACCTGCGTGTTTCTGTATAAAGTGTGTGTGTGTCTGTGTGTGTATGTATGTATGTCTGTTCATGTTTGTATGTAACGCGTGTACACGGTGCGAATTTCGAGTTTTGGTGGGAGTGTATACTGATGGGCATTGATCAATTGCTAATTCCTACGTCACATTGCACATACAACTAACGTACAAATATAACGACGTGACGATTCGTACGACACTACTTCCTAGAGTCTCTATACAGCGCGACGCTACCCGCCGTTCAAAGGGAGTTTCTTTGGAGCTGTTTCGTTGAGACCTAGATGCTTTTGGTTCACGGTTGCAGAAAATCGCCAAACCAATTGCCATATCCTCGTTGGAGATATTCTTCAATGGTCTCTCTTTCATTCTCTCTCGTGTTGATTCTCAGTATAAAAAAAGTTGCTGTTGCTGCTGGTAGGCAGTGGGGCTGAAGTATGACAACGGAACACAGGTATTAGCATTGGGCTAGTTACCGTTCGTCCCGTAGATTTTGCCAGCCTTCTTAGCCATGTTGCCTAACATTTCCATAGAATACTTGTGTGCAGATCTTAACGATACCGCCCACTCCTTTAAACTGATTTCATCCTGGAAGAATGCGATTCTTGGTCAAACGTGCTAACTATGTTTATTGTTTGAAGAGTAATCGCGGCTTTCCCAATAAACATCCTGAGTTTACTGTGCACGATCCGCTAACAAAGGCTAGTCTGCATAGTTCTAATGGGCTACGTACAGCCAAAAAAGTGTGATGCTTGCTAACTAAGTCTCAAATACTTCGAAACATAATTGCAAGGATTTGTGAAATTTTGTGGATTCAACTATTAGTTAAAATTGGACAGATTCCAAAATAATGAAAACGGCTTTATATTTGTTTATGAGGCAATACAAATAAGTTGAAAACAGAAATTAAGAGAATTTAATACTTACGGGATTTGTGAGCACTATTTTTACATCTTTTTTGCGGACGATAATGCACTGTTCTCCTTTTACATGTTGAAGATCCGCGCTGACTTCTTCCACCTAAAAATTCAATATTTTCATTGTAATTTAGTATTAAATAATCTACAATACGCAGGATAAGTCACCGTGAATTAGAGTTTAAAATTTCTTCGTTATATCGAACGTTCTAAAAATAGCATGTGTTCTTTTGATGAAATTAATACATAAAATTTTGATTGATTTACCTGATCAAGAAAAACGAGTTCTGGCTTGACCGTGGATTCAGGATACAATTCTAATCGATTGGGATATAATTTCGCATATCGTGTCTGCCACGCACTAGCAAATGGACCACCTAACTTTTTGATATAACCTTGTAAAATGCAATCCGAGCCTGTAATAAATCACTATAATTACAATGATATCTCTTTACTAATTGTCGGACTATAAAGACAGCATTAACCCTTTGCACTCGAATAGCAGCTACGAGGAGCCACTGAGAATTACTTTACCATTATTCACCATGTATACAAGCAAACAAATTTATTGATAATTGTCTCTCGTAAATCGTAATACAGTCGCATCATATGAAAAAATTATATTCCATATTATTGACCTATCTTCAGTTATAGAATCGCCCACTATTGTTGTGAAACAAGCGTTGATGTAAGCATTGTTGGTGAATTATCCTTGTCAGCGACATCAATTTCGATCAAATGTAGTCGATTAAAAACATTTTCGGTAATTTGATACAAACCTGTTTTACCACGATTCACAAAATAGCTTCGAGTACAAAGGGTAAAAACAGAAGAGCACTTTAATATTTACCTTTTTCGTCCGTGTCGAACCTCTGTTTCTGTTTCGACTTCTTTTTACTTTCTATCTGCGAGGGGAAAGAAGAAGAAAAAAATTAACGGTATGATAACACTCGAAGCCTCAGTTTTCTTTCTATGGTAGGACAAGGAAAAGCTTAAACGAATGAAGAATCGGTACCTTATCCGTTTCGACGTTGACCGTCTCGAACACAGTCTCCGCGACCTCGGCCTGCCATCTCTCCGAAATGACTAAAGGAAAATCTTTGTAAAGTTCTTGATCCGCTTCCGTTAATTTGATTCCCTTCGTGTCCTCTTCGTCAAAGGAACCGATGTCAAAGGCGTCGGCGGCGTTCACTTCGCCTCGCGGTGGTATAAGTGGCGGCGTGTATTTCTGAAGATAAACTTGTTGCCAGTCGATGCCGGCGAAAAACGGGTGTTCCTTCAATTCGTCCGCTCCACCGCCCCGACAACCGATCCTCTTGTTTACGTCCCGCTCCAGCAAACCTTCCATCAGCGATCGCAGCTCTTTCGAAAATGTTTCCGGTAGCTCAACCTTCTGAAATTATTTTAGCCCGTTAGTATCGTGGAAACTCGCTGAAATCAGCCGTTAAAAATAAAGCAAGCTAAAACATACAGTAATATTTTTTTACATACAAGGTGAATTGCTATAAACTACTAAAATAATTCTGCATCGAAAACCTTTGTAATGAATTGCGTATCATTTTAATGGGCACAACGAGCGAGTACAATTTCATATTTTCATATCTAATTTTTTTCTCAGACGTCAGGGTAACCTTGGGTTTTTTCCAAGGTCAACTCAAGGTCACCATATTGTACAGGGTTGGCGGGAAGTCGTAGTTCAACCGGGCAGAGGGTGATTTTACATGCAAAAATAAGTCGAAAAAAAAGAAATAACATTTTTTCGTTTGGCAGCTCGTTTTCAAGAAATAGGGATCGTCTGACCATGATCAACCAATTCTACTTTCTGCATATACTAAAGCATGCGAACCTGGTGGAATTTTAAACTCGATTTTTTCAAAAACGGGTTACCAAACTACTTCTTTTACTTATTTTTGCATGTAAAATCACCCACTGCCCGGTTGTACTACGATTTCCGACTCACCCTGTATGTAGATCAACAACGTGTTATTAAAAAGAGGTGCATTGACTTTGAAAACACTCGGGATCATTTTGATATCTCGGAACAAATGAGGTATAAAAAAATTAAATTGTAAACGCTCATTCGATGCGCCCCTTAAATAAATATAAATCGGTAACAATTTAATCTAACATTATAGCTAGGTAATTGTTGTAACCACTCATATTCTACCCGTCAGTACATATATATATATATTATATAATCTCAGAATTTCTTTTCACATTGTTCTATTAATGTTGCACGAGAGGTATAACATCAATTATTATAATTAATAAATAATAATTGATGTTATATTTCTCGTGCAACAATAATAGAACAATATGAAAAGAAATTCTGAGATTATATAATATATATATACACATATACGATTGATTTTATTGATTATTACTCATGGCAGAACCACCGGACGTGGCACAAGCAAATATGCTCCAATCTACACTATGCTTGGACCGATTTTGATCAGAAAACTGTCACAAATATATGTTGATGAAATTATCATAAACGAATAATATTAACCCAGACGGGGAGTGTGTGAACGCTATTGTATGACTATAATAACTGGACAGCGGATCTTTATGCGATTATGGCTTTTGAAAATTTTCAAGAAATGTTAGGATATTAAATGCAACAGAATTTACTATGAGTTTAATTTATATCAAATCTAAAAAAGCTACTACCACGGAAAATAAGATTCTATTTTATTCCACTTTCTTAAAATTCGTCTGCAATAATTGAAAATTGCATAAACATCCGCTGTCGAATAATAACAAAAGGAATACGTAGGACGGTAGGCATGAATTACGCACCTTAGTTAATGTCATATGATCTATTTCATGTTTCCCTCTCATTTTATGATGCCTAAATGGACTGTGTCCTTTTAATAATTTATGTAACATGCACCCAAACGAGAACCAGTCTGCACTGGAGTCGTAGGTGACGCCTTTGGAGAGTACCTCTGGCGCCATGTACCCGTGCGTGCCACTGAAACAAACAAATTTTCAGTAAATTCGTTTCGAACCTATTTCCCTTTCCTCTTGCCGCCAACTTCTACTAGCACTAGAACTACCGAGCACTAAACGCAGTTGGCATACATTGCCTTTTAATAATGACAATATTTTATTTATTTAGATTTCGTACAGGCGATATTTAAATATGTACTATAATAGAGAAATTCACTAAAAAAATTTCTCAAAGAAACATATTTATACGTCTAATATTTCTAATCGAAAAAAGTTTGCACCAGTCATTTTGACTGGTCTGGTAGTTCTAGTGTTAACACGCCACGATTTAATTCGTTCGCTACCAGCCGACACGTATTTGTGACATATCGGTTTCTTATCAGAGCCCGTCGCACAGTGGGGCATTTTAACCAAAAAGCTGTAGTGTTGAAATATTTTTGTAAAATTTATGGTATAAAACTTTTCCAGTTTTAAAAGCACAAATTTCATACTTCATGTAATCCTCGAAAATGATATTTCCTTCGTGTTTATCATTGTCTACTTAATTTAAAAAATTTTCATTCATTGTTTTATTTTGAATTATTTCTCTAGTTCTGCAGGTTTAAACATTGGGGTCTACAGGGGACCTCATGCGTCCACTAACGTAAGTTTATAGGTGCGCCTGGCTAAGGGTTAACACTCATACGCTCCTCAAAAATAGCTTCATAAAAGAGACTAAGATAACAATTCACCCATTATTATTTAACACGTTAAATCAACACATTATGTTTCATGTATAGCGTGTCATTTTAAAGAAATACATCTCACGATGTAGACACAAAAGGATGAATAATTTTACAGTATGTGAAAAAATTGAATGGGTAAATTTTCACCATAAGGAACGTATGCGGGTTAAAAACCACTGATCTGATACATAGAATTGTTTGATTGTACGTACACACTTCCGTGCGGTTTCTTCTTTGAGAAGTCATAGGCCAATCCCAAGTCCGATATTCTGACATGGCCGTGCTTGTCCAGGAGAATATTCGCAGGCTTTAAATCCCGGTAGACGATGTATCTACGGTGCATGTGTTCTAATCCTAATATCACTTCAGCCGCGTAGAACTTCATCTCCCTCTCGTTGAACACACCGTGTTGGCCAATGTGATAATGGAGATCGCCGCCGTTCATCAGGTCCAAAATGAAACACAGCTTGTCCGGCGTTTGGAAGGCGTACGTCATGCACACTATAAAGGGACAATCCACCTGAAAGATTAATCGTAATCGTACTGTCATTCAAAACTAATATTAAACTTACGAACGAGAACATACACCTAGCGAGTTCTTTTTAACTGGCTTGAACTCCTTGGCACTCTCGTAATTTATAGGTTGTTGAAAGGGTCTAACAGGATAAGCATGACCATGCACTGGAGTCTGCCTAGGGAGTCCTAGGGTAAACTGTACAGGGTGTATAAAACATAATGATCATCCGTTCTAGCGGTGAATCTACACCTCTGGATCGGTGGACATTTGGAAAGAGAAAGTTACCGCAAAATTTTTTATAACAAAGAAAATTGTTGGTAAAATTGGTTTTTACATCAACAACTTCCGCTCATCCAGAAGAGGAAAAGTTTGAAAGAAGCCACATGTCTTTCCCCCCGCGGATTCGCTCGTACAGGAAACTGTTTAATGCCCTCGACAATTGATATTGTTTCCTCATAAAACATTTTAACCCCCATTCACCCCAATTCAGATTGTATCAATGAGCATTAAGAAGACCAAGTATGATGTAAATCAGATCACGAATAATATATTCCTCACACATACAAACGTTGCAACCCCTTCTCACCATCTTAGTGGACGAATTTTTAAAAATGCCGAAATAGGTGTTTGATTAATTATATCAAAAAGCATGAAGACCAAGTTTCAAACAAATCTGACCACAAATAAAATATTTCTCATACAAATATTGCAACCCCTTTTCACCCCCTTAGGGGATGAATTTCGAAATATCCTTTCGTATCTCTTGTATAGATCATAAAGGAAACATCTGAGCAAAATTTCACCTTTCTAGGGCCAAGGGTTTAGCCTGGGCGTTGATAGATAAGTGATTCAGTCAGGACTTCGTTTTTATATTATACAGGGTGTCCCAAAATTCATGTACTTCCCGGAAATGGGAAGCTCCTTGGGTCATTTGAAGCGACATTTTCCTTTACAAAAATGACTCCAGCGGCTTTGTTTAGGAGTTATTAACAAAAAACTCGGCCAATGGCGCCGCCACGCTCCGCGGGACCTGTCGCTGAGTCGGACTCCGTTTGCTCTAGCCGCGCTCTGATTGGTCTGTGTTTTTGTTAATAACTCCTAAACAAAGCCGCTGGCGTCATTTTTGTAAAGGAAAATGTCGCTTCAAATGACCCAAGGAACCTCCCATTTCCGGAAAGTGCACGAATTTTGGGATACCCTGTATAGATAATATAATATAAATCTCGTTATCGACGACCGACGACAACAACAAAAGGAATTTATTTGACAGTTTCCTCACTTCTCGATCTAAAGTCCTTCCGACACGCCCCCGTTCAAGACGCTACATTTCCCTACCCTTAACCGTTTACGAAAAACCGAAGTCACAACCGCAGTTTTGTTTTGACCTTGATCGGAGTAACGTCTTCCCAATCGTTATCACAATTTTGGAATATGTGTTGTTTTGTGCTTCACACTTATTAAGACGCATTCACGCAAATGGCAGTGTCCTGTTGATCCGACGCGACGGAGTAATAGAAGATTCTAAAATTTTGTAAGTACCTGTACTTGACATTAGTATTTTATAACTTAGGATATTAATATTGTTATGCATAAAAATGGATATAAGGTGTTCCTTCATATTTCGCAACTTCAAATTTATGATCCGAATGGGCACACAGTGGGCTGGATCGAAAATGTTAGTGACATTTTAGTATAACTTTTGAACCATTAAAGATATCAAGGTGCGTTTTGCATAGAAAAATATTTAAAAAATTCTATCTTTTTAATAACGTAAAAAAAAATTTACCTATCTAATACATATATCTGAAAGTTTCAAGATGATACTTGTCCATGCATATCCTGCTAGACTCTTTGGCAGTTATTAGTTTGCGGTTTATATAGGGTATCTGAAAAATGTCGGAGAACCTTGAAAGGATTGGTTTCTTAAATGATTTGAAGTAACGTTTTCCTTTGCGAAAATTCTCTTCGCGGCATTGTTCCAAAGTTATTAAGGAAAAACAACGCAGACCAATCAGGGGACGGTTACAGCGGTAAGATTTTCTCCGCTTTTTTCCTTGATAAATTTTCAACAGAATGTTTAAAAATATGCGCAAAGGAAAAAATTACTTCAAACGACCTAAGGAACTCCTCCCGTCCAAGTTATCCAACATTTATGGGACACCCTCTACAATAAAATTGTTGCATTATTATTTACCAGCTTGCAATTATTAAGAAAAATAAATAATGTCTGTAACCTTTATAAATATGACATATAATATGTTTCCTTTATTTTGCATAAAAATCCGCCGTCGAGAATGAGAAAAAAATTGTTAACCCTACACTGCATGATTTTTTTAATTGGGACGAAAAAATTAAACGAAGGTCAGTTTTTGTGTTTTATTTAAGGGGAAAATATTTAAAAAAATTAAAACAACATTTTATAAAAATAGTAAGAAAACACATTCTTAGTTTACTATATAGCAAATTTGTTAATTGTATCAGATATGATGCACTACACAGCGAAGGATTAATGTTCTTCTGTATAATTGATTAAGCAAATTATTTTTAATTAGCTGATACAATCTATGTATTTACTTATATGGAAACCTCTACCAAAAATGAATAAGTATCATACACACAGACTTCGTTCATATTGTGAACAGAAAACTATCGGTGGAAAACAACAAGTTTTTGCTCGATGTTTTCCAGTTATAGTTGCAATCAGTAATTGTCAGTATTATCACGAGTACTGATTGATATTAAACATGCGCAAGCATTCCTGGGATCGGAAATATCGCTCCGAGCCAGAAGATTGTGTTGCCGTATGTTGTACATCGAACATTAACATATTACACGTACCATAAATATAAAATTACCCTAGTAACAAAAAATATTATGTACACATTCATATAATATTAAAAAGAGATTCAATCTCTTCTTAATATTTAAATATACATACAATATTTATTTTATATTAAGTAACAAATATTTCTATTTAAATATGCAGGAAATATCTATTTCATATTACGAGAAAAACATTTTTTTCTAAATACAAAATGAATCTTTATTTAATATTAGAAATAGAATATTTTTTCCTAATGTACAGATAATATTTATTTCATATAAAAAAATGTTTTTTTCTTATTATAAAATAAATCTTTATGTGATATCAGAAATTATATAAAATTATATAATATAATATAAAAATTTCTTAATTGTAATAAGGTCCTTTCGAAGATAAAATGGAATATTCCCTCAAACAGTGCACAGAAA
>CM052336.1:27050830-27063971 GCA_028455595.1 Lasioglossum vierecki | reverse complement strand
TGTGACATTTCAAAGAAATATATTTTGCAACACAGACAAAAAGGAATCAATCGGTCTAGAATAAGTGAAAAAGGTAAATGGGTGAATTTTCATCCTGAGGAACGTATAAGGGTTAAAGAAAATCAAATTCATTTGATATATGTCATTGTTCGAAATTATAGCACGCAGCAGGTTATTCAGGGGATTTATCAGGTTTCTGTTATAATATTTGTTTATCAAAATTTATATATTCCATTCAGTATCCCGCTTAATAACAAACATTTTCGATATAACATGTGTTTGGCAACTTCAGTACCTTCTGAGAGGTGATTGTGAGATATTTAAGGACATCTTATATATACTTTTGTTTATAAATTTTGTAAGTTTTATTGAAAAGTGAATCACCACGTTTTCGAAACTAGAAAGTTTGTTTCTTAGATGACATCGGAAAAGCTAGTTTCTATCGTAGTGGATTTTGAAAATGTCAACGAGAGTGTTCGAGCTACAAGAATAGACGACATTGGCCAAATGCAGTGTCCTTCAGCGTCATCGATACCCGATGATGACTTGCAGCTGTTGAAGTTGCTACAGTCAACGAGTATTTGACGCAAAGACACTTTTCTCTGGCAGATTTTGCCAGGGAAGAACAATGATTGTGTGAGAGTGTCGAACGACACGAGGAGGATCGATCCCTTAAAAAAACAATTCGTAAGTGACTCGACTTGGTGAATTCGAACGGACGATACGTTGACTTATTTGAACGTTATTTTCAATTGTTTATAAAATTGGACAATGAAGCTTTTCAAAATATAAACATGATTAAATTTTAATAGATAAACGAAATTTAATTTGAGATTAGTATGATTCTTTGTGTTCTGATCGGAAACGATTTGAAAAAAGAGCTACAGCAATGTGTCAATACAGGTAAAAAAGATGTGCACATTATTTGTGATAAAAAAACTAAGATTTTATGCATTTATAACAAAAATAAGCAAGTCCAATTTAAAATAGTGAACATATCAAAAGATTTTAAGAATATCAATATATTATTTTCGTCACATTAATATTATTAATGAAGAATATAAATTTAAATATAGCTCCTGCGTCTCGCAATTGGTGCACAAACTCTTTATTTTGCATTAACATCCGGAGTCTAGTGATAAGTTGTATCACTTGAAGGACTCAGCAGTTCGATCGTCCAGAAGTGTATCATAATACTGGAATTAATGTATCGGTGAAACAAGACTAATCCCATGACAATATTATTTTGTTTGTAGTTATCTTTTGTGAGACCTTTAGGAGCCAGTGTGACATTTTTCCGATTAAAATGAGATCAAGCCTGGTATCATTATTCTTAAATAGCAATAATAAAAAGTTTCTGACTACCTCTAGTTTAAATATGTTGTCCGTAAATATTTAGAATAGCATAACGCCCAGATAATGAGATTTATAGCACCGAGGAGTAGAAAAATAGCTCTAAGATTTCCTTTTTTTACACAGTATTTATTGGGAAATTTACAATCACAATTATTTTTAAGGAACACAAATTATAGCACAATCAATATGATCCATTTCATGAAGAGCATAGTTTCTAATATTTTGCAAATGTTTCCACCCAGTTCTCTTCGTGAAGAATGGCATTCGCAAGGTAAAAGCAACACTGTATGAGAAGCATGTTAAGATTATAGGAATTTCAGGTACAGTTTGGATGACCGAAACTCTAAAAGTGAAATGAATAAAGTAATTTTCGCATTATAATTTGAACGCATCGGTAAGTCCTTTTCTTTGCCTCTGCTTCACTTCTTCTGCTTCACCTCTTGTTATCTTCTGTGATAGTTTCGCCATTCCTTGGCAGGCGTTGCCCTATATCTGTGTTTACCATAATGAAATTCATACAACACGAAATATTTCTGAAACATAAGACGATTAATAATGAAGCATAGAAAAATTACGAACGTTCTTTCAAGCAGGGGCGCATCATGCTTCTCGTAGGTCCTAAGTGCGATATGTTTTTCTCACAAGGAGAGTGCAAGGACGTTGTCACACCGATTTAGTTGAGACTCTGTATACTTGTAGTAGAGTATATACCATTATAGGCACTAACACTCAATAGTTTTGGAGATATTCATAAACAAAGTTCTTAAGTGGTATACAACGAGACTTCCACCCGCTGGGCTAGGATTCGATTCTCGTTTGGTGATATTTTTTTTCTCATATTTATTTATATCATTTATTCGCTGTGTAACATTGACTTGTCTACATGAGATTGCACATTTATTACAAGTTGAAGAACAAAAGGATTAATAAATTATAAATAAATTCGCTGTGTAACATTAACTTGTTCGTAAGATATTGCACATTTATTTATATACAAGTTGAAGAACAAACCGTATTAATAAATTATAAATAAATTAGCCGAAATTAATTCGTTATATACCTCTAAAATAAATATTTGTTGTATACTTCCTCTACAATAACAGATTTAAGCAGTAATGTAAGAACTTTATGAATATCTGAAAAACTATTGAGTGTTAGCGTCTATAATGGTATATATTCGTAAATGGGAGATCGAGATCTATAAGTATACAGAGTCTCAACTAAATCAGTGTGACAACGTCCTTGCACTCTCCTCGTCAGATACATTCCCTTGAAGACAAAGAAAAGTTGGTTTTCATTTCCATTATTACTAAAGCAATTTTAAAATTCAACATTCGTATAATAAACTGTACTTTCCCAATTGGGTAAAAAATTCTACCTCATCCAAAAAATGATTTCTTAGAGACAAGTTTGAAACTAGTAAAACCACGATTTATTTAAGTATTTTTTTATACTATTTCAGATTTGATTGTGATTCGAATTTCTGACATTGATGACAGAATGAACGATTTCGACGGAGAATGATTCATACAATGCCTAATGAGACTATTGCATAAAGCGACCCTACTTTCAAGAAGATGCATACAAGTTGTTACTACATACCTTGCTTCAGAGGAAGTAATCATGATGTTTTCTTAAAGCACTGTTGTCGTGATACACATTTCTTACCAGTTTCACGAACAAATTCGCGATTCAATTTACATTTTCTTTAATATACAGAGGGGTCAAATAACTTTGCCCGCCTTGAATATTTCCGTTATTTTTGTATAATATGAAAAAATGATATACATACAACAACAAAATTGTATGGTATAGAGGCAAACATTTTTTATATGGGCTTAATGCGTTTCGGAGATTTCAAGGTCACCGTGATTTCTTTAAGTGGAATGACTTACTCTTTCTATGAGAAATCGATAGAGTTCTACGTTCTAGATCTAATAGTTAACGAGACATTTCCGTTTGAAGAAGTCAATGTAATCTTAAAAATTACGAAACGCAGTGATCTGGAAGCGAAATAGAAATATGTTTACATCACAATATTTCCCCCTCTATAATATGTGACGTTTGTGTACATAATTTTTTCATATTATTACAGATAATGGAAACGTTCAATGTGAACAAAATTAGTGGTTCACCCTGTATTTAATAGACTGACAAATTTTGTTGGTTACTCGGTGTAATATTGTTTTATATGATTTCAAGTCTGAATATTCTATTTATTCCAATTCCTCAGTCTACCTTTTTTCAAGAGTCTAAACGAGTAATTAGGTGTCTACTAATTATTCAGACGTTAATAAACAACGAGGTTTCTGTATATTATTTTATGGTAAATACGTCATTGTTGAGAGGCACTCGTAAAGATGATCAAGTCAAACCTAGATCATCATTTTTAATAATAATAATAGTAATAATAATAATAGAATTTATATACTTGTAAATAATATATATAATGTATATTATTAATGTAAATATATATATATATATATAATATATATTGTAATAATATACTTGTAAACTTTAAGACGTGGCATATTTGGATATTTGATTAAAAATTATTGATTATAATACCATAGGTTTACTTCCGTAGGCTTATCTAAAGTTATATTGTTATATCAAATAATTGCGTGAAAATACGTAGACCGTTCAAAAAGTTCTTGCAAAACGTAAATAAACAAATAGTAAATTGAATTAACCGCTTTGGCGTTACTTCGCGTAGATACCTGATAAAACAAGTCTCAACGAGTTCATACTTGCAACAGTTAATTATAAATATAGCGTTCTGTTTACGAATAATACACAGCATTCCTGAAACTTTTGAACGCCCTCCATAAAAGTTAAAGTTAACCCATTCGAAATTAGCAGCAAAAAGTGATAAAACAAGGTTGCTAACTTTTAAACTTTCGCGTTCGTTTATCTTATTTATAAATAAAACAGTTTTTAAGGATATGCACGTACTACAGTACTCATCAAGATTGATCGAATGGCATAATTACAATTTGCGAACCTAATTTTTATTCCCAGGCCATGTGCGATGTTTAAATAATGCATGAGCTGCCTTACCATAGTAATTGCACGATAATAATCACTTTAGCCGTTAATTTACTCTACCACCGAGCTCTTTATTCTGCTTTTTTAGCTGACACGATTCTTCCATATTTTTTTAAATGATATACAGTGAGCTCCGCAAGTATCCGAACGCCATAACTGTTTTATGATTGTACCATACGACCTGATTTTTTATAATCAATTAGAAGCATTGGTTTACGAAATTATATGCAAAAAAGATTAACAGCGCATCGAGAGATGCAGGACTCTGTGGATTTTAAGCAGAAACTGATCAAAAGTCGTGTAAAACTACGATTTTCACCATTTTAACAGCTTGCAGCTCGTGTGTATGTTAATCGATTTCGATGAACTTTTCAGTATGTGTATAACTAACATAGATCTATAAAACATATATTTAAAAAATGCAATTTCTTTTCTTAAAAAGCCTTGCACATTATATTTTTTGGAAAATCTTTTTCGCATAGCATTTCATAAAACAATGTTTCTAATTGATTATAAAAAATCAAGACGTTTGGTACAATTATAAAGAAATTATTCTGTTTTAAAGGGTGTTCGAATACATTTGTGGCTCACTGTATGTATGCGCTTTTTTTAACGACAGTCTTCTTACCATTTTCGAACTGTTATTAGATTTGTGAATCATACTGTCGCAGCTTTTAATATGAAATATTGCGCAAATTTAACAGCCTGTACAACTACAGGGTGTCAAAAAGATAGTAGGACATTCAATAAAGACTAATATTCTAATTCTCGAGGCAAATTGTCAATATTTGAACTATGATAATTTTGATAATAAAAATAGTGTAATAATAAATTTGAACTCATTTTATAGCTCGTAGCCTGTACTTTTCCACAACATCTTTAATTTTTGTCTAGAATATTTTCATCATAATACAGGAGGTGAAAAACTGAGGACACGTTTTTGATTGAAAATGGCACAAAAATAGTCTGTAACAGCATCCAACATTTTTTTTTAATGATTCTATTACAGATTCGAAGATTGAGTCTTCCCCTTTACAAAGATCGTTTAAAACTTGATCAACGATTTTTTTGGCCGTTTTGTAAACTAAAAATGTGCATCAAGTTACGATTGTTTAATGGCCCTAGCCCCCACGGTGTACTTTATATTATTGCAAAGAGACGGCAGTACACCTTTCATTTAAAGCGCAATAACTCGATTATAAAAAATCGGAGAATAAGTTTCAAATGTTCATTGTAAGAGGGAAGCTTCAATCTTTAAATCTACGATGGTTTCAATCGCGAAATAGAATATTCAATGGTTTTATAGACGTTTCAATTTGCACCATTTCGGACTAAAAAATCGTATTCAGTTTCCTAGTCGGTGTATCATACAAAAGTATCTTAGACAAAATGAATAATGAATGGAAAAAGTAGAGATTTTAAGCTTTAAAATGAGTCAGGTATATTATTGTACTATTTTCGTTTAACGAAATTATGTTAATTCAAGTATCGTGAGTTTCTTGAGAAATATACTGTTCAAATATTTTTTGGATATATTCTCAAGGGACTATGTAATATAATATAAATTTAGAATAGATTTTTAATACAGCAGTGTTAAATAAACGAAGCCTTAAGAGATAGTGGAACATGTGCGAAAAAATTACCGAGCTATTTGTATTTGCTCGTATTGTTTAACAACATTACGCGCCCGTTGCAAAGAGAATCTTTAGGACGACTTACTGTAAAATTATGACATTTTCAATCGTTTTCTTCTTTTATCTTCCCATTATTCCGTCAAGGACTCGATCAGTTCAACAAAACTGTCTTTACAGTGTGGAGTTATCAGAAAAGGTTCTAATCTTTCTGAGTTGTTTAACCACAATGACGATACCGACCACAAGATAGCAGAAAATCATTCACAAAAATCACTATTTCATTGCCCAGATTTAAAACGGTACTCTCGAGTTTTGCTACGAGAGATTTAAAATCTTTTCTGCAACCCAACCGATAGAATTGAGTAACAATAAAAAATGATCTAGCTGCATGCTCCGTAATTATTTATACTATATCGTTAACGGTTTCATTCTAATTTACTGAGACCGTATGGTAAATACGTTTCGAACGTAATACGTTTCAATACGTTATTTAAAAGTAAGAAGCATCAAAGGCATTAAGGCTGATTAAACATGCAATTTCGTGTGGCGTTTATGTCCATTATAGTGGAGGCAAAGTGATGTGTCTGAAAACAATGGTTGTTTAGTTTTCAGGTTAATTGAGTTTCTCCTGAACTACTTTGCAGCTCATCTTTTTATTTTTTCCACAGAATTTTCAGGTGGACGCACTTCGCCGTATAATTATGTGGCCGTGCTATGGGAGAAGAGATTTCTGATAGCATTTATAGTTAGTGAACTTTGAACTTTATGTATTTAGAAGAAAAATGGCTAAATCAAATTAATGACGCATTATTTTTCATGTATCATGACATGATTGCAGATTGTTGTACAAAGCAGAAATGTTCTATCATGATTACAACTAGAAGTGAAATAAAGAGACTGTCCGAATAATTTGGATAGGTTGAAAATAACACAATAGCATTGTTAGAATGTTTTAATACTTTTGTTCTCATGTCTGTCTAATCATGACTGCTGAAAGTTGAAATCAATTTCTATTTATTCTCTGCTTCTCCCACTGCAGAATATGTTAATTTGATATATGAACTTAAAATCTACTGCATTTGCATCCACTATAGTGCGCAAAAATACACGTATCACTATAGAAAATAGTTGAAATTTACCTGCATATTTAATTCTAAATTCTTCCATTGACAAAACCGGGTGTACTTTTCACTGAAAGCATACAACAACATTTCTTAGGCTCTTGGACATTCTTTAGGATTTTAGGTTGATGTATGTAGCAACGTACCTTTCCAAAAACTTCTTGAAGGGCTCGCCCCTTAAGTGATTAAAAATTTCTTCGATATACGGCTGCAAAGGTAATCGATGCGATTTAATTGGATCGACGCAGATTGACCAAGTTGTTAACGTTATTACAATTAAGCGATATCAGATCGTGAAGGACCAACCTCAAATAAATTAACGGGAACTTCGTTTTTTATGAGGTATTCTCGAACGGTGGAGACCGCTTCCATGGAGTATTCCTGAAAAACAATGAAAATATGCAAACTAGTACAGTTCAGTTGCCTACGATTAAATCTCGGAATTTTCTGAAGAAACTTTAAACGCTCACACGTTCCTCAGAAAATAATATTTACGGTATATTTAAATTCTTTCAATGTATTTACTATTGGCAAAATTTAAAAAAATATCACTGTATTCAATGAAATAAGAAAGAGGTTTCCATTTGGCTCTTGTTTTTTATAATTATCGCTTTCATTTTGCACAAACGTCTGCAGTCTAATTATCGCTAAGGGACAGGCAAAGGTGTACACATGGTGTCCCAAAGATGTTGTACTTCATTGAAGTGGGTGATTTCGGAGGTCATGTGAAGTAACTTTTCCTTTGTGAAATTGCTTTTCCCAGCTTTGTTGACAACTGGCTCAGCGCAAGACGGGGAAGTCGCGATCTGATTAGTCCGTGTTTTTCTTTAACACTAAACCTACCAACACCGGTCAAAATAAAATCAATCTTGAACATGCACATCAGTTACTTTGAAGTTCCAGTAGATTCAGTATTACTAACTGATTACCAAACAAAAAATGATTTTATAAGAATTGAATGTATAAATATCTTTAGTAGAGTACATATTATATTGGAAGCTGCACAAACTCTAAATAAAATCAATCTTGTCATTTTTACAAGGGAACATGTACACCAGTTACTTTTAAGTTTCTGTAGATTAGCATTATTAACTGATTACCAAACTAAAATTGATTTTATAAGAATTGAACGTATAAATATCTTTAGTAGAGTACATATTATATTGGAAGCTGCACAAACTCTAAATAAAATCAATCTTGTCATTTTTACAAGGGAACATGTACACCAGTTACTTTTAAGTTTCAGTAGATTTAGTATTATTAATTGATTACCAAACTAAAAATGATTTTATAAGACTTGACTGTATAAACATCTTTAGTAGAGCACTTATGATATTAGGAGCTGTACAAAGTCTAAGTAAAATCAATCTTGTCATTTTTACAAGGGAACATGTACACCAGTTACTTTGAAGTTCCAGTAGATTTAGTATTACTAACTGATTACCAAACCCGTGGAGAACATTTTGGCAAAGGAAAGAGTTACTTCAAATGACGTCGGGAATCACCTTCCTGAAGGAAGTGGAACATTTATGGGACACCCTGTATGGTAGGCATATTATTTTCTCTAATAGTTTTATCACATTATTTCCTCCAATATGAGAGAACATGAAAGCAGCATGAGTGGAAAATGCGTGTATATAGTGATGAATATATCAAATATGTAATACAAAATAAAAGACGATTTAAATATAATTTACTTTTTTCTAACAGGAACAATAATTTGAACACAACAATTTTTGTCATAGTCGAGTGCAGTGTCATGGAATTTGATCGAAGCGAAATCGTTTTATTTCTATTCAAGCGTGAATTTATTATAATTTTCGCGGATAAAAGAAACATTAATATCTTATATTAATGTTCGACCTCTGCACTATACTTCACTTTTTTGCTTCATATGTAAAATAATTATTTATCTATCGCATTCTCCATATTATAAAAACATTATTCATTAATAGTATTCTGTACGTGCATAAATTTTAGTAATACTATTTATTTATGCAACGATTTTGTAACGGGAGAATTTCGCGTTTTTACATGAATGGACGCAATCCCGGAAGATAACTATACATCCATAAACGAGGCAACCAGGAGAAAGACGCAATGTATCTTTTTGATAAAAGCAAATATTACATTCCTGGTTCGGTCAAAGCAAGCGTGGCGAAGCAAAAAGCAAAGGGGACCCTCAGATTTAAAAATTTAGAACCAATCTTAAAACATGGAAAAGACCCTGTCGTCCTAAACGTACTTTAGGTGTCAGTTTCTATGAAAAGTATACATAAGAAAGTTCTATTAAGATACTCAGCTTTCCACATACAGCTTGGGTGATGTAAGAGTATTTATTTTACATAGAATATAGAACAACAACATAAATTAAATCCTATAGAAAGCTAAAGGTTAAGATAGACTAAAGGGTTCTAAGATGTAATTTACTTCACATACGAATAATACGAGTGTAATGAAAAATCATATCTTGGACATTTTCAAATTGAAAGAAATAAGATATCACGTCAGTATATGATAGATTTGTTCTGCAGATCACGTTAGTGAAAGGAAAGATATCACCGGCGGATGGTTTACATGACAAATCTAAACTTCGTAGTTTTCGTTTTGTTCGGTGAGTCCGTAAAAGATAATAATCACTAGACTGTAGATCTTTATGCATTTATAGCAAAATTGAGTGGATGAAATTCAAGATTGTTGAATAATTTAACACTAATTATACTATTGTATTACAAAAACAATAAGATGGGGTTTTACCCCTAAGTTTCATTTCTTCAAAGCTGTATTATTTTAATGAAAATTACGTATTATTTAAATGACTACGAAAAGTTAAACTAATTTTTCGAAAGTGCTATAACCAAGGTTCAACATTTAGTAAGTATGTTACGTGTAGACAGCGGATCTTTATGGAAAATAAAAATTTTCTACGCCACTTGCAACGAACTCTGATACAGAATATTATGTAGTATTCTTTCTTGATATGTTTAATGGGTTGAAACTCATGTAACAGTATTTTTAATTTCTTTTAATATTTTCACTGTTTTCGATTACGCCCATTCATTCTTGCCATACACGCATAAAATCCGCTGTCTATTTGTTCACTAAATCTACCGACCATCAAAAGTCACTGATGTGGATAGTACTATAAAAATAACACGATTAAATTTACGTATATTTAATGCAATTTTTACCATAGTATATACTAGAGTCAAAAAATATATTCAATAAATTCCCATGAAAACACCTTTGCAATCTCAATAATTGTCAAATAAAAAATCTAAACTGGGTCATTTGACCCCTTGTGGTAGGTTTAGTGTTCAAAAATTGAAACTGACGATATATAATTCCTCTATAGAAAATATTAAGAGAAGAAATAAAATTAAATTTAGTTTCTATTTCTTGTAATCGACGTAGACAATTTTTATTTTTCATAAAGATTCGCAGTCTAATAATCACCTTCACTTATAAGAATATAAGAATATAGTAACATGTAACACTGTGGCTGAACGCATCCCTGTTTACCATATGTGACACCTTCTGGGTTACAGGATGCTCGATGGTGCTCGATATCGATTGATATAATCGATTCTCTCGTCGTGCCGACACATGAAGCGAACCACATGCTCAATAAATTTTGATGACTGATTTTACTGTATCTAATAGTTGCGGTTATTGAGTCGACAGTCTGTACAGGGTATATACAAATTATACGTCACGACCACCATAGCAGAATTCTACCTTTCGATTGGTGAAGTTCTGTCGAAAAATGGAACTCATTGACTTTGAAAATCAAGGTCAGAAAGTCAATATTTTTCTATTACATCATATAGTACTCATCACGAGGAATAAAAGTCTCAGAGGAACCATGGGTCTCCAGTCAACCGTTCTCTTTAAAAACGGTGTTGAAGTTCCATTTAACTTCTAGAGTCTAGAGCATGGGTCGGTAAACTTTTTTTGGAAAGGGCCAGATCGTAAAATTTTTAGGCCTGGCGGGCCATAGAGCAACGACAAACCAGGGGTTCCAAATATTTTTTAATAGAAAGTGATATGTTTACATAAGTCTTTTGTTTCACGTAATTTGACTTATATTCAATTTTTCCATGTAAAGAATAATATTAACCTCGTGGATAGGATTCAAAATAGGCGGGCAGTAGTTAGCCGACCCCTGGTCTAGAACAGTGGTTCTGCTCTCCTCAATGTATAGAGTGATGACGTAATATTATTTCTTGATCGGTAAATTGTTAATCTAACTGCGGAAAGTCCCGTCGATATTTCTCGAGCTAAAGCACGAACCATGCTTCAAATACTGCGGTAAGAGAATCATCGTATCTGAACATCAACAAGACACTAAGAGACTCATCATTACTGCGGTGTTTAGGTACGATAGTAATCCATCCGTGCCCATTCTACCTATTTACTTTGGAAACATGCGAATTTAACCGCGCTATAACAGTGAAATTACGATACATAGAGGGTGTCTCAAAATTCCTTCAACATCCAGAAATTGAAGATTCTTCTGATCATTTGAACCAACGAGTTATTAACGAAAAACACAAACCAATCAGAGCTCGACCTAGACCCCTAGTAGCATAAAAATATTAGATAAATTTTTTTCAAATCTTGGAAAAATATTTTTTAAGCCATATTTTTTCATATGAGAAAAATATTGGATCTGAATATTGTATGCATGTACAAGAAATATAAAATGAATGTTTAAAAAATATAAGCTAAATATTCAGAGAATATAAACTAGATATTTAAAACATATAAAGTAAATGTGAATCAAATATTTGGGAAATATATTAAATTCAATATTTAAATAACATTCAATAAAATTTTCGAATATAAGAAAAAGTTATAACAAAAATTAGAAAATATGAATATCTATTATTTTCTGTGCACTGTTTGAGGGAATATTCCATTTTATCTTCGAAAGGACCTTATTACAATTAAGAAATTTTTATATTATATAATTTTATATAATTTTTGATATTACATAAACATTTATTACAAAACTTACCCGAGTAACCGGGTATCTTACGAATACACTGCGGATCTTTATGCAAAATAAAAATCGTTTGCATCAATAGGAAAAAGCAGACGATATATGACGATTACTTATTCTCTTGAACGATTTTAATAAATTTAAATTAATATATCAACGTTCCTTTAATTTCGTTATTGTTTTAAATTGCACAAAATCATTAATGACTTATGTCTTATGAGATACCCGGGTAAAAGTTCGAGCTCTACTTTGGTCTAGCGTTTTTGACTACTGAAAAATCCCATTTTTTATTATCGAGAAATGAGAACGCGACTCTAGCACCCTTGCAATCTTGGAAAAAGGAGTCTACTCGCGTAAGTGGCAAAGACACACACACACACCAAGCTGTAGAGTCGAATATCCACCGTTCCACATCTACTGCTAATAAAGAGGACTGCCTAACGTGACAGAGAAGAAAATCGTAGGCAGGGAGCGATTGAATGCTAAGCTAAAATTAGGGGTGTGTCGAGCCGGGAAAAAATCGTGTGAAGAAAAAACCCACGGAAATAGTTCTTTCTCTGAGCGCATCGAGGGCTAGAGATTAGAAGCCTCCGCGCGACACGAAAAGACCTATTCCAGACCTTATTCAAGCATTCATGAAGAAGGCAAAGGCGAGGTAGGGTCCGAGGCTTTTATACGGTTTTTCATAATTCAGAAACGATTTTTGGCGCTTTTTCACATGTTGCAAGACAAAAAGATGAAGGCTTCCTCAAGGCTTCTCTTTCTTCCGCCGAATGGGAGCTCAAAGAAACGTGTTTCGGTGAATATGTCCCCGGATATAGTGATCTCCCTTGATTTCACGATGTTTGAACTTCGGCCTTCCTTCTGCCGGAAGGAAACGATCATTCTTGGTTAAGACGAGTTTAAACTTCTTCACTTTGGATGCGGATCGCGGATGATTCACAATGAATATTAAAACGGAAACCGGAGAATTTACA
>CM052336.1:27035349-27050730 GCA_028455595.1 Lasioglossum vierecki | reverse complement strand
TTTTTTGCAAAATTAGAAGAATTGATTTATCAAATGATTTGCAAAAAAGATTTTGAGAAAATTGCAATGCTAAGAATTACATAAGAAAGTAAAAGAGGCACCTTTTATAACTTTATCAGAAGAGCCCGTAATGAAAATTTAAAATATGCGTTTTGTAGGTGCATTTTAGTTATATCGGATCTACAAAATTAGTATTTTTTAAATTTTCAATATAGGCACACATAAACAAGTTGTAAGCTGAAACCTTTAGTATTTTTTTTCTCACAATTCCAATCAATTGCAATTTTTGACAAAAATTTTTTTTCACACCCTGTAGCAAAGTAATTGCTGTAGCTTCCCCAAAAAGTTCAAATCGTATATTAAAATACAATATTTAAAAAGCTATCGTTTTTTTAAGAGTGATCTAATAATTTTGTGACTTCTTAATATGCCCTAATAGCACAAAATATTATATACGCATTCATATAATATTAAAAAGAGATTCAATATTTTTTTAATATTCAAATATACATACGATATTTATTTTATACTAAGTAAAAAATATTTCTTTTTAAATATGCAGGAAATATCTATTTCATGTTACGAGAAAAATACTTTCTTCCAAATATTAAATGAATCTTTATTTCATGTTAGAAGTAGAATATTTTTTTTCTAATATACAGATAACGTTTATTTCGTATTTGAAAAAAAATATTTTTTTCTCATTATAGAACAGTTTTATTTAATATTAGAAATAGAATATTTTTTTCTCAGTATAAAACAGATTTTTATTTAATATTAGAAATAGAATATTTTTTCCTAATATACAGATAATCTTTATTCTTGTACATGTATACAATATTCAGATCCAATATTCTTCTCATATGAAGCAATGTGGCTTAAAAAATATTTTTCCAATATTTCAAAAAAATATCAATCTAATATTTTTGTGCTACTATGGTGCTCTAAAATTGACTCATAAAATTTTTCTCTAATTTTGACCCGATTTTTACAAGTGTATGTGACGTAGCTACCAATAAACATTGGTAAAATTAAGTATTTTCAGCATTAAAACAAATATATTGCTCGCTAATTCTATTCATCAGATAATTAGCAGAAACATGAAACAATTCGATTATCAAACTGATAGTCCATAAAAAGTATGCTTGCACAAGAGATGTTGGATAGTGCTAGAAGCAAATACGGTGAACAGTGCCGGAAATAATTAAGATGAATAGCGCCGGAAATTATGAAGGTGATGTACGATATGCTCGTCGTTTTTTCTCGCGTTCTATTCCAGGAAGCAAAAAGAGATAGACTGTTGAGTAAAATAGTTGCGCATCTATAATAAAAAAAAAACTTACTATATTGAAATCCGATAAACATTATATTTAAACGAATTATATTTTAAGCAGAATCGGATCAATAGAGATGTTTTAGATCGAAAGTTCGCGCGCGTGTTTTTCCAGCGCATGAAGAAACAATTTCAAACAGGATAAACAATTTTTGCACGGTGTACACACATATTTTGCTTCAGCTAGTTTTCGACAATGTTATGATTACATAGCGGCGTTTCTCCTTTACGCAGTTATAGCAAATTCAATTAAAGTTTGGAAACACACAAATTGCAATATTTTATATTTTTAAATAATCCAGACCAACGTTTATTCAGATATGAAGTTTCTACATTATTCTGGGTACTAAAAGAATAGAGTAACATTTTTTTTACCAAAACATCCTAGTAAAACTGAATATGGTCTGCAAAAGTAGAGGCTTCGAGCTATAAATTTGTCAATGTACTATTATTTTATATATTTGTTATTGTGAAACTAAAGTTTAGTGTTGAAATACTTTTTGGATCCACTGTTGTACACTGCCGTTCAAAAGTATGTGAACAGTTGCCGCGTTCATGAAATTTGTGATACATAATGTGTTATTTTATTATCAAACAATATCTGTTGCTAAAGTCTAATATGAATATGTATGTTCCTTACTCGATTTCCTTAATCTGAAAAACTAATTTACCAAATCTGAAAAACATTTGTGGGAAATCTTTGAATCTGAGTTGAACCTTACTGATATTGAAATAATGAAAAAGTTAATAGCCAGGATGCCACGACTAGTAAACGCGGTCATAAAAATACACGCGGTGGATATATAGGTGAACAGAAGATATAATTATTCTTTATCGTTATCGGTGAGATATTTAACACTTGGCACTAGAGTGGCACGCCTGAGGTGTCGCTAAAAATTGCTGTACTAGTATTTAAAATATTTACATTATTAAATATGTCGGTACCTAACCACTTACTGAACATTTAAATATTGTATGAGGTATTATATCAATTTCACATCTACCAAATTTATGAATTTATGATTTCGGCGCAAGGTTCGATCAGTTTAACACAAACAGCAAATGTGAAATTATTTATAAATGTGTCTTGACGTTTCGATCCCTATGTGGATCATTTTCATAAAGAACATATATTGCCTCTAAAAAATGCAAAAGAATTATAATATGCAAATAAAATTAAAAACACAGCCAAGTCAATAAACAGAATCAACAAAATTAATGTACTTACATACTGCGTAACAAAAGAGAAGAAAAAAAACATATAGAACAAACATTAATTTACCATGTAATGTGTGAACTGGAAAACAATTACAAAAATTTAAGAGAATTGTCACATTCTCTTGGAATTATTAAAATTATTAAGGAACGATATACATTTCTGTATAATTTCTATTTCTTACAATCAAAATTGACAATCAAAAAAGAATTATAATATGCAAATAAAATTAAAAACACATAAAATTACGGCCATAGGTGATTTAGACTAACCAGTGATCGATATCGATCAACCAATCAGAAATACTGTTTGTCTATATGTACGACATTTCACGCTCTTATACTTTTGGGGTTAACACATCGTTTCAGTCATATATCTGCCACCATGTAGTCAACATTGCATTCCGATATTTCTCAGTGTTTGTTCTATATGTTTTTTTTCTTCTCTTTTGTTACGCAGTATGTAAGTACATTAATTTTGTTGATTCTGTTTATTGACTTGGCTGTGTTTTTAATTTTATTTGCCATATTATAATAATTTTGCATTTTTTTAGACGCAATATATGTTCTTTATGAAAATGATCCACATAGGGATCGAAACGTCAAGATACATTTATAAATAATTGCACTTTTGCTGTTTGTGTTAAATTGATCGAACCTTGCTCTGAAATCATAAATTCATATTCACTTTCCGATCGAGAAACATTCTTCACCTCTACCAAATTTAGTTTGATTTTCGAGTTAAAATAGCTTCGGGTGCAAAGGGTTAATAAATTATTGTTAAAATAGGTTCCTTAACTCTGTACGAACTGGAATACATACAAGGTAATCCTATTTACCAAAGATATCATAACTGAGTTAAAATAGCTCCGAGTGCAAAGGGTTAATAAATTATTATTCAAATATGTTCCCTAACACTGTACGAACTGGAATACATACAAGGTAATCCTATTTACCAAAGATATCATAACTTATTTCAGGTTTTTATAAGAATTAATGAAGTGTCCACATACTTTTGGGCGGCAGTGATACCAATGAAATGCATAATAGAATCAAGGAGTATAAGAACTAATTATAGCAGTAAACTGTTAAATATAAATAAACATAAAGTACGAACGACAGCAGCGTACTACGCCACTTGTTCTACGTGCGCTGTGCTTGGCAATTTTATTACGGGCCATTATCTTGCGTGCGTCTGGCAATTTTATTACAGGCCAAGTACTTTATGTCTACCTAATAAAAACCTTTAATGTCTTGCAAAAACTTCGTTTAGAATATATTCGGGAATAAAAAGTTTACAATAGATAATAAATTCGAAGCGGTCTGCTGCAAATAAACAGCCTCTCGAGTGAGAAGTTTCTGGGTATATGGGAACGTTCACTGTTTTAGAAATCTCGCTAACTTCGCGATTAACATAAAAAAACTCTGGAACTTTAATTTTTACGCACCGGAGGCTGCACGTTCGCTCAAACTGTAACGGTAGACGTCGCATAGTGGCCAATTTGCTCGGGAACGTGGACAGAATTATGCAAGAAAACTTGTAGCTCGTGGAATCTAATTAATAAACTACGCATCTTTATGCAAAATAGAAATTTTCCGCGTCGATTGCAAGGGATGAGAGTTGGATAGTCGAGACCCGAGGGAAACAATTAAAATGTACATTATATTCCAAAATAAATTTTTTATTTTTGAAAATTTATTTCCCTTTATAATATAATCATATTTAAACGCATATTTGTTTATAATCGGAATCCGGTTAATCGAGGTCCTACTGTAATTTCCTTTCTGAAGAATTTTAATAAGCATAGTAACACCTGGATTATCTCCACCTTCGTTATTCGAAGTCTCAATTATTTCAACATGCCGCACGTGTAAATACTAGATGTGAAATTTATAGGATCTTGAAATTTTCGGGTTTCCCAAAAAATGTTCGGGATTTCTTAAAATATTGGGATTCGAAAACGTGTCTTGTTTTTTTCAATATGTCCATAGTGTTAGATTTATCTAAATAAAACATTAAGGTTTATTTAACTTGATAATTTATTAGTAGACAGCGGATGTTTATGCAAATGAATATTTTTTATAGAAAGTAGGTGATTTCTATCGAAAGTTACGCGTGATTTCTATGTATCGTGTAAAGATATTTTGAAAATCGAAATTACATAGAAGCCTCTTGTAGCATAGATAAAGACTAAAAAATAATATTAAAAGATTCCGTACAAATACAAATAATTTGCCCAGACCAAAATTAAACAATTGACACAGTTCAAATCATATAATGTTCAGTGTCATTTTAATTAAAAAAATGTCACAAATGTGTTGACGTAAGTTTCATAAAAAAAATAATGAAAAATAAGGAAGTTTTATAATTGGATTAACAGTGGTTCACACCGATATACTCGATCTCGTATCAGATTACGCGGCATATTATACAAATTACTACTATTGTTGAACAAAGTTCTCAAGATGGAAAAAATCTATAGCTATTATTAATAGAGTAGATTAATAGTAGATTCTCTGCATCTATCGAAAATGTGGATATATTTTATATGCAAAACAATAAAAACATTTAAAGATACTGTTTCATAATTTTTAGGTTGAAAATGATTGAAAAAAATACGTATAGGTGAAATTAATTTTTTAATCTAAATGAATTTGCAACTAAACGAAATTAATGTTTAAGAAACATGTCATGAAACTGTGTACATATTGAAAAATTCATTTCCTGAAATAGTTTATCTTACATCTTTTTTCGATTCGACATGTTTGTAATAATCCTGAATAGGCCATTACGAAACGAATAACTTTTTTAAAATTGGACCAAACAGCTTGATTTTTTTTAGATATTACAAGGATTAATTTACCATGTAATGTGTGAACTGGAAAACAATTACAAAAATTTAAGAGTATTGTCACATTCTCTTGGAATTATTAAAATTATTAAGGAACGATATACATTTCTGTATAATTTCTATTTCTTACAATCAAAATTGACAATCTTTTTGCATATATGTATAGACCGCAGCCTATTAGTGAACATTCTAATTATGAGTAACAGTTAATAACCACGTTTTCATTCACATGAGTCAACAAACTAATTAATAAATTATGAAACGCAGCTTTCGGAATAATTTACTGATAAAAGGGTGACATTCGAAAAGCGGTTAATTAAAGTTGGTAATCCGGAGTAGGTTGATATTTCCTCATGAGTTGCGAAAATAAATAGTGTCCCACCTACCCACATGTTTTGCACTGCACGAAGTATTCTCTGGAATAGTAGTTCGAAACGCCCACAACAATATAAACAAAACCTCTGGACATATTTGGACATTTCTAAAAATTCACTTCAAACGCGACAAATTCACAAAATGTGACGACGAATATTTTCGATAGTATACTCGACAGATATATTTTAGTTTTTTCTAAATGATCAACGAATTCAAGAAGAGATGATTTAATTTGTGCACATTGCATGTACATCGATACTCTGCAATTCTTTTAATTTCTGCACTCTTTCAAATTGTACTTACTCATTTTTGCCATAAACGTGTCCATTTTATATATGTATATTTTTAAATATACTCTTCGAGATCAGCATTGATCTTCTTTTTAGAGAATCTACTTTGTAATGTTTTTAACTCTGGCTTAAAACGAATCCCAGTCTCACCAACTGAGGGATACTGTCCAGTCTGGCTTGATACAAAACCGGAAACGGTTGGTATTTACTTATTAAAATTCTTCGAGAAAGGCAATGGCTTTTAGCATCCTGCAGACGATGCAGAAAACTTTAATTTCACGTAATGATTCGAAGTTTAAACGTGACTCCTATTTCTTACCACCCAGGCGTGGGCGCGGATTGCTCTGTGGGGCAGTAGCGGGGCTCCGTTGAAATCAAGAGCAACGAGAGCCTACTAAGGACATACTACACCAGAAAGAGCAAAATAAACAGTCTTCTATCGCCCGTCTTCTATCTCTTTGACGTCATTTGCCCGAAGCGTTGCCCCCATGGGTAATCCAGAACACTCCCAGGGCAAAGAGCGCTCGTTGCCCATGCCTGTCTTGCTATTATTTCCCCTAAACGATCCGCTAATAGACGTACATCCACCGTTTGATTATCGCAAACTCATCTTCACCGACATTTTTCAAATATCGTCCGATCGTTTCAACGAGTACTTGAACAAGTTTCTGCCGTTTACTCATTATATGCCGAAACTAATAGTGACTTGTATGTATTTCGAGCGTTCTCTTAACGATTAACATATAGGAATTAAATATACTTAAAAATTTCTCACCAAACATTTGATTGAATATTTTATCGAAGGTTACTTCCTTCTTCTTTTCCAGATACTTGTGCATTACACTTCTGACACTGCAACAGAAAGAAGAACGCGAATGTAACCATTAGATTCTAGAAGTGAACTCGTAGAAAGTTATAATGTTTTCCATACAAGCTTACTTAACACGCAACGGGGTAGTACAGCAGAGAAAATTCAGCATATTTGGAATATTAAGGTGTTTAATAAACTACTGTCGTTGTCTAATTTGTAACGCTGCAAATAATAGGAGGGATTTGCTGACTGAGTAACATTTATGGAAGAATTATAATTTTCGAATCTGCAGAGTAAAAATACGTCGTTTCGTAAAGGTTTTGTAGCAAGAGCTCACCCGTCAAAAGATATGCGAAACATGTTAATTAAATGATTTTTCAACCATGGATATTCAGGAAGACGTAACGTAAGACTAACCCTTTGCACTCGGAGCTATTTTAACTCTAAAATCAAACGTTTTTCCTGATCTCGAATATTTTTATCCTCTATGATTTTTTAAATTTGGTAGATATGTTTATTTAATATTATATAATATTTAAATGTTTAATTGTTGGTTAGATACCGACATTTCTAATAATGTAAACAATATTTTAAATAATGGTACAGCAATTTTTAGTGACGCCTCAGAGGCGCCACTCGAGTGCTAAGGGCTAATAAAATTGACGTAACAGAAATGTTGCCACGATCAACGTAAATACGATATACAGTGAAGCCTTGATCTAAGAAAAACTCTCGGGTCCGTGCTGTTTCTTAGATCGTGTGGAGCCGAATGTTGTAGAAACAACATACCGTCAATTAAGCCATTAAATACTGTTTAAATTATATCGTGTTTAATATCATTTTAATAATAAAAAAATGTTTATCTGTAATGGATATTCGTTTTTTTCAAATCCTGCGGTTTCCGTTTTCTAGGATCAAGGCTTTACTGCAGTTTACAATGATACAGATGTTATGGCGCGATAAAGTGAAATAATTATTTGTTAAATTGAAGAAGCAAGGGAAAATTGTTGACAGGTGATGGCGAATAAAAATAACGAGTTAACTCTTTATCCCCAGGTAAAAGGTTGGAATAAATAATTTTGTCTACTTGTTATGGTTTCGTGTCGATTTTCCGATTATATCAATCTTGCAAAATGTGGCGTGAAATGTTGATACCATGCTGTTACCTCGAAGTGATGATGACGAATGCTGTTATGTGCGTCACTGTTGCAAGGTGAATTACGTCGGAACGGAAAGAGGACGGGCGAAGTGTGAGTGCACTATGAATGTGTTAGTTATGACTTTGAAGATTATACCAGCAATTTTAAATAAATTTTAAGACTTTGAATGCCTAAGATAATTATCAAAGTTCAGACTCGAAGTTAAATATTATTTATTTGTTGTCTAAATTTTTAACATAAAGTCAAATATTCCAAATTACTGTAACAAAATCGTTGTTTCATGTAATTTTTAAATTACACCACAATTTCGTTTTTCATTACTACCGAGTACAGTAGGGCCTCGATTATGCGAACCGATGATATCTGAAGCCTCTATTATCGCGACAAGCTTCAAATTTAAATAGCTTAATGTAAGGCGATCCACATGTAACACTGTTTATTATACAAATCCATACAGGCAGGCAGGTTAATTACACTACTGTCATATTGCACGAACTCTCAGGTGTTCTTGTTCAGTTCGGATAATCGAAGTTCTACTGCATATTGAAGTACACTACCACTCAAAAGTATCCGGACACTTGCGAAATGTGTAGCAGCAACGCATAAAAATGACTTAAGCCATTTAAAATAGCGACTAAAATCGATTTCTATTACTTTCTTATGGAATTCTAACGTTTCAAGTTAAAAACTACCTATGTGGAAACATACCAATATTAGACTAAGATTAAATACGAGATTCATCGACGTATCCACCGCGATTAGATATTACATACATTCTATTAGTATTTGTATTGAAAAAATTCTCTGAATTCGCTCTGCACCTTAGAAATGAAAAAAGTGTAATTATGTAATTAGTACATAAAAATAAATTCTATTGTGCTATGATACCACAATATTCATAATAATAGTGATTACAAATGACAGAATTGATCTAAATATTTTTCTTTGAGAAAAAGGAAGTGTCCGAATAGTTTTGAGCGGTAGTGTATATTAGGTTTCTTATGATAATACTATTTATTTATTTATACACTTTTATTTGTTCCCATCCATTGTCGTTTATGACAGTAAATTTTAAATAGTATCGAGACAAAAGAAAACTTATGTTGTGGAATAAAAGGACGACGGAGCATTTCGAATTTGTATTTAACCTTTTTTGGGATTTGATGATTATGTTTCAACACACCTAACATTTCCATTTTCAGGTGAAGTTTGTTTTTCGATCGGAACAATAAATATTTTATGGTTTCGGCGCGGTTCGATCAATTCAACAACAACAGCAAATGTGCAATTATTAATACATTATCTTGACGTTTCGAGCCCTATGTGAATCATTTTCATAAAGAAACATATATTGCGTCTAAAAGAGAAAACAAATAATTTTTAATAATTTTTAATTTTAAATAATTTTTAATATATATTGAGAATCAAACTGTGTCATTAGATGGAAGCAAGAAATTGCTGTACTTACATGCTGTGTGACAAAAAGACAACAGAAAGAGCATATAATAACAGCACTAAGAATGCTTTAAACACTGTATGTACTACATGGTGGCAGATCGAACCGCGCCGAAACCATTTTATATTTCCATTTTCGTTTGATACAAATTTCGAAAAGAATTGTGTGATCTTTAGACACTAGTTTGATCATGCAATAGTTGATACGGGTAGAGGGAAGAAAATAAATGTTGAAAAACATACACCGCATTTAGATTTTACATGCTGTTCCACAGTAGCCGACTGTTTTGCATAAGCGAGTTGCAGATACATTTCATTTAGCTTAAACTGGCCAGTAAATTATTCGCGTTAAACGATGCAAAATAATAGACGTAAACAACTCGGTTCACCACTGGAATAGAACCGTTCGAGTGTTAAACGTGATGTTGTGAAAATTGGGTGCCCGTTCATCACTTACAATAGCATGATTCGTATAAAACACTTCCTGACAATTATTAGAAAATTATATTTATAAATTATCAAAAAAATCTTCATCTAAAAGTTCTGCTTATCTGCTTATATGCGTATGTACAAGGATTATTAATTTTGTTGTCGGGGTTGAAAATGTTTATGCATTATTGGGAATAATTCCTGACAAACACGAGGAGAAGAATTAACCCTTTGCATTCGGAGCTATTTTAACTCGAAAATCAAATGTTTCTTTTGATCTGGAATATTTCTATTCTCTAAGATGTTTAAAATTTGATAGATATAGAATTGATATAATACCTCATACAATACTTAAATGTTTAGTAATTTTTTCGTTAGATACCGACATTTCTAATAATGTAAACAATATTTTGAATAATAGTACAGCAATTTTTAGTGACACCACAGAAGCGTCTCGTGAGTGCTAAGGGTTAATAGTGTTTTTATAATTATTTTACATCATCAACGTTTCGGTCACTGATTTGGACCATTTTCAAGATTAACTTAAAATTGCATTTAAACATTTTTGCAAAATTGCATTTATTTTTAAACATTTAATAGTTAATACTTTTGAAAATTGTATGTTTTCATGTTTACTTATTTTTTTCTTACAGACGCAACTTTAAGTTAATCTTGAAAATGGTCCAAATCAATGACCGGAACGTTGATTATTTAAAATAATTAGCAAAACTGTTTAGTTAAATTTGTCTTTTACGATCGAACCGTAGCGCCGAGATCATTTAACAATTGCTATTAGCAATGATACGATCGATATAAGAAGTTTATTTCATATGTATGAATGGCAAAATGAAAACAATTGGTATTGACCATGAATCATAAATTGAACAGAAGGATGAGGATTAACGTTTATTCGTTGCAAAAAATTTTCGCAATTGGATAAGTGCATTTGTGAGTCATTCTGAATGTATATGTTCTAGCACGATAGCGAAACATAATCCTGCTAGAATATGTATACTGTGTGAGGCTTGACCAGTGTATGAAGAGGGACATCTCTGATACTTCTTTTGTTAATAATTGCGTAGGCAAGGGCTCGGCACATTTGCCTCAATTGAGACAAAAGTGTCACCACCGTAGCGTCCACTGTCCCCCTCCAGAAAGCATCGTTACCATAGAGAAAGGACGCTATATGGTGGGGCAACAAAGATGCAAGACACGCAGGCTTGTGCGAGAACCCGGATTTCTCGGGTTCGGGACGGGTCGGGAAATCTCGGCCGAGACGGGTCGGGTTCCCGAAAGTGCGATACGTTTCGGGTTCCCGAAATTCTTCGGGACCCCGAAACTCTTTCGGGGCCTCGAAACCGTTCGGGATCCCGAAACTCTTCGGGATTCCGAAGCGTTTACGGGTCTTACTCGCCTATGGCTCTTCGAAACGTGATTCGAAAAGTGCTCTCTCCCTCTTGGGATCACGTTTCGAAGAGCCATAGGCGAGTAAGACCCGTAAACGCTTCGGAATCCCGAAGAGTTTCGGGATCCCGAACGGTTTCGAGGCCCCGAAAGAGTTTCGGGGTCCCGAAGAATTTCGGGAACCCGAAACGTATCGCACTTTCGGGAACCCGACCCGTCTCGGCCGAGATTTCCCGACCCGTCCTGAGCGTCGGGTTTCCCGAGATTTCGGGTTCTCGCACAAGCCTGAAGACTTGTTTTCCATCAAGTTTTCGAACAATCAATCACCACAGAGTTTCAAATCAATTCGATATTTATTCGAAATCAGAAATTCTGGAAACTCTTGAAAGTCTTGAAAAGTTTAAGTCTTAATAATGTTAATAAATATTATACTTTTTATAATATTACTTACATGACGTAATCATTGTTTCGTCATAGACAGTGGCAGATCTAATGGTAAACGGAGTAAGCGGCCACGTGGGCCACCTCCAAACACCATAGGGCTCCGAATTTCAAAGTTTATTTAATGTGTAACGGTATGAAATATTTTCATTACTTTTCTTTTTTCTTAATAAGTTTAGGAGAGTTTTCCTGCAACTTCTATTTCTAACTTGAGTTTGAGGAACACAAAATTTTTGCCGCTTGGAGTCTCCCCTTGACTTGAGCCGCCACTGGTGATAGATGCAACATTTCAAGAATTTCAATTCGTACAAACCTTCCAAAGTTTTTAGGGTTTCAAGATTTTCAAGACAATGAAGAAGACTCTCAGTCGTCCACGAGTATCGAGAGTTTTAAGATTCAAGTGATTTGAATTTTTTGTTGTAAATATTGAATCGAAGCGAATCAAAGTGATTCAGACTCCATCACTACACACAGGTGCGCGCTGCATGAAAGAGAGGTGGTGGGGGAAGCAAGCGTTGAGGGGCCCAGCACTAGCCTGTATACCGTAAAGTCATTGAAATGTTTGGTCAAACCTCCTTTTATGTCGATTGACAGCGATAGGCTCGCTATCGAATCAACGATATTGACTTGCAATTTGCGGATTGCTTTATACAGGGTGAACCACATAACGTGACTGAATTATTTTCCTTATTAGTAAACCAATTATAAAAATTTAGTAATATCCAGGTGTTACTTTGAACTTATTCAAATGATCAACAAAACAAATACATTTTTACGCCGTTCTTGTTTCTTGCAATTCGAGTTGTGAATCTTTATTTATGTAGATAAACATTTGCGTCATTATGGCATTATGTAATGCCACACAAAATACATGTATAGTCTTTTTGAACAATTTTTATCACGATATGCGGCGTTTTATTGTAATTTGCGCATTCGATACGATCAAGAATGCACTTATGATATTGTCAGTGTATAAAGTTTCAGATTTCTCGATTTATGTAATGCACCAGTGAACGATGACAGAAGAATGATGAAGTGTGTCATTACTTGTTGTCCTCTTCCAAGAAGATCCTCGACCAAACATTGGCACAAACTGAACCGCCGTACGTAAGGTGATTTAGGTATTGTAAAACATTGAAAAATTCATTAAACGATTCCACGAGTAATCACAGATATCGTGGCAGTGCCTGGATAACTGTTTAGAATGGGAATAGTGTGAACAGTGAATAAAAACTTCAGTAAAAATACAAACCAGAGATAGAAGATAGCAGTTTCAGATCGATATTACTTTACACAAACTCGAAATCTCATTTTTAGTCAATAAAAGATACAGTAAAAATGAACCAGAGACAGAGAAGGCAATATTTTTGTAGTTTCAGATCGATTGTTTATACAAACTAAAAAATTCAGTTTTAGTCAACAAAAGTTTCGAGTAAAATGTAAACCAGAGACACGAGAGATAAAATTGCAGTTTCAAATATGCGTATTTCCTTGTACAAACTCAGAAGTTTATTTTTACAGTACCACGTTGAGTGGGAATTTTGAAAACGTCTACGAGATGCAAGGAAGTAGAATAGAAAATCTCAGAATTAGGATTATTTATATGAAAAAATTAGAAAAATTTCATAGAATAAACTATTAACGTAACAAATATTCTGTTAATCTCAAATATTCTTTCGTTATGACTCAAACATGATAAATAAATTTCAGTTTTGATACGTTTATGTTAAAACTGTGTTGGCAAAACGGTGTCGCCAGATGAGGGAAAAAAGTTACCCTGAAACGTCATAAAACATCATAGAATAGCGTCATAGAATTTCGGTTCGTAATAGTTTGCATAGGGTTTTTAAGGAAAAATGGAAAATTCGTATTGGAACAGGACAACGTCTGTCGGGTCAGCTAGTTTTGTATAAAGCTGCACGTTTCTGTGCATTACAAAAGTTATTCAAGCGATCCGTTAAAAGTAATAAAAGTAATTGGTACAGGCTCCCTTATAAAAATGACAAGATTGATTTGATTTAGACTTTGTGCAGTCCCTAATATACGTGCTCCACTAAAGATATTTATACAGTCAATTCTTATAAAATCATTTTTGGTTTGGTAATTAGTTAATAGTACTAAATCTACTGGAACTTCAAAGTAACTGATGTACATGTTCCCTTGTAAAAATGACAAGATTGATTTTATTTAGACTTTGTGCAGCTCCTAATATAATTCGTGCTCTACTAAAGATAAAACGTATAAAAGTACTCGTATAAAATCATTTTTATTATTTCAATAATTATAAAATAAAAAATCTGGGACCGATCATTCTGATCGGTGGTAGTAGGTTTGGTGTTAATAAGTTTCTAAGGAACAATTGAACGATCAATTGATTGAGATTGACAATTTCGGCAATTTTAATTTTGCATAGACATCCTCGTGTCTATTCATTGGAAGAATTACTTTGACTTTCGAGGGATGATTGCGGGTGCTGGATTAGCAGTCTGTTAATAAGTTCCCAGGGAACAATTAAGCGATCGTGTGGCAGTTGATTGGAATTGACGTCCGTCATTGTATAGTGGCTAGAGGCCAGTATCTGCGATTCAATCACTCGATAGGCTCGACAACAGGACCACAGCTTCCTCCTTTTGATTTTAGCGCGCTATTATACAGGATGAGTCGATTGATTGAAATACGAGAACACTTGACGTGGTATTCTCGTTCGAGAGCTGAAAAAGGAGATCTTTCGCGAATTTTCTTTTCCCGTGGAGAGCGTATACGCCAACAAATTGGTCAGTTTTATTGGTCGCTCGAAATCGTAAAAACGGATTAGTCCGGAATATAAGAGTTCAAAATTCCTGCGAATCGAATCGAATCGAATTAACGATGGACTATCGGATAGCATTCCACAAAAAATATTTCGCATCAAGCTTCAACTCTGTACCACCGTCCGTAGTAACGTGCAAAATCCGGATTATCCGTTTTTGGCCTTTTTCGTTCTCTCGATCGCCATGTATGTATTGTGGTTAACTGAGCAAACGTTTGAAAATTTTTACCGGGTTTTATTTTTTGTACAAACTCTTATTTCTCGCTTTGAAAGATTACAGCCATGAAATGTACGAACTTTCGAATTAACTTTTATTTTAATCGGCTACGACTTTTATGCGACAATAGTGACCTTCAATTTTTTTAATGCAATGCTATGCGTTTTTTTATGTTACACGAAAGCATGTGTCAGAACGAATTCATTCGTGTACAACATAATGACCTTCAGGGTCACGCAAGGTCAGAAATGAATAATTTGAATACTTCGTGCCAATGCGTTTACAAGTATTCCTTCCATTTCTGACCTTGTGTGTTCTTGAAGGTCATTATGTTATAAACGAATGAATTCGTTTTGGCACACGCTTTCGTATGATATATAAACCTTCATTTCTAAAAAAGTAATGCAGCTAAAAAATTACAGACACCGTTACTAGTGTGCAAAATACAGTATCCCAACAAAAACATCCTGTAAACAGGAGCCAAGTTCTCTATGGCCGTAAAAAGTTGTGAGATCAAACAAAATACGGTCAAGTTCGTTAGCTCACAAATACCTCTTACAATACTGAAAAAAGCGTTTGTAAAAATTAGT
>CM052336.1:27015601-27030665 GCA_028455595.1 Lasioglossum vierecki | reverse complement strand
TATATTAAATATATAATATGTATATATATACATGTAATATATTATATTAAATATATAATATGTATATATATACATGTAATATATTATATTAAATATATAATATGTATATATATACATGTAATATATTATATTAAATATATAATATGTATATATATACATGTAATATATTATATTAAATATATAATATGTATATATATACATGTAATATATTATATATTATTATATACAATATATAATAATAATTACTATATAATTATATAAATAATTATATAAATATTTATATATTTATAAAAAAAATTATAAATATAAATTTTTATATTTATAAAAATCGATAAAGAGTATCGAGAGACACTATTATACATATCGATCCACGAAGTTGATTCGATAGTGAACAAAAAATTCTCCGTATTGGTTCCATCTACGTGTTGGTTTATTAAGAATATGTCGCGGCCTGACTTTTCCACTTTCCGAGTTTCCGCGGAGCAAACTTGGCCGGATCTCCAAGTTTTCTAGTTCACTTCTGATGGTGGAGTTCACATTTGCACTTTGCTTATTTCCAATGGTGATTGGTCAATAGGATGCAGCAAGTTTCAGACGCAGGATATTTGATGGCGGTGGGAGCCAAGAGTTCTCGAAGAATTGTAATTTATGGGACGAATGTCTGTCAACTATTGATCGGCTTTGCATTCTATTTACGAGAATATCAACATTTAACACTAACCAAACCACAAATGTGTCCATCTTTGATTTTACGAAATTATTGAAATTACGAAAATGTTAAATAATTTTCTTCATTTACTCACATATTCTTGCAAATATTGCGAAAGATCTACATACATTTAGTATTGTAATTATTATGATACAACGTCTACCCAATTTGTTTTTAATTAACGTTTACGTCATTACCCAAATTTTCAAAAACGTTTAATGATTTTATAGTTCAGACAAACATACAAGAATATACAATTTATATGTATATACAATATAATTATATGAAATGTATACAAAATCTTGTCAAAACTATTCAAGCAGAGGTCCATAACAAAATGAACGAGGTATTAGTAATGAATACTATATAAAATGTTAATTATCTCAGAAAATAGTTTTTTTTTTTGAAGATTTTTGTATTTTTTTCGAACGAACTGTGGGACCATAATACTGTTGGATTTTAAGGGTTGCTCGCATAATGTACTCTCGCTCTCCCGTACATCGAAAACGCCTTGTTATTATTTCCGGGACAGTAAAAGCGTCGCCGTTGTAACAACAATGATATTTGCATATTTTGTTTCTGTAATGGAACGACTATGTCAAACATGGCTATTTCAAGAGAAGCAAATTTTTGAAAGAGGTAACGTTTCAGCAATAAATTGTGTAACGTTATTCAAGCAAGGTACATTAATCTTGAGAATATTTATATTTTTATATAATTCTCAATGGCCAGATAGTCAAAGGAGATATCGATTTAGACTTTAATTAAAGCTTTCAATCTTAACTTGTGGAAAATGTCTCAATAGGAAGCCAAGTAGTAAAAAAAATTAAAGCCATTTATTAATTTACCTTTTATACTGCAAATTGATATCTTTTTATTTCATTGCTATCTTTTTATTTCATTGCTATCTTTACTTAAGATACCTGAAAAGGCGATGAATGGCGATAGTAGAGGCTTCAACTCGTGCGAGTTCTTGGCCGTGAGGTTACCATGGGTTCGTCGACAACTCATTTCACCGACACTATTTTCATTGACACGATAAGACCGTCAGTAACTTTCGTCGACATTATGTTTTCATCGACACTGTGAAATCGTTGACAAATTAATTAACCGACACTACGTTTTCATCGACACGATCAACTTGTCCACATATGTTTTCATCGACAGTCCGAAATTAGTCTGACACATACAGTTACTCCCACTAGTATTAGGACGTTCTTAAAAAGACGAAAACTTTTACAATATTGCACAATACGATTTGAACATTTTTGGGAAGCTAGGACAATTAGTTTGCTACAGGATGTGAAAAATAATTTTGTCAATAGTTGCAATTGTCGCAATTGTAGAAAAAATACTAAAAGTTGCATTTTACAACTCCTTTTATGTGGGCCTATATTGAAAATCTAACAACTACGTTTGGTAGATCTGTGTCACTTATATGCACTGTGAAAGTTTCATCGAAATTGTTTGATGCGGAAAAAAACGACAGGCATTGAAGGATGTAAGAATCCTTAGATCTACTGCAGTTATAGGCCGAAAATCCTGAAAATCTGAAATTTTTACCATCTTGAAACATTTGCAGCTCATTGTAACGTCGCCCGATTTTGCCGAAATTGTTAGAATATGTTTAATCGACACATATCTATAAAACGTGTTTTTCAAATTTTCAATATAGGCCCACATAAAGAAATTGTAAAATGTAATTTTTTTTTGTAAAAAAAAAGAGAAATTGTAAATTGCAATTTTTGACAAAATTTCCTTCACATTCTGTAGAAAACTAATTGCTCCAGCTTCCTGAAACAGTTCAAATGGTATAGTACAATATTAAAAAAGTCATCGTCTTTTTAAGAGTGTCTGAATATTAGTGGGAGTCAGTGTTAAAGCATCACAAATCGGGGACTACGATATAACAACAATTATTTATGTATTATAGTTATCAGTTCTGTCGCTAAACACGAAATGACGATGGAAACATATGTGGACAATTAGACCGTGTCGATAAAAACGTAATGTCGGTCAATTCATTTGTCGATGAAAACATAGTGTCGACGAAAGTTACTGTCGGCCAAATCGTGTCGATGAAAACAATGTTGGTGAAATGAGCTGTCGACGAACCCATGGTAACTCCAATTTTTATTTTTTATCCAAGTTTTATTCCAATATAAGACGATGACTTTAGTCTTAAATGATATACTTACAGGTGTACGAGAAAATAGAAAATTTTAAAAAGGTTCTAATGTGATACATGTATATTTTGTAACCTGATTGTGAGTTACCATTTACGGTTAAATGGTGCACACACTTACGGATTCAAAAGAAATAAAATTAGATTTTAATTGTTTTGCTGAACACTTCTCTGTACTCGTAAATTTGGTTTTCGATCGTACATTCTGAAGAATTTTAACGTGTTATCGGCGCAACGGTTCGATCATTTGAAACTTAAAAAGCAATTTTACAAATTCATTAAACTTTCAACGTTTCGATAGACGCAGTTTTTTGAAATCTTTCTTGAGAATGATAGGAATAATCTATCGAAACGTTGAAAGTTTAATTAATTTGTAAAATTGCTTTTTGAGTTTCAAATGATAGAAAAGTTGCGCCGATAACACGTTAAAATACTTCTCTGTACTCCTGTATATTAGTTTATCTTTCACGTTCAAAGGGACATTTGGTTTTCAAATACATTTTGGACCCACTTTAAGATCATAGATAATTAAAATATCTAATCATTTTAATGAGATGAAAACAAACGTTTGCGGTACGTCCGGGACATAAAGGGTTAACGTGGATTAAAACCCTATAGCGTTCTACAAGCATAATACATACGTTGAAACGGGTCGTTCCTGAAACCGATTGGGGTGTGTAAACGCCCGAAAGAAGATTAATCTGCACAAACCAGGATGAAGGATTGCGGTCTGTACTGTTTACCGCAAATTTATCGTGCAATTCCTTTGCCGTTCATCAGACGCGGTCTACTGGCAAATACAGTGTTTTCTCGATAATTGTCTAAAGCACGGGTCCGAGGGACAATTATCGGCCAGGAATATACTATTCTCTCGCATCTGTCGAATGTAGAAAAGGACAGCGAGGTTTAAGAGCCTCGGCCGCCGAGAAACACAACTAATCCAATCACGAAACTTGTTTATTTTTCATTATTTTTTTATGGAACTTTCATCAACATATTCGTGGTATTATTCTTATAAAAATGGTAACGAATATGACCTGACATGACATGTTCGATTAAACGGACGTTCGATAAAGAACTTTGTCATTGTAATGTTTTCATACAGTGAAATATTTTCTCGAAGATTCTATACATTTTTAAGGCGTTTTTTTTGCAATTTCATAAAAATTCAGTGGAAGCTATTAACTCGAGCTTTATTCTTGTGTATTTACTTTGGAAAAAATGCGATCGATTCTTATTTAGTTTTCCGCTAGCTATGATCGGTATCGAAGGGAGGGAAAATATTGAAAATTTAAAAACTGACGGCACTATTAATATAAAGTTTTGATCTTTTCAATTTGGGTGCATTTCTAAAAACAACAACCATCCGATTTTGTTGAAAATTTTGCCAAAGCTTATCCTTGATTAGAGAAGAAAGACCCTAAAAGGATTTTTGGCGACAAAGCCTCGTTTGCACCCCAGCCTCCAAGTTGTAACAATTCTTACTAAATATTTTCGAAAATATTGATTTTAGAGAAAAAAGTTTCAAACAAAAGCAAAAACATTCTTTAAAATCTCTACAAAAAAGGTTATATACATTTTTTACATAAACCTAATATTTGGTCAATTATGACCCAAAATAACTGTGCGGGGTAACACGTAGTTCTATCCATTGTGTTTCGTTGCTAGTAATTCTACGTTTATTATATAAAAATTAATTGCAATAATTTATATTTTGTTACAAAAAAATGAGTGGCCACGAAACCAATTCTCAAAATTTCAGCCAATTTAAAACCATGCAAACCTTTGCATACTGTCTACGTGGAAATACTGTCTGAGTAGGTTTGGGTTAGTTTTTGGTGAAGGCGGCGATATTGTAAACCGTGAAATTTTTCTGTACAATTAATATTTTACGAAATAATAACAAAACCAGTTTTACCTTTGAAGGGGGCCAAAATCTATTTGGGAATCGTATGTACCAAGTAAAAAGAAGTTTTTCCTTCAATTTTTCTGTGCTTTTAGAAGGCTGTAAAATTAGAAAAAATAGGTTTTGCAATGATTACCACTAAATAGACAGGCATTTTCAGTTTTGTATTTTTAAAACAAAAATTTTGATTTCGAAAAATTTCACTATTGGATTGGAACGAAAGTTCGTAGAGTTTGAAAATTCAAATTCAAATATTTATTTATAGATTTATTCAATAACGTATTTTCCATTCTGTTCTATTACTTTTTGTCACTTTCGATGTAACTTCTCGCGTTATTGAATAAACATAAGAATAAATACCTTGATTTTATCTTCGATTCCTAATTTGAAAACGCTACGAACTTTCTTTCGAATCGAATATTTAAGTGTTCTTTGATGCAACAGCAACACGAAGCAATTGTGTTCTTTTCGCCTTGCTTGAAAACTAATATACTGCACGATTGCAATGTTTGTCCAGCGTTATAACGCGATGTTTATATTAAACATCGACAGTGTTCGACAAGTTCCGTGGTTTATTTATACATCTAGAACAGTTATACCGGGCCGACGTTTCCTTAGCAAATAAAATTACAGCGTATCAGTTTCCGCATGGTCCACGTATCCATGGTCCCTCAATTTTCCGTCGATTTTCTTTGCTTGCTGTGTAAATCGAATGACTCAACATTTCTCGGTTAAATGTAGTGAAACGAATCGTTTGAAACGTGCTCCGTTCCTGGATCGTAATTGAGTCATGCTTGCAGTGGTTCATGAGCACCGGCGAGAATCCACAAATCAACTGGTAGGTGCCACTGATTTTTGTAGGGCTGCAATTTTCTCGCTCATTTCTGGCGAAATCGCGGAACTTCTATAACCGGTGATAAATAACAGGAAATTTTCCAACATATACCTTTTGTTTTTATACGATGGATACGTTCCTGAACAGCACGTGTAAACAAATATACAGAGTGGGACAATCGCTTTGTCCACCTTAAATATTCCTTGCAATAATATGAAAAATATTAAAAACGTTGTAATGTATAAACGCGGCAATATTACGATGTGCACACTTTTTTACGTGCGCGAAAAGGTTTCAGATGTTTCAAGGTCAAGTCAAGGTCAGTATATTTTTACGAAAAAATCGATACTGTATCGAATCATTATACAAAAAGTAGATTCTATTTCTATTTTAAAAAAGAAACACGATAACCTTGAAATCTTCGAAACGCCTTCGAGCACATACACAATTTTTACATTACAATATTTTCCCCTATATACCTTGCAACTTTGTTTTATCATTTTTTCATATTATTACAAATAACGGAAATAATTAAGGTGCATTATCACCCCACCTTGTATCGTATCCATGTTTTTTTGACATTAGAAAAAAATGTATAGTTTGTATACTTCATTTATAAAGCATAATTATGTATCATATAAAACTGTATCAGAGGGAGGTTGTAGTCAAATAGTCCTCGGAAAATAGAAAATTAGTTTTGCACTTAATAAATCAGCAAAATTAGTACAATAATCCATATGAAAGTTTATACTGGATATCATTTTCATATGCTTACATATTTATAAATTTATAAAAACATAAACCTATTATTTGAAAAGAAAATGTTACTAATTCTTGTGTTCAGGAATTAGGCAAAGTAATGCGAGCTCTAACAAGGTCTTATTTGTTTTTACGTTTGCATATAAAAATTACTGAAATTAATACATTGACAAGCGCACGAAGTTTGCTGTAATATTTATTGAATGTTTTTCATATCAAACAGGTGCTTTTCACTTTAATAACTCAAAATGCAGACTAAACGAACTCGTTATTGAGGTTATATAATTCCAGAAATCCCCTCGAAAGGAAATGGCGAATTTAACGAGCACAATCAAGTAAAGCCCGACCAATTCTAAAGTTGTGTGAGGTTATTTTGGAGTTGTGATAATTTACGGAAAACTCTGATCTCGCAGAATTTGCATGGATCATGTTAAATCAAGCTATCACATAGCAAGTATAGAAGGAGAATGAATTTTTTCTTAATTTTCGATCAATAAAAATGATGTAAAAACAGAATTTGGTGTATTTGTTTTTCTAATCGCCAATTGAATCCTATTGAAACGTGTTAAGGAGCATGAAATTTAAAATAAAGAAAGTTATTGGAATATAATTACTGGATTAAGTTTGTTTGAAAGAATATTGAGTTTCGTCACTGTGAGAAATTTGAGAAACACTGCACGAGCACCTGGACTCCGGTAGATTTCTATTTTCGAGTCACGTTTAATTTCTACCGCATGAAACACGATCAAGGCTTGTAGAACAAACATCACTAATAAAAATTTCGATTATTTATGGATCTTTAGGAAGTCGATGTAAGGACACGTCTGATGGTGTTTGAAAAATTGTGTCAATTATGAGTAGGCAAATTACCATTTTTATGAAAATATAACGCCGTCAATGTTGTTTGATGGAAAACCAGAATTGAATATAATATATAGTTGAATATAATAATTTCAACAACTATGTTATTATTTAATTTAAATATATATTATTATTATTATATTATTTGTAAAAGACTATAAATATGTTTTATCTTAAAAGCTTTGTGAAATTAAAATAGACTGAAAATTTGATTAAATCCTTTGACAATTTGTGTTGTGACTAAACCGAACATTTTTATGACAATACAGAGATTTTTATACAATTTGATGGAAACTAGAATTGAAATAATTGCTCCTTTCCTGTTAAAAGCCTTGAGAAAAATTTCATCGAGACGCTTGAAAGTTACGACTAAATTGGACATTTTTATGAAAGTATATAAACTATTATATTGTACGATAAAATAAAAATGGTAATAATTGCTACCGTCCCCGTTAAAAGCTCAGAGAAATTAAAAATTCCGTGAAAATCTAATTGAGTGTATCTTATCACCTTGGTTTTTCAATTTTCTCCACACCGGCATATTCTATGAATAAGAGGTGGGAAAAACGAACGACAAGGCGAAGAGAAAATTAGTGGACTGGGGATTTGAATCCAAATGGAAACAAAAGTGGATTTTCGCAGGTAGATTTCACTATTTGCGCTGTAGTGATAAGAATGAAACTCAGATGGTTAATATTCTACGATCGAAATTTTCACGTCTCTGTATCAATTTATTCTACGAAATGGGAGCAAGCGTCTCTTGCTGTGCAAGGATTTTCTAAACGTTCTTCTCTTGAAAAAGATTTATCAAGATATGAAGACTATCATTCGTACTGTCTTCGTGAAAGTTAAAGGTTACCAAGTATCAAACCAAAATTAAAAATGCAAGTTGTATTTTAATTTTTTTGTTAGTTTAAAAATCTTGTATCAATATCTTTCTCTTTCTGTGAGTTCTGGTCAAATATACATGTGTATCACATTTAAATCAACAAAATTTGGCAAAAGACAATTACTTTTTGTTGAAGATGCTAAAATAAGCAAAATTAATAAACAAGTTCTGTATTTTATGAATTTGTAAAATCATTTTTAGATTTAAGAAACACTTTAATAATAATAATAATATAAATAATAATTTAACAACTCAAAAAAATAATTTAATAACAATATCATTGGTAACTTTTTTTCAATTTACGTTCCTTTTTACATCTTTAAGTTTCTATTCACTCAAAATTTGTTTAGGCGTGTAAAATTATTAAAAACCATAACTCTCGTTAATATTCACTCTTCAACTATTTACTTCCAGAGGCATGCGGACAGAACATTAATTGTCTAAGATCATATTCGAAATCCCCTAGCAAACGAAACTTCTTTATTTTTTATTATTTTTTATGGGACTCTCGCCATTATATTCATTGCAATTTTCTAATGAAAATGACAACTGACACGATATAATTCCGATTACTTGTAATAAATGTCTCTGGCCGGACCCCTGTTTCGGACACTTATCGTGAAAACGCTGTACATGCCAAAATTATATTTCACAATGCCGAAAACCGTTCTGTTTGCAATGAACAATGCGTGTAACAGGGACAAGAATAATTACAACATATTTGAGTGTACCGAAATGAAAATCGGACGACGATAAATTTGGAAAATCGGAGAAATAAAAAGAGATTTGCTTCACGAAGTTCGTGAACCGAATTTCCTTATCGAGCAGCGTGCAAGCACGTGAAATCTTTGCTCGGCTGTTGGCACGCAGCCAGCAAAAAGGAAGCCTGCTATCGAATCAACTTAGTTTCACGGCGGGCCTTCGTTACGTTCCTGTTTTACGGATCGAAAATAACACCGATAGCGTAAACATTGGCACATTATAATCAATGTGAAGTATCGCTACTATCGGAACGCGTGTGTGCTATCCCACGGTATTTATTGAAACTTATCAATGCAGCGAAATAATCGTAGAAATTGATATCGTATCGCGTCGAATATTTTCCCTTTTTTCACTCGTGCATTTACGATTTTCTGCTAACAGATAATACTGAATGGACTGAGTCTTCACGAAAACTAGAAATGTCTTTCCTTCATTAACGAGTCTGATCATTTGAAAATAGTATATTTTTTAATTGATATTGGTAAAGAAAAGTTTTTTTACATTAACTGCAATTTATAGGAGTGAAGTAATAAATCATTCCCCACATTACTCATACATCGTAAATGTATAAAACCTGCAGTCTAATTATATTAACGCATAAAATCAGTTGAAAGCTGTATGCAAAATAAACATGTCCCGAGCCAATTCTGACAAACAGAAATTAACTGAAAACATTTTGCTTCACTTAATAATTCTTAATATGTGGAAAATGAGTATAATAATATCGCTGAATTCTTGTAATGTCATCATTAAATTGAGGATCTCCAAAACACAAAACCCATATAGAAATTTTGTTCTGTATTTAACAATGTTAACTAATTGAAAATAATATATGGAAATTCTTAAATTGTCCTGACGTGTTCGCTGTTTTAAATGACATCCACTTATTTTCGTTACAAATGCATTGGTCATCATTGTTGGTATCGTTTACAGTTCAAAAGGTAGATACACGGGTCCATTTAAACGGGACACCCTGTATATCTTTCCAATTTACGCAATATAGCTTGAATGTGTCATATCGCGATAAAGAGAAAATTGACCCCTCTTCGTCGGAAGATTGTCACGGTATTTTCTACGGATTAACAACATAATAGCTGGTGATTTATCCTTGATGTAACATGTTCAAATAATTCGTCTTAGACCACCAGGCCTCGGAATTAATGGCTGGCGACGGCCGATTTTTCAAGGCATTTTGTGATTCTTATAAAATAAACAACTAGTACAAATAAATATATGCATTTGCACTATAAATGAAAGTAAATTCACCCATTTTATGTTCTGCATATTTTTGATTATTGAGGATCGTGATGGAATACGATACTGTACACAACTACATACAGGGTGAGTCACCACAAACGTTTGTACCCCAAATATCTTTGTTGTTTCTAAAGATACGTAAAATATGGTAAGGACAAAGTTGAATGGTACAATGGGGCTGACACGATGCAAAAAAATTTTGTTTTTGTCATTTTTTTGGAACCACCCTTTTTTAAACACCTACAATGATAGTCCCTTTCATTAGGAATTCAGTGACTATAATTAATCCAAGGTCATTCAAGGTCAAGGACAGAAAAAACGTATATATTAATGTATTAATAATAAGTAAATAATAAATTAATAATAATAAGCAAAGAAAATGTACATTAAATACAAAATACATAGACTGTGGACTTCATGCATTTATAACACTGAATAGATGAAACTTAAAACAGTAGAATCATTAAATGACACTCCTCTTTTTATCTGCTTTCTATATTTAAATGTGTCCCATTTATTTATTATAGCAATATCATCCCAATAATATTGTATTAAATCCATTTACAATTTTACGAATTTTATCGTTCGCTTCCATGCTCATAATCGTTAGAACATTAAATTTAGAGGTTACAATGATAAGGGTGGTGCAGCCCTTTTTAATTTTTTAACCTGATCTTTCCGACCCCGCACTCATATTTTTTCAAAGATAAAAGCACCATATGCAAAATACCTATGGAATTATCGGCGATCGATTTCCTTTAAACTTTGCACATTAGCAACTCTGTGTGGATGACATCGATTCTACGCAATAACTTTTTTATCGGGCTCCATAGGGAGAGAGGTAAGCTAAAGTACGTATTTTGCGAGAGCTATCGAGCTCTGTAACTTTCGATAAAAGGAAGACACCGAGTTGCAACTTCCATAGAAAAATCACTAAAACTTTCTAACAATATATCAAGTCGGATCATAAATTGTTATTCTGCCGTATAATATCAATTGCTAATAGAAGTCATATTGAACAAAATATGTAGTCTTATCGATACAATATACTAGTAAATACAGTATAACGAAATGTTAAATATATTTCTTTTATTTCTGCCCCTGTATGACCCCAAAAACCATAGTATACTACGTGGTTGAACTCGTCTTAATCTAAACCTGTAAAAATTGGGTATATCAATGAATTAATCCTGCAATAATTGCAAATACAGCTCCTGTTGATAAAACATAGTGAAAATGACCAATTACATAATATGTATCATGTAATATAATGTCAATTGAAGAATTTGATAATATAATTCCAGTTAATCCTCCTATAGTAAATAAAAAAATGAATCCTAAGGATCAAATAACTGAAGAGTTTAAATAAATTTTTGATCCACAATATGTTGCTAATCAACTAAATACTTTAATTCCTGTTGGAATTGCAATAATTATCGTAGCTGATGCAAAGTATGCTCGGTTATCTACATCTAATCCAACAGTAAATCTATGACGAGCTCATACAATAAATCCTAAAAATCCAATACCTAATATAGCATATAGTGCCAGCTTTCATTTGATGCAAAAAAGTATGTAGCATTTCATTAAAGAAAGAAAAATGTCGCCTCTGTTTCTAGACAAATATTAAAAATAAAAGAATTGAGGTACGCTATCATATCGCTAGAAAAATATACTGCAACTTCCTCCTTTTTGGTTTTTTTCCAATGTTTACCGTTCACGAAAAAATGCTGGTACCAATTATCGCGAACACCCTGTATGTAGTATCATTAAGCAATATTCACACAGTATTTAAAATGACTAAAAATATGAAGCTATTCTAGTCGACACAAATGCGTGTATGCCCGATTGATCCGCGCCGTCTCCGAAAATTTGGTCGCGTAGCGTGCAAGGGAAAACTGCGTCCGGGAAATTGGTTTCGCAAAAATGTCGAAGAGTCAGCTCTGAAAAGGTCCTGCACGGTTAAGTGGATAACCCTGTATCCTCCGCTAGCGATAGGATTGAAGTTAATCTTATCGGGACAAGTCCCGAACCATGAAATTCGTTCACGACCAGCTCGCACCTGATTGACCGAGTGATTTCGCAGAAAGTGTCCCCGTACAGCATGTCCCAAAATACCGGGTCAACTAGATCATGCACGCATACAAACATGAATGAATGATTCCATGTGCCATCTAATGCTGTAGTGCCCAAGGTACTTCGGAAACCCATCTTAATAAACTGTCCCTAGTAGCACAAAATATTGTATACACATTCGTATAATATTAAAACGAGATTCAATCTTTTCTTAATATTCAAATATACATACAATATTTGTTTTATATTAAGCAACAAATATTTGTTTTTAAATATGCAGGAAATATCTATTTCATGTTACGAGGAAAATATTTTTTTCTATATATTAAACGAATCTTTATTCATATTTCATATTTAGAAGTAGTATATTTTTCCTAATATACAAATAATATTTGTTTCATATTATGAAAAAAATGTTTCTTTCTCATTATAAAACAAATCTTTGTTTAATATTAGAAATAGAATATTTTTTCCTAAAATACAGATAATGTTTGTTCTCATACATTGTACATGTTTGTTTTTTTGATATTTGAAAAAAATATCCATTTAATATTTTTGTGCTACTAGGGGTAAGTCTCATCGCAAAATAACCTTAACAAAGAGTTGAAAGCGACGTAAAATAAATTTAAAAAAAACATAAATGAATTACACCTACGCTATTTTACGAATTTAGGTTTGCATTTATAAAATATTGAAAATTTCACTTCTAAAATACACGGTTTAAGAGGTTACGCCTAATGAATTTCAAATTGATGCGATTCTAACATATTTTTTCCGTAGGTAAAGTGTTAACATGAATGTCAGCAACTAAAAAAAAAATACGTGTCAAATATTTTTCAGCACACAATATCCTGTACAAATTTTATAAAAATCGGCGTGTTACACCTGGGTAATATTTCTTGTAAGTCTAAATCTCTGAACTGGTGTGCGCGTTTTGCGGTTTACGACACGCCAATCTCTGTTCAGTTGGAAGCCGGGACGCTAAAAAACGCACGTGCTTGCCAAAACTTGTAGTAATAAATCAAGTCCTAGGCCCTAACTCCAGTGCCAATTCATCAACAGCTGAAAAATACACCGTTTACCTATGAGATCTCGGAACAATGGTTCTCCAGTCGTTCGCGTTATAAACTTGTGATTACAAGTGGTTTCGTTCGCCTGGCTCAATTTTTATGAAATTTACATACGTGAAGATAGCATCCAATGCATAAACTTTTCCAATGGTGAACGTGCACATATTCAGAAAATGGAATTGCTTAATTATTTCCATTCAGAGAGATAGAGAAAGAGTTCAAACATGTCTACATGTATATTAGTATTGATTTATTCATCACCGGTAGACTGTGGATTTTTATGCGAAGTAAAAATTGTCCGCGTCCATTGCAGCAAATAGGAGTCAGATAAAAATTTGCTTCTCCTTAAAATTTATAATTTCAAATTTTTAAATTTGCTTCTTCTTAAATATTTCTTAAAAATGCATATATTTTTAAATCCTATTGTAAATAAATAGATATTAAATTCCACAGTATAATTATCGGTAATCAATAAAGCAGTATTTATTTATGAAATGCGTCTGCTGAATTTTGATATTAATGGAAAAAGTATTTGTTAAAGCCAGTTCGAAAATAAAAATAAGTCAAAGTTGTTGGAGCTTCATCAAAGATAGGATGTGGAATTCCACGAAATTGAGTTAGCAAAATGTGCAGTAGAAATACAATTTTTGAAGCGAGTGATATTTCTCTTTTAAAAGCGCATTTGAGAGCACAACAAAGGCATGACAGTCCATTAATAAAAATTGTGGGAACAAGCAAACCCGTCCCCTTTCCGGCATGCCACTCTGTGCAATATAATCAATCCTACTAGAAACCGGAAGAAACATCTTTGTTGACGCTAAAGCACTCTCATTTTCTTTCTTGCCATTTAGTCGCAAAATTTAGCTTATTATTTGAAGACCCTGAACCGGGTTTCCCCAGCGAATAGTTGTCAGATGTTGCAAAAGTATTGCATCTAACGTATCATTTTTACTGGCAGACAAGAGCCTATAATGCCTGACGGAAAATAAATAATAACCGATTCAGCTGTAACTATCTTTGCCGAGCAAACCCAAGTTTTTAAATTGATGGAACAGATTTAGAAGTAAACTACATATTTTTAATTGTCACGTTTCTCGTCGTAATTTTCCTCTGCTACCATTAAATTAGGGGCTGAGAAATATTAATTGACTGCTTTCTGGAATAGTTTGTGTTTATTGCACAGACGAAAATCTAATCAATTTTCGTTTAAACACTTTAATTGATAAAAAAATGAGCTAATATTATTTGCAGAAAACTGTTGTCTAGCTTTATTCTTACCAAGAAAGACAATTTGTCGAATAAATTTAGTTTGTTTTCATTGAAAAAGTTCCTAAATATGCATATATTGTCTGTAGCCTCCAATATTGCTTTAACTAAGCCTATATTTTTCACTTGTTGGACGAAAAGATTGCGAAAATTTTGTGCAACACATAACAACAATTTGTCAAATGCTTCGGTTTGTTTTCATGAAAATATTCATTATTTTCATTCTGTGTTCGCACTCGCGGAAAACTTTAAGAACGACAAAACAGCGCGGCATTAGCTGTCTGTTTGTCCATGAGTGTAAGTTTAGTTTACCTTCATTGAAAAAGTTCGTAAATATGCATATACTGTTTGCAGTCTCCAGTATTGATGTAACTATACCTATGCTTTTCACTTGTGCTGGTCAAATAAATAGCAAAAATTTTCTGCACCAAGTAAAAACAAATTTGTCGAATGCGTTCAGCTTGTGTTCGTGAAAAAATTAATTATTTT
>CM052336.1:26995505-27015501 GCA_028455595.1 Lasioglossum vierecki | reverse complement strand
TGGACTCCACTCGGTGGACTTCACGCGGAGTCCACTGAGTGGAGTCCAGGTGGAATGCTGTTGCGTTCATTTTCGGCACTGCGCGTGGAGTCTATTTGGCTATCAGGGACATCTTGTGTGCTACCACTATCAATGCCATATCCTAACATATAAATGATGCTCTGATGATGCAATGTTCTAGAAACATCATTTTGGTCGAATAATAATTATATTGTAAAGAAAAGTAACCTCAAAATTTTATTTAATTCTTCCGTATACTGTTTCTTGTCGGTAACTCTGGTAACACTAGGTAACACGCTGGGCGTATTAATCAGTACGACCGTGCTGCCATCTTGCGGGGAAACGGAATCGAGCAGAGAGACGAATTCCACCTTGACTCCACTCGGTGGACTCCGCGTGAAGTCCACCTAGTGGAGTTCGGTTGGAATGCGGTTATGCGGTTTTTCGACACTGCGCGTGGATAAAGGGCACGCACACTCCACATCCCCTCCACCCGGTGCTCCGAGCGGCCTAGAACGGGGGTCTGGAACGATACAGCAGTCCACGTGAACTCCACCTCTCCGCACTCTGCGTGCTCTGAGCCGAACTTGGCTATCAGGGCAGAGTCACCGACAAGAAACAGATACGGAAGAATTAAATAAAATTTTGAGGTTACTTTTCTTTACAATATAATTATCATTCGATCAAAATGATGTTTCTAGAACATTGCATCATCAGAGCATCATTTATATGTTAGGATATGGCATTGATAGTGGTAGTACACACGAGATATCCCTGATAGCAAAAAAGACTCCACGCACAGTGCCGAAAATGAACGCAACATCATTCCACCTGGACTCCACTCGGTGGACTCCGCGTGAGGTCCACCTAGTGGAGTTCGGTTGGAATGCGGTTATGCGGTTTTTCGACACTGCGCGTGGAGTCCACTTGGCTATCAGGGTGGTAACACTGGGTAACGGAATCGAGCAGAGAGATGCATTCCACCTTGACTCCACTCGGTGGACTCCGCGTGAGGTCCACCGAGTGGAGTCCACGTGGAATGCGGTTGTGTTCTTTTTTGGCACTGCGCGTGGAGAGAGGCCACGCGCACTCCACATTCCCTCCACCCGGCGCTCCGAGCAGCCTAAAACGGGGGTCTGGAACGATACAGCAGTCCACGTGAACTCCACCTCTCCGCTCTCTGCGTGCTCTGAGCCGAACTTGGCTATCAGGGACGTTTATGATAGAAATGAGTAGTTGTAATTTAAAACAGTAGACAGGTTTAAACAATTTAAAAACATCAATGTTGGAGCTCATAAACATTATTAAAAAATAAACTTCTTATATCGATCGTATCATTGCTAATAACAATTAATTGTTAAATGATCTCGGCGCTACGGTTCGATCGTAAAAAATAAACTTAATTAAGCAATTTTGCGAATTATTTTAAATAATCAACGTTTCGGTCACTGATTTGGACCATTTTCAAGATTAACTTAAAATTGCGTCTGTAACAAAAAAAAAAAAAATTTTAAAAAGAATGAAAACATACAATTCTCAAAAGTATTAGCTATTAAATGTTTAAATGCAAGGAAAAAACATATTCACAATTTTTCACTCATTTGCTTATGTGTGATTAAGTATGATAATTTGAGAGTCGTGAGACTCGTGAAACAATCATTCGAAAAATCATAATGCGTCTTTACACTCACTCAGTGAAAATACCAAAATGGTAAATCACGTTTTATTGACATTAAATTATAACTGAAATCAATCTTTCCTACAGCGTGTTGTATATTTATTCTGGTTAACCAGTGAAGAAACAAAAAAAGAAAAATTATTAAAAAATGATTGAATTTTTTATATGGTCCTCGTGTGTTGCAGTCGATGCAAATAATTTTTATTTTGCATATACATCCGCAATCTAATGATTAATAATGATGAAATATATTTATAGTAACAATGAGCATTAGATTCATTTTCTAAACATTTCGATCGATGTAACAACGTTCTTTTAGGGACAACGAACAAGACGTTCTTTGCATATGTTACACGGAAGCTCGTGACTTCCTGGCAGCTGGATTAACTGATGGCACAGTCAAATTATTCAAATTGAACTCGGAGCGAGATGTGTTGACATTGCGCGACACTGAAATCATACAGAAACCAAGCCCGACGACTGCTGTTAAACACAGGCCGACTCACAAATCGCATCCGATCAAGAGAACTGTAACTGCAACCTGTTAGTACCATATTTTTTAGAGATCCATCCCTATTTACAGTATAGTCCCGTTCTAAGTCCAGCGGAGGAGACCGTTCTATGCCAGTTCTATGTCCGGCCAAGAATGCTAGAGCTGGGTCGGGTTTATCATTGTGAACCACTACTAAATCCAGTTACAAAACTTCTTTATTTTTCATTATTTTTTACGGGACTTTCGTCAACTTATTTGTGGTATTTTTCTGGTTAAAATGACACTAAACACGATATAATTTCAACTGTATTTACTGGATTAATAGACGGTATAGGGTAACTTTAGGACATAGAAGTGGGTGGCGAGCGAAAAAGAAAGAGAAACAGCGACCGCGACGATTGTTTAAAATACCAATGCTATGCTAATTTTTGTATTTTCAACTTTCTTGTTATACAAACTTCACTTAAGATATTAGTGTCACATTTTTCTGATGAAAATGTGTCGTTACGAGAATTCGTCGCGTTACGAGACTCACCCTTTACAGCAATAACAGTTTTATTAATTGAGTTATGAAGAAATATAGCGAGTTTTAACTCTGTTTCCTCTTTTAATGATTGCAGATGCCAATGGGTGTGTGAAGTGTTGGCATTATCCAAGCTCCCAATGTCTTTACACAATACGAGAAAAGAGGCAGACGCTTGGCTTGACTTACCACTCTCATTTACCAAAATTCGTAACCACGGGAGACGATGCGAAGCTTTACCTATACGACGAGGAAACCAACACGCTGGAAAGGATATTCCAAGCAAGGTTTGATATGTTGCATTGTGTTTTCAGAGTCACCAGATTCAGCACGATTTGAGGGGAAAGGGTTAAGGTCGATTTGGTTTAGCCCGATCCGGTCAGTACACCAATGCTTAAGGGGATAAGGGATAGGCAGAATATTACTACAATATTACTAGAATATTACTAGAAAAACAAGTAAAACAGTGTTAGCGGGGTTGGTTTATTTGTCCTTATACGAGCATAATAGGAGCTGTTTGAGGGGCTCATTATAAAGAGGAAGGTTAATTGTTCTAAGTTCCACTCATGATTTAACGAGATTATGTTTATAATTAATAATATGAGCGTCTAAAGTAGGGGGAAAATCGTGACAACCAACATCAGTTTCCTATGTATTTTTCTAATACAAAATGATTTTGTTTACTGAAATCATGAGTGCAGCTTAGAACAATCAACCTTCCTCTTTATAATGAGCCCTCACACAGCTCATATTGTGCTCGTATAAGGACCCCCTTAAACTGGCTCCCAGGGATCGATGCAGACCATTTTGATTTTGCAGAAAGGTCCGCAGACTAATAACGAGTCTGAAATGTAGTTAGAATAATTTTCTTATCAGCGAGTCGTTGGAAGTCATGGACGGTCACAAGTCGAGGGTATTCTGTGCGTGTTTCAACCCAAAATCGGCGCACGAGCTGATCTCTGGTGGTTGGGATGACACTATTCAGTTCTGGGACACCAGACAACCTTACGCACTTCGGCGCATTTCCGGTGTACACATGTGCGGCGATGGACTCGACATCACTAAAAATGGCAGAGAGGTATTCGTACAGAGACTCTATATTCTCTATATTCTCCGATTACGACCAAATGTCTGCAATCATACTTTGCAAGCAAACAGGCGGCCATTTTGGTGCCAATATTATTAGTACCGAATCTGCAAATCAAACCCTGCCGCCAAATACCGAGCCTAATGCGGAAACAGGATAAAGGAAGATAACTTGGTCCCCTTAGGGTTTCAAAAGTCCATACACCACGCCCTTCTCTTTCCAATTTCACCTAATCGCCTAATTTCAATCAAATCCAACGGGACCTACTTTTTATGGTGGTTTCCGAACCACCTTTTTTGCCAACAACACGTGGCCAGTACCCAGACAAGTCACCGCCTGAAGTATACTGTATACCCATGCGGTCACCCATCCAAGCCCGGCCCACGTCCAACACTGTTTAACTTCGGTGATCGCACGGGAACCGGTGTTTGCAGCGAGGCTATGGTCGTTGACTTAATGCGGAAACAGATTAGCCCCATTAAACCAAACATTTTCTCCCTGAAACATTTCATACCAAATATGATATAATTACGATGATATTTACTTGTGTAATAGACAACCCCTGATAGCCAAATGGACTCCACCTGGAATGCGGTTATGCGGTTTTTCGGCACTGCACGTGGAGTCCATTTGGTGACTCGCCAGGGCGGCATCTTGTGGGGAAACGGAATCGAGCAGAGAGACGCATTCCAGGTGGAGTCCACTCGGTGGACTCCGCGTGAAGTCCACCCAGTGGACTCCACCTGGAATGCGGTTATGCGGTTTTTCGGCACTGCGCGTGGAAAGAGGCCACGCACACTCCACATTCCCTCCACCCGGTGCTCTGAGCGGCCTAAAACGGGGGTCTGGAACGATACAGCACTCCACGTGAACTCCACTCTCTGCTCTCTGCGTGCTCTGAGCCAAACTTGGCTATCAGGGAACTACACAAGTAAATTACACAAGTAAATATCATCGGAATTATATAATATTTGGTATAATTTGAATCAGAAAAATGCCACAAATATGGAACTTGAAGTTACATAAAAAAATAATGAAAAATAAGGAATAAGTAAGTATAATCAGTATAAATACGATTTCCAAATTGCCTTCTAGCATCCCGTCGTGTATAAGGCAAGGCCCGCTAGATAGCCTTACTGATGAGTCCTCTAGCGGGTCCAGGACGAAACACCTCTTTCCTTTTCTTTTCCATTGTAGCAATGATCGAGCTGCGCCGCAAATAAATAAATATTTCGAAAAATAAGGAAGTTGGAAATACTGATTAGGCGGTCTCACCGAGACACCCGAGCCGCATATCATATTTCTCGGCGATCGAGGTCTCTCGAGCTTCTTAGCCCCTCAAGGGGGTATACCCCGCAGTAGTGGGGATAGATCAGGGACTTTTATGGCTCAGACTTTTGAGACATTTATGCATAAAATACTGTACCACGTTAATTCCCCAACTGTAATATCTGTAGGCCCTACATTGGGTATTCGTCGTTGGCTCTACGTTGGGAATTCGTTGACAAATTTGGGATTTATCAACAGAACCACTCACCATTCTCCAACAAACTCCCAACCGTTGGCCATCGTTGGCCAACCGTAAATGCTACTAGGAATAGTTCCTTTGAGACTTTTGTTCGTCGCGATATGTACTGTAGAATACAATACAAAAAAAAAAACAATTTTGATGTTGGGATTCGATGTTTAGGTTAATTTTGTGGTTCATTTTTATAAGAAATCTCCACCTATCTAGAGGTGCAGAATCACGTTATAGTGGTCGCGACATATAATCATGATACACCCTGTACATCCTATGAACAGATCTTGTCCTGCGCTTGGCAAAGGCAGAACCCTATTCAATTGTGGGACTATGGTAGCGGGAAGCTGCTGGTCTCTCTGGAACCCGACAGCTACCCTTCCTTGCTCTATTGTGGGAAATACGTGACGAACATGTTCCTCGCATGCGGTGGCAGCGACCTCAATCTCTTCAGGGTGATTGACTTGAGATCTCACGCTGTAAGTATCCACGTTGATCTTCGATCTCGATCAGCTGCCGAATAAGCAACACTGGTCCGGTATCAGCTCGAAGCAAGCCTAGCTGACTGTATGATTGTCAAGGAACACGTTATTTGCTCGTCGATAGACTCTGGCGATGATCAGGAATTTAAAGGGAGGCACGTACAGCGTCGACATAGGCCCGGTAAACCCGAAGCATGCGAAGAAAACGAAAACGGCTGCCGTGATACCGCAAATCGCGTTCTGTGCTGGCAGACGCATCTTCGAGATAGATGCTCAACCTGGTTGACCATATTCGAAATATCGTATGTATTTATTTACATGTTGCTTGTGAATATTAAACGTTTCAACGTCTGCTGAAAACGTGTTCCCATCAATGTCCCTCCTGCAGCCGATCGAAAAACACTCCCAGTCAAAAAGATGGCACATGTGCGTTGTCTTCAATTTCCAGTGACAATTTTTATCTATTAAAATATAAAATTTACCTATTAGAGTACCCATTTCTTCACAATTTAGAGACTGTAATGAGCGACACGGAATTTTTTTTGGATTTTTCTGAAACCTAGAACAAGAAACCAGGCCTAGGAATAGAATGAAAAACCATATTGTTGACGGAGCGTTATTTTTTTGTTTGTTGTAAGACTATTACCAACACATTCGCGACATATAATTAAATTAAAATGACTTCGCACACGATACAATTTCGATTATATTTAGTCGTTTAATTCACGATGCAGTGGAACCTCTCTTGTCCGTACCAATCAGTGCGACAACAGTGTTCAGATAATAGAATAATTACCTAGCTACAGTGTTACAGTGCTTTATTGGTTTGTACTAGATTAAAGCTTTACTGATTTAGTAAATTGTATATGGAACACTTTAGATTCAACAATATACGTTCGAATATCGAGGTACTATTGAAGAGTTAATTGAACAAGCAAATATGTTGATGATTATGTTGAAATTGTAGAATGTTAATACATTAGAATGGAACAATTTGAGTGAAGAAAAAATAAAAAAATCTATATCTACAAAAATAATTGTTAGACTGTGGATTTTATGCACTTGTGAAATACCAAATTACAAAGATAGTAGAATTTAAGTACATTCAGTAGAATTAAGTACTCTGTTCAATTGCTTAAAATCATTAAAGAAAGATACACATTTTTTAACTTCTGCTTCTCGCTATAGAAAAGTTACAGTTTGCACGAAGATCCGTAGTCTTGTAATTGTATACACCTTATGAAAAATAAAATTGTCGGTAAAAATTCACATCCTACACAGAAAGTTGTTATGTCATCAAGAGATCCTAAAAGTGTGATTTGAATTTCTCATGTTATGCATATTTATTCTTTACGAACTTATTAGTACTATCTTCTTGGCTGGGAGTGTAAAATAAGAAGAACCGTCCCAAAGGACGAATCATTCGGATCGTTTTATTATCTTTCTGTTGCGAAGATGATTTCGCCGAAGATGCCACACTTCCAAGTATGTAGATATTTAGTTGACCGCGTCCCGTATGAATAATAAGAAAGAGAAAAATAAATAATCCCTCGTGATCCACAGAGTTTTCAAGCGCAAATCACAACATTGGCGAAGTAACATTTTTTTTATTCTAATATAATGTGTTACAGTTTAATAGCATTCGCTCTCAGGGATTGTTCTCGTTTCTCAAATACCTCGTCTGAGAGACAACAGCAGTTAGAATGAACGTATGAGAAAATTATTTGCAAAATTATCTCGGTAATAAAATATATTTCTACACACACAGTCATCGCGGTGCATCATATCAAAACGAGCCTCGCATTCATCATCATCCGGGGGGGTGGGGGGCTGTCGATGATTCGGGGGATGGAGTGAGGGGTATGAGGGGGCTAGGAGGAGTATAAAATTGGTCAACATGGCTTTCCGAACGCAAACAGAACGAGCGGTCCGATGATATGTCTGTAGACGACGACCTAGACACATATATATATTTTTTTGTTTAATTTTCTTGTTTTATTGTTTTGTGGGAACGCACAACAAGCGTTCCCAGCAGCGTTTTGTGGCTCATTGTGCTTGCTTGATGGTGTCACAATGCTCGAATCTTCGCCGAAGAATAGTCGTCACTGGTTGGTAAAAAAGCAGTACTGTCAACCGAATGGAAAATCAATCGGGTCGCACGACGATGCCGCGATCGTGGGTGGGTGGGTGGTTGGTTGGTGTGTGGGGGTGCAAAAGTGTTACGGTTTCTTTTTGATGATAATTTGATTGGTCGAACAGGGGTTAGAGCCCTCCAGCGAAATGGAGGGCGGTTTCGCTACCTTTTCTCTCTCATCTCGCATACATCTCGTGCACCATCCTAATCACATCATTTGCACTAAATCACTAATAGTTATAGCTTAAACGTTACGGTCGCTCCGAGGTCTATCTTTTCATCCCGTTTCAGTTTCTTTTCTTTGTATACAACATCATTCGCTCGGCGCCCTCGGCAATCACAACGAGACAAAAGGAGGAGCCAGCTTGGGCGTGACCTCGGACCTTTCGTTCACAGCCTGACCGAGCCGACGCTCCTCTCTCGCCTTCGAACGTCTTCAAGACTGGCTCCGCCTTTTTATTTTACGCTTTTTTCTCCGCTCTTTTTCTTTCTTTTAATTTGTTTACATGACGTCCTTCGTGAACCATCACGTTTGATTCCAAGCCCATTTAGGTCTCTGACGACATGTCGTAGGAATAACAGTTTCCGTGTCTTGAATGAATATATTGTACAACCTTAGGTTAGCGAAACTGAATGTACAGTATTTCTATGTAAATATCCAAAAGCATGTAAAATGCATGGATGGTGCAATAAATATTCTATTTATCTATCTATTTTTTCACTGCTCACAAAACTGATGCAATATAGAAACTTTCTGTATCATTCTCTTCTTTCGTTTCATTTCTTTCTTTCTTTCTTTTGTTACAAAGTTTTCGCCTCGTTCGCACGTGTTCAATTACCATTAACTAGCGCTAGCGGTGGAACAAAAGACTGATGATAATAATGTTTCCTATGACAATATTATCGTTTTCTATGATTCGTTCAACAGAAGCACACGCACAAAAAATGTAAAAGCGGAATTTTGCAGGTACTAGAGATCAACAATTGCCGCCCAGAAGACACGCACGTGTGAAAAGAGATACCGAATATGCGCGAATTTGCTAATTGCTTTAGTTACAGACATCGATTCACAGCGTAGACACAGGCTTTTAAATATAGGACTTCGTTCGTTTCAAATAACAACAATAGCAACAAATTTCGTTTCCAAGAATAAATATCGAAAAACGATCCCTTCGAAACAATGTGTTTACAAAATTGCACAAATTTTTCAGATGCTTCTCAGCACTCGATGCTCCACTGTTCCCATCCGATCGTCGAGTAAAAGCTATTGTTTGCCTTACTAAAAAGTATTATCAGCAGTCTTTCGTGTCACTGTTATTCAAAAAAATTACCATGAGTGATGATCTTACAGAGAGCAGTACGACAAGTTTGCAAATTGCATTTGTTTAAAGAAGTATCGAAAAAATAGGTGACCTGTCTTTATCTAATTATCGCGGAGTTTAGTACAAAGACTCTCGCGAGTAGCAACGAATCTTCTCACTACCGGTTCGCCAGTCAAAAAAAAAAAATGAAAATACAAAAACGACAAAGACAAGCTCGAAGCTCACAATGGACACTGAAGGTTCCTCGACGCTTGTGTAGAGTCTTTGTCGATGATTTCAGGCGAAGTAATCTCCATCTGTTCGCGATGGATTCAAGTTTTAAGCGCTAAAACGAGTTGCAGTTTACAATTTACAATTATAGTCGGCCAGAAACATCTCCACGCACCCTTTAGAATAGAATAATTTTTTAAAAATAGGCCCAAAATACTTGAGCCTTTTTCAGACGTTGAAAGAATCAGTTTGCTAGTTGATGTGTACAGAAATTTTATAGTGATTTGTTAACGACATGGCAGTATTCTTGTACCGTATAAAAAGTCATATCGTTTTGATGATTTGACAAGATGTTGAATGCTTTCAGACACAAATGACTCGAGATTAAACGATCCTAATAGTATCGGTATTGTAGTTATTGGATTCGTCTTTTTACGCTCCACAAAAATATTGAAGAATGGATCAGAATAAATGAAAAAAAAGTAGTTTGAGAAAAGATTCTTCCAAGTTCTCAAAGTAACTAGAGTAGCCCGGTTCACTTTGAAGAAAGTTACCGCGTATTAAACGGTGCACGTAGAGTTTTGTCAGCCAACCTGTGGCGAGAAGGTTCGTTGTTTCACACACGCTCGACAATGGTGGGAAGCGGACGCAAATCCCGGTCGATTAGTCGTCGAGTTCGAAGAGGACCATATCCCCGACTCGTTGGCATCAGTAGAGATCACACAGTTTCATCGTGGCCACGTCAACATACCTATGCATTCAGGTACGCGCGCTCAGATTCTCGACAGCGGTGGGAGAAGACCGTCAACATATCTCTCCCGTATTACATGGTGTTGTAAACCGGACTATTATGCCTAGGCCTGACCTGCAGCCTGGCAAGAGGATGCGTCCTGCCATGCTGTTGCTGTTTCTTGGTGACCGCAACAACGTTTGTCGAGGGCACCGGCGGTCTGCCAGGAGCTTCCGGTGGCTCAGTGAACAATGAGGACGACAGATTGATCGGCGCGGACCTTCTGCTGTATTCGACGCTGGCTTTCGACTTCCTGGAGTCTGGTTTCACCTCGTACTTGCCCACCAGGACGCGTACCGACCGATCCTCCTTGCTTTCCTGCGAGGACGCGGCCTGCTTCTCTTCTTCTTTGGTTTCGGACGGGGCCTGAATCTTGGATTCATTGTGCGGGATCACCGGCGACGAGGGCAGACTTCGGATCTTGACATCCGACTTGGTGGAGGATTTCGCCTCGAACTCCTTCTTGAGATTCTTCACGATGCCGGAGGTGCTTCGTGGGCACTCGGCCTCCGGCGAGTCGTCCACGGGCAGACAGCGCTTATTGTATATCGACTTGTTACTAAGGTTCTCGAGGACCATCTTGTGGTGCTTCACGGAAGGACACTGAGTGGTGTTGACGACGCACGGGCTGGAGGTCTCGCTCTCCGATCTGCAGGACCTCAACGCCGCCGGTAGGTCCGACTCCGAGGAGAGCGAGGACGGCTCCGGCGCGCTCGTCGACAGCCTCCCGACCTGACGGATCGACGGCGACGAGATGTCGATTCCCCTAATGGGACTCGGCGTGTTTCTAACAGTTACTTTTACATCGACCTTAAAATTAGTCTCTTGGCTAGGCGACGAGTCCCTGCTCCGCGAGGTTGGGGACCCTACCCGGTGCAACAGCACAGGATTATACGTCTCGTCCTCGACAGGCAGTCGGTCCTTGGTCTCGGGATCAGAGGTCTGGGTACACACCCGCTTCACCGTTCCGGAGGTCGTGTTCTCCTCTAATTTCTGTTTCGTGCGCTTCACCGTGCCCGGGTGCCAAGGTATCTCCTCTTTGTCGTAAGGAAACAAACCGCTAGAGCCAAGGGGGTCCGATGATCGCAAGTCATACGAGCCCCAGGAACTGTTCCTCGACGGCAGCGTCGCCCACGAACTGTGTACCGAATTATTGTCCAGGACCACAGCACTGTCGTAACTGTTCCATGAACTTTGCCGGCTCGGCGAGTCCCTCGTGACCGGCTCACCGTGCCTCTCTTCACGGTCGAACACTCTGTCTACCTGCGTGCTGAACGGGTCACCGTCTTTCCTCGCTTTCCGACCAGCCACCGTCGGACACATTGTCATTATCGCGACACAGTCACTTTCCGCACTCACTTCGTCGTTAGTCTTACTATCGTTACTACACGAATTGGTACACGTTGCATCGGACGATGCAGTCCAGACTAGACATTCACTATTGTTACCACTCTCCGTTTTCTTCGTCTCCTTCTCGCCAGGGTCCCACACGTCCTGCTTAGTCTCCGATGTTTGCTGCGCCAGGAGACCGTTCTCCTGTACACCCTGCATCATCGGGCTCTGCGCGCGAGGTTTATTGTCGCTGTCCGAAGTCGGGGAAGACGGTTTGCTACCCACACCCTCGAACTGGCTCGTCAGATTCAGCACCAGACCTCTCCTTTTCTGTCCTTGCGTCTCCAGCTTGCTTATTCGATTCTTCACGCTGGGTATGTCGGGCGACGGACTCGGCAAGTGGACAATTTTGTTCTGGGAAACGCTGTACGATTGACCGTTCCCGCAAGGCATCAGAACGTTACGAGCCTCCTGAGATATGTCCGACTTCTGGTTCGTCGAGCGCAGCAGATCCTCGCGAGTCACTTCCGTACTTCCTGTCTTGTCTATGCTTTCGAGCGACTGCGAGAGCGGAACTGCAACCAAAGTCATTGTGTTATGGTTTGGAAAGCGTACTGTGGATAATCTTAATAGTCTAGTCTAATTCTAGTCGAAAGGGAACTTTTTCGTTGACATCGGCGAGATTTCTCATCGTGCAATGTTGTTCATGAGGTGGCATGGACTACGTTGCATGACGAGCTATTTCGTTCGTGCCAACGAAGCAGTTAACAATCAGTGATGGCTTATTAAGTTGTGGTGTGCTTCCTAAAGTAGACTCGTTTTTCCAGGATTTGGATGAAAAAATGGGGTTTATTAGTAGTCAAAAGCGGTAGATAAAAGATCAATCAAGGCCGTGATCGCTCTCAAAGTCCTATTTTTATGTTTACGAGGCGTAATTTGCATTATTTGGAAGCACACAGCTGCGCATGTACTGTGGTGAGATGACAAGAAAGTCCTCGGGATAAGACTCTACTTTCCCCTGCTACGACGTGTTTCGTCACTGTCACGCATGTGTCCGGTACTGGCAGAGAGGGGGTAACTTTTCCCCTCAATTCGTGCTCCCTCTCCTCATCTGGCGATAGTGATATAAAGGACTTCTTTCCATCTCACCGCAATAGCTATTTTCATGAAGCTGCGACAACTACATGTTGCCGATTAATGCAAATTACGCCTCGTAACTACATTAATCTTTTAATTGCAATCTTCGATATGATTCTACCCCCTTAACTCATTGCAGCGTATCACGTTGAATATCGCGCTAATATGAAACACTTTTTTGCAAAAAAACTGTAGTCGAAAGTCATCGTTTGCTCGTGGACTTGTATGGCGAACATGCTCTTGCGAAAACACGGTGTTTCAAGTGGTTTCAACGCTTTAAAAGTGGCGATTTTCACATCAAAGAGCGGCCTGGACAGTCGAAAAAGTTTGAAGATGCATAATTGGAAGCGTTACTCGATCAAAACTCGTGTCAAACACAAGAAGAGCTTGCGGAATCAATCACCGAAAACAACTGATTCGTTTAAAGAGAGCATTGAAGGAAAAACGGCCAGAATGGGAGATCAGACACGAGACATTGATTTTCCAACATGACAATGCTCGGCCACATGTTGCTAAACCCGTTAAAAACTATTTGGAAAATAGCGGATGAGGAAGTTCTGCTCCACCCGCCATATAGTCCAGACTTGGTGCCTTTTGACTAACATTTGTTTCAGTCGATGCAGAATGCACTTTCCGGAATATGCTTCACTTCAGTCCAAAGCATCAAAAATTGGCTCGATTCGTTCTTTGATTCAAAAGATGACTGGTTTTTTGGGATGGCATCCACAAATTGCCAGAAAGATGGGGAAATGTTGTAACTTCGGATGGAATACTTCGAATAACAGAATTATACAAGATTTTCTTTAACAAAGGTTCAAATTTCCTAAAAAGAATTCCGGTTTTTAAGTTAAGGATTGTTAGCAATTGCATACCAGAAGGCAACATATTTTCTGTGGTGGTCAGATTCGGCGACCAACTCTTCGGTCTCTGGCTCGTTTTTTTCAGCTCGAGGCCCGAAACAGTTTGCAACCCACTCCCTGCGTTTCCCGACTTCTCCTCCTTTTTTAACTGGTCCTTCGTCGACGTGGGAGACTTTAGGTTCGTGTCCGACTTCGATCTCTGAAGTTTCTCCTTGTTCTTCATGGCGTCCAGGATGCCCTGGTAGGTCTCCAACTGCAGCAGGAAGCTGTTGTTAGGCTTGATGCAGTTCCGTTTCTCCTTGACGTGTTTCCAGGCTTGAGAGAAGTCCCAGTTGTACGCTTTCATCGCGTACGCGATCACCACCGAGGCGGACCTGGACACTCCCATCTTGCAGTGCACCAGCACCTTCGAACCCTCTTTCTTCGCCTTGGTGATGTACTTAAACGTGTCGTCCCAATGCTTCAACAGGTCCGTCTTCTCGTCGTCGTAGACTCGCACGTTCAAGTACGTGAACATTCCCGGAAAAAAGTTGTCGATCTCCCGGGTTACGTTCAGGATGTGCCTAACGCTGAAGAAGATGCAAAATATAGAATTACTTCAAGTGAATTTCAGAAAGGAAGATGGTCGACAATGTCCCCAAAACAAATTTAGTTAGGCTCGCCATAGGGCCCACAAAGAAATCAGCAATTTTAAGTTTCTAGAATTTTTTTACAAATCAATTTTGCAGTAAAAAATTTAGAAAAAATTCATAATTGTGTGTGCTATTCGATAGAATGTTCATGAACTTTTTCGTAATTTTTTGTTGAACAGAACAGCCTGTAACTACCCTTGTGGTAGGGGCACTGACTTGAAACTTTCCGCAAAGCAATCAAAATAAATCCCATCAATAATTAGGCTATTACCATGAAGTGACAAAAACCGAAGAAACTGTTTTAAACGAATATTTCGTTAATTTTTGTGGAGTTAATAAATTCGGCAAATACATAAGTAATTTGTTCAGACACATAAGCGTATTTCTCGACATAAATAGCTCGTGAGATTGGCATTGTAAATTTGGACATTTCATACGTAACGAGCCAATAATTATAGATTTTTATGTAATAGATCCGAGGACGATAAGACGAACGTACCCATTCTTTTGGAGCTCCTCCAAGTTGCTCGCATTCCACTCGCTTCCTAGATAAACATGGTCGAATATTTCAGTCGGCGCATCCATTTGACCCAGAATGGTCAGCATTTCCTGATCGATGAATGGCTTAAACTCCCCGAGATCCATATCGAGATCTTCCTCGAGACGACCTCGAATATACTTCGAGGTCACCTCGTCGAGGTCTACGGACATCATGATCTCCTTCAACGTCGACCGGATCACGCGTTCAGTCTCGTCCCTTTCTCTGGGCCTGTTACAAACAGAACAGAAATCATGTACTTGATCCTTGAAGTTATAGTGAATAAATCATTCTTACAGCATAAGATGACACAATATTTTTTCACTTACACCTTCATTTAGGTAAAATTTTCTGCATCCGACGCAAACTCTAGCAGCAGGGTAATTTTTTATTCTCTTTGGTACATTTATTAGGTATGCAGACTAATCTTTGTACAGGTCCAAATTAAAGCTACTCAACTTTGTCATACATGCATCAAATCACCCCTATTTATGAGTATTTACACAATTATAGCTATAGACTGCGGATTTTTATGGGTTCTGAAAATTTTCAAAAAATACCAGAATATACCCTTCGATAGAATTTAGAGAAACTTTGATATAATTCAGATTTAGAAAGGTTACTATTATTATCATTATTATTATTATTACTTTATTTCAGCCTTATAACTAAAAAATGTGACTTGGTTTACAGTATTCTAACTTTACAGATCTATCTCATTCTCACATTCAGTCCATATCTTCTCTCTCTTTCTCTTTTTCTTTGTCTCACGCATTCCTACTCTGATCTACTTTGTTCGTATCCTAATTATTGCATCCACAAAGGCTACTATACCACTGAATATAATATTTCATTTGGTTCCCTCTTCTGAAAAATTGCATAAACTTCCGCAGTTTAATAATGGCTATGGTTTTGCATTTCTTGCTTCCTCTCAATATCATAATACATTTTATGGGATCAAATGCTATATTTTTTAGTTTTCTCTTTATTTCTAAATATTTAAGAGATTGTTATAATGATTTTAACCCTCAATGTCAATTTTCCTATCGATATGTGTGTATGTATAGGGTGTACCTTATGTATAAGATTGCAAAATTGTCCCAAAAAATCATTTACAACATTATATAAAAAATTTTCTTGTATTTGAAGACTGTAGATATATGTAAAAAAATTACAAACTCAAGAAATGTTTTTCCATTACTTTATCAGGCCCATAAAAATTATTAAAATTTTTGACTGATAAGGTGTAAGGTCCCCTTACTGTGTTCTATGGAGCAAACACGATTATTTAATTCTCATGGTACACTCTGTATAAATGGATATTTGCACTATCTCCAAGAGTTATGTAGACCGAAACAGACATCAACTACTGGTCGGTAATCGACGACGAACAGACCACCATTCTCCGATAAAAACGTAAATTTCCGTAATGACAATAAAATCGACGATTTTATGCGACAATTTCGCAATAATGTATAAATGGAAACTAAATGGAAATAAGTGGACATATGTGGAAATAGTCATTCTCATTGGATAAGCATTACCGATTCACCATTACTAAAACTTATGAAAACATTTATAACGTTTAAATATCGCTTAGAAAAATTTACTGTATTTCTAAAAATCTGGGATCGAAATAGTGAGTGTTTAAAAAATTCTATTCGTCGAGAACTTCTTTAAAAAGTATTTTCGCGAAACAAATGTTTCAGGATTTATATAATAAAAGTTCGCTAAAAGTATATAATAAAACGTTTTCTAAAAAGCTACTATAACAGAAATTTAGTACACATATATATAAAACGTAGCCAGGGTAAATTCAAATTTTAAGTTGTCCCGAAAGTTTGGTTCGTTTTATAATTATAGTTTTTGAATCAAGTAAATGGTGTGATCAAAAATAGAAAATTTTAAAAATAACACAACGTTAATAAAAGTTGAACGCGTTTTTTTTATACATGCTTGTATTATTTAACAGCATCAAACTCATCGAAACAGAATGTTTGGGACAATACTTGTTTTTGTTATTTGTGCAAAGGAAAAATATTGTGTATGCCAGCATCACTAATGTATTCATTATTTCCTATATTAATTGTAATATGCCAAAGAAAGAGAATCTCATCAAACAAAGTTTTAAAATATTTTTTTTTAATACCTGTTTTTTAAATCTATTTTTAATTTCCATCAATCGCACAAGGGTGCTCGATCCAAACTAAAATTTTTACTTGTACGTGTTTTTATGTACCATATGCAATAATCCAGTTTTTAGAAAATTCCATAAATCTTTCGATTTTTGCCACAAAAATTGTAATTACTTGAACTTTTACATTTTTGAAAAATTATCTTAAGAATTCGGCTGCAAGGTGCAGCTGTTTATGTTATTTTCTAAATTTATATATTACTGAAAATATGCGTAGAGAAACAAGTTACGGGAAAAAATAATTTATGAGAGCATAAAGCGGTTGACATTACACGTCCTTGACATTTCCGAGGAAAAAACATTGCTATATGTGTAATCTTGTCGAAAGCAAACCACTTCCACTAGGAAACTGCTTCCGTTCGCTCGTATCGAATTTCACTATAAAATGTATTCTGCAATCTCAACTATTCGCAACCAGTTCTAGCCTGGCTGAAGTATGCGGACCCAACATGTGGATACAGAATTACTGTACGCAAGGCGAACAGTCGCAGAAACTCGAAATAATCGAAGGAGAGTAATAAACGTGTGCTTTGGTCGCTACCAATGTGATCGTCACGCTACAATCGAAATCTGAAACTATGTCATCGAACGTCAACTTTTGGCAAAACGTCAAGCTGAATTTGCGTCAACGACGGTTGTCGATTGCTTTTTGTTGTTTATACGGAACTGGCGAATCATGCTGATCGATCCTACACACAGTTTTGGATAGTTATTTACAAAAACTGTTTAGTAATATTCTTAGAATAATTTACTGTGTGTAAATTGTAATGAATTTGTGTGTAAAATATGATTTTTAATATTTTTGGATGTTTTGGTTTAAATTATATTCATGTCACTATTTATATTTATGTTGCAGATGAACTTACGAAAACGATATTGTGAACGGTGAGCATGGTTAATTTTATTTTCAATTGTAAGTATATTTTAAATATTGCGTATCTTATTTATATACCTAGTTTTTAAAACAAATATGTAAATGTAGAATTTAGTTTGAAATATGTTTCAAATAGTACAAATTTATTTGGAAACATTTCTGTTTATTGTTCATTAAAAATCGTTAGTGATATTTGGAAAAATTATTTTATCTATTGATGTAACTTTGATATCCTTGATACAGGTTTTGCACTTCAAATTCACCCTTTTACAAATAAAGCATGTTTAGTAAGGAAAAATTACATTAAGAAAACCAAAATTTTATTTATAGCAAAGGTGTACATATATACGTGTAAATATGTATATTCATTGTAAACATTTTCTGATTAGTAAATTTAAAAAATGAAAATACATATTTTATTTATTGAAGTGAATCGAGTATCGAAGTCTTATGTTTCCCTTACAGTAATGACATTGTTCGCGTGTATATAAATATATACAGGGTGTTCCAATAATTCCCTCAGCATCCGGAAATGGGAGGATGCTGAGATTATTTCAAGCAAGATTTTCCTTTACGAAAATGTCATCCGAGGCTTCGTTAAGGAGTTATTAACGAAAAACACGGACCAATCCAGAGCGCGACCTACATGTGTTGGTGTTCAACGACGTTCGGCTGTCGGTGTGCCGCGACCAACACATGTAGGTCGCGCTCTGGATTGGTCCGTGTTTTTCGTTAATAACTCTTGCTTGAAAATCTTGCTTGAAATGATCTCAGCATCCTCCCATTTCCGGATGCTGAGGGAATTTCGGGACACCCTGTATATATAAAATTTAATCTATATAAATAAATAATTAATTTTAAATATGTACAAATTAATGGGTGCAATTGATTTGCAAAAGGGTGAATCTGACATAGAAAAGGGTGAATTTACAGTGCAAAACCTGTATCAATTAGTAGACGGGATTTTGTGTATTTATGATACAAATGAGTAGACAAAATACAAAATAAAATTTAATGAATTTGGCTGTTGTGTTATTTTTATCTTATAATTATTATAAAATGAAATAAATGTCTATGTAGCTTCTGTGTCTTGCACCGAATGCAGACCTCTTTTACTGTGCAGAAAAATCCGCAGTCTACTAATGAACGCCAATTTGTTGATAAGATTATTAAAATATATTATGTATATATTTTTCATTCACAGAGAAAAAAGCGAGCTAATAAAGATTCTAAAAAAGCCTTTTAGTTTATAGTCGATTCCATTTCATCACATGTAAATATGTTTTCAAAAATGCGCATTTACATAAACTTCCGCAATCTCGTTCTATTGATAACGAGGCAATCAAAGCTTATTAAGAAGAGGAGGAAACTCTGTGATTAGTCAAACCAGTTTCTAGAAACCTGTGTAACTGCGGATTTTACGTGGACAGACGAGCGAGCGATTAAAAAAGTAAATTATCGTAATAACTAGATCGTGGATTTGCTCCGATCACGTGATCGCGAGTCCAAAGCTCGACAGACTGAAATGTTTAACAAAATTCGACAACGTTCTCGTTTCCTTTGGCGCCTATTTCTGCAGATTAGTCTCCATAAATATCTACATTTGCGCAAACATTCGCGATTTGGAAGTAGTATAAGGGGTCACCTGCGTGATTAACATATTTATTAAGTACAGTAGGACCCGTTAAAAACAAATATGCGTTTAAATATTTGTTTATGAATAAACGATAAATATTATGAAGGGAAATAAATTTTCAGAAATAAATTTATTTTGGAATATAATTTTAATTATATCCCTCGTCCTACTGCATGCAACATTTTTTTGTGAGAAATCCAAAAGGTATTTCTTACAATCCAAAAAGTATTTCAACACTGAAGTATCGAGAAATTGTTGATATTTGAGATGTGATAATTCCGTTTAAAAAAATTGTACAACAATGTTCTTGGACCAGAATCGCTAGATAAGGGCAACAAGTGACCTCTATCTATCATTAGCCACGTGACCGGACCGCGGCGGAAGCGTGAGGAATAGCGTCGTAGAAGGGGAAGCTAGAGTGGGGACACAAGTCTTAACCACTTCGCTACCACGGACGTGTTATCACCAGGCTTGTGCGAGAACCCGAAATCTCGGGAAACCCGACGCTCAGGACGGGTCGGGAAATCTCGGCCGAGACGGGTCGGGTTCCCGAAA
>CM052336.1:26963715-26995405 GCA_028455595.1 Lasioglossum vierecki | reverse complement strand
TTTACGGGTCTTACTCGCCTATGGCTCTTCGAAACGTGATCCCAAGAAGGAGAGAGCACTCTTGGGATCACGTTTCGAAGAGCCATAGGCGAGTAAGACCCGTAAACGCTTCGGAATCCCGAAGAGTTTCGGGAACCCGAAGAGTTTCGGGATCCCGAACGGTTTCGAGGCCCCGAAAGAGTTTCGGGGTCCCGAAGAATTTCGGGAACCCGAAACGTATCGTACTTTCGGGAACCCGACCCGTCTCGGCCGAGATTTCCCGACCCGTCCCGAACCCGAGAAATCCGGGTTCTAGCACAAGCCTGGAATCAAGTCGTCCAACCTGGGACAACTTGCTAGGGTTTACTGTACATATAAAAACGCGTTTCATTTACATTTTCCTATTTGCGATATCGAATCAAACTCGACAATGGAGTGGTAAGGGTTAATATTAGATTATCATGCATTAATTTCAAGATACACAAACCACATAGACATTAACAATCTTTTCTCAGCTAATAATTGGAGTTGTAAATAGCTCATCAGCATTTCTAAATTATTCAAATATTATTTCGCATTGAATCTACTAATGTTTGTTATAAATAGATATATCAAATCCGTAGTCTAGCAGAAGGTTTTAAATCTCGTGAACATCGTGTGCTGCAAAACATGAATTCGCGATCGCCAGGCACACGTGTTTGCCAGTGGGACACGCGTCGGAGCAAGGCTGTCATTCGCAGAACGAGAATAAAATTTGCGAAACGTCAGTCAGGACTCACTTGGTGCGTACGCTGTCCGGTGACGGTGGTCTTCGGGATTCCAGATTGTCCATAGCATTCCACTCGTTGAGACATGAGCGATCGCTCTCGATTCGTTCTTCATAGTAACTGACCCAGTCGTGTGACAGGCCACCCAGGAAGTAGTTCTGTTCGCGCGCCTTACTCGAAACCTTGTGCAACGTCTGCAAGGCCGACCTGAAACAAAATTCGGCACGTCGACTGTTAACCAAGAACGAACGAATATACAGAAGCCGAGCGCCAGGTTTCTTGTATGGCAAACTACATTTCACCTTCGACGGTGAAACTGCAGAGCAGCTACCAACCCTCCGATCTCGATGATTTCTCGACATGTTATTATTATTATTTATTTTATACGGACTGATGTCTTTTTATACAATTGTATACAGACCGTACAAAATTAACAAGGAGAGTGCAAGGACGTTGTCACACCGATTTAGTTGAGACTCTGTATACTTATAGATCTCGCTCTCCCATTTACGAATATATACCATTATAGACGCTAACACTCAATAGTTTTTCAGATATATAAATTAGAAAAGCGAGATGAATACAAAAAGTTTAAGATAGTATCGTATGCTCAATCAATATTTTAATTCCAGAGCAGAAGTTTTAATTTTTTTAATATAATTGTTTAGGTTGCCAAGATTTTTAATTTCTTTCTAATGATCCTATAGATCTTCCTCTTTTTGATTTGTACTAATACATATCATCTCTCTCATTTTAATCAGGATGTAATTAATTATGATTTAATTATAATTTCTTTAATTCAATTGTTTTGGGTTGCTAAGCTTTCTAGTTTCTTTCTAATGATTCTATAGATTTCTTTTTAAGTGAACCAAATCACATTTCTTAGCTGTAAGGCTGAAATAAAGCAAATTCCATTCTATTGTATCGATTCCTCTTTTTAATTTGTACTAATCCAATCCTCTCATCTTTTTAATCATAAAAACGAGATTCTTTCACACCCGAAGCTTGTCGACGGTCTCGTAAATCGGAAATTTAGTTTTCGAATGCTTTTTGGATCCACGGTAATGCTTTCACAGGAACAGCTAGAAGAGTTCTCAAGCTAATGGGGTAAAACAATTAAGTCGGTTTTCGAACGAAGCTTGGATAACATTCGTGCTGTAGCACCTCTAGGATCGTACGGCCCTAAATCAAACGCTCGAGTGTTTCGCAAACATTGCGACACTGCCTACGAAACAGGACTGCAGGATCTACCTAGTAAATGAATGTAAAGATGAACTTTCATCGCAGGTGTGCGAAAATGCTTCGCCAAGGACGGAGCAGTTCGACCTGCTTCGAAGTCACCATTACTCATCCAATTTTTCACTGCTTTTGCCGGCTGCAAATTTACCGAAAGAGTAGTCACTCTGACATTTGCGGACTTCAACGCTAGATTTCCATTTCAACGGTGACCATTACACATCACATTATAAAAAGAAGAGGAATTTATTGTAATATAAATTCGATCGTCAATGTCTCCTTTCATTCGCCAACAAAATTAACGATTATAATCAATCAATTGTTAAGTGGTTTTATTTAAACACAATTTTCTATAAATATTAAGTAATTTCAATCGTAAATTGCTGTAAGCAAAAATTAATGATATCGGCGTAGAGGTTCGATCAATTGTTAGAATCTATGCGCCGATATCATTAATTTTTTTTGCTTCAAGCAATTTACGATCGATATTATTTAATATTTATCCATGGAGGGCAAAACTTTTATAACATACACAAGTTTTTATACGTCATTGAGAGGACACTTTGATCTTGAAACGGTGAAATCTATGCAGGAATGGTCTAACACAAATTCCATTGCCAAGGTAATAAACAGAAAACTCTTTTTGCTAAAATGTAGAACATACAATTTAATTCCAAATTTCAATAAAAAATAACAATTGATCGAACCTATGCGCCGATATCATTAATTTTTGCTTAAAACAATTATTTATATTTGCAACTAACTTCTCGAAATTAAAACATATTTCAACAAATATATTTTATAGAAAAACATATAATTTGAACTCAAATATATATTTTAACTCAACATTTATGGAGTATTTCAACGATTTTTATTATAATACAGTAACTCTACGTCTCTACGAAGAAAATCTTCTCCGCGGTTTTGTTAACAAATTGTTAACGAAAAACGCAGACCAATCAGAGTGGCGCTACTGAACTCTGATTGGCCCGTGTTTCTCGTTAATAATTACTTATCCAATCCGCGGAGAACATTTCCGTAAAGGAAAAAGTCACTTCAAACGACTTCAAGAATCATCCCTTTCAAGGTTCTTCTACATTTTTGAGAAACTCTATATATTGCATGATCAAACGATTAGTACAATATTTCTGGTACACCCTCATAGTACTAAGTTCTGTAGTTTTATTAACAAATAAGATATTTAACATTAAAGTTCTAATTTATTAAGTTGCCCCACAACAGGAGAGAAAGTTCTGCTTCGTCCAACAACAAACAAATGAAAAAATTTAAGAAATCTATTACAATAATTTAATTTTAAGGTCAGACTATTTTAAAATATAATAAAGGCAATAAATTTTCCGTTAAAGATGAGAATATCTTCTACGTCATTCTATATCATTTTATATATTTACATTTATATATATTTACAATTTATGTATTTTATTTTCTTCAAAATTGGAACTTATAGCCCCGATCTGCCGTATGCAGAAGATTACGAAAGAATTCATAAGACATGTTGGAATAAAGTACCGGCATCCTTTCAATTAGCAACTTGTTTTTCATTTATTCTGTCACTTGCGATGGTAACTCCTAATAAGCCTACGCGTATCGTGTAGGAGACGAGAAAAAAATTGCGGCTCTGAATCCGTCGAACGTAAAATTATATTTAGCCTCCATCAGGTACGCTTAAGAGCAAGTTTATTTTTATCGCTATCTTCAGACACTAACCGATGCTCTTAGATCGTGGATAGATCATTTTCATCCACTTTTACGACGCGATTAGATTAAACCGGCACCGGCATTTCTCGATTTTCAACCGGTGCAGTGCGGCTTGTTGACGGAATACGCCGATGTATTCCTTCTTTTCTTTGTCAATCGACGAGTTCTCGGCGAGTTTTGCCCAACGTGCCACGATCGTCGCTGTTGTAGACATACTCGTATTTATAATTAAACATTTACGTAACGCGTACACACTCGACCAATACCGATACTATCGATACCCTTGCCGAACACTCGCCGCTGCCAAATCCTTCAGGCGTCTACTTAACACCTTAACCTTTCATTAATTCCGTGGGGTCATTACAATTTAAAAATTTTCACGTATATTTACGTTCACCTCGATCAGAATTGCAAAAAGCTGGGTATTGTACGTTATTAACACTAAACCGACCACCACCATCGGTCAAAATGACCGGATGCAGACTTTTTAATTTACAATTATTGAAATAATAGAAATGATTTGATGAGAAATGATTGTGTAGATATCTTTAGTAGAGCACGTATTGCAATAGGAGCCGCACAAAGTCTAAATAAAATCAATCTTGTCATTTTTACAAGGGAACATGTACACCAGTTACTTTTAAGTTTCTGTAGATTTAGCATTATTAACTGATTACCAAACTAAAATTGATTTTATAAGAATTGAATGTATAAATATCTTTAGTAGAGCACGTATTATATTAGGAGCTGCACAAAGACTAAATAAAATCAATCTTGTCATTTTTACAAGGGAACATGTACACCAGCTACTTTTAAGTTTCTGTAGATTTAGCATTATTAACTGATTACCAAACTAAAATTGATTTTATAAGAATTAAATGTATAAATATCTTTAGTAGAGCACGTATTATATTAGGAGCTGCACAAAGACTAAATAAAATCAATCTTGTCATTTTTACAAGGGAACATGTACGAATTGCTTCTAAGACTCGATAGGTTTAGTATTAACACGAGGTTTACGTGGAAAGGGCGGGTTCTAAATGTTTTAATTTATAATTATTGTAAAGATGCATTTATAGGAAATTTATTCGATACATTTATTTCTTAGAATATTATTATGATAAAAACAGCTAAAAGTGACTGAATATATCCTTCCTACTTTTATCAAATAATCTAAATGCCCACTTTTAGCGCTCTGTAATGTATTACTAGACAACGTATTTTATGCATTTAAAACAAAAATGAGTAGGCGCAATTCGACACAGCGAGAACAATAGAAGAATTTAAATTTTAGACTGTTTATTAAGATAGATTCCATAATAGAAAAGCTTTGTTATGACTGATTCATAACGATAAATTATATGCATGTGCATAGTTACATAATATTATCAACTGTTATGTGCTACATGACTACGATCAAGTGGATTTCTCCACTGTGCATACTTCTATGAAAGAAACAAGCTTTATTATAAACTTTCTCTTCTTTCCTGACCGTAGTTGTAATTATATAATCCATAATAGGTAAGGAAACGTACAAAATACTTAGACCATCGTAAACTGTTTAAGTTGAATTATGTTTCATCAGACAAAATCTTTTTCTACAACCAAAATAATTTTATACTCTCATAAAAATATTAATTTTTACGAACAATTAAAAGAACGAGGGCGATTAGCCTGAGATTTCAAATAAAAATAGAAATTAATTTTCCATGATTCTTTCTCTTTCTTAGTAGCAAAATATATATTACATTAAAATTCTTCCTCGGGAAATTTTCTAATTGTCTAGCCATCACAAAATCAACAATGTTGGGTGGTGAGGGACCTAACGATATCAATTAAGGGTTAGAAGAAAAATGTTCCATGATTATAGTACTTTACCTCGTAGCCCTGGCAATGCCAGTGAAAACTATGTTCCTCTTTCGCAGGTTTTCCAGCATCCACAAAATCACTGACAAGACAAAAAAGATCGTCACATGCACCGAAGCACGTGTCACCATGATTCTTCTTGGCCTTGAGACTCGCTTCCGTCAAGGTTTTTAGAATGCCCTAGCAAAGGAATACTTCTCGCAGCTCAAGCTGACTTCAGGATTTAGACACAATCGAGGTCGTTTCACCGCTCAGACTTTTTAAATAATTCGACAATTTCGAAACATGAACAATTTGTTGCTAGTTCCTGTTGCGTTTCACACTTTTCATAGTAAAACCGATCCTTGATTTTCCTTTTAAATCAACCACGGGAACTAGAAGATTTTCGAAATTTTTAAATATAGCAGAGCCTCAGAATTTTTAAAGGAGAAACTCAATCTCTAATCTTTTCAATCATTAAATTTAGGAAATTGCGAATCTACTACTATGGCATAAAATGAATGACCTTGCTATAACAATTATTCACACAATGAAAGTGAAATTAGCGGAAAATAAGTAACCGGTCTTATCAACAATAACATTTGCATGCTAAACTCAGTTGAAGAAATCTATTATTTTTATCAAATATATTGACAACAATAGCAATGCTATTTTTTAAATTGAACACTAGGTTCCGGAAATTCTCACAAGTTCACGTTTCAATAGATTTAAAGAAACTGGAATGCGAGAAATTTTGGTAATTTCATAGACTCTTCCAATAGTTTCAAAATAAAATGAAAGTGTATGAAATGCTGCTCGGACATTTGTTCATTTTCTCACAATTTTACACACTATTTTTTTCATTAAACACTTTTATAATACGCTTTTATAATATGCTATAGTATGAAATTCGATAGAATTAAGTACGATTTTTATTTGTCCCGGATCTACGAAGAGTTGTTCCCATGAAAAAATAGGATTTTATTTCATTCCACTTCCTTAAAATTTGTCTATTAAAACTGGAAATTGCAGAAACATCCGCAGTTTGTTATAGCATACACTCCGTAGTTTCAAGAAAAGACACGTTAGAATACACTATACTCGGAAACCAAACGTCCAGGTAGTAAAACGTCCATTTATTAGAATACTAGAAGGCTCTGCTACACACGTGTACACACCCACGTTCATAAATATTAGAACACCGACGAAGATGGACATTTTATCTAAGCCAATTCTACAAAATAAAAATGGCATAAAAATGAATTTTCTCTTTTAATATTCTCAATGTCTCTAAAAAAATAATATAACGACACGTTTAAATTCTTCTAATGCCTCCACAGTTTCCTATTTTATTCATTCAGTTTTGTCATAAACGCATAAAATCGAAATTCAAAAATTCGAACGCAAAAAATTTCAAACTATTCAAACGTTTCTTTCGACATTTCACAGGTTCTGTAAAAAGCTAAAATTTTCAAAACCTCGACATCCCTCCCTCGTCAACACAATTGGAATATCTTTGTAAAAAAGTTTCACAAGAGCAACCAAACTCTAACGTTAACTAGTTTCTGCGTCGGTCATCTTTTAAAAATAACAAGACCACATTTACCACGACAATGCACGAGATTTCCACAAAATACGTGTGAATAAATAAACGTGCCCGGTAGGTGTCCTCAAAAACATCTTTAGAATCCCAACCGTGAAATGGCAGATTGAAAATCCGTTAATTGGATGGTAGTGTTGAAGAATGCAACTTGTTCACTTCCTAGTCCGAATATTTATAAAAGAAGGTGTGCTACACGTAGAAGGAATTACCGAAGCGTGCGCGAAAATGATTTGGATCACTTCATAAACAGATCACGGGTATCTCCACAGCGATCGAAGTTCAAAGATCAAATAATCCGAAGCACAAAAACCGCGTACCACTGTCACCATCACTATGTAAAATCCGTGTTCCTCGGCAGCGTGGTACGTCGAGATGGCACGCTCAAATATTTGTCGAGGAATGAGCACGAGCGTACACGGGCGTCGTATGATATTCACCGATGAACGGGTTTTTCTTAGCGCGGCCACGTTCAGTCGACTGGCAAATACTCTGATTCGATCGTAGGATCTGGCAAATGAGAATAGCGTGCGTAGGACAGACGGCTGCCGGTGGTGGGGCGATGACAAGCGACCAAGTCCAGCCATATTTAGTTTTGATGGACCGACCTTTTCTTCGCCTTTTTATTACCACACGCTTATATTATTTATTTATTGCATTAAACCAAGTGGCTTACATTAAACAGGTTTACATTGTGTTTCTAAATTCTAATGGAGCATTGTTTAAGGAAATTATAAATTATTTTCAGCATTTATATAGCTTGCCGTGTTGTTTGTTGTATGCACGAAATCTTTTAATCGAATTTTAAACCACTTCCCGATGAGCTAGAGACTTGAAACTTTGAACATGCAATATTAAAAATTTGTTTAAACTGTGCGTTTAGGAGATGAAAAAAATCTCAGCGCGCGCGCGCGCAGAGAATCTTAGTATAGGTATCAGTGTCGGTAGTACGACCAGTATTTCGTGATACTGGAATATACCTTTAGTAATATATTCCGTTCTATTTTTAAAAAAACTAAAAAGTAGAAAATATAAAGATATATAGAAAAACTTTTAAAAACCATGATTACATTAAAATATACAGAAAAGGAGAAAATAATTTTTTTCGATATTAGTGACTAATATTACGTTAATACAGTTTAGCGCTCCACGCTTTTATTTATAGTCACTAATATCTAAAAAAAAAAATATTTTCTACTTTTTAGTGCATTTTTATATAAACGTGGTTTTTGAAAAGTTTTTTTTATATATTTTTTTCATTTTGTTTCGCTTTCCATCGTTCCACGTGCGCACGTGGAAAACCAGTCCCGCGAGTGGAACCGTAAACGCGAGGCGAGAGGGTGACCTTTTAGAAGAAAGTAGATCTTGACCTGGGCGAAGTTTTATAGGTCCGTCAGAGAGTACAGTGCCGGCCAAAATGGTAGGACATTTGAACACGTTCAGATGTCCCATATACGCTCCGCGGCAATACAAAACTAAAGTGAGTCACATCATATTCGGACCAGTGTCGCCGGATTAAGACTTGTCTCCCACTCTCTACCCTTCCCCTTCTACGACGTTATTCTCCCATTTTCCAACGACAAGCAACCCCACGCTTCCGCTACCTGGCGTCACGTGACGTATGCGCGTGCCCTATTCGCGTTGCGTTCGCGTCTGCGTCGTGACTGTACTCCCCTCAATTCCCTCAATTTCCCTTTGCACTCCGAATTATTTTTCAATTTTCTTGCCAACAACTCCCTACTATTTTAAGTGTTTCATTTGAGATTTACTCGAAAGCACAATTCCTTGACTGCTACTTATTTTAAACAATTTTGTTTACCAATTATATTAACCCTCATCCGTCCCTCATTTCACGAACTAAATCTGTCCCTCGGTGTCAAATGGACACAGTCAGGCTTGTGCGAGAACCCGGATTTCTCGGGTTCGGGACGGGTCGGGAAATCTCGGCCGAGATTTCCCGACCCGTCCTGAGCGTCGGGTTTCCCGAGATTTCGCGTTCTCGCACAGTCATACAAATTTAAAAAAGTCCATGTTTTTTTAACCAAATACATAAGTGAACATTTACATGTTACGTTTTTTGGTTATGTGTTCCGCATTAAACAAATGTATTTACAAATAACAGAACAGTATAATTTATTTCGGGAAAACTGTGTCAACTTGACACGAGGAACGGATGACGGGTAAATATTACACAAACTTTGTTGTAATTTGTATTTGTGAAACTTACATTTGTTTTTAACTGAAAAATAAGAGAATTAAATACATAAAGGAAGAAACAAATGCATATAAAAACCAATTTTATTTGCATTTCTCTTTCTCTGATGTCGAGTCGCCCTCGACAAAGGAGTGCAAAGAGTTAAGAGGAGAATAACTTTTTAAATAGTGAATCGTACGTCGTGGAATAATAAATTTATAAAAATAATATATATACATAAATTTGTGTAAATTATTTAAATTAAATAGAATTTGATATTTTATATTAAAATATTATAAGTTTTATATAAAATTTGAGAAATTTATAAATATAAATATATATATATATATTTTTGTTATATATTTATCAATTTATTTTGTCGAGAAGCCAGAACAATTAGTTTGCTGACGTGAAACATGATTTAGGACAGATTTTAATTGGTCGGAATTACACAGAAGATACTAAATGTTGCATTTTACACATTTTTTATGTCGGCCTATGTTGAAATTTCAAAATACCTTTCGGAGATCTGTGTCAATTATTATCCTCAAAGTTTCATCTAAATCAAGGGATGCTAAACAATACAGGGATGAATTTCACCTGAAGAAACCAGAGATTTCAAACTTCTTTTTATGTAATCCTGTAAACTTTGGCGAGAGAATGTCGAAAAATCAACATTTAATCTAGCGGTGGCGCTTACTGCATGCCAACATGGCGGCGCGATTATCTGGAAAAAACGGTGAAAATTGCTGAACTTTAAATACGCGTAACTTTTGAACCCGTGAATACCTAAGATTAAAACTTGGATCTCGGTATTTTTACGTAAAAATCTACAGGATTATGTTCAAGTAATCTAGCAATTTTTAGTTTTCTCAGATGAAGTCTTATAGTTTTGTTGCGAGTTGTACAGAGTGGTTCACCGAAAGTATTACAAGTCGATGTCTTTGAACCTATTGAAGATATCGAAGACATTACATTGCAGGTTTCGACGGGACCTAATATATTATATAATAAACAATTTTTTAAACGAAATGTGAAGTTAATTTTTATGAGTTTTCATAGTCTCCACTCATTCTTGTTTGATGGAACAGCTACGAAAAGATTGTGTATCAATTTTTAGGTGGATATGAAGGAGACGCTTCAGTCTTCAAGACTATGGAATAGTGTCACGAGAAACTTTCTTTTTAAATTTATTTAATGATGCTTTAACATCTAAGGTCATTAGCAACACGGTACATTTTCTTACAATATTTTGTGCATCTTAGTATCTTTAATAATATATTGGGCAAGAGAGACCGACAACGTGTTCCTCAGAACCTAACAGAATGGGTAAAGATCTTAATTATTATTAATATCATAATAAAGATATTAATGATTTTTACGAATGTTTCAGTCTGTATCTTCATAACTGATATCCACGTAGAAGCTCGACAACTATTGGCAGATCATTCTTATTGCTTGTGAACAAGAAGGCTGACTAATGCGGACACCGTTACATGCCCATTTTTTTTATGAAAGTGAGGTGTCATCTCTGTCCCATGACGAAATTTCTTCGAAGTTTATTTTCGATCTCGTGAAGCGCTATAAGCTGTGATCATCTTGAATTATCTTGAAAATGATATTCGAATCGTGTCGCATTTGTATTTAAATAAATGATTTAATAACTTCAATATTATATTGAATTAAAAATGGAACTAAATTGACAGAAAATATAGTAAAATATTAAAGCTGCGCATGCAACATTTATTTATAAATGTTTTAAGTGTGTAACATGGTTCAAGCACGGATATTTGTTTAAGTAGTGTAAAAAGTTATTCCTATGGATGTAACTTTATAAATATTATTGCTTATCCTTCCCTGCCATTTGCGCTGTGTAAGTAATTGTTATATCGACTGCTTTTGTTTTATTTTTAAAATTAGAAAGATATATTATTTTACATATGTAAAAGCTTGACACGCAAAATATATAAATTCCTATAGCGAAATGCGTTGAAATCCATTTTTTTTAAGTTCAAGATGTTTAAATATATACATGTACAATGATCTTGAATTTTTATTACCTCGTATAAAGCAATCTACATTTGATTTGTAAATCTTTATTCTCGCTATTAGAATTTGTCTATTAGACCAAAGGTGTAAAAATCCGTGAAAGGTTTAATCTTCTTTACGTCGTTATATTTTTTTACATTGTCAGATTAAGTGATGTTAGTAGGGGTGAATAAAAGATGATAATAACATAACTTTGTCCTCCATTTTCAAGCTGTATTCAGCACATACAAATAGTTAATACAGACATAGTAAAATGGATCAAATTGCACAGTGATTCTTCAATTAAAGAAAATGCACGATAATTACCTATTTTTGGTGCCTTGAAAGGCGAATACTCCTTTAAGTGGTTACGTCTTCCTATGGGGCTCAAAAATATGCATCTTTAAACAATTCATATATAAAACTGTATGAATTTTGGATATGACTGTGCATATGTCTTGATATTCATAATTATGCTTATACAACGTGAGTTTAAAAGCACAAAATACTGAAACAAATATCGAATTAATAATTCCAATTCGTATACAGATGTGTATGTGTCCAAACTTCAAATAAAATTAGTCTGGAAGAACTACATTATTTTTCATTTATAAAGTCATTTTAAATTTACCCAGCTCTAACTGTTATCTTCAACAAAATATGAAACTTGTGATTTCGAACATTGACGACGTGCATAAAATTAATTTTCTATACTTAAGATACGAGATCATGGTCGCCACACATATGTCATGGCCGATAGTGAGCGTGTGAAACGCTGACAGCTTTGTCAATCGTCGAGAAAATATTCTCGAGACAGTACTTGGGCGAAATATCTAAATTGAAAAATCGAGAAAGTCTGCGGGATAGAGAAGGGTGAGGACATCGATTTTCTTGAATCATCCAGTGTGATGATCTGCGCGCGTATCTACTGATCGCGGCAGCACATCTTGCTAGTGGTTATTCTTCGAAGCAGAACGGAGGTGCGTGTACAATTCCTTGTATCCTCGAACACGTTCTACGTTGTAGTCACAACAGTGAAAGGAATGGAAACGATTATACTTTTAGCATTCGCGAGAGCGCGGCGGGAACAACTAGTGACATCAACAGTGTCTGGTTGGAGCATTAACTACCGTTGATAACGATCTCACCGACACCTGTGTGACGCTGCTCTAGGGTCGCTGCTGACCAGGATACTGTGTTAACGACTGTGTAAATGCGCTCCTGCGCTCCACATTTTTCTACGCTCTCGTTTCGCGCCGAAAACTCACTGTGCTCACAAGCAGGCTTGTGCGAGAACCCGAAATCTCGGGAAACCCGACGCTCAGGACGGGTCGGGAAATCTCGGCCGAGACGGGTCGGGTTCCCGAAAGTGCGATACGTTTCGGGTTCCCGAAATTCTTCGAGGGAGAGAGCACTCTTGGGATCACGTTTCGAAGAGCCATAGGCGAGTAAGACCCGAAACGCTTCGGAATCCAGAAGAGTTTCGGGAACCCGAAGAGTTTCGGGATCCCGAACGGATTCGAGGCCCCGAAAGAGTTTCGGGGTCCCGAAGAATTTCGGGAACCCGAAACGTATCGCACTTTCGAGAACCCGACCCGTCCCGAACCCGAGAAATCCGGGTTCTCGCACAAGCCTGCTCACAAGGAGAGTGCCAGGACGTTGTCACACCGATTTAGTTGAGACTCTGTATACTTATAGATCTCGATTTCCCATTTACGAATATACAGAGTGTCCTAAAATTCGTGTACTTCCCGGAAATGGGAGGTTCCTTGGGTCACTTGAAGCGACATTTTCCTTTACAAAAATGACGCCAGCGGCTTTGTTTAGGAGTTATTAACAAAAAAACATAGACCAATCAGAGCGCGGCTAGAGCAAACGGAGTCCGACTCAGCGACAGGTCCCGCTTAGCGTGGCGGCGCCATTGGCCGAGCCAGAATCAATCCGTTGTAGCCGCGCTCTGATTGGTCAGTGTTTTTTGTTAATAACTTAATAACTTGTTTCAAATGACCCCAGAAATCACCATCTTTAAGGAAATAAAACATTTTGGGACACCCTGTAAATACAAAGAGTAAGCTGAATCTTTTCTTCGAGTCTGTTTCTCATTGAAATCAGCAGCGCGAAGAGGATTGGTTTTCTACGCCTCTACAGAAAAATAACAATGAATCAACCAAGGGAAAGAATGACGTGGTATGAATTGAGCGTGGCTTTTGTGGAGTTTGGAGCCATTATTCGTGCCAGAACGTTAACAATGAAATTACTTTTGTGCGCAACGGACGCGAAGGTGCTCGTGACAGCCCCCAAAAATAAGAGATTCAAGCCATTAGACTATAATAATAACTCGAAATAACTAATAAATAATTGCTGAATGTTTTGCAGACTAAGCATACCTACCACGGAGTAAACAAAGTGCTGTCGTACAGCAACCCGAACTATAACAAACTCAGGTATAGTAATGTTTCGAAATATATAAAGGAGTTCTACACACGGTCGTCAGATGAGGGGAGAGAACCCGAAACGATGGGAAAAAGTAACCATCTCTTCCAGTAGTGAGGGGAATAACCGTCGTAGAAGGGGAGAATAGAGAGAGAGGACACATAATCTGGTGACTCCGCACGATATTGCTGAAAAGTTTGTAAAGAAGGTATTTTGTTTCTAATTTTTTCTTTACGAAACTTGTACTGACATATTCGTGAAATTTTCCTGACTTCAATCAGACCAAACATCGCGTGTGCTAATTTTATTCTAAACTCTGATGATTTTTATAAATATATTTTTATTTGCGGCGCCAGGTTCGATCAAGTAAGACAATGAAAAAGAAAGGAAGGATCTGATGATTTTGTTCACGGTATAATTAACATCAGAATAGAGTTAATAATAACTTTTTTCCTTACATTTTCTCGTAGAGGACTTGAGAAACGTCCCTAGTAGCACAAAAATATTAGATAAATATTTTTTTCAAATATTGGAAAAATATTTTTTAAGCCACATTTTTTCATATGAGAAAAATATTGGATCTGAATATTGTATACATGTACAAGAAATATGAATTGAATGTTTAAAAAACATAAGCTAAATATTCAGAGAATATAAACTAGATCTTTAAAAAAAAAATATAAAGTAAATGTGAATCCAATATTTGAAAAATACAAATTCAATATTTAAATAACATTCAATAAAATTTTCAAATGTAAGAAAAAGTTATAACGAAAATTAGAAACTATGAATATCTATTACTTTCTGTGCACTGCTCGAGGGAATATTCCATTTTATCTTCGAAAGGACCTTATTAAAATTAAGAAATTTTTATATTATATTATATAATTTTATATAATTTCTGATATCACATAAAGATTTATTTTATAATAAGAAAAAAATATTTTTTTTATAATATTAAATAAATATTATCTGTACATTAGGAAAAAATATTCTATTTCTAATAAAAATAAAGATTCACTTTGTATTTAGAAATAAATATTTTCCTCGTAACATGAAATAGATATTTCCTACATATTTAAAAAGAAATATTTGTTACTTAAAATAAATATTGTATGTATATTTAAATGTTAAGAAGAGATTTAATCTCTTTTTAATATTGTATGAATGTGTATATAATATTTTGTGCTACTAGGGATAACAAAGGAAAACCACTTAGCCAAATGAACAGAGCCAAATTTGTTTAATCGATTTTATAGATATCTGGCGTACATTGCAACCTTTACTCATTTTTAATACTAGGTTTAAGGGGCCCGTCAAAATGACGCGTTCTGATATTCTTAGTTTGCTATTATTAAGCAATTAATTACGATTTATTTCTTCGGGTATGTATTATTGTAAAAATGGCTAATAATTTAGATAGACATTCTTATTATGTTTATAAAATAATGTGAAATAGTTATTTCTAGAGCTCCGTAAACATAGTGTTAAAACAGACAAATATTGATCAACATTCTAAAATTGTCACGGGTTTAATGAAGTTTGCTCTGCAGCAGAAAAAAACTCGTTATCCTTGAATACGAGGTCGATGGGCGTCAATCAACGAAAATCCATTGCGGTTATCATCGGCTGCCATAATCACAGACCACGCCGTGGCAATAGTCTGAGAATTCGACGAGATGCAACCTGCTGTACATCGACGCCTGTCGGCTTGATAGGCGGAACCAGTTTAGAAAACCATTGCTGGTTCACTCCCACTGATCAAGGTTCGATAAAAACGATTTCTTCGGGAATCACGCTCATTATACAATGTATTCAAGTCTACCGGACAGACCTGTTCGCTCTGCAATGTGCAATTCTCTATCACTATCTATAAAAGTTTAATGCTGTCCGTATATTATTTTTAATTGTAGAAAATTTTTGAAGATATTTCTATTTCGTTTCTGTTTCTTAAAATCGATCAAGCAAATTTTTATTTCGCATTTTTATTTCGTATATTAAAAACATTTTCAAAGTGAGATATTTTTATTTGGCACTTGTTTCTGAAAATCTGTGAACATTTTTATTTTGTCTACTCAAAAGGCTTGGTCGCATTTTTCATAGCTATTTTCAAATTCTAGGAAGTGAGAAATAATGGATGAAAGTACCTAACAGTCTGGCCCTATGTAATAATATAATTATTGAAAAAATATAATTGTTAGAGTCATTACGATGCACAGATATAGTTCCTGAATGGTTAATTTGGAAATTATGCTACTACGTTAATTTCTGTATTTTCTAGGACAACGAAACAGTAATAAATGTATACAAAAAAGTAAAATAGTTTTGGTACTATAGTTACCATTCCATTATTATGAACAGTACATCAATTATTCTAGTTTTTCCCTGTGGTCGTGTCACAAGGTCTAAGCCGATTTTAACTGTTATTCATTTTCGAACATCTCTATATTTTTTTAAAACTCAAAATTTCAAACAAACTTTGGAAAAATTCAACACACGACTTTAGAAGAGACCCAGTTAAAAACGGAATTTCGAAACCGTCCCTCATTTTCTCCAAAATCTCACTTATAGCTATAGAAAGTTGGTAGACAATGTTCTATTATCTTCTACCCACGGTATACTATAAAGGATAACAGTTTTAATTTGATGGAAAGTATGCTTTATCTAGAAATTGACATGCAACTTGTGCGTAACCATCAAGTTGGCGCATTTGAACTGACCGTTTCACAGAAACGAGTTCAAGTGAAAGTATTTTTTATTTTTCAACTGTCTCATTCATTCAAAACAATTTCTCTTGGCATGCTTTTCAACAGATGATTCGCAATCAGTCATTTCGTTCTTCATAGAAATTCGTAGAAATTGACAATGTTTGATGAAACAAATTTCTAAAATGCACTATTACTCTTCATTGTTTCAATTGTCTCTTAAAAATTATTAACGAAATAAGCATTGCATACCTATTTTTATGAGCATGTCCCTCAATACAGAAAATAAATAATACAGTCTTATTTGTTCATCAGAATTGTCTTTATCAGACTTTACTTGTACAAAAGTCCAAGTTCAATAGATCGTCAAATTCAAACATCAATTTATAGAATCAGAATTGGACACTCAGAAGTAACCCATACATTTTTGTTAAGTAAAAAAGAAAACATGGTCTGCGATATATGTAAAGTACCAGTTAATATAAATCACCTTATACTGGAATGCAAAAAATATGAAAATGGAAGGAAAAATGCTAAACTGCCTGGATTTTTATCCATCCTGTCAGATTTTGAGGAATACATTGTCGGTCTTGCCCAATATATCAAAGATACAAAAATGTACAAACTATTCTAAGAAAATGTACCGTGTTGCTAATGACCTTTGATGTTAAAGCAACATCATTATAATAAATAAATCATTATATAAATAAATAAATTAAAAAAAACTTTCAAAATAAGAATATTCAGGGAAATAAATCGACTTGTTTTATTTAATTAGTGGTACCACACAGACATTGAACATGGTCTCTTCGAAACGACTCTTTCGCAGTTGGTTGACGAGATTAAGAAAAAAGTATTGCCTCAAGTTTTCACTGCATGTTAAACACTAGTTTTTCTATCTTCTATTCATATTTGAAATTTCCAATAGAGGCTCAGAGAATTTCTTTTTCTTGTATTAAACTTTAAACTAATTGTTTCAATTTTCAAAGGGGAATTCTTTTGTAACGAATGTACAAATATATCTGTTGTGCAAAATAAAAATTGTCTACATCAATTGCAAGAAACAAAACTACATCTTCTTGTCATAAGTGGATCAAAACCGCAGTCCACTTATGCGAGTCGGTGTACACAAAATTTCACTTACGATTTACAAAAAAAAAATGGAATACCGCCGTTAAAAAGAAAGAGAAATTGGCTCGTTAATGTGAATTTAGCTCGACTTGCATTTCACATGCGCCAAAGCCAACAATATATGGTCGTCGCAAAACAAAATGGCAAGCAGCGTGCAGGAGTTAAGCTAGCCGTTCAGTGACACGATCCTGCTATCAACTAGGAAGTGGTAACCTGAAATTTATTTGCAACTTTTCTTTTAATGGGAAAGCGACTGTATTTTTTGCTCGGATCGCGAAAGTATTTGGCGTGGCAGTCGGGCGACACTGCGATTTCTCTGTGAAAAAGTGAAACCGGGAGACGAAATGAGACCGACGCGGAGAGAAAAGAGAGAAAGAACGAGCCAATGATGTCTAATAAAACGACTATGGCGAAACGCAGCGAGTTTAATGGTCAGTGAACTGATAATTGGCGATGGTTCGCGTGTCCCGGCCGGTGGACGGCCAATAAAAATCGTCCCGGGAATCTGAGCAACGATCGGGAACGCGTCGCGTCGAGTATCGATGGTCTTATCATCGTGGCGAGGTGTCACTTTGTGCCGATGTGTTCGTCATCCGGTTGGAAACCGGTTCGGAGCCCGCGAAGGTTCATTGATTCCCCGTTAATCCGGGAGAGCTCTTCCTGCTCCTATTGAGAAGCGTTTAGCTGCGCGTTAACAAGTTCGCCGGATAAAGACGAGGAAGTTTAACGTTGCGTAATCAGAACAGACGCGACGCGACGTCCCGGATCGATCCTAATCGGAGATGGATCGTTCACCGCGCGGTCAAGAAAGAGGAATACTTATCGCCGCGGCACAAAACCACACCCAAACCTGTTGCCGACGACCTGGAAACCGGCAAACCCGATAGCTTTTGTGCCGGCGACACGAACAAAAACCGCACTAGCGATTAAAGACAACCAGCATTCGAGAGATGAAGAGGACAGAATGTGCAAGATAGGGGGAGACGGAGCTAAATATTCCCGGGGTAAGTAGTTCATTACTTAGAAATAAAAACGGACTAAAAAGTATAAAATAATTTTTCCTAGTGCCATACAGATTCCTAACCTCGTACAGATAGTCCTGAAAATTTTTGATTGTGAATTTTGAATAGCTGCGAAAATATTTTTGAGATTTAAAACGAAAAACGTGGGGCGCAAAATGCATCAATTATCTATCGCATGTGCCCCACGTTTTCCGTTTTAAATCTCACAAATATTTTCACAGCTATTCAAAATTCACAATCACAAATTTTCAGGACTATGTGTACGAGGTTAGGAATCTGTATGGCACTAGGAAAAATTATTTTATACTTTTTAGTCCGTTTTTAAAAACGTGGTATTTTTAAAAATTTATTTTTATTTAAATAATTATTTTCTGCTTTTTAGTCTTGTGTTAATACTTCTATCACTCTTTATTAATACTTTATATACTCACTAAGCTTACTGTAAATTTCACTTAGTAAACAAAGCGATGATGCACTACCGGTCACGATCGTCGCGCGATGATATACTACACTACCGATGATTCGCGCGTCGGGGCGAAATGGGTCCGTGAAGTGGGGACGAGTCAGAGTGCGCACGCATAGTAAAGTAGAGGGGGTTGTCGAACGAAGTGGGGATCGCTGAACGCGATGACGTAGTTCGCGGGGGGATGAAAAGGTAAATATTTAATTGTTATTTTCTCCGAAACGGTAAGATTTTAAAAAAAATTTTTTTTTTAATAATGCATTGTCATCCAGTTCTGAGCCATGTGTGCAATTTCAAGTCTCTAGGTCATCAGGTTAGTATAAAATCAATTGCAAAATTTGCCACCGAACAAACAGACAGACAAACAAGAAAGCGAGCTAATAAAAACGTGGTAAAAAGGAGAAGAACGGGCAATTTGTTTTCAGTTGTAGTTGTTATAAAAGTAGGTAAAGAAACTCTGTCGTCCGCGGTAATAACTTTTAATAACTTTTAATTATACCTTATAACATTTTCGAGTATAGCACTAACATATTTGTTTGGGAGTTGACTAGAAATAGTTTCCGGCTAGAACATTTCAGCCGCACAATACAAAAGTCGAAACGATAGATTGCTACTGGACTTAGTGACGCTATATAGATAGTTCACAATCTTTTAGGAAGGAACATAAGATCTTACATAATAAGTAAATATTATTCGATGTTTATCTTTCGGTCAATTTTGTATATTTACTCTCGATGTCACTGATTCTCTCATCCTTATCGATCAAATGACCTACCAGAACATGATGTAATAGGTTTTATTCGTTATTTTATACCTGTAACTGAAATATTCTTGTAGATTTTCACATGTGTCTATTGGTCTCAAGTTGTTACTATGACTTTTTGGGGCACATTGTTCAATAACAGCTTGACCCACCGTAAATGTATGGATATGTATTGTATAATTCTTGTTGTGGTTTAGTTTTAGTTTAGCGAATAAATACATAAATAGTCACGAATAATTTTATTAACCCTAGTATGTTCCTTAAAAATACTCGTAAATAGTTGCATAAGAGAGGCATATAATAGGTTCTGTTCCATGCTAAACTTGGGCACTCTCCGTCTTTCGATATTATTTTATTTTGCAGAATTTTAACTGAATTCCTCGTCATCCCATGGTTAACTGTTTCAACTTCCACCATTTTTTAAACGGCTCATGTAACAAGAACGAGTAAATTTGTATATGTGGTACGCTCCTGGACAATATGACGACACGTGTATGCTATCTTTAACTCTCCGGCAGCGGAGTCCGGGTCAATTTTGACTCAGAGTATTAAAGTCGTCGTTCAATTACTCAGTTTCTGGTAAATTAATTAAACGAATAACTGATGCATTACGAACAATAAGAAGATTAACGTGTCTACAGGAAGTACTTGCTAAATTGTCTTAGAAAATTGGTTAACACTAAAACTAACAAGCTTTAATATATTTGTTTAATCATTTACCACGAAAGCATTTAATAATAATAATAATAATAATTTATTTCAGCCTTACAGCCAAGAAAATCGAAAGCATTTATAATTTTAATAATTGAGAAATAAAAAATCTGGAGAAGGTCGCTTGACTAATGGTGGTAGGCTTAGTGTTAATAAAGCAATGTGTGAATTGTCCTAAACACTATCAATTGTCCTTCAAGAATGTTCAGCGAAATGAAAGTGTTAAAAACAATTGTATGGTATCAACAATAACTGCTTTTACTTTATTCCACACAATTTTCATGATCTCGTTTTAATCATTATGCTTCGAATTCACGTAGTACATAGATAAATCTATAAATATACGAAAATTTAAATGAATCAATTCCGTACTACAGATACATAAGTGAACGAACTTATTTTTTTATTTCTCGTTGAAAAGCAACATTCTAGTAAAACAATCTTACATGTTTTTCAAGCAAAAATATTTGGGAGGATGTGTACAAAAATTTGGTTTTCTTTATTTTTTGGTTTATTTGTACACGACATACGAGGTTACCATTTGATAATGAATTTGATTATGTAGACAGTGTCGATAGCTAACAAACAATTGCACAAAAAAGCGAAAGATTATAGTCATTATCCATAAAAGATTGAAAAAGATTAAAACTTCTGAATACATCCAGTGTCGCCAGACCAGGGGAACTGAATCGAATCGAGGGGAAAAAGGTACCATCTCTCTACCAGTATCTATTGGTTCACGCATCACGTGACCGAGCCGAGATGGATGTATGGGGGAACAGCATCGGAGAAATGGAAGGTAGAGTGGGGAGACAAGTCTTGGTCTACTGAATCTTTTACCATCTCATATTTTTAATTTACTTTTGGAGCCCGATTATTGGCTTATTTTAAAACTTGGATGCATTACGAATTAAAAATGATGTATTAACTTATTATGTATTAAAAATGATGTATTAATTTATTATGTACTAAGAAAGATGTATTAATTTATTATTTATTAAAATATGTATATATTATTTATGTATATATGATTGAGAAATTATGATCCGTGAAATCTAGATGAAAAGAATAATTATTGCATACCGCTAATAAAATATCCTTAATTTTAACGAATATTAGAACAAACAAGGTATCGAAATCACTTAACTTGTTCCAACATGTTCAGTATATAATAATAATAATTCAAACAGAGACAAAAAATCCTCAACCGCAAATGTCTCTCCTCTAATCTATCAGATCTAACAGAGTCGCTTTTCCTCGGAAACTAAGTTCATCGCGTCTAACCTATTCCTCCGCGCAGAGTCCTGCATCCGGTTTACAGAAACTCACAAAATTCGAAATTTCCTGTCGAAGTACCACTTTCTTTCCGTGCTGTCGCTTCATTATTCATCGGTTACCTAACGCGCGGATAGCATTACGAATCGTCGTTCAAGCGACAGTAGTGAAAGTGACCGGAGAACGTAAAATACATCTCAGCGCAGCCACCTGCCTTCCAACTCGACAGGTCATCGCATAAATGATCTTTAATTGTTGTCTGCACAAATGTCATATCGACAGCCAATTAGAATTCGTTTGTCAGGCATGGTTTGTGGATTTTCGAAAAATTCGAATAAACGACACGGTTCGTTCGCAATTCTTCAAAATAGTTTTTTTTTGCGCCACCCAGGGACCACAATAGTTATAACTAAACTGCGAATGTTTATGCAATTTTCAATTTTTGTAGGTAAATTCTATGAAAGTGGAATTAAATAACATCTTGTTTTCAGTGATAGTAGCATTTGGAGATCTGGAATAAATAATGGAATAAATAAATTCTACTGAATTTTACACTTCAGCAATTCTTGAAAATGTTCAAGTACCATAAATGTCTAAAGACATAAATTATTATATTTCGACAAAAAAGTTTTCAATTATTCTTAATAATGACAAAAAATGGTTTTATTACAACTGACAAATAGTTATTTTTGAAGTAAGCGTGGAAAACTTGCTCGTACGAATCCATACGATTTTCTAAATGCATTAGATCGCGGATATTTACGTAAAATAAACATTGTCTGCATCAGTTTCGAGACACAAAAGATTAGTCGACATTTATTTCTTTCTTCAATAACTTCGATAAATTTTAAGTTTTGTACTGTACTAAATTTTATTATGATCCGTGAAATCTATTAAAAAAAAATAATAATTATTCACATCAGACCCTAGTAGCACAAAATATTATATACACATTCATATAATATTAAAAAGAGATTCAATCTCTTCTTAATATTTAAATATACATACAATATTTATTTTATATTAAGTAACAAATATTTCTATTTAAATATGCAGGAAATATCTATTTCATATTACGAGAAAAACATTTTTTTCTAAATTCAAAATGAATCTTTATTTAATATTAGAAATAGAATATTTTTTCCTAATGTACAGATTTATTTCATATTATAAAATAAATCTTTATGTGATATCAGAAATTATATAAAATTATATAATATAATATAAAAATTTCTTAATTTTAATAAGGTCCTTTCGAAGATAAAATGGAATATTCCCTCGAGCAGTGCACAGAAAGTAATAGATATTCATAGTTTCTAATTTTCGTTATAACTTTTTCTTACATTTGAAAATTTTATTGAATGTTATTTAAATATTGAATTTATATTTTTCAAATATTGGACTCACATTTACCTTATATTTTTTTAAAGATCTAGTTTATATTCTCTGAATATTTAGCTTATATTTTTTAAACGATCAATTTATATTTCTTGTACATGTATACAATATTTAGATCCAATATTTTTCTCATATGAAAAAATGTGGCTTAAAAAATATTTTTCCAATATTTGAAAAAAATATTTATCTAATATTTTTGTGCTACTTGGGGAGATTTTAACGGATCAATTTTATAGATTGCACTCATTTTACCCAATTCTGTGGTTAATGAATAATTTTGAAAAATTGTTAATTTTTTCCTTCTTGAAACAACTGCTGAAAATCTCGATTTTTTTGTTCGACGAGTAACTAATTGCTTGGGGAGAGAAATCCGTAAGATGTAGCGAAAATTGTGGGGGGTACATGGTGGCAGTAACCCCCATAATATTTCAGGGTCGCATAGTAGAATTCGGCAAAGTGACCATGCGTCGCGACGCGCCCATAAATGGCGCGGGCGATGGTCCATGGTCGCGAGCAACCCCACCACCACATTGACGGCCGAGTCCACCGAGGCTTCTCCAAAAATAGGATGACAACGTCAACGACGATAGACCGACGGAGTTTTCGGTGGTGTAACGATCCTCGTCGTGCATTCCACAACAATGGATCTCGACGAGCGCGTGGCGAGAATCGATCAGTCTCCACCAATACCACCGAACCACCACTTACACTCGAGACGAGTTGTCGTTGACGGAAACTGCAAAATATTTCGCGACAAATGCTGCTGCCTCATCTTGGGAAACTCTGTTCGCGATTTCAGTGAAGAATATTCAACGCTGCGTACAAGAGCGACATTATAAATCGGGAAAATCGTATACAGTGACTTCCAACGGGTCACACACGTTTACAAGCGGTTTAAAGCAAAACCAAGTTTTCCTATTTATAAAATTGTTTCTTTAAGAAACAATTAATACGTGCGTAAAATTGTTTGGTATTTAAGCAGTATTTGTTGAAAAATTGGGCTACATGTCTGAAACTGGAAGCACGTGGCAGCCATTTTCCAGAAGTCTTGGGCAAGAAGGTGTCTGCACAGCTCTGTTTGTGGTACCAGATATATCTTCGCGGGGTTTCATGTAAACCACACTTCTTCAAATTTACGTTTATGTATGTTAGAGGAAAGATTATTGTCGTGAAAACGAGTTTGAAAAACTCAATTTATGAATTGTCATGTATATTTTCATATTCTTTTGATTGTAAAAAGCTTCGTCAAGGTAATAGTTTTAACAATGTTACAACAAAATGTTATTTAAATTGGTTCAGTGAGTACTTTTTTAAAATAAAAAAACTTACAGGACGATTGATTATTTATTTAGGTTATGTTTTTTAAACATTCAATTTATATTTCTTGTACATGTATACAATATTCAGATCCAATATCTTTCTCATATGAAAAAATGTGGCTTGAAAAATATTTTTCCAATATTCGAAAAAAAAATATATTTAATATTTTTATACTACCAGGACTTACTCTTCAGACATTTATCTACGTCGGATAGCAAAAATTCTGAGCTTACGCAAAATTTTGAAATTTGTCTTGACCGACATTTCGGGCCAAATATCCCACTGTGCATCGTCTGGCAGCAGAGCAGCTCCGAAATGGTTTTCGCGTCTCGCCACGAGGCGCAGGGAACAAAAGAGATCATCGAACATAATTACCGGCAGGCAATTCGTGTGGGAAGAGCAGAACGTGTTTTCACCCGCGCTGAAAAATCCGCGAACGGAAGAGGTTGGGCAGGCAAGAAAGTTCCTTACCGTCCAACCGCGCATGAGACAATTGCGATGCCGACCAATTAAGCCACGGCCCACGCTTCATTTTTCCTTTCATTCGGCTCAACCTCTTCCGCATCGATAGCATCGCGCGACGCCGATTCGACCACATTTTTCTTTTTCTTTTTTGCTTTCGTTTTATTTCACGCTGCGTCCCATGCGACAATTGTCTTCCCGACGCACTGTGCGCCGTTTGTCCGATCTGCCTGGACAAAACTCGACTCGACTACCCAGGTCTAAAACTCATTAACCCTTGTATTGCCAACCCGGTACCCATTTACTGCATTTCTTTGAACAACTTAATGTTTCACTGAATGTCCATTTCTTTGCTTGCTAATACAGGGTGTCCCAAAATTCGTGTACTTCCCGGAAATGGGAGGTTCCTTGGGTCATTTGAAGCGACATTTTCCTTTACAAAAATGACGCCAGCGGCTTTGTTTAGGAGTTATTAACAAAAAACATAGACCAATCAGAGCGCGGCTAGAGCAAACGGAGTCCGACTAAGCGACAGGTCCCGCTTAGCGTGGCGGCGCCATTGGCCGAGCCAGAATCAATCCGCTGTAGCCGCGCTCTGATTGGGTCGTGTTTTTTGTTAATAACTCCTAAACAAAGCCTCGAAAATGTCGCTTCAAATGACCCAAGGAACCTCCCATTTCCGGGAAGTACACGAATTTTGAGACACACTGTATATTAATTTATAGTTTTAATGAAATGAGAATTGGTGCAAATATGTTAAATTATAACAGGTTTTCACTTATCTGTTGATTAACAACATCAACTAAAATATTCAGTGTGGGCATAGCTTTACAATTAGACTACGGATCTTTAATAATTTAATTTAATATCAATTGTAAGAAACAAAAATTGTGTTAAGTATACCGTGGTTTTGTCAACAAGTTTAGTTAGTTTATAACAAGAAGTATTGATGATCTCAGCTCAAAGGTACGATCAGAAATTAAATTAAAGCAATTTTGCTAGTTTGATTAAACTTTCTACGTTTTGATCCTAATATGGATCCTTTTCAAGAAAGAGGAAACAACTGCGTCTGTAAATTTTTAAAAGAATTTTCAATATTAATGTACTGGACAACAGTTAACTTAAAATTGCATCTATGTTCTTCGTCTTCGTCTTGTTCGTCTTTTCTTATTGTTATCCATATAATATAAATCTAGTATTTTGTAATTAGTCCTTTACCAAAACCTTCAAGTCAAATGAAAACCAAAGTCATTACAGTGTGTGGTATTTTATCCACCAAACTATTATTACTTATGAGAATGACAAGATTGAGGTTATTTTAATTTTGCACGCTTCATAATGTGAGAATGACAATGTTGAATTTATTAAAATTTTGCACTCTTCATAATATATTCTAGAATGAAAAATTGACTCAATCATTTCAGTATTGACTCCTTGAAAAAAAGGAATATTGAATAAATAAATAGCGATATTAATTGGCACAATCGAATAAGTTAATTTCGAATGGAATAAATCAGAAGGAAGCAATAGGGTTAGAATGTATTAGAACAATTTTATTGACCCTCATACGCTCCTCAAAAATAGTCGCATAAAAGAGTTTATGGTAATGATTCAAGCATTTTTGTTCTATACTTGGAATAGACAAATTATGTTGCATATATAACGTGACATTTTAAAGAAATACATCTTCCAACACCAACAGGAAGAAATCAATCCTTTTGCAGTATAAAAAGAATAAAATTTTTACCTTGAGGAACACATAAGGGTTGCGATATATTATTTTTTTGTATAAAATAGATCATACCAAAGTTGCTTATAGTTTAATTAGAGCAAAGTTAGAATAAATTTCAATAAATTTAAATTTCGATTTCAATAAAATGTTTGCCCAACTCTGAATTAGAGGAGATATATTTTTAAAGTTTCATAGTTCTCTAGAAATTTTTCTCATCTGCCTCGGTTCCCTAAGTGTCCTAATTCTTGCAAACGACAGTCTACGTGGGATGAACCCTTTCGTACGACGTCGGCTGACCCTATACGTCTTACGTGGGTGTCGTCTCGGACCATCCGTTGCAATTACACGACGTTATTTATTAGTCACGGTTATTAGGCATACGGTCGTTCCTACTCAATTGAATCGATTACTTAGGGAATGATAGGTGTACATGAATTTCTCCGGTGTAATGAAACGAACGCCTATATGTCTGTCCATTCTGTCTTGTTCGTTTCGAAAACGGACGCATTGATTTGCGTTAGACGTGTCTGTTGGCGATGGGATGGAGTATCTCGCAAATAAACTTTAATTTTACACTTGATGCACTAAATTACCACGCTAAGCGCCACACCAGCAAGAAATCTAATTAATTTTGTTAATTGAACGCATAACTGGTAAGTAGTTTATGCAATTTGCAATGTTTGCTAAACGAATTTTAAGGAAGTGAAATAAAATAGAATTTTATTTTCAGTTGTAATGCCTTTGCAGATTCGAAGTAAATAATATTGTGCTAAATTCTGTCGAATTTTATATTCTAGCGTCAGTTGAAAATTTTCACAAGCCATCAATGGATAAATATCCGCACTCTACTGATAAATCAGGATTTATTATAGTTCACTTGTACTTCGTAGGTCTTAACGAAATTTTGATTTACTCTGCTTACCACCGTACGAATTAACGTGGTAATTGTGTTTGCTGATTATCTAGATAATATCGGCGCAAAGGTTCGATCAGTATTAAATTAAAGCAATCGTGCTAGTTTGGTTGAACTTTCAACGTTTCGATCCCAATACGGATCCTTTTTAAGAGGAAACAACTGCGTCTGTAAATTTTTAAAAGAGTTTTCAATATGAAAGTACTGAAAAACAAATTTAAATACAAAATTCAAAATAATGGTAATGAATTAGTTTCATAAAGCAGGTTGGTAATTCATTACCGTTGTTTTGAATTTTGTATTTAAATCTTTTTCTTCGTCCGTCTCTGAAAATAATATAGTATGTATACTCGAGGATTCATCGCATAAATAAATTCAATTAAATTTTTACAATGTTATGTACCGAAAACATTGCAACTATTAGATTATCTCATAAATAATTGTTTTCATATTTTCAGAATGTACAATACGAGAATCACAACCATTAGTACTCCATGTGTACATATTTTCCATCATTGTCTAGAATTCAAAGTATTGAAATTAATTATTGTAGTGATTCCTCCGCATTTCACCTTCGAAAAATATGTAATGAAATTCGCGTTACTTATGGAACGACCCAATACAATGAATAAGGTGCCATTTCTCGTGAACAGTATTCAAAACCCGTGGAAAGAAAGTTGGATATTCAAAATGGCTCCAATTCACGTGCAAGTTCACGTCCAACTTCCTCCCATCGCTAATGTTTGTTGAAAAACTTGACTTACCACATAGCCTGCACGGAGACCGGCTTGAAAATGTGCTGCCGACTGCAAACGCTGACGCTGAAGCCTCTGGAACAGGAAAAAAGGGGAAAAGTATGAAAAGTTGGGTCTCTCGAAACCTGCGGAAGGCCACGTGGATCGCCTTATGTAGGGTGGCGAACCGATCGTATCGACGAGCTATTTTATTGCCAGCCGAATCGACCTAACTTCCCCGTTGCGGCTACTTACAAGTAGCTCGATGCTATTTTCGATCACGCTTAGCTTGTTACATTTTCACTTGGCCTGTATGTTCCTTCGAATGCTACAGGTATGGAATACATTTTCAAGACAAATGCTTCAAAGCTGTTTCGCTTATATTTAAATAGGGGATACCGAGCTATACGTTCCGTTTTTTAAGAAACACATGAAATGACGTAAAAATAGTACTGTAGATATTGTCATCTTTAACGCGTAGTTTATTGTTGAATTTATTATATTTTAAAATTCTAATTTTAAAATTAAAATGTTGTGACAAGTTATTCCTATTTATTCATTTATTAACGCGTAGTTTATTGTTAAATTTATTATATTTTAAAATTCTAATCTTAAAATTAAAATATTGCGGCAGGTTCTTCCTATTTTTTCATTTATTTGTCCCGTTGTGAAGCAAGTTGTTCTTATATTAGGGCCAGTTGTACCTAAAGAATATAATTTACTAATAAAAAATGTTTATATTTATATTATATTTATATTCAAACATTATCTTTGGTATGGAATTACTTTGCTATATATCAATTTTCTTGCACATTCGAACGCTAATTTTCTGGCTTACGTGAAAAGTTGCTGATCGGAAAATTTACAAACTTCTCTTAGAAATACTATGCGTGACATATTTCGCACATGATTAAAACAAATGGAAATTATGAAATGTAGAGTACTTATTCACAGAAAATTTTTATATATTCAATTCAATTTTTCAATCTTCTAATACACTACCGCCATGAAAATCAATAAAATTTCTTCTTCGTTACATTTTGCATTAAAAACATGTAAAGGGGTGTAACTAGACTGCGGATTTTATGCATTTATGGCAAAAATGAGTATATGCAATTTAAAGCAGCGGACAGATTAAAACGATTTAAAAATATCAATTTACTCGCTTCAGCTAATTAATATCATTAGAGAAAAAAATACATATCTATTGACTTCTATGTTGTACACTTTATGAACAAAATTTTTGTTTTGCATAAAAATCCGCAATCTAGTAATTACATCTCAGTACGGGTTTAACATTAGAATATGTCTACGCAGACTGAACAGTAGACTGTTACTATGAATATTAATTTTTATTCCACAAAATCTTCGAATACCTGTAATTTCTTGTGAAGCCATCATAATTATTCACACCGGGTCACTTCTAACGCATGTTCTTCAGTACTTCTTGTTTATTTCTACTGCCCCTTACTTCTACTTGCGGTACTTCGCGAAGTTACGTTACGTTTGGAAAATTACTACATGACTTTTTAACCAATTAGCATGCCTAACTCTGAGGTCTCCCGTAACATGAATGAAATGATAGAAACGTTATGAGACCTCTAATACTTTTCTGTAAACATATCAATTTACACAAATGGATCTAATAATTTGATCACTCACTGTAAATGATAGAGAATCGTATGAGCCGTTTATTTTGAAAGTGGTCTAAATCCATTTAAGTTTAAATTGTAATATTTAAGAGTTTCCGTTCCAATGAAATTAAAAATATACGTATAGAATACCAATATATGTCACACTCCTTAAGTGTATCTAAGAGAGTTAACTTTACAATTAATATTCAAATAATAGCAAAAAATAAAGTTTACATTTTTCTCGGCGACCGAGGCTTCTCGAGCTCGGCTGTCCTTCTCTACGTTCGGCAAAACTCAAAGAATACTGTCCCTGGCCAGGCGTGTGCGAGAACCCGGATTTCTCGGGTTCGGGACGGGTCGGGAAATCTCGGCCGAGACGGGTCGGGTTCCCGAAAGTGCGATACGTTTCGGGTTCCCGAAATTCTTCGGGACCCCGAAATTCTTCGGGACCCCGAAACTCTTTCGGGGCCTCGAAACCGTTCGGGATCCCGAAACTCTCTCCCTCTTGGGATCACGTTTCGAAGAGCCATAGGCGAGTAAGACCCGTAAACGCTTCGAAATCCCGAAGAGTTTCGGGATCCCGAACGGTTTCGAGGCCCCGAAAGAGTTTCGAGGTCCCGAAGAATTTCGGGAACCCGAAACGTATCGCACTTTCGGGAACCCGACCCGTCTCGGCCGAGATTTCCCGACCCGTCCTGAGCGTCGGGTTTCCCGAGATTTCGGGTTCTCGCACAAGCCTGTCCCTGGCGCATAAATGTCCCTCGGCAGACCCGTGGTGGGGACTTGTATAGATAAAATACTGTATTAACCAGCTAATTACCTTTTTACAAAATCTTTGTGATTTTAAATATATTAGTTACTATTTGTTTCAGAATGAAAAGATAGCGTAGAAATATATATATTAAAATTGCTAGCTTGATTTTTCTCGAAAATGGACTTAAACCGCTTTAAAAATAAATGCGTCATATTTTGAATAAATTGGTTAATGGACTTCAACATTATCCACAAAAGTGTCCGTCGGGCTGCCGTTCGAAAGATTAATTTCAAACATTAAAATTCATCGTCATTCAAATTCCAGTGCATTTACATTGAATGTCCACTGAAATCGCTATTCCATGTTATGCAAAGAGAAATTGGCTGTTCACTTGGGATTTATCTGTAGAACTATGTTAACACGTTCAGGACCGCAGCGAAATTCACGAAACGCCAGCCACTTCCGGCGTTTGTTTAAATAACAAACGCGATAAATAACTCATAGACCGCGGGACTTTACGTAAATATTTTTACGGAGAAAAATGTAAAAGTAGAATTTTATTCTCATCGCTGTCGACGCTGGTCGATGAAAATCGAAATGACGACATGATGGATGACCATACGTGGTCATAATGCGCGAGCGTGATGCTTCTAATAATTATAGAATAAAACGTGTAATTTATACAAGCGTTGTTACAATCAAGATTAAATCTTGCACGCTTAGCTCGCATCAATTAGTGTTCCATATTCGTATTTTATCCCATTAAAATTGCACGCGATGGTGCCATCAACGAAAACGTATGCGCAGAAAATCAAATAAAAATTAATTTTTAGTTAACACAGATTGTATCGTGTAAATATATGATAAGAGTG
>CM052336.1:26881890-26963615 GCA_028455595.1 Lasioglossum vierecki | reverse complement strand
GAGAATGATAGGAATAACTATCGAAACGTTGAAAGTTTAATTAATTTGTACAATTGCTTTATTTTGTTTAAATGGATCGAACCGTTGCGCCGATAACACGTTTAATATTTCTCTTAGTCAGAATATACGATCAAAAACCAAATTTACGTTTTTGTGTATTCTGCACTGCACGCACTGTGGGGCCACAGTATAAATTTGAGAAGACTTCTTGTTTTAAAAGAACAACGATTTTGATCGTTGAATAGAACAATACAATGCGTTCCGATGCGACTTCGAGCATGTGTCGCATGTCGTCGAGGGGTTAAAAAACTCGTTTGTATCGACTGTCGCGCGAGATTATGGTCGTCGAAAGTGAAAAGCAATAGCCAACGACTGCTCTGAGCATCGAGAGGGAGAGTTTGATACAGCGGACGCACGATTTGCAGTAAGGTGGACGATAACATCTCGAGACATTCCTGCTGCACTCAGACGGCACTCGAAAGCGTAGCAACAACGATGTCTGATGTACGAATATCTTGGTGCGTATAGCCTTGAAGAGGGCGAGCCAAGATTAACGCGAGGCGAGTTAGCCAAGGTCGCGCTTTGCCGACCACTTCAACTCGTCCCCGGCTTTTTCCATGTTCCTCAGGTGTTAACTTCGCAATTATTCAACAAGTCCGGTCGTGCCGCGCGTAAAAGCTCTCATTTGCAACCGCTACACGCTCCGGTGTCTCTATAAAACAATTTATAAATAGAAATTCAAGTGGAGGAAGGTTAGAATTTGTATTTATCTATAATACAGTAATGTTTAAATATAGATGTTCGTGCAACCTTCGGTGTCGAAATCTTACTTACATCGTGTACAACAGATTCTATTCCTTGATCCGTTAAAACGTAGAAAAGGATGGAGTAAATAAAATAATGACAGAACTGTTTTGTTACTAACCATTTTTATTCGCGGCGCAAAGGTTCGATCATTTACAACAATCCTCTAGCGGGTCTAGGACGAAACACCTCCTTCCTTTTAAAACTGATTAAAACATTTTCAATAGCTGACGTGGTTCTTGAACCTGAAGATTCAAATCCGAATCCAGCGTTTAGTATCTCACAAATATGGCTAATTGTTGTTGTAAATGATCGAACCTTTGCGTCGCGAATAAAAATTTGTAATATCCTGAAGATAAATTACGATCGATAACCAATTAATTAATTATTTCATCAATATATTTGCGACAGTTTTTTAATTAAAACGACGTCAAACGCGACTCAACTTGAATCATATTTTGCTTGTTTGATTCGCGAAACAGTAAAACCTCGATTATTCAAACTAATCAGTGGCGCACGAGTATTCGTATAATAATTAGGATTAATTGTTACAATAAATCGTGTTGTATAGGAATCGCTTTCGATCAAACTCTACATTTCAATTATGGAGAACATCGATTCGAATAAACAAGGTTCTGCTGTATCGTGGATTAAACGAGCAAACATGCTCCGAGTTATGTCTTGCTAGGTCTCATTTTACTCAGAAAAGTGTCACGAATATGCTGGTAAAAAGTTTCATAAAAAATATTCAAGAACAAAAAAGGTTTGTTATTAGATTAGAATTATTTCGACCGAAAAGCTGATGTCGATTTTTTGTTCTCAGTCGTCTTATGAGTAGACTGCGAATCTTTATGCATTTATGACTTCACAAAAAATAAATAAAATTCCCCAGAGTTTAGTACGATTTTCATTTCCTTTTTTTTTTTAATATTTATTTAACGTTGCTTTCCACTCTTTGTTAAGGTTATTTCGCAACGGGACCTACAGTTATTAAGGTGGGTTCCGAACTACCTTGGGCGTCACAAATGATTTTCATTTATTTAATTAAAATATAATATTATTTAATAGTTAATCGTAATAAGCCGTTTTCTTTTAGCAAAAATTTTGACAAAAATAAGTAGATGAAACACAAATCAGTGAAAATATCTGACGATTTGAAAAATACGATTAATTTATTTTATTTACTACCACTGAAAATAACATTTTACACGCTTCCACTTTCTTCAAATTTGCCGACAAAAATTGAAAATTGCATAAACATCTGCAAGTCTAGTTGTGAGAAAGATTGCGAACTGTCTGACACTATTAGTCACGTGACATTGTGCCGCGGCGGAAGCGTGGGGGGCACAGCGTCGTAGAAGGGGAAGGTAGAGCGAGGACACAAAATCTGGCGACTCTGGTCGGTAGAAGAAAAAATGTTTGTTAAGTGCACGACTGTTAAGTGCACATCTCTTCCATATCAACTGAAGCATTACCGTGCTGGCCAACCCAGAAATGTCGAAACGTGATCAGTGTTTTCGCGGCGAACTACCACGCCCACCCAGAAGCAACATTCGCGCTGCCAAAGCAGTCTACAAGATTATCGTGAGATGGTACGCGTAGGATTCGATTGCAGCGGGCAACGAAGCGATTCCGCGAATTTATCATCGATTGATTCGGTTGGAGAAGGAAAAAGGATAGACAGACCTGGGATCAGGAAACCTTTTCGCTCGGTGCTCTCTACCTTCTCCAGACGTCTACCGACGACGATTCGCTTTCGTTTCACGACATCGCGCGACCTAACGTTTACCCACACGTACACACGGCGAGCACTACATATATCGCAGATCGCAGAACACTTTCACGATGGCCTTTCGCGATTCCTCCGTGGGATCCTTGTGGCTCGGAGGATCGAACGATCTCCGAGAGATTCCTTGTGACTGGCATTTAGACACAGATAAAAAAGAAAGGAATCGGTCAGAATGACAGTGTACGCTCGGCTCATTCGGCAAGCAAATACAGTCGACCCTCCTATAATGTGATTAATTTGTTTATATGGAAACTGTGTTTTTTTTTAATAAAAAAATTACTGTTAAGTTAAGCTAAACTAAGAGGCGCATTAAGCCATTATGTAATACTATGCTAATGGAATTCATGTACTGAATATGCTATATAAACCACATCTGGTTTAAAGCATTAAATAAATAAATAATAATATCGAAGCTGTGTTATAGGAAACTACGAATTAGCATATTTGTACCGATTAATGCGGCATCATACTTCGAACGTACTCCATTTTAAAAAATTACATAAACCACAACTATTAATTATTTTCCAATTTATGCTGACAATTATTGGTGTAACGAGAGGAATATATACCCTAATCAAACGAAAATCAAACGTTTTTTCTAATATTGAATATTTCCATTCTATATGATTTTTTAAATTTGATTGATATGAAATTGATATAACACCTCATACAATATTTAAATGTTTACTAATTGGTTAGATACCGACATATCTAATAATTTAAATAATATTTCAAATGATAGTACAGAAATTTTTAGTGACGCCTCAGAGGCACCATTCGAGTGCTAAGGGTTAATCGTAATAAACCGTTTTCTTTTTGCAAAAATTTTGCAAAAATAAGTAGATGAAACACAAACAGTGAAAATATCTGACGATTTAAAAAATACGATTAATATTGCCATGTAAATTATTAAGAGGAGGAATAAATGTTTATGCAGCTTCTATTTCCTGCGATTAACTTGGAAAATTTTTATTTCGCATAAAGATCCGTAGTTTAGTTATTAATAGACACCGGATCTTTATGCAAAATAGCAATTTTCTTCCTGAATTGCAACAAACTGGAGCGAAATAGAAATTTATTTTCTTTCTTATTATCCTTACTAGGTTGAAAATAATATAAAAGTGTTTTTAAATTCTTCTAATGTTTATGCCGTTTTAAATTACACCTACTACTTTTTCTATCATAAATGCATATAATCCGTTGTCTAGTTATTACCGATTAAACTCACTGGTGACTAGTTGTGTAACAGTTCAAGTATATATAGCGAATACTACCGTGAAACAAAATAATTACAAAGCCCGGAGAGCCCAAGCACAAAGTTTCGAAAATAATCTTCATCGACAGAGTCACGGAGAAAGAGATCTCGAAGAAGACCAAAGGCTTTGAAAGAAGTTGGCAATGCGAAAACTGTCTTGCCCGGAACAAGGCGCGATTGCCAGCTTCGGGCACGAACTCTAAAAGGCAGTGAACTTTCCCAAGATGATCCAATTACTGGTGACTCGAGAAAGAGATATTCCCGGGTACTGGTTCACCGCAGACGTCCGTCAGTCTTCGATTAGAGATATACGTTGCATGCTCGAGATTCGAGTTTAACATGGTGGCCAGAATTAGCTTTATTGATTCCTGAAATGTTCAAACTCCGCCGATCGTTATCGCCTACAAAATTCATAATCCATTCGAATATAAGCTTTTTATAAGTTACTTTTCCAGAATTAGTACAGACTTCATTCTACTTCCCAACTCAAATAACATTCTGATTTTGATATTCAAATAATTTTTAATACACCCGAATGATATTTAACTCTGAAGTATTTTATGTTATGTATTAGGTTACTATTAGGTTATCCCAAAAGTTTCTCTCCTGTTCCTTTAATGTTACTAAATAAATACACACAACGCAATAATCTCTATGTTAGTGTTTCAGTACTTCCTAACGTTTGCTTAGCTTAGTATGCAAATATTTTCATAGCTATTAAAAATTCACAATAACAAACATACGTAAAAACGTTGAGGCATACTTCGTTATGTCAGTGAAAATAATTTTATGTAGATTAGTATCTCCATTATTTATACATGTATATTGTTTACTATATTATTTATACATAATGTATATTATATAAATTATTTATATAACTGAAATCTTACAAGTATTTTCATAGCTATTAAAAATTCACAATCACAAATTTTCAAGAATAACTGTACGAAGTTTGGAATCTGTATGGGACTAGGAAAAATTATTTTATACTTTTCTGTCCGTTTTTAAAAAAGCGGTATTTTTAAAAATTTATTTTTATTTAAATAATTTTGAATATTTAAATTCCAGCTAGCATAAAGCCAAATAAGGGAATCAGGTCTACGCAAAAATACGTTGATGAAGCGGAACTGCAATATAAATTATGTCGGTATTACTACTGTATATTGTTTGAAATCATCAGCCGATCGAAAAAAACAAAGTAATGCTATCAATAAAATGTGTAATACATTCGAGAGGTCCATTACAACGTTAATCTTATCTACTGATGTATCTAAATGCGTTCTGTGCATTAAGTATACACACACTGTCTAAGCATTTTATAGAAATGATTTCATATACCAGCTCGCTATGCATTGCCTTGGACGGGTTTGTCACGTCAATCAATTGGCAGCGCAATTGATTAAGTCTTTTCTTCTCGACCATTAGCATTCAACACTCAAAAAATCGTTCACTGTGTTGTTCTGAAAAGTCATTTGTCGTGCGTACAAGTGTACACACAACATTCCATTGCAGATCCTATATCGAAATATCGTTTATTTTATTGGAAAATTATAGATTTCCATCGCGAAATAATTCTCACGTAAGAATTCAGCGAGGTCACGTAAAAAGCGACGTTAAATAATAATAAAAAAAATTATAGATCAACGAAAAAAGATGGAGGTCAAACGTGGGCCATTCGAACGCCATTGTTCCAACACGAGACGAAAGGGTGTCGAAGCGACTTCTGCCGAACCAGTTTCACGCATGCAAACCATTGTCTCGATCCTTCCGAAAGTAGGACAAGTTTAGCGGGTGTCGTGATACCAGTTTAGGCGAACAGTTACGTGTTTTAACTCGTTGCGACCGAGCGTTTTATTCTTCTGTTTCTTTTTAATCACTTGGTGGTTACGATTCATTTTATAGTTACTCGAATTCTTGATAGTTCATGTTTTCCTATATGTAGATATTACATAAAGATTTGTTTTATAATGAGAAAAAAAATATTTTTTTCATAATATGAAATAAATATTATTTGTATATTAGGTAAAAATATTCTATTTCTAATATTAAATAAAGATCCATATATTATTTAGAAAAAAATATTTTTCTCGTAACATGAAATAGATATTTCCTGCATATTTAAAAAGAAATATTTGTTACTTAATATAAAATAAATATTGTATATATATTTAAATATTAAGAAGAGATCGAATCTCTTTTTACCATTATATGAATGTATATACAATATTCTGTGCTACTAGGGAAGGATTAAATTAGAACCATGAGGGATCATTTGAAGCTTTTACTTTTGAAATCTAATTCTTGGATCCGGACCACGGATTAATATATCAATTTCGAACGAAATGATGCAACTGGCCGTTTCAGTGCCAAGACATTAGCATACGTAAAAATCATTTCTCTCCGTTTGCGTGAAACAGCCATTTGGCAGTACGTAATAAGGTTTTCGTCGGGTTATTAATCATTTTCTATTTCTGATTATTAATCACTTCCTATTGTATTCATTGGCAGAACAAATCGACGACAGAAATTGTTCAAACAGCCCGGGTACTAATAACATTGCAAAACTCTGGCCAATCCATTTATTAACTTGTTCAGCGGTTTCTTCGCGTTTCATTGACCTTTCATCGTTTTCTTGGTCATGAGAAGAATCGGACTCATTGTGCCGTAGACATGGAAGAGTGTTTGACGTTAAATCGTGTTCCCAGGCTACGAGGCGCGTATGTAACGGTATTGTGTAATGACTTACACGTGAGTCGACACGATAAACGCCAAGACCGGGTTGAAATGACGGTTTAATTATTCTCGGTTTCGTGTCAACCCGCGGACAAGCTATAAAATTGCGTCAATACTATCGTTTCTGCGATACTGCCTCCCGCGACATCCCATTGGGAACGGAACGGTTTAACGCGGTCTCTGTACGACCGATAACTTTGAAAATTATCTAATTAAATAAACATTGAAAAGTTAAGCCTCATTATAGTAATTTCCTTTCCAATCCTCTTGAATGTCACAGGTCCTAACCGAGATTGATACGCTCAATGTGTCAGCATGAAAATAAATTTCTTAACCTGGACATATACAATCATTCATTTAATTAAATAAACATTTGAAAAGTTCAGATTTGTTACGGCGATTTCAGAAGTCGTAACCAAGATTGATGCGCTTAATGTGTCAGCGCGAAAATGAAATTTCTCATCCTGGACATACTAAGCTCTTAAGATTTTTCAATAAGACTTCAATTTTTTTTTTAAGAATCTTTGACGAACATACGGCATGTTATTTCTTGGTTATAATGAGCCCAAACACAACATAATTCGGAGCTTATTTGTTTCTTTTATACACAATTCAGTAGTTCCTCGATTATTCGAAATAACGATATTGGCATTCTTTATTGCGTGAATACATTTCACGTGGAAACTGTTGAATCTTGAACGATCAATCTACAACACGATTTATTGTACAAAGAATACTAAGGATTATAGAACATCCTGATTAATTCGGATAATCGAGGTACTCCTTTATCGTGGATGAAACGAATAAAAACGAGTAAATTTGGTTACCTTGTGTGTATTCGAGTGCGTACAGAGATATATATTTTAATAATAATTTATTAAATATCGCACCGATAATGACAAAAAATAATTACATCTTCTTTTCATTATTTGCATACATATTTTTCGAATTTGGGACATCGTTTTCGGACTTCGCTATCTATGTATGTGATACCATAGTTTTTGTTTTATTTATTTAAGAAAATTTATATCACTTTCATGAATGCGGTAAGTGTCCATACACTTTTGAGCGGCGGGTGTATATTGTACAGAATTCGATGTAATTCTATTTGTTGAATTCGTATAAATGTTGACAGACTATGAACTAGTAACCAGATCATTTTTATAAAACCGTTTACTGTGCTCGGCTGCAAACCCCTGCAGCTACAATTTTCAACCTGTCCAAACAATTGTAATACATAAGGACTGTCATAGACGTTGGGACACCGTATAAGTTGGGACAGTGCTTTTTTCCACGTTAACGCACTGGAAACCCCATGTCATGGTTGTCAACTTTATTTCTGTTCCTAAACAAACATATAAATATTTATATTTATATATTTTATTTAATTTTTATATAAAATTAGTATAAATTGAAATTTTAATATTATTTGAGGTAAATATTAAAATTTTCATATAAAATTAGCATAAATTGAAATTTTAATATTATTTGAGGTAAATATTAAAATTTTCATATAAAATTAGTATAAATTGAAATTTTAATATTATTTGCGGGTGTATATTGTACAAAATTCGATGTAATTCTATTTGTTGAATTCGTATAAATGTTGACAGACTATGAACTACTAGTAACCAGATCATTTTTATAAAACCGTTTACTGTGCTCGGCTGCAAACCCCTGCAGCTACAATTTTCAACCTGTCCAAACAATTGTAATACATAAGGACTGTCATAGATGTTGGGACACCGTATAAGTTGGGACAGTGCTTTTTTCCACGTTAACGCACTGGAAACCCCATGTCATCGTTGTCAACTTTATTTCTGTTCGTAAACAAACTTGTCATGAGCACTAAAAGCCGTGTTATAAGTCGTGTTCAGTGTGGCTGTGACAAGCAAAGACTAAAAATATGGCGTAAATAGTTTTATTGTGCTTCTTACTGATTCGTTTTCAACATAAAATTGTTCGACCCTGATTGTTTAAATACAGTAACGCTCATTGATAAAATTAAAAAAAAAACGATAACTTCTTGAATATTGGACTATACGGTTCAAATACTTTTGGGAAGCTAGAGCAATTACTACAGGATGTAAAAAGAATTTTCTTTCTGAAATTGCAGTTGTTCGGAATTGAAGAGAAAATACTAAAAGTTGGATTTTACAACCTTTTTATGTGGAAAAGTAAAAAACAAAGCGTATCCCAACCATTACAACAGTCCCTGAGCTATTCTCAAGGAACGACGTTTCGGTAAAATGTAAAAAGATCAAGTTTTTTCCGCCTGAATCATGGGAAAACCGTGTTAACAGAAAGCAGAAAATCCAGGCTGAAAACAAAGAGAAGTGTTGCTCCATCGTCGATGTATCACGCAACCTGTTTCAAAGAGGACTTCTTTCTATCCGGAGAGGTTCACGAGCGACCTGACCACGACTCGACTAACGAGTTTTTATTAAGCTAATAAGCGGATCGGTGAAACGAAGCTAGTTCTGGCGAGATGGGGTCCACAGGAAAACTAAGAATATTCCGGCGCGGCGCGGCCAGTGTCAGCGTCCTCCTAGATTCCAGGCTGCATAAAAACTCGAGTAATTAGAAGCGATCGGGATGCGTAACGACGACTACCAAAACGAATGCGTGCGCGAGGAATGCGGCTCTCATTAAACGCAGCTTCTATGTCTGTTTCTTAATCCTCGAACGACTGACCGTCTCGCAGGAAGAAGTCACGGCCTGGCTCTCCAACTTCTGGACGTGGTCAGGCTCGAATCGCGCGAGCTAATTAGTATAAACAAATTGTAGAACACGGCCCGTAAAAGGACAGACATTTTTACAAAAATTCACTGGTCGAAAGCTTCATGCGAATGCCAGCCGTAAGTTGAAGGCTTCCTGGCTTCACTAAATACAGAATATTATTAATATATTAACCTCTGCTCATAATTGGAACTAGCTACTAGAATGTAATGCATTTATTACGAAACTGAATATGTGAAATACAAAACTGTGAAGACGTTACAACAATTGAAAAATGTCAAATTATATATTTTTAACCTGATGAATAATGTCTGCAACTAAACGTATATTTTTATTTTCAAATGAAACTAAGAATTCAATGTAGTTCTATTTAAAAATTGATCGTTTTAATGTATAATTTAATGTATTATTTTTAATGTATAATTTAAAAAAAAAATTGTTTAATGTATATTCTCGGCTAAAGCACATTACTAAAAGAATTTTGATTTTGCAGAAAAATTCCCATCCACGGTACATTCTTGCATTGATTATCGTGAATAACTGTCGCAGTTGCGTACCAGAGATTCGTGATGCGATAAAGGCACAGTTGTTCGATCATTATCGCCCGAGTTCATTAGGAGATTAATGCATAATCAATTTGCACGAGCCGAAATTAGGGACACGTTGTCGAATAATGTTCCCGCACGATTGTCGATGCAGGATTACGTCGAAACCGCGGTATGAATCGCGTTTACGAAATCGCGGCCGTATTTTTTTCTCATGTTAGGCAAGCCGTGATTATATCAGGAGCAATGCGTGCACATTTTGACACGGCTCGGTTGCAAAATCGTGGCTTTTGTCAGCGAGCGGAATCGCTGAAGTCCGCGCGGACCAGTTGCTTCGTTACGGACCGTAACGAGCCCGCCGTGATATAATCGTTTATGCAATCGCAAACTTGTGGATTTTCTATATTTTCTGTATTATCTACAGTGTAACAGTTGTTGCATTTAGTCCAACGAAAGCAATTTATTTTTTCCACTTCCTCGTCGCGTTGTGTCTTGTTATCAATTCGTAAGTATTCGACATTCAATTTATAACAATTAATATGATAATTCGAGTTGATATATGTACCAAACGAAAGAAATTTTATGCACAATTATTTTCTGTTAAATTTCTTCACGCGTTATATGATAATTGAATATTCGACATTCAATTTATAACAATTAGTAGAATAATTCGAGTTGAAATTTATTATAACTTTTTCTTAAATTTGAAAATTTTATTGAATGTTATTTAAATATTGAATTTATATTTTTCAAATATTGGAATCACATTTACTTTATATTCTTTAAATATCTAATTTATATTCTCTGAATATTTAGCTTATATTTGTTAAACATTCAATTTATATTTCTTGCACATGTATACAAGACTCAGATCCAATATTTTTCTCATATGACAAAATGTGGCTTGAAAAATGCTTTTCTAATATTTTTGTGCTACTAGGGTATTTGTGTGTAGTATATGATCGCACCGTCGTGTCGATAAAATCATTCTGATTTATTATATTAAGTTTGGTGTTCCGCAAATTTTTCATATGATCAGAAGTGTACCCCGACTTCAAAAAGATTAAGAACCATTTCTGTAGGCTGTAATAGCATTTCTTGATCGGGCTTCGTAACATTAGCACTCTAAAATCGAGCACACATGCAACAACCTATTAGTTCCGACATCTATTAGTACACGGCAGAAACTTATTCGAGTACCTAATCATTCAGAAGAACGATGTTGAAGCGGAAGAGTGACGCACCGATGATACGTACAAGAGACACTGTTCCATTAGTGTCACGATTGTCTCGTGTGGCTCTTTGTGATTTGGTCACGACATACTTTCGTCGCGAGGAAAGCACGTGTCACGTCGCAAACCAAACAAACTCGTATCGTCGCACGTGACAGAACTGGATAGTCACATGAAAGTCCACGTACGCGTTCATATCGATAGATCCGGCACCCACTCGCTTTAAAAGCTCCTCGTGTCGCCACCGACCAATGCTCTTGTACTCTTTATAGTTCACTGGCACACGCGATGTAAGGTTCTAATCAGAGATCGATATAAATCGGTCGTTCTTCGAAAACTTCTGATCGATACGTTTCATTCGAGGTTAATAGAATTTTTATCAAACTTTAAGTCGGTCGAATTTTCAATTTAGTTTCTTTCCTTTCTTTGGTTAGGGGAGACCGGAGCTAAAAGTTTTTCCAATATAAGTGTTGGTTTTGTGGGAAGCAAGGTAAGTTTGTAATAAAAAGGCAGATATCTTTCTATCGATGTTTGTAGGATGCTCTCTCTTCGAACACACTATGAGGTACTTGGCCGATCTAGCTGGCCAAAATTATTTTCTCTGCTTAACGTGTTTAAAATGTACCTACTAACTTATTTATAGTATTTTATCTTGAAAAAATAATTATAAACAAATAAAAATTAACCATTTTTATTTGAGCGCGTTAGTCGTACGGCTACCGCCAGTGAGACCTGGGTTCGATTCCCGAGGTATCGGTTCTCTTGTTTTTCCTGAGATCCTACAATACAGAGCATCTCTTCCCAGTAAGAAATCATATATTTTTTAGTAATAACTAATAATAATATATTTAAAAAATAATGCTGAACGATACATGACACATTAAAAAAATGTTGCATATATGTCAAAGGATATTTTTTTCCCCAAAACTTCCCAGGCTCTAACAAAGAGAAATATTTTCGGTAATACTTCCTTTAAATAATAGTAAAAGGATCATTTCCGACATCATCCGACTAACAACAATATAGTTGTTCAAAGCGGACAATGTCGTTGTGAATGGCGTTGGCGTTGTGATGCGGCGAGGCAACCTAAGAACTCTTAAGATTGTAAAAAATTATTTCTTTTCTTAAGGAAAGCAACTGATTCAACAACTACATAAAAATTTCTAAAAATAACTAACTAACAAATTAAACAAAAAATATATTCTAACACGTATTATTCGAAAGAGATTATTTTATAATATTTTTTAGTTCAAACCTCATTTTAATATCTCGAACGATTCAAAAGTTATGCACCAATGTCCCTAAATTTTTCGATCCGGCTCACTGTGTGTCGATCCAAAATGAAAAGAAACGTTTCTTCCGCGCGCGAGACTATAGCAACGCGTGTTGGTTGATTATAGCTGCGAATCGCGGTTGCAAATTCACAGCATCCTGCTCGCGCGAAGGTGAACAGGTATCAAAGAGACACTGGAACGAAGAACGCGCGCATTGTATCGGACGCACGAAGCGTACGTTCACTTCGCCGAGATATACACTCGCGGACGATTGGCTCTCGTGGAAAAAAGCGAAAAGTTACGGATATCGCGTAATAAAAGGATCGCCTTAATGGTCGCTGGCAAGTGTCCAAACAACGGGACTCGAAGCTGCACCGCGCGCCGCCAAAGATTTATGAGAAAGTAAAGCAACGCGCAGACAAGCCGACTGATCGACGCGTAACGTTTTCTGGGTGCACGTCATAGATTTCCTGGGAACCTCGCTCGAAACTTTTCCCAGGAATACGTACTACTCTCTTCGACAAGTTCGTGGAATCACATAAACGAAATTTCGTGTTTCAATGTTCGTCGAATAAAGCACGGGTCACTTCTGACCCACGTCGATACAGTAGGACCTCGATTACCTGGCTTGATAATAATCGAGATTCGAGGAAAATAATTAAAATGGACATTATATTTCAAAATGAATTTCCTATTTTTCAAAATTTATTTCCCTCCGCACAATAATCATATTTTTTTATTAGAAAATCTCATATGAGATTTATTTCAACATGATTACAAGAAAAGAAACGAAATACACCACGTACAAAACAGAATATAAAAATTACAAAATAGAATGTGGTTATTAGAGTAACACAAATATTTTAATACAGACATATGATTAGTTGGAACAGTATAGACAAAACTTATACTTTAAGACCACAGCTCTTAAAAAATGATAACGTGTAGTGACAAGCTTTGATATTCAGGATTATCGATAAATCCATGTGAGCCAGAAAAAAGAAAAATGATAGTGGTCAGATCTACACCTGTTTATACTGACAATAGTTGAACGGGATAAGTTTAACTGAGAAAACCGAGGAAGTCTATTTTCATTAAAAAAAATACTGAAAATATGTTTTGCTCTTAAGAAGACCGTCAGCCTTTATAGAGGCGAGAGTGTTGTCTAGCATAATTTTGAAGAAAGACTCAAAGCAATCAGTGAAAGGAATGTACAATAATCATATTTGAACGCATATTTGTTTCTAATCGGGATCCCGTTAATCGAGGTTCTACTGTATTTCATTAATACGCATTGACGGTCTCTCGATCGAGCTTATCCTCGCCAATACCCAGATAGTCAGATTAAGATTTGTCTCCCACTCTACCTTACCCCTTCTACGACGCCATTTCCCCGCCCTTTCGTCACGGCCTGGTCATGTGACCTGTTCCGATTCGCGATATCACGTGATTAATCCGGCAATGACAGAGAGGGGATAGCTGTATGCCCCTTAATTACCCCAGTCTGGCGAAATAATGGAGGAACGATAGAGAATCTATCGATTTTCTCGTGCTTCTCTTCCTTCTCGAAATACTTTCACTCATTTTTAAATGGTTGCTGGCTTCATAGTGCTCCCTTCGACAGCGGATTTTATGCATTTATGACAAAAATGAGTAGGTGTACTTGAAAACAGCAAATACATTAGAAGAATTTAAAATACCGTTCTATTATTTCCAATCTGTTGAATACTTCATGAAAGCAAATAATTTTCTATTTCACCCCAGTTTGTTGCAATTGAGGTAGATAATTTTTATTTTGCATAAAGATCGTTCTGATGGACGATCAGTACAACAGTATTTTGAAATTCTTTGAGTGGACTTACTGTTTCGCAATTCATCTACTCATTCCTATCACAAATGTGTAAATGTATATTTATTATTGTAACAAATTGAAAAGATTTTCATATTTGAGAATCTACCGATTTCCGTTCTTTCTCTTTCTTCTCGAAACCTCTTCACTTATTTTTAAATGATTGCTGGCTTCATAGCACTCTCTCCATATGCCAGTGTTAGTGCATCAGCCACCCAGGTTCTCCTTTTCCAGAATTTCATTAATGTTCTTTAAAAAAATCATCAGATGTTTTGATAGAAATATGACCATGCTAAAGACGTTGCTAAATATAAGCTTAATCTGTCTATAAATAAGTCTATTAACAGTATTACTAGACCGAAGAGATCGTTGTCATGTTGCTGAGATGGCAGTTGTATCAGTTTATTATTAATTTCAATGTATTATTAAGTAAATGTATTATTATTAATTTACAATATATTGTAGTACAATGTATTACTACAATGTATTGTAGTAAATGTATTATTATTAATTTCAATGTATTTTATAATTATTATTCTTGCGGCTCTTGGTATCATCCGACCCAACATTTCACATTTAGGAAATCTTCAAGAGATAAGAATTAAAAAATTGACACCAGACGCATTAAAACTTGTCGCTCTAGCGAGAAACACTCAAGAAACCGAACATACTGAAGATGATGAGATGGCAGTAGTAAATGAATCGAACTTCTTGGCATGAGTAGTGCGGATGAACGATTTTTCGATAATGTGCGAAATAGCGGTAAGAGAGATTCGTGATCTATGGGAAACGATGATCGAGTGAATTTCTGGAGGAATCGAAGACGAGAAAAATGAGCTTTCACGTACGCACCACCTTGAAATTCAACGGACGCGGTAAGGAGAGTGGAAAAAGAAGAAAGAGACACCGAACGTGGTCAGAAGCCGGTCGTAAAACCCGTTTTAGCAGTTCGAGTGCCGCGATAGCCCAGTTTCGTACGCACAGGGTTTGAATATTGAAATTAGACTACTTGAGATTCGGCTGATCGAGCTCGCTGAAAATCCTCACTGAATTTCGACCAACTACAGATTTCTTTCGCAATTGAATTGGTGGCTGGAGAAAATTTGGATAGCAGATTTTCCTGAGACAATTTCAACATGGAGAAGAAGGTATCGCATGTTTTTGTTTAATTAAGTTGGTTTTGTAAATTAAATAAATAATTAAATTAATTATTATTAACTTAATAATAAATATATTCAAATAAATTAAATAAAAATTAAATAAAAAATAATAATAAATAATTAATTAAATAAAAAATAAATAAAATAAAGAAAGGTTTGGTAAATTGAACAGGTCAGCCTAGTTTTATTTTTCAAAGTAATTATTTCCTGAACGTTTAAATAATTATTCAAATCATTACGAGCGGCGATATAGTTTCGAGACTCGATTGGAACGATCTGTTAAATGGTCAACGATTAGAAACGATTATTACACTAGAAGCTTTAAACCTCTGCTTCAAGTGAAGATGATCGACATAAATATCGCCGTTCTCTTAGCATTATCGGTAAAACTGACCTTACGAAACCCCGGAAAAGCAACGGTCGCGTGGGTGAAGATAATTTATCGCAATAGTTCGTTCCAGTGAACGGAAGAGAGATCTATAACCGTACGAGCGTGTTTTAGATCTGGTCGAACTTGTTCCTCGCTACTGTTCAACTGCAGATCGAAAATTTTATGAATAGCATCACAGCAGCTCTTGAACACGTTACTTGAACGAGCCTCTTTCATAGTTTCATAGGGTAAGGTATGTAAGAACCTCCATGGATCAGGACCAAAGCTATAATTGTAATAAACAAATTATTTTTTATATTATAATGTGATCTTGGAGATACTTCCATTTTTTCTGTCCATTTTGAAAGAATATTTTAGAAATCTTTCTTTAATTAGCAGAAATTTATTCAAATCAATTTCTGTTTGGCTCCTGTTTACTGCAATTGAGGCAAACAAATTTTAGTTTTCATAAATATCCACAATTTAGTTATTACTTATAATTATTATTGAAAGAAGAAATTAATCAAATTTTTCAGACATATTTAATACACACTGTGAATTGTAATTTAAAAAAAAACAAGACCGTACATGTATTATACATAACTATATGTAATAATATAGCTTCGCTGATCTTTTTCGATTTTATTAAGCGTTGCGCACTAACAATTTAATTTCACTGAATTAATTTTTTGAATAAAAAATTACTGTTAAGTTAAACTGAGCTAAGAGGCACATTAAGCCATTATGTAATACGCTAATAGAATTCATGTATTGAATGTGCTATATGAACCATATCTGGTTTAAAGCATTAAATAAATAAATAAATAATATAGCTTCAAAATCAAATCGTAGGAAATAATTGGTATTCTTTCCTCAGAGTTGATAAAATTGATGAAAAAACAATTTTATTGCTTTATGTGGTTCACAAGGAACAATATAGTAAGTAAAAGTTGCTACTTTTTTTAAATTCTAGCTTCAGTTGAATATACATAGTGCGAGTCCGAATTCAACAAAAATTATCAACATTTTTGGTCGAATAATTACTAGAGTTTCGAGATAACGATTCGTAAATGTAATTTGTACTGCAAAGTAATAATGATTTAATTAAAAAAGTTAATTTCCAACTGCGTATGTACTCAACAAGGACCATAAGATAAAACTTTCTATAATTATGCCTCGTTCTAATTTTGCATGAAAACCTGCACCAATAATGTATAAACGTATAAACACGTGCCTGGAACTGTGTGGAGAAGCGTGTATAAGCTTTCTAAATGGCATACGATATTTACAGAATCATGTCAACATTTATTCTGCTGAAAGCCTTCAAGATTCAAACTACAGGCACAATTTATTTCTGGACAAGCCAATACAAATATTCACGTCATCGCTAACCATATTTAACTACAGTGACGAGATGAATTGAACACAGTTTCTAAACATTTCGGAAGACATGTTGCACTGTTTAAATATTTGTCCAAGTTTATCAAATAATAATTCTATCTATCATCGACTGTGAATGTAGTTATAAAAACTATTTTTTGTAATTTTGTAATATAATATTACATGGGTTTATTAGAATGCTATATCTTTTTGAAGGATTTTTCTAACGATTTTGTTCTACATAACCGGTCTCAAAAAATTGCATTCTATATTTTTTACTCTTAAAGCGTCCAAAATTTTAAACATAACTTCTAGTTTTCCGAATTGGAGCACTCTTCCATACTAAATTACAACTTTTCCACTTAACAATTATTTCTGAGAAAAATTCAAAAATTCTCCTCTTCGATCGATCAACAAATTAAAGATGACTATTGCACTATGATCGCAAACATTTATCGAATGTAATGATACCAGAAAGAGCACCGGATATTATTCAACAGTATTGTGTAACAAAATTGTCAATGAAGTTTTATAATGGTAAAAAAATTAGATAAAAGATTATTGTCGTGAAAACGTCGTTATAAAGGTTACAGTCACTTTAAACTGAAATATGTGAATTGTCATGTATATTTTCAACTTCTTTTGCACATTCGTAACGATAGCTGGAAAATGTTATCTCTAAATTGGTTCAGTAGGTAGTTTTTAAAAATAAAAAACTTACAGAATTATTGATTATATTCAGATATTAATACCTATACTAATTTAGATGATAACGAAATGAAATCTGTACGAAAGTACTCCGTATACCCACTCGAAAAACATCTGGAATGCAAGAATTTCCACAATCTCTTAACCACTTGAAAATCGCTAATGACTGAACGCTGTTTCAGAAATTGTTTAAGAACTCACACAAAACATGTTATAAAATATCTTAACTTGCAATGAAGTGGAGTACTTCATGAGTGTACAAACAAAAAAGAAAGAAACAAAATACTGAAGCCTTAATCTTCAGACCCTCGAATACGTCGGCCAGCAAAAATTGTACGACTTACGCAAAATTTTGAAAAAGTCTTTTTCCTGACTTTTCGAGCCAAATAGTCAACTGCGTGCCGTTGTGTTCGCGAAATTGGAAACCAACGAATCCCGCAAATAAACGAAACTTGGAGACAGAAAAGACACAAAGCGCCGGAAGTAGGCAAGCGTTCGAGCTAATGATCGGTCGGGTCACTGACACTTTCCGCATAAAAGGCTCGGCAGGAGGGCAAGTTGCATGCGTGCTTTTAAGTGCGAGCGTAAAAAGTAACGGGCCCTGCTGAAAAGCAGTCGACGAAACGACCTGTAGCGAATTGTACGTCCCCCTTACCTCGTTGTCCTTGTAGGGACCAGTTTCTCGTCCCAGACCGGCTCACTGAGGAATCCCGACAGCTTTAACGCGTGTTCCGTCCAGAATTATAATGCCATATTTTCCTTGCGATAAACACGATCTTCCGATTCGAATTATTGTTCCTATTTTATCTGTAACGACCGACTCGCTGCGAACATGTCGGGACTACGAACTGCGATAAAATAATCTCCTAGGCCCATCGATTACCAGCGATTTCGTCCGTTTGATTCATTGCCTCCGTCGCCTTGATGATTGTCAATTATATGTGCTTGGTCAGATTGATGAGCAAAAAACAAAATCGTAAAGACATTAGAAAAATTTAGATTATTCTCGACGTAATCGAACGTAATCGTGCTTCGTCAGATTGATGAGCAAAAAACAAAATCGTAAAGACATTAGAAAAATTTAGGTTATTATCGACGTAAGTGAAGTCACTGGAAGGAAGGATTTAGAAAAATTTTTATTTTGTATAAACAATCCACGATATAATTGTTGCTTGGATGGTATAATGCTAATTAATATCAGGCCTTTGTACTCGAAGCTATTTTAATTTCACACCCACAAGTTTCATCAAGACTAAAATTTTTATCCGTTGGAGAATGTTATCAACAAACACGAAATGCGTAAGCCAAGATTTTTTTTATAAAACTTCTATCAATGTATTCGTCGTAAGTTTCTGTTTGAAATGATAACAAACACGGTACGATTCGGGCTATATTTACTTGTTTCATTCGTGAAACAGTAAAACCTCGATTATCCGAACTAATGAATGGAACCCGAGTATTCGGATAATAATTCGGATGATTTGTACAACAAATTGTGTTGTATGTGAACGGGCTTATATCGAACTGTTTACGTTCCAATTACGGAGAATATCGATTCGGATAATCGAGGTTCTACTGTATCGTGGATGAAACAAGCAAACATGCTCCGAATTGTCTTGTTTGGTCTCATTTTACTCGGTGAAATGTCACGAGTATGTTGGTACAAGTTTAATGGAAAAGTATTTAAGAATAGAAAAGTTTTGTTATTAGCACGTCGACTGTATAAAAAGGGAAAAATTTAGTTCATCGACTAAATTGTTTTTTATAACAAAGACGAAATGCGTTTGAGACGTTCGTAGAGTGTAAACATATTCTTTTGTTTACAAGATTTCGAAGTGCAATAAATGCACGAAGATCACGTACCTAAAGATTACATAAAATCGTTCGTGGCTTGCCAACGCGATTTGGCCCTGCTACTGCTATCGCGACGTAATCGAATATTCAATAAAGGACAACAATTTTTAGATTTTTTTCAACGTTTCAAGTAACTGCTATCTAATTATTTTGAAAATTTGATGAAGAAAACGTCGGAATGATCTCGCGGTTACTGGGCGGCATGATAAATCGGTCATGCTTCTAAAATTGATTTGTCGATACCAATCCGACCGCTTCATGTTTTATTCCGTGGCGACCTGGACTCCGTTAGCGCAATAATCAAAAGTTATTATTGAAACATGGCAGATTGGCTGCAGAAATCGCCCTTCCTACTTCTCGAGGCCGACATAGCAGTTTTAACTGGGTCGAGGTTCAACGGAGCTTATTTTTCTAGAGGCCAGTTTGCATCCCTGCAGAAGCAGACCTGTGTCAGGGACAGGATGCAACCGAAGCTTTCGCTTTTGATACACACGTGTCTTTGAAGTTGCAGTGCAACTTTAAACTCGATCACCAAATTATGCGAAATATCACAAATTAATTAGAAACAAATACATAAATTGACATTCTTTGTATGAACATCGGAATTCAAACTCGTTTTGATATTAGTAAATGCCAACCAAAACATCCTGTAAACAGGAGCCAAGTTCTCTATGGCCGTAAAAAGTTGTGAGATCAAAGAAAATACGGCCAACTTTTAGAAATAAAAGGTATTAGGTAGCGGCCAAGTTTGAATAATTTAGCCTTCCCTGTAACTCTTTAAAAATTAAATAGCGTTCGTTTAAACTAATTTTTAAAACGCTTTTTTCAGTATTACAAGAGGTATTTCTAATAGAGCTGTAACTTATGAGATACACGGGTACTCGGCTTACCCGTGAGATACCCGGGTATCTCATGAATGCATTGCGGATCTTTATGTAAAATACAAATCGTTTGCATCAATAGGAAAAAGCAGACGATATATTACGATTACTTATTCTCTTGAACGATTTTAATAAATTTCATCAAATTGCTAATAGTTATTTAAATTGATCGAAACTGTGTGCCGAAAACAGCAACACATTAAGTATTTAACAATTACGATCGAAAAAATTGATTTTTTATCTAATTTTAACAATTTACTCCAAGAGATCCTTTGCGCATGGCCCTGCGTCAACGAGGTTTTATAGTGAATCGGTGCGCGCGCTGACAATGAAAGGTCAGCGCGATGTCGGGGGCAAATCTTCTGGTTAGCTACCCTCGCGAAGATGTTGATCGGATCAACTAATTGGTTGGACACAAACGCAAAGCTGAATCGCAGTCGAGGAGCAGCGTTCCAATTCCAAAACTACTGTCACCGTCGCATCCAGCACGCGAGTCGCGCACGGCGACCTGGAATTTTCCACGTGGGATCGATTCGAGTCACCGGCATCGTTGGAACTGTCGCAAAGTGGGCTAAAGGCGACCCACATGCGCGGGTCGCGCCGGTGAACGCGACGCATTGAGGTCGCGGCCGATGAGAAACGACCGCTTCCGCTCAAGAAACGATTTAAGACGCAACAGATTTCAAGTTTCAAAAGTCTCGCGCCCGAACAACACCGGTTTTTCATTCGCAGTCGACTAGAGCTGTGACTTATGAGATACCCGGGTAAACAGCATTACCCGGGTATTCGTGTAAACAAAAATTACCCGGGTATCTCATGAATACACTGCGGATCTTTATGCAAAATGAAAATCGTTTGCATCAACAGAAAAAAGCAGATGATATATTACGATTACTTATTCTCTTGAACGATTTGAATAAATTTAAATTAATATATCAACGTTCTTTTAATTTCGTTATTGTTTTAAATTGCACAAAATCATTTATGACTTATGTCTTATGAGATACCCGGGTACCCGGATACTTGGCTATCTCATGAGTACTCGGGTACCCGGGTAAAAGTCCGAGCTGTAGTCGGGACCAGTTTGCAGAACTCGAACAAGTCCGCTGCTCCAACACACTGTTGTGCACAACTACAGCGCCATCTAGATTTTCAAGATTCTTGTAGATTGTAGGTTCTACTCGCAACGGAGCGTACTGCCAAAAAGTAGAAATACTCCACTAAAAACTTAGTGTTAATTTAAAATAACGTTATGGAAGCTGCAGTTTTTCCACCGCGTAACAAAAAAAATGCCGATTACTGTGCAGTGACAGATTGCAGTAGTAGAACGAGTAAAACTTTGTTGCTCCGTTTCCACACTTTTCCAAAGCCGAATAAACGCGTAGTCAACATTACAAACGCATTCGGTGAAGTGGAGCAAGTGATGCGAAGAATGATAGAAACACACAAAAAATCAATCTAGATTAAAAAGAAGGTTAAAGAGGGCCACAGCAGAATAGGAGTAGCGTCATCATTATCATCAACGATAAATGAACGAATAGTAAAAGAAACGAGTACATTCAGAAATCATATCAGAAGGAAACAAATAGTCATATACATGCAGATAATGGATTAAATAATGAAAATAATAAAAATTAATTGAATAGTGCAAATGAGAGAGAAGAAAGTGCGTGCGATGAACAAATATACGTGAAAACATTCATAAAAGCAAGTACATATATGTACGCCTGCTTCTTCGTTCAAAGATTTCGGGATGCAAGTCGATTCTATAGAGATAAGAACCATGTCAGAATCCCAATAACGGAGGAGGGGAAAGAAAAATATTTTTCCAAATTCTTGACTCACCATTTTGAGCGTCTCTTCCGGTCTGAGCAAGTAGAACATAGATTGTAAATGCTGCTGAATGTCGCATCCTGCTGTGGAGACCTTCCTCGAGGGTATGGCCCTTTCGTTTGGAGGCAGAACCAGGGCCGCACCCTTCCCAGCGAAGTAACATTCGCTCAGACTGTAAAACAATCGGAAATAAACGTTTGTTAGTCAGAATTCAGACAAGAAAAACATTCGAATTTTTCTCACACTGACACCAAGTGCTTGGAAATAATTACTTCTTCAATTATCGTGACACTGATCGTACTCCCGAAGATATCTCCATTGTTCCTTATCTACAAGTTGCACGCATCATGTACTATGATATTATGCAATTTAATAGTCTCCTCTCTAATGAAATTACTGAACCTTGAATTCCATGCATTTACGACGCGAGTGTATAATTCAATGGAGAACAACATTAGAAGGCACTAATAACGTTTTTATTATTTTTCATTGAAATTATTAACTTTCCATTCCAAACTTCATTTACTTTTAACTTTCGTGGATTTCGTCTTTTTCCATTGCGAATTAGTTTACTCGTTGTCTTTTAAAATTATAATAAAGTTTCATCATTGTCAAACTGATTTTATTTTATTATACTTTCAAAATGTTTCATGTGCAACATATTTGATGTTTGATAATGAAAAAACATTATCGTAATTTTTTAAGAGAACAATCGAATTCTTTTTGCACCCTGTACATCCCAGCTTAAAAAAAAACAGAAGTTTTAGATTTGCTATAAACTCGCCTCCAAATGCGTGTTACCAATTTCTAAAAGAAGGCACCTTAATAGAACAAAATATTATATACACATCCATATAATATTAAAAAGAGATTCAATCTCTTCTTAATATTTAAATATACATACAATATTTATTTTATATTAAGTAACAAATATTTCTATTTAAATATGCAGGAAATATCTATTTCATATTACGAGAAGAATATTTTTTTTTAATGCAAAATTAATCTTTATTTAATATTAGAAATAGAATATATTTCCTAATGCACAGATAATATTTATTTCATATTATAAAAAAATTTTGTCTTATTATAATATAAAAATTTCTTAATTGTGTTAAGGTCCTTTGGAAGATAAAATGGAATATTCCCTCAAGCAGTGCATAGAAAGTAATAGATATTCATAGTTTCTAATTTTTGTTACAACTTTTTCTTAAATTTGAAAATTTTATTGAATGTTATTTAAATATTGAATTTATATTTTTCAAATATTGGATTCACATTTACTTTATATTTTTTAAATATAAATAAACTAGATAGTTTATGTTCTCTGAATATTTAGCTTATATTTTTAAAACATTCAATTTATATTTCTTGCACATGTATACAATATTCAGATCCAATATTTTTCTCATATGAAAAAATGTGGCTTAAAAAATATTTTTCCAATATTTAAAAAAAAATATTTATGCAATATTTTTGTGCTCCTAGGACAGGAAAATCTCGAACAACACGTTACACGAATCGACTACAGCATAAGAGCAGCGTGTAATCAGTTGACGCGTTGGTTATACGAAGTTCAACTTGAAGATACACGTGTGTTTCTAATAGATACATCTGTAGACCGGAGCCAGAAGTGTGCACTCTGATTGCAGCGATCAACGAGCCAGACGCATATGGCATTTCGTGTACGCGCGAGCTTCCGGTACCGTGCGCGATACAATGGGAAGTTTCTCTTTCACGAGGGTAGCGATTACATACGTGTAACCGGAGAAAAGAGAAACCTGAAAATCTATCTTCGGCAGCGCGGTCTTTTACAAGCTTCATTATCGAGAGCTGTGACGATTACTTTCACACGATAAGGGTTCAGCCACCGTGGCGGAGGGCAATTAACAACATGGCCTTATTAGTAAACTGGAACGAGTTGATTTCTCTATCCATTTTCGCGGGTCCCACCCCCGAGCCGATCTTCAGCCCTTCGACAACCCCCAGCACGATTGAACTCGCATGATGCTTCCAAAGATGTCATGACGCCCGCCCATAGATCCATTCCAATTCTGGTGCATTGATCTTGCTTTGCATACTCTTAAACCTAGTTCTTTCAGATCAATGTCCACCCACCCCACTCAAGGTTTTCTGACATTTTTGGAATACTATGATTGTTTCTCGATCGGAACAATAATATACAATTATTGATTTCGGCGCGGCTCAATCATTTCTACCCAGCATGTAAGTAAAAATAATAATATTCTTCTTCAATTTTTATATAATATTTAAACATACATATTTGTTTAAAAAATAATTTGGCATATTATACAAATGTTTCTTTTATTTTTAGACGCAATATGTGTTTACGCATTTGATAATGATCCACATTAGGATCGAAACGTTATGCTAACATATTAAAATTTTGCACATTTGCTGTGGTTTAGAAATGATCGAGCCGCGCCGAAATCAATAATTGTATATTTTTGGAATACACCTTGTGTGGTTCTAGTGTTAATAATTTTAATAAACATACTATGGAACTAAGGTATTTACAAATTCCTTTAAATCTCTTTGAAATTCTTGTGATTAATTAATTAATTAGTTATCGATCGTAATTTATCTTCAGAATATTATGAATTCTTATTCGCGGCGCAAAGGTTCGATCATTTACAATAACGATTAGCTATTTTTGTAAGAATACTAAACGCTGGATTCGGATTTGAATCTTCAGGTTCAAGAACCACGTTAGCTATTAAATTGTTTTAATACGAGGAAAAGAAAGGAGGTGTTTCGTTTTGAGATTAATGTTGCAGATTAATATTGCTCTTCTTACCGAATCTAATATAACTACTGATCGTAACTGGCTACTCCAAAATTAGAATTTAGATGGAACATTTGTAATTCTGGATCAGAATGTACCTTGGTCCGGCCAACCGAAGGTTAAAATGGAGCCCGATGTTCGATGTTACCCCCTATTGGAGAGTGTGCAGGGTACGATAAAATTGATGGTTATTGCTTTCAGGGGAGAATCCTTGGGGTCACCATAGTGGACCAGCTTGCTCGAAAACATGGATAAAATTGTAAAATACAAGTTCACACTGCATGGATTCTATTTAACGCACTGACGACAGGCTACAAATTTAAAAGAAATATAATGTTACAGTATTACATGATACACCTACAGATAAGTAAAGAAAAATCGAGAAATTATGATGCACTATAAAAGATTCTGACAAAAATTAAGAATAATGGTTTCAATAATGTCTCATCGCTGAATCCTTATAAAACTGGTATCTCCAAAACTGCAATACGAAATATGCATTTTTTCAAATTTTTGGAAATTACCAATTCTTTCAAACCTGTTCGCAATATCCGAAAAATTTGAAAAAAATACACATTAAGAGGTAGTATTGATGATATCGGCGCAAAGGTTCGATCAGAAATTAAATTAAAGCAATTTTGCTAGTATGATTAAGCTTTCTACGTTTCGATTCTTATATGGATGCTTTTCAAGAAAGAGAAAACAACATTGAAACAGCATTGAAACAACATGTGCTTATACATATATTCCTGTCTCTAATTTTTTCATAAAGCAAGTTGGTAGTTCATTACCGGTAATTTATTTATTATATTTATTCATTACCGTCTAATACCCTTTAAATTAGAATAACTATTTCCTAATTGGACCAAATGACTTGTCTTTTTCAGTCTGTTTTTCAGTACATTAATATTGAAAACTCTTTTAAAAATTTACAGACGCAGTTGTTCCCTCTTTCTTGAAAAGAATCCATATTAGAATCGAAACGTAGAAAGTTTAATCAAACTAGCAAAATTGCTTTAATTTAATTTCTGATCGAACCTTTGCACCGAGATCATCGATACTTCTTGTTATAAACAACCTTAGGATCGATAATTAACAAACACATTAAGAGGTACACTCGCTTTTCCAGGATTGCAACGGTGCGGATGGATCTTTGCATTTCTTGATTATGCAAAGATAGGGGTTTTCAGTAATCAAAAGCGCTGGATAAATGATCAATTTAGGTCGCGATCGCCTTCTTCCTATTTTTACGCTTAGAAGACGTAATTTGCATTATTCGGAAACATAAAGCTGCGCATGTAGCTATTTTCATAAAGCTACGATACCTACATACTGCCGAATAATGCAAATTACGTCTGGTATAGGTAAAAATAGTACATTTGAGGGAGCTTGGCAGCGTACATTGATCTTTCATCTAGCGCTTTTGAGTACTGCTTCTGAATACTAAATACTACCTCCTCAATAATTACGACGAGACACAACTAACATAATAATATAAACGTGGTACTCTGAAAACTTCAATATAACATCGACACATTTATACATCTGGATCTTTTTAAAAATCGATTTTGCAACCGAATATTCAGATATATGTAATTTACGTAGAATGTCCATGCATTTTTTCGCAATTTTTTCTTGAACGGAACAAAAGAAATAGAGCATACATCATTATAATCGTGCTCACCCTATAACTACCCTTGTGGTAGGGGTACCGACTTGAAGGTTGTCACGCAGGATTTTCTTAGGAGCCTTATCTAGTGGTTTAGTTTGGGGGAACTTTTCAGCAACTTATCCAGCTCTGCTCTTTACGCTAATATAATAATTATTTAATGTGTAACTATTAATAACCATTTGTGGATTTAGATAAAACTTTACTGTGCAACTACGTTTAGTAGTATTAAATATAATTTAATTAAATCATTACGTGTTTAAAGTACATAACGAATAGACTGCGAATTTTTATGCATTTATCAGGAAATCTGCAAGAAATGATTAAAAATCGACAGTGAAAGATTAGAAAAATTTGAAAATATTGTAACGTTGTTTCCAAATGCAACAAAATCATTCAAGAATAAAATCAATTTTACTCCTGCGTCCCACAATTAATGTGGAATATAACTTAATTGAATTATTAAATATACTGTATGCAATATTCTTGTCTACATAACTATTTGTAAATTCGTTTATCCATTATCGATGACATGACAACATCCTCCAAGAGCTACTCGAACACGCTCCAACTCGGAATCCATACCTGTCTACATAACCGTTCACAAGTATACTCGGTACCCCTGCTTTTCCACTTGCAGGGGTGTCCTCCTCAGACTTCTCCGTAATGATGCACTTCTCGAGCAAACTCAGGAAATAAGCAGAACCGATCGGTACCAAAGAACGCGACCAAGAGAGCTACAAGAAACCACCACTGCGATATCGTTCGGATACACTAGGCACGGAAAAAATCACTGCTCATCGCGTACGGGAAGGCAATAAAAAAATAATTCCCCTGTTCACGGAAATGGTATCTAGATCGTACGCAACCGCAAGGAAGAAGATCGTTTGCGAGGAAAGCTTGTTGTCGTGTAGTTTGCGGGTGATCGAGGAAGAGCTGCCCGAAATGGAGGCGCGGACGGAAAATCGGAAATTTGCAAAACAGAGACGAACTTGCACGCACGATTACGCCGAGGACCGATGGGATACTAAAATCATCTCGGGACTCATGCTAGAACTGCGAAACTGCGACGCGTGGGCGCGGGCGCGGGCGCGGGTACGCCGCGATGCAAACTTTTGCTGGCCGTATTATTAGCCCTCGTGGAGATTGTGGCCTCTCGCTGTCGCGTGTTTTCGCATTCCGAGCCCAAGAATTCGTGGAAAGGAGCCATGTAACGTAAAGAGCTCCAGCTTCTGATAAACCGAATTTTAGTTTATATCCAGAATCCGTCTCGGAAAATTGCTTTCCTGCTGGAGTGCACTCCGCGACAATGGAGGACTGAGAATCACACTTGATGTCCAAATAGGGAAGCCCAGGATATGTTATTTATTTATTTTATTTATTTATTGTTTATTTTAATCTGGTCGCATTAACAGCTAGATCAATTCGTGACCATATAATTTACAATCAGAAGTGTTTTATACAAAGGTGAATTTATAATAAATATTTGAACGTTATTGGCGCGTTGGTACGACCATTCTTGACAATAGTTAAGCTATTTTGCAAATTTACATAAAATATTTCGACGTTTCGATCCACGATTTGGATCATTTTCAGGAAACTTATTTCATTGTAATTGCGTCTGTAAGAATTCGTTTCTAATTAGTACATGGTTGTTAGACGAAATGCAGAAAAAGGAAACAATACCTTAAAAACCCAATCACAAGAGAAAGGAAAAAGAAGAATATAAAAATTATAACTTGTATGAATACTCACATGCTTAACCCAAATTAGTTATTAATTTAAATTCTTTATAGTTTGTGGGAACGCATGTTGGTTCCATGCCGGTGACATGTGGACTGGGCAAACGTGACGATTTGAAACTATTAAGAATCAAAGAACATTGATCTCCGTATTGGCCAATCAATAAATGACGCTAAAATTTGAAACGTATTATTCGATCTTCACTTTTTGGTCTATTTCGATTATGTAATATCAGTGTCGCCGATTCTTTTATCCTTATCCATCAAATGAGTTTTAAAAATATATTATAATAGTTTTTAATAGTTATTTCAAAGCTACGACTAAAATATTGTTGTTGAAGCAACTTGCTCTGCCGCAAATGTATGCATCTGTTTGTGTATCTGAAAAGGTTATTATAGCAGCCAAAAAAAGCGCACGGATCAGTACAAAAAATAATTGTATTCATGTAAATATTATACATACGAGTAATGACGATATTAATTTTGCCACGTGTTCATTGCATATACAAAATATATAAGAAGTAAGAGAATACCAAAAGCTATTTATTTGATTTCAACCTCAATCCAAGTAATAAATAATCCTTTATTTGCAAATAAGAAATTATAAATAGATCACTTTTGGAATTATTTAAATTACTTTTATTTAAATAAAAAGTTCAGTTATTACTTGCAACTAAAATGACATGTTTATTTATAATTTGCGATTAAAACGACATGTATATTTATTATTTAAATTAAAATTTGTCCATACTCATAACCAGTCCACATAATCAAAACTGATGTTATGTCACTATAAAGTGTTGACATTCTTGTTTTCAAATATTAAAAGAACTAGAAATTTAATCAGAGGTTCAGCGTTTGCAGGGACTAAAAGTCCGTAACATCGTAGCCCAAGACTGTTACAGACCCAGCGCAGGAATTCCATTGACCAGATAAGAATGGGCTGCAGATAACAGGGGAAATTTTATTACGGTACAATAAAGTAATAAACGTCTACTGTTCCAGACCGTAACTTCCGGTGAGCTCAAGAAAATTTCCTAAAAAGATAGGGTAGCTTTTAGATAAATTATTGAGGCGGGTCTTGACAGACGGATAGAAATAATGGTAATAGAGATGATGTCATTTGACACGATGCGGCTGTAGGTCGCGCGAAACATCTCGACACCGGTGAACGTACATCAAAGATCGCATCTGCAATTGTCATTGATGTACAGCGAAAACCTTTACGAGGAGAATACAATTCACATAACCCCGCTAAAGTATGCCACGAACCGGTACTCGATGCTTGTGCATCGGGGAGTCTGAGTTTACGGGTTGCCACCCGTGTTGGTAAATAGCATGGGCAATTGCAAATGCAGCTCCCGAATATACAATGACCAACGAAAGTATTCCAATGTCCTTTAAATTAGAATAACTATTTCCTAATTAGACCAAACGACTTGCCTTTTTTAACAATTAGAAGTAAAATTTACAGACGCTGTTGTTAGGATCGAAACGTAGAAAGTTTAATCAAACAAGAAAAATTGTTTTAATTTATTTTTTGATCGAACCTTTGCGCCGAGATCATCAATAGTTCTTGTTATAATTAGAAGTATTGATTTACTAAATGACGCGCAAAAAAATTGAGAAAATTAATTTCACAAAGGATTTTGAAAATTAATTTTGAAGAAGTTTTACGGAAATAAGCAAAATTAGAAAGATTTAAAAAGTCTGAATGTGCTGAAAATTTGTTGATTTGACAAGTTTTTAGATCTGTATTATTATTATTATTATTATTATTATTATTATTATTATTATTAGATTGTGGATTATTATGTAGATTAAAAATTGTTTTTATTACTTTCTTAACCACTGAATGAGTTGAAACATTCTTATCACCACAGATATTTTATTCTGCAGTTTTATTATTTATTGAAAGTATCTACGTGGTACGTACCGTGACCGAGTAAATTACGAAATGAATTCTAAAAGTATGATTGCTTTAAACCCATTTACTGTTTACTAAAATAGGAAAATCTAGCAGCGATAGTAGACCGACCGTGTGGCCTAATGGATAAGGCGTCGGACTTCGGATCCGAAGATTGCAGGTTCGAATCCTGTCACGGTCGAACATAATTTTTATGGTTGAAATAACGTCTATCTTTTACATGACTTAATTACTGTAATAATATTATTATTTTAATTTTGTATTCGTATTTCATACTACATTAATGACTTTAAAAAAATGTTCGTATCACACATTAAATATTTCGATTCTCTCTTGTGTGAAAATGGGCAATATTGGCGAAATAAATATTACATGTTTTAGATTCAATTTAATATTGTTTAGAAATATTTTTGTTTTGACAATCTAAACTACAAGACCGAGGAATCTGAATCACAAAATAAAATGTTTAAATAATCTGGAATATAAAAACAAAATATTTAATTTTAATAATCTGACAAATTAACGATAATCTTATTTGAAATGTGAGAATTATCCCAGAAGTAATGCTGTTTTCTCAATTTAATCTTCGATGTATAATTTAAGTGTAATGGTGGTAAAAGGTATTTCTGATAAAGTTTAATGTATTTTTATTTCGTTTCAACCTCTGAAAAATAAAGCATTACACCCTAATATACGCAGCAGGTTCGTACAAAATACAATGTACCTCGCCATTAGGAAATAATTTATACTCTTAAATGTATTGGATACAAACCATTGTTTTGAATAAAAATATTTAAAATTTAAAAACTGTATCTTTATTGTATGATACCGCAAAAATCATTTCCGCCTTCATCCTTCTTCAGGAATTATATTATTGTTTTAAGTGTCACAAATATTTCAGTGGCTAATGATGTTTATCAAATGTTATTGATTTCTAAATGTCCAACACCTTCAAAAACCGATTAAGTTAATAAGATTTATTAAAGACTGCACAAGCATTTAAAAATCAACATTCTATGAATACCATTATGAATTATTGTTTATTTCAAAACGGAATTCCGATATGAGACAAAAAAATGTTTTTAAAAAAAGTTATTCAACATTTAGCGGTCTACAAATTCAATTTTTCCTTTTCAAAAAATATTTGCGTTATAAAAAAAATTAGATCATCTTTAATTTTTCAAAATCAATAGTTATTTTTTACTTTACAATATTGTAGTTGATCTCAAAACGAATCCTACGACCTACATTGTTATACCCTTAAACTTGCAAGTAGTGATAAAATCTTAATGACTGTGGGTCAGTCTATAATCGAAACCGTGTTGTTGGAGACCGCGTTCGGGAGCACTGTGCATCTAGCATCGAGATCGCTACCATTTGTCTTCGGCGTGGAATCGAACGGACGATCGCTTTCACCGAGCCCGTGATTCCCGGTGACGCAACGATGAGCAATGAACGGGAAAAGCGACGTTTAACGCGGAGAAAATTGCGTCTCGCTCGAAGAAGAAAGAATATCCAGCGAACCACTGGAAGCCGGCCAACTAGAGCGGAAACGGTGAACGCAAAAGACCGGCTGGCCTACCGACCGACCGACCTGCAGACAAACGCGAGCAAACGATCGCTGCAACCTTCCAGAGCCTTTGGATACTCTGACGAAACGGGGAAACGCGCAGGTGCTACGGAGAAAAATGCATCGGTAGATGCACAAAACAACAAAGACCTGCCGAGCAGAGCAGGGAGCATAGCAGCGCAGATCAGAGAAAAGTAGAGAAGAGTAGAGAAGAGCAGAGAAGAGTAGAGAAGAGCAGAGAAGAGCAGAGTAGAGTAGAGAAGAGAAGAGAAGAGAAGAGAAGAGAGTAGAGCAAAGAAGAGAAAAGAAGAGAAGAAAGCATAACAAAGCAAATAAGAGCAGAGAAGAGAACAGAGCAGAGCAGAGAAGAGAACAGAGCAGAGCACAGAAGAGAACAGAGCAGAGCACAGAAGAGAGCAGAGCAAAGAAGAAAAGAAGAGAAGAGAGCAGAGCAAAGAAGAGAAGAGAGCAGAGCAAAGCAAATAAGAGCAGAGAAGAGAACAGAGCAGAGCACAGAAGAGAAGAGAGCAGAACAAAGCAAATAATAGCAGAGAACAGAAGAGGGCAGAGAACAGAAGAGAGCAGAGCACAGAAGAAAAGAGAGCACCGAGAAGAGAAGAGGGTAGATCAGAGAAAAGAGCAGAGCAGAGAAGAAAAGAAGATAGACCAGAGAAGAGAAGAGAGGAGAGTAGAACGAAACAGAACAGAGCAGAGAAGAGAAGAGAGCAGAGCAACGCGAGCAGAGCGGAATCGCGTCGATCGGTTCTCCATCTTTGCTCGCCGTACCATCTTCCGAGAGGAGAACACGTGCTCATCGCTCCTTCCAAGTTTTGTCCCGTGGAAACCAGCTGAACTCCGAACCGGTTCTACGTTTCACAGCGCGATTCTCTTCTTTGGACCTACTCGAAACGAGACGACAGATGTCCCGGCCTGTTTCTACCTGCTCGGAAGAATCGAGAGTCTCGAACAGTGATCAGGTATACCGAGATCGGAGGATCCAGCTTCTGTAGTTCACAACTGACGATGCACTGTGGTCGACCGAAAAACTTGCAAAAATTCGCCATTTTGTGCGGTTCTCTTAGAAAACCAGCTCTGACCAGTCGAAAATACTTCGCCATTTGAATGCAAGATTGAACACGTATATTTTAACAATTTTGTTAGCTTCTTTATATTATAACAAGTTCTTGAAATTACCTACTGTCACCGAAATTTCTATATTCGTGTGATCCTGATTGATATATGTCTTTGTTGTTGCACCGTCTGAGATAGTTCAGTTGTTTCCCTGGTTAATATTGTTTTCTTCATTAATAACACTGCGTTGCGAATACCAGTGGAATTACCACAGTTCCAGACGATATACTCAGTTTTTTCTAACGTATAGATATTTTATCCTTAGTATAAAAAATATATACTTTCTAGTTTTTTCAATTTTCTTCAAAATGCTACGAGATAAATTATTAAATAAGTTGGTTAATATAATGGATCATGAAGCTGCAGGATGTTGTAATAGAGATATTGTCTAATAAATAAGCAGGCCCCATCATATAGCTAATACTTTTTTTAGATTATGTGATTTGTATGGTAAAAAAATCATTCATACAACTCATATTTATTATACAATCTGATTAGAGAACAAGTTTATCTGTTTAGGGAACAATTTTCTCAGAAGAGTTTTTGACAATTGCTTTTTTTTAACTGGATGAAATATAAAACAGTAAAGAATATGAAAAATCCAAAAATATTGTTATGTTGTTTTTACCATAAAAAGACTATTAAGGGGTGAAGTTAATTTTTATTTAATTACTGGTTCCCACAATTGATGCACAATATATTTATTTTGCATAAAGATTCGCAGTGTATTAATTAGTTTTGTTATCAGTAAGATGCACTCTATCTAAAAATGATAGACTAATTTTTTCGACATTTTGAACTACGACTTTCCATTTCTTCTATTAGGCAAGTATATTAAACTATTTTGTTTTGACATCATTGCTCGAAATTGCCAATTTACGCCCACTTGAAGATAACGCAAGTTAAGAATATCATTTACACAATTCGTAGCAAATTTTCAGCAAAGGACGAAGATTACATTGTATTTTAATTATCTGTTACAGTGGAATTGCAGCAATTCCGTGAATTCTAGTAACCCAGCAAACACTAGGGTTCGATTAACTATTATCTAGTCGTGTGCCTGTTTCGTGTTGTGGTTCGCGTCTCTAAGCAACACCGCATTGCTGTACAATTCACAAGGAACGATGATCGACTGAACACCGATGGTGAAACTATGTAGTTGGACATAAAAGTGAATTGTTGTTTTCAGTACCACTCGTATCAAATTCAAATTTTGGTGCATTTGTTGCAACAAACAGAGCCAAATGGAAATACCTTCCTTCCTTCAACCATTTCAGTGAGTTAATAAAAATATTCAAATATTCTTCAATTGTTTTAGATTTCACCTACACGTTTTTATTACAAATGTATAGAATCTACAGGTTGCCAAGTTAAATTTACATTGATTTTGTGAGAATTTTTGGAATTTTCGGTATTTGTCAACACAAAAATATTCACAGAATTTTATCCGTCACACACTGATATTCTTTAATCGATTTCTATTTGCAAGAAAAGTGTGACAAAGTCCTGTTACGTCTCCTACATAAACAAAGAAATTATGTATCGCTATTGTCAATTATATTTTCACAGACCCGAGAGAAAATGAAATTTTTAATTATTTTTGGGAATAGAAGCAGTCGGACTATAGAGGATTAAGAAAATTAATGTCGAATCTTGATAGATTACCAGATATAGATCTTCAACCGGCTGATATCGCGAGTACTACACGTGTTACAGTACTGTGAGAATAGTAGATTGGAACTAGCTACCGTGAGAGATTCAAAACCCGTACAAAAGCTGGCCCTCGTAGTGGTTCTCTCTTTTTAAAAATAATTACTTTCGAGGGTCCCCTTTTCACGTTGCAGCGGCATAAAGGGCGCAGCTGTTGCTCTATGTCAGTTAACACGAAAGGTAACCACCTTACCGATAAACAGGCGCATTAAAATAGGACACCGTATATGTGTTACACGACACTGCGTTTTTAAATTATACCTCGATGAGCCGCTTAATGCTTGTACCATAAATTCATACGGTCGTCTTCAGTATCTTCTATTCATTCATTAACGAAGTTAAGAGTTGCAATCAATCAACAATTAATTATATTACATCTACAATAATTATCAAAATAAAAATTATCTGCACGAAGTTAATAAAATTTTATGTTATTTAAATAACTAATAATTATTTGAATTGTAAGGAAATTGTCACTCTTTAATCATTTCAACAAGCTCAAAATAATACATCGATGTTTTTAATTGTTTTAATCCCTTCACCGTTTCACATTTCATCTACTCATTTTTGTTAAATACAATCCATAGTGGAATCATAATTCGTATTTAATCACAATTGTCTGCATTTGTAAATCGTTAAAATTAGAACGTTTTTATATTTACAATAAATGTGAAAAATTTACTTTGTACAATACCACTTTACCTACCGCGAGTTATCTAATCTGCAAATCGGAGAGGATGAGTTAACTTGACAATTACATTTATCGATATCTTTGGCCCTAATGTCAATAATTGAACAACGGAGTTCGAATACACGTTTATAATTTTAAGGCATTCGTCCACAAACCGTAAATCCATTTCTAAATACACATTTCAGAAATGTATCGGGAAACTACGGGCATACAGATTGAATTTGTTCTCTTTTATTTGAGTAGATATAGTGTCCAACAGCTGCACTATACATATATTTACCCATAACCGTGGATTTTATACATTCATAAGAAAAATGAATAGATGAAATACAAATACAAATATATATAGACATTAGAAGAATTTAAAAGTACATCGTCTATTATTTCGGACTTCTTAATATGATTAAAGAAGAAAATACATTTTCACGTAACAATTTTTATTTTGCACAAAGATCCGAAATCTACCTACAACATAGTACTCGTATCCATCAACATGCAATTCATTGCAGATAATTATTAATTACTTTTTAATTACCATGAGTTTTTATGGTAGAAAAGGTATTCGGTTCATGCGTTAAATATTTATTCGAAATTCCATATTTGTATTCTCGGTATAAATTGTAATTACTTTTAAATTATGAGATTTACTGCCTGATTATACTCTGAAAATTATGGTCGGCGATGTAGTATGGAGTAAATAATTTATTTTGGACTTGAGTGTATATTAAAAAATGATCGGTATCTGGATTTCAACCCTCCGTTACTCGCCCTCCATTTATATATATGACACTGACGTACATAAATTTCATACAAGATAAAGCTATCTCGATGCAATTAACTTTTATTTATACTCGTATAAAATAAATACAACAATAAAAGAAAATATTTTGTACGATTTCATTAATGTATTTTATAGTTTTAAAGCGTATTTATAAACCTCGAGTGTAAAATAATAATCATCTAAAAGTAGAAAAATCTACGATAATTCAAAGCTTTGTTTGTAACAAAAATATATTGTAAAAAATATTAAAGTTGGGTAACGTTTTGGCGCGAACGAGAATTATCGATAGAAAAACCGATTAATCGTCTTCCTATTTTTACGCACCAGTCATAAAACGGTCAATTAACACTAGGTTTACGAGGCCCGTCAAAACGACGGGTTCTAAGATTCTTGATTTGCAATTGTTAAGATTGTAAACTCTAGATATATATTATTGAAAAAATGGCCAAAAATTTGGATAGACACATTCTTGTTATAAACTACGAAGAATGTTATCGGCGCTCTGGTTCGATCAATTTTAAAGAAAAAATATAGCAAATTTGCAATAATTACATGAAATTTTTGTTATATTTATTCTTGTTATATTTATAAAATAATGTGAAACAGTTATTTCTAAAGCTTCGTAAACCTATTGTTAACGAATAGAATGGAAAGTTATACACGAGTGCTAATAAACACGTTCCACCTAGTATTGCAGTAAATACTGCAAATTCTTTACAGTGAACTTCAGATATAACAAAGAACGATCGCAACGGTTTCAATCATTATCGATACACGACTGACATATCGATACCTCTCAACGATTTCCTTTCCAGAGAACAATACGCGAGAGCACACTTACGATGCTTGCTCGATGACACATTATCGTATTCACATGGCTGCGTGTCGTGTGCTACTACGCGCACATCTCGCAAGATCGACAGTCTCTCGTTAGTACACGATTACGAAAAAAAAACCGGATAAAAATCGAGAAAATCCTACCTGATGTATTGAATATAACCGTGTCTAGCGTCTTCGCGGAGGAACCCCGGGTTCCGCCTCTCGACGCTCTCGAAGACCATGAAGTCAACACATGCAAGCGGTCAGCGAGAGTAAACCTCTTTCACGAGTCACTACGGAACACGAGATTCGTTCGAAAATCGGTCAACGAATCTAGCCACTAAACACTGGCTGCACTCACAGATTCGCTGCTCACGGACGCCTTTCCCACCACCAACATTTTACACAATTTCGGAGAATGTGGAGAGCGTGACTCGCGGGGACTCGTCCGAAAATTTCGTGCACACCTCCAACACGGTCGGTAAAGAAGGGATGGTAGAGCTCACTGGGGCGATCGAATCACGGCGGGACACACAATTCGAATTTTCGGTGGACGACGAGAGCGAGAGAGAGAGAGCACACGATTCGGGAACGAGGTAGAAGAACGTGACCAGCGACTGGAGGGAGCGGAACGGGACCGCGGACCACGAAATACGAACGAACACTCGCGTTCCGAGGTACACGAGGCGACTGAAGTGCGGAGCGAGTCGAGCAACGGTGGGAGTTCGCTTACTCCTTCTCCCCTCTCTAACCGCTTCGCTACGCTACTCCCTCTCCGCCGCGTCCCTTCACACCCGTCAAAACCGCCGCGACGACCCTAACCTAACCTACCGGACTGGACCAGACTGGATCGGACCGAAACGCGCGACTCGGTCGATCGAGGAAAGCGTGGAAAACGGTGGGAAGGACGCGTTCCATGGCACCATAACACATTTCCGCCCTGTGTTTACGGTTCCGTATGCATACGATTCCATCGCGCGTGCGCAGCTACATGCTCTCGTCCTGCGTTATTTGCTCCGAGGGATAACTGGGGATAACGCAGAACTTGTCGGAATGTCGAACGGGAACCACTGGCGCACTATGGCCTGGAATCGGCAGAATCCACCATCTACATTACTCGAATGCCTTGAGTTTTCTTTCGAACCAACCTGATCCTCCATTCAGAGGGACTCGAGATAAACCTGAACGAGGACGTCAGAATCACTCTTTTTAAAAAAAAAACATTTATATTGTATGATTCGTTATTATTTTATATTATAGTCACTCATGCCAATGTTAATTGACATTAGACTATAAAATTGACTGCATCGAATGCAAGAAATAGAAACTAAATCGAATGTTGTTTCTTCCCTTAATGAGTTTAATGGAGGAAAAATTATATATCGACATGTTCAATTTTGAAAATTTTTCAACAATTTTTAATTTAATCTACTCAATTTTGCTATAAATGCATAAAGATTCGCAGTATGTTAATATTCTTTTCTGTTAATTACATGCGAAGTAAGATATACTTAATTGTAAATAAACTGTAAACGACTGTTGGAATAACACAATATTTAAAAATATTTCACTTATACTAACTAGACTGCGGATTTTTATGAATTTATAAAGAAATTTCAACAATTTTGAATTTAATCTACTCAACTTTGCTATAAATGCATAAAGATCCGCAGTATGTTAATATTCTTTTCTATTAATTACATGCGAAGTCAGATATACTTAATTGTAAATAAACTATAAATGACTATACCATGAAAAATGATATATTGTTGGAATGACACAATATTTAAAAATATTTCACTTATACTAACTAGACTGCGGATTTTTATGAATTTATAAAGAAATCTGCTCGGTGAAATATAATTCAGTGAAACATGAGGAAAATTCAAGAATATTGTAGTGCTCTGTTCAATACAACAATGTCATTAAGCGATGAAATCAATTTTCATATTATTCCGGTTGCCCACAATCAATGAAGAACATTTTTCTTTTGTATAAAGATCCGGAGTCTGATAACAACCTCAATACTTTTCCGCTTAACTTGTTTATAATGGATGGCTCCAAATACGACTACCCCCTTCTACTCCGAAATTATTTTTTAATTTTCTTTCCAACAAGACCCTGTTACTTTAAGCGTATCATTTGAAATTTATTTCAAAGGACCGGTTTTTGACTGCCACTTCTTATTTTAAACAATTTTGTTTACTAATTATATTAAATATTATTCGCACAAACTTTGTTGTAATTTATATATGTGGAGCTTACATTTGTTTTTAACTAAAAAATAAGTCAATTAAATAAATAAAGGGAAAAAATTTAACAAACCGATTTTATTTACATTTTTCTTTCTCCGATATCGAGTCACACTCAACAAAGAAATACAAAGAGTCAAAACGCAGTACATTTTCCTGGCGTTTAATTCGAAAAAGAGCAACTTTGTGTACTCTATAAAAGAAATTTTTCCCCCAAATTGGAAACTTGCAATAATTGGAATTGTCACAGACATGTAACATCTGATGCATATACGTGTTCGAATAAAAAATATTCGATACACAGATATTACATATGTCGCCAACGTGATCGGAGTTAGTATCATCGGATTCCTAGACAGTTGATATGATTCCCCAAGGATTTTAGTATCCATTGCACGCCAATCTGTATAATCTGTAGTCCATACCATTGTAAGAAACACCTGACTGGAAGGTTGTGGTCTCATCGTCGCAAGCAATGACTCATTGAAACATCGTAACACTAAATTCCACTTTTTGCAGCATTAAATGTTTCCCCAGTTCACCAACAAATTCTCGAGCTATTAAACCACTGGAATTTTCACTAAGATTGAAAACGCACATTTATTTGCACGCTATTGCTATTACTACAATATGTATAATGATCTACATCGCTGACTTAAAATCAAGTCAGGTGCATTGCAAAGATATAAAGTGGAATTCAATAGATATAAACATTCCTCAGTCCTTATCAACCGCAAATATTTTCCTGGCAATAGCATAGTAAGAAACATTCAATTGCTACACTAAATATATGCTTGCAACAAATATGCTTTCCTTACGTAAACATGATTATAAAGTAAATTATAGGTAGACTGAGGACATTTATGTAAAATAAAAATTTTCTGCAGATTATTACTGCATTAACGAAACACTGCATTGTACACACTGGATGTTAATGCAACTGTTATAAACAACTTTATAAAAAAAATGTTCTGCGTCAATTGCAAGAGATAAAAACTAATAGGAAGTTCGTCCTTTATTTAATAATTATCGGATATTATCTCTTTAATAATTTAATATTGATTTGTCACATAAATGCATAAATTCCGCAGTTTAACCACAAGGCACAGGATAAAGGAAGGAAAACAAATAGACAACAATAATAAAAGGAACAGCAAAATGTAGTATTCAATTATCCGACCAGTTTATTAAAATTCCCTTGATCTACTGCTTTAATCTACTCAGCAGCAAAAGCTAGTCTGACCTTATAATTCTTTTATGTATTAAATTTTTTTTTATGAGTTAATGAAGCATAAATATTAGTTTGAACGTGCATTCGTGCAGAAATTTTGCAGTAAATATCAGCTGCAATCTGGAAACTGGTTCGCTTCTGAAAGACTTGTCTCTCGTGGTCTCTCATTACGTATTTTGTTATTTACGCTACCATTAACGTGTACGGTGTCGGTCAAATAAATCGGGACACAAGTTTTTCTGTTCACTTGTTGTCATGCTGATGTTACGATAATTCTGCACTCAATGACTGTTTGCCATTAATCTGACTCTAGCTATTGTAAACACAATACAGCGGCGAAAGATATGTAAGTCAAATCTTATCTACTATATTTATCTTTATCTGAAATTAAACACTATTTATTTAATTGTACGATCAGATGAAAGAGTTTGTGTATTGTATTTCGTATAGTATATAATTATGCAAAATTGTCTGTATATCAAGATATTTTCAGAGTAATTTTAATGAGTTGAGAATAACAGCATTGTTAATTTCTGCGTATATTTTTAAATAAATGCGTAACATCCATCGTTTGGCTGTAATGGTTTTAAACAACGAGATGTTTTTATTGGTATCAAAAAACGTCTGTTAGGCAATACAATGACTCTTACTAGCTGATCCGTGAAGAAGAACAGTAGATGATTCACCCAAGCTTGGTTAGTCGAAATCGACAATATAAATTCAAGTGTACGTACGCCGTTGCTCAATATCTTTTGACTGAAATGATTGAAGCGCAGTTTAAGAAGAACCTAATCTCGATAAACATAGGAAATCCAGATCAAAATTGAACTTTAATCTGCATTGATCAATAACCGATTAGTTCGGTGTGCAAAATTAGTAAAATTAGTTTTTCTGGCGAAATAAAAGTGAAACTATTTTAGGTTGCCAATATGGTACAAAAGATTCATGCATTTATGACGAAATTGGTTGGGTGAAATATAAAACAGTAAAAGTTTGAAAAAGTTCAAGTATGTTCTAATGTTGCTTTTAATGTAACAAAGTCGTTAAGGAGTATAATCAATTTTTATATTATTTCTACTTCCCACAATTAATGCAAAACATTTTTATTTTTTGCATAAAGATCCGCGGAGTATCCATAATTAAACTCCAATTTCATAAAGTACAGAGAGGGAATTTGCAAATATTTTTCGAAGTTACGATTCTTTGCAACAAAAAAGTATATTGGTCACTCACACTTTTGTTTCACTTAAAAACTTGCGAGTTGCAAGAAAATTTATGAAATTTTTCAATATCATTTTCACCCTATTTTTCTTCTGCCATTCGTTGAATATAATATTAATAAAATTACAATTTTATACCTGCAGTTTTAATTTTTCTAGACCTTGAAATGTTGTAACCTTTGGATGTTGTAATACCAGACGCTACGATATATTCTAATATTATCTCGCCTCCCTTTACTTTAAAATTAAATTATCCAAGTTTGCCCTATTCGCGCAGCTCGCCAAGAATGTTACTGCTGAGCTCCACTGGCAGTTTGTAAACAAAGAACCGTGAACTACGGTGATAGTAGATCGTAACGTAGAGAATATGAAGCTAAAGGTCAAAGTGCAAAAAGGAATACTGTTATCAAGTACGTATATCGCGTTATACATTGATAAAATTGTTTCTTCATTTATATACTCCCCACTGCGAACCTTTTATTCAATTATCATTACGATATCACTTTTATTGTGCTCTATACGTTATATATGCATTACAAAATACGATTTAAGATGCAGTCAGATTTTAACAGCAATCAATTTTTTATCCGTTTCGCTCAGTATTGTCATTTGTAGAATAGGCCAAAATTCGCTAAAATGTTTCAGTACTTGACAACTACTTTATTTATTATTTCAAGTTTACATATCGCAGCATCATGTAACAGTTAAAACACTGATTTAAGGGAGAGTTTAGTTACCCTCAAGCATTCGGAACATTTTTGTAGCAATATCTATCGTCAATTTCAATATTGAAAAGTGTTATATTGCTTTGTCGTGCTATTTAAATTTTATTATAATTTTCTCATAGATGCACAGTTTATTATGTTATATTTAAAATATTCCCTATGCACGGACACTTAAGATAGTAATGGATAAAACCTAAACACAATAGATATAATAACAATATTTTGTACTGAGCAAAAAACAAAACAATTCATTTGTTGATATTATTCTAAAATATCATCACTATATAAACTGCGGATGTTTACGCAAAATAAAAATTGTCTGCATCGATTGCAAGGGATAGCAACTAAATTAAACGTTAGCTCATCCCTTAACGATTTTAATAGTGGAGAAATTATATATTGACATCTTGAATTAAAAAAATATTCCAACAATTTTGAATTTCGTCCATTCAATTTCGCCATAAATGTATAAAAATCCGCGATCTAATCATCACTGTTCAAGCCAGATTTGTCTAATATACACATAGGCTGTACTATTATTCATATTTAATATACGTCCAAATAATTCGTTTAGCAATCATATTTTTCATCGAATATTTCCTACCAGGGGTAGTTGGAATCTGTTCCATCTGCCAGAGATCTGTTCCAGTCGTGATCATCAGGAAATCTTGACCTTTCGAAACAATCAACGAAAAAAATCTCTGTCCGCGATAGAAACATAAATCGCAAGTGTTTTGAGCGTCTCATTGCCGAGACCATTGACAAGTGGGCGATAAACAGAGAGTAGAGTGGAGAATCTAGCAGCAGCTGCGGCTTCACCAGTCGAAGGTGAATGACCCCGAAAGAGAGCTACAAACTAAAAAATCAATGAATACGCAGTCACGAACGCGTGTAGTTATCGACAGTCGCCGAGAAATCCAAAATATTCGAACAGGACACGCGCCCGAATATTTATGCTTAAATAAGTTATAATTATTAATCGACGATTATTAACATTAAACCTACCACGAGGGGTCAAATTACACATTTTAGATTTTTTATTTGTCTGTAAAGGTGTTCTCATGGGAATTGATTGAATACATTTTTTGACTCCAGCATATATTATAGTAAAAAGTCGTACGAAATATAGATAAATTTAACACTAAACCAAAAGCCTTAAAAATAACTGCTACATGTTCCCTTATAAAAATGACAAGATTGATTTTATTGAGACTATGTGCAGCTCCTATTGTATATGTGCTCCACTGAAGATGTCAGAAATTAGTTTTATAATAATATAAGAAATTAGTTTTATTATATGAATAATCGTAAAGTAAAAAATGTAGAACCGGTCATTTTGAACGGTGATGGTAGGTTTAGTGTTAAATTAATTTTCTACAATTTGGCAAGCAATTTTAGCAGCAGAACGAAAAATAGTATACTGTGGCGGCAAGAAGCAAGTCACGAAATATTAACGAGATTTATTAACCCTTAAACAACGGTGCTTTTCTAGAACTATAAAATTGTTGCTTCGGACAATTTTATTCATCAACTTTTTCAATATATCTTTTAAGATAGTTTTTGTAGACCTATTGGTCTTTCTGTTGTTAAAACATTTTGCTCGTTCAAAAAAACTATGATTTTCAAAAACATACCCAGTAGAGAACACGCAGAGGATACAATCATTTTCACGTTATCAAATTGGAAGATTTGAGACAAGGAAGTAGTTTATATAATAAAAATAAAATGTACTCTTTTTTTGTTCAAATTTCCAAAAAAGAGAAATACTCATTAACATGCTTAGATTACAAGCGAATTGTTTTATCGTGCTATGACAATTTCACCAAGTCATTTCTTTTCAATAATGATTTGTTTGAAATATTTTTTATCGTATTTATTAAGAATGCGTTTGTTCCATGTGTAATAAGCTGATAGTCTGAGAAACTGCGATCTCGAATTACAATCGCAGAAATAATGTGTACGTTTGAAATTGCGCGCACAATCGCATAGGCGATCTATGAAGTGTCAAGCAAAAAAGGAAGAAGAAATGCACAGAAAGTGCTACGGCTATTGTAGAGCCTCGATTACGTAAATGCTCGAGCACAATGAGATACGCAAGATGTAACTCTCTTGAACACGATAGCGTCTCGTTTCGTTTCGTCTCGTCTCTTTCACGTAGGTTCACACGAGACCGCTTTTAGCGATCTCGGCGTTGCTCGATGCGTTTTCTGCACGCACAGCCCATGCCTTGTTCCTGGCAACGATACCATTTACGGAAGGAGCAATTAATGTTGAAGAATCACGAGTGTCTAACTCTCGGATATCCTATCGGGTAACGTCTTTCTTTATCAATGAAAAATACTCAGCTTGAACGACAATCATTAGTGCCCGTAGTATTCGGAAGAACGAAAGCCATCAAATTTAAATAGGATAAGGCAGTGATCGGCAAACTCGTTAGCCCAAAGAGCCAAATATCAGCAGTATAACGATTTAAATTCCTTTTAAGCAGAGTTGAGCAAAAATATTATTGAGATAAAAATTCGTTTTAAACCCACTTTATTCAAGATTTTTATTGACATAAAATTTTTGCCCAATTCTGCTTTTAAGTGCCAAATTTCTTCATCAGAACCCTGTTTTTAGAATACGGTTCAAACAAGGACATTATATTTAAATCTAAATTCAAATTCAACTCTTAGCAACCCAATTTCAATCGAAATGTTCAACTTTTGATCATTATACTTAAATCTAAATGTAACTTTCAATCATTATACGTGCTCATAATTATGAAAGTGATGTAAGCGAAAATGATTTCATTAGTTATTTCACATCGCATTATTTTGAAACTGTAGCAATTCAATGTAATTTTTACGATGTTGTGAAACATGAACCGTTAGATAGTGTTTGTTATTTCAACATTACATGGAATTCGTTTAGTGTTAATTTCCTTTTCAAATATCTCGAAACAAGAAATATATCACTTGCATAATTATGGGCACATGTGACTGTTTGAATTTGGATATAATACACTGACCGATCAAAAATTGTATTAAAATACCATTGAATTAAAATAAAATAAATTGATCTGAAACACGTCATTCGTGCATGAGCCGCAGTTTATAATGAGATTAAAATAAGTAAAAGTAAATATTTTGCCCAGAAAAAAATTGTAAAATTCAATGAGAATTTGTTCTCGTTGGTGAGGCAAACAAAATTGTCAATCATTCTCCTATTTTTATAACCTTAAAATTTGAAAAGACATTCTTCATAAACGGTAAAAATAAGACTTGATTTAAATTGTATAGAGGAATTTTATTAATATTTGGATACCTACTTCGATATAATAAAAATATAAAAATAAACTTATATCACCTTTTTAATAAACAAATTAAGCTCTAAGCATTATGTACATTAAAGTGAAGAAGTTGCTCATTACTGCGGCATAAAAACTACTAGGAATGTCCCTAAGACTGAGGTGTGACTTGCAACTATGATGAGACACGAGGTAAGGTAATAAATAGGTAGGATACGATTCTAGATAAAGTGTATTATATATCAAACTAACTCACCCGACAAACGTTGTCCTGTTCAAATTTCAATAAATTATGATTTTTGCTGTTTGCCCGAATTCTCCGACTTTCCTTTGTAATTGTCTCGAATTTCTTTCCTGAAAATTTTTCCAGGACCGTAAAGAATGAGTGAGTTATGGTATTGAATTCATACAAAAATCCCATAGAAGAAAGCACTTTCATTTCTCCCAAACTTTCTATCTTTCCGGACAACTTCTCCAATTTTTCTTTCCCTAAAAACCTTATTCGGACTACAACGAACATTTTTTTTTTAAATTAGCCAAATCGGTCCAACCGTTCTGAGCTGATGTCGTGACCAACGAACAGCAATTCATTTTTATTATACATATAGAAGATAAGAAGATATGTCAAAAATGAAATATAAATGTAACGAAATGAACAGTAACAAAAGTAAAAGACATAGTAAAGTGTAGTGCACGAAAAGATCTACTTATGGCCTACATATTTAAGAATGTAAACGATATTGTGAATAATAGTATAGCAATTTTTAGTGATGACTCTGGGCCACCCCACGACCACTATGGAACCAGTTTAAAAATGATTTATACAAAAATTTGTCGTATAAAAAACGATTCAGGTATAATATAGTGTGCAAAGAAACTCGGGTACACTGTAATGGCGACTCTTACTTTTAATTGTGAAGAAGCGCCGGTTCTCGAAATCGCATTGATTCAAAGCCAAAGAATGCAGCAGTTGAATTCCGCCTCGAATCTATGCTGTTTGCTCGTACAAAATGGCATCGATATTATCCGAGCGGCATCGTTAACGAAGGAAAAGACATGCAACGTCCGGCCATTATTCTTGACGGAGTCACGGCTCTTTGTTAGTGAAATTTACGTACGACCGAGAATTCCGTTCAAGGTAGACTACCTTGGCAGGCTTCGGTGTCCAGACGGGTCGTCAGAATTCTTCTCATTGTCAGCCTATGTTTCTCCTTTTCACCTGATACTCGCAGGTACAATGAACGTTAAAAGTGAAAACCGATGAATACTTTAACGCAATCATTCCTGCAAGTACCCGACAAAGAATCAACGAGCGAACCAACCATTTTTTGCTCCACCGAGATTTCTCCTATCCCGCTGGAATCGACGACGGAGTCATGATTTACCGAATTATTTATTTGCCAGCTCGTTCTACAAGGGCGTTCTGATTGGACGATCTCGCGGTTTTATGCTGTTATTTTTGCCACTGAGTTGTCGGTGCAATTACCGAACTCAACACTGACAGATAAAAAAGTTATTTCTCAGTCCACAGGCTGTAAAAAAGAAACTCATTTTACAATAACTGCCCTATTATATTACGGTCTTAGTCATTCATGCATGAATCATTCATCCAATCTTAGTTACGCTTTGTTGTATAATTTAATACTATTTTTATTTACATTCATTATTCCTCTCCTTTCTTTTCGCTTTCTGTCTAGTTTCTTCAACTAATCTACGTCTGTAACTATCCATCAAAATGAATAATGTTACATCCCTAAGAGATAATTAGAGAGTTAATTTGTCGTGATTTTGTATTTGTCTAAAAAGACATTTCAATGTAGTTTTCTTCGCAAAGAAAAGTATGTAATCTTTAAATTAAATGGAAAAACCGAAACAAAAACAATATCGATTTACCTTTTTTTATCATATAATTTAGTTTACCGTTATCTCAAAGTATTGCCAATTTATAATCGATTGAAAGCCAATTAACTCTTAATTGAGTCTCAAAGTTCTTAAGTCGATATTGATAATCGCTCGATATCATAAACCATTATAAAAAGTAAGATAGACTGTTGAGAAGCAAGCTGGAGTGTTTCTAAACTCCTGCGAAGCGAGAACAAATAAATTAGACTGTTCTAAACTCCTACAAGACAAGACAAATATGTTGGACTGTTACTAAAGCCCCTGCGAAGCAAGAACAAATAAATTAGACTGGCCCTAAACTTTCACAAACCAAGGGAAAATAAATTAGACTATTCCTGGAGTGCTGTGAAGTAGGGAGAAATAAATCAGCCTAGAATCCTACAAATAATCGAGATTGTTCCTGGCATTCTGCAAAGCAAGAATAAATTGAACTGTTTCTTTAGTCTTGTAAAGCAAGCACATATACATCAGTTTCTAGAGCCCTACGAAACGCCAACAAAAAAATTGGATTACTTTCGGTAAATGAATAATTGTTAACATAAATAGCTCGTTGTTTATAGAGAATATTGAACTGCATCGATTAGAGCATTAAAAAATGTATGATACTATAAAAACCGTATATCACCTTCGTGTAATGCTTTTTATAACAAGGAGTCTAGAACGAGATCGAGAATGATTCCTGTCTGAATTTTCTTGATGTCAGTATATTAAGAGAAGGTAATATGTTAAAAACAAATTGGTTCCATAAATCTAGCTGGTCTGGAAGATACACACATTAACTTTCTGTCCCACCATCCTTTACAACATAAAATCGGTTTTATTAAAGATTTAATTGATCATGCCATTATACTAGCAAATCCGGAATTTAGATCTAATAATCTAAAAACAATTAAAGATGTCTTAAGACGCAATGGTTACCCTATCAGTTATACATCCACCATTATTAAGCAAGGTATTTTCGATATCTATCACCCTCTTCTTGTCTCTAAACAAAAAGAGGACAGATTCATAAATATAGGACCGAGTTAATCATTTTCGATTTTATTAAGCGTTGTGCACTAAAAATTTAATTTCATTGAATCAGTTTTTTTTTTAATAAAAAATTACTGTTAAGTTAAGCTAAGCTAAGAGGCGCATTAAGCCATTATGTAATACGCTAATGGAATTCATGTATTGAATATGCTATATAAACCACATCTGGTTTAAAGCATTAAATAAATAAATAAATAATATAGGACCGATAAACCGTAAAAACACTGTCGTCATCCCTTATATCGAAAATATTTCCAACGATATAAGAAGAATTTTTTAAAGAGTCGGATTGCACACCATCTTCAAAATACCGCAATATCTAAAAAACCTGTTCCCACCGATTAAAGATAAACTACCACCTCTCAAGAACAACAACATTGTTTATTTAATACCTTGTAAAGGATGTAACCAGGTTTACATTGGACAAACTTCGAGATTGTTAGAAACAAGAATCAAAGAACATAAACGCAATAATCATCTAGACTCCTTGTTATAATCTACACTACCATCGATACACTTTTTATCTACACCATTTTTTCTTACAGCAGACATATAGCGTTCAAATAATTTTTTCAGATTACAAGGACTAAAGCGTATGTATGTACATTTTGGAAAATCCAAATAGAAAATAGTCGGTCAAAACAATTAAACGAATTGAATTTAAGGAGAACCAGCCGTGATTTCTAGTTGTCGTTCCAGTCAGTTCGGACTGTTGATGGAAGTTAGCAGCAAAATGTCCTGCATTCCGCACAAAGAAATAGAATTTCACCTGAATCGGGTACGACGAGGCTCCCCGATGTCCCGACAACAGCGATTGCGGTGCACTTTCACGTTCCGTATGACCTGCCGTCAATTCAAAACCCGACCACAAACTTATTAGCGTCCGTCACGGGTACCCGTTACTCTAAACTGAAACGGAATCGGCTTTCTACGCGTTTTGTCGTTTCCAGAGAAGAACTTTCTTGGATTGTTTGTGACATAAGTAATACGAGCGACTTGTGTTGAAACTGGCATGTATTTTTTGTCTCGGTGAGGACGTGCTTGAACTAGGGACATGCTTAGAAACGGAGACTACGTTCACTGCCACGTGTATCTGTCTTTGTTTAAATTGAACGCTTCGTGTATTTTGTCGTTCAATTGACAAAGATATTAATTGTTAGACTATACGGATCTTTATGCAAAATAATAAACTTTCTACCTGAATTGCAACAACCTGAGATGGAATAAATATTTAATTTCTTGCTGAATATGTTTAATAGGTTGAAAATAATATAGTAGTACATTAAATTCTTCAAATATTTATGTCATAAACTAGACCTACTCATTTTGATCATAAATGCATAAAATCCGCAGTTGATTGATTACAATTAAATGACCTTATACGTTAAACAACGTAACGTTGTTTTAACCCGTTATTGGATAATTTTCTTGAGTGTTAAACTACAGCAACACTGATGCAGAGTCTTACAATCGTCCACTCTACGACATTAATCGTCTCTGTCGTGCTTGTGTCGCAATGTCACGTGATTAATCCAGTACTGGTAGAGAGAGAGAGGAACATCTTCGTTTAACACTAAACCTACCACGAAGATGACCCATATTAGATTTTTTATCTGATTATTATATAATTTGATTAAATAAATTTAATCTCGTTATTTTTATAATACGATACACATCAGTCACGTTTGATGGTCGGTAGTTTTAGTGTTAAGTATGCTTTACTGCATCTAATTTTGATTATTTATCAAGAACAAAAAGTTGTAGTTATCCTTAAAAGTAAGATAAGTAGAAACAAAAGTTTGTTATGAAAAGTTTGAAAACATGCGTAAGCAAGACTAATAAATAATAAATTTAACAATAAATTATTCGTTAAAGATGAAAATATCTATATTATTTCTACGTAATTTTATATGTTTCTTCAAAATCGGAACTTGTAGCCCGAGTTTTCTCCAAACAGTGGCGCAGCCAGGATTTAATCTTGGGGGGGGGGCGAGTTGAACAAAATGACCTTTTTTAGCGACGTGTAACCGAAGTGACTCTGCGATAATTGCCAATAAACAAAAACTGTCAATACTAGAGCACTATTGTTTGTAAACAGAAAAAAATCGACCGCGGAAGCACCAATACTTACACGTACACGGCCACAGACGCGCAACTATAGGCAGAATGCAATTCAGTGTCTAGTATCAGCAGTTTTTGAAAATATGTCGGAACCTAAGTGAGGTATAAGTTATAAGGTATAAGTTATATGTATAGGAAAAAGTTGTTCAAAATGTTTAATTTTACTTGTGTTTGTTGATTATCGATCGTAGGGTAGTTTATAACAAGAAGTCTAGATGAGATATCGGCGCAAATGTGTACACAGTAACTTGTGTACTGGCACTGAAACAACATGTGCTTATACATATATTCCTCTCTCTAATTTTTTTATAAAGCAGACGCAGTTTTTTCCTCTTCCTTGAAAAGGATCCATATCGGGATTGAAACGTTGAAAGTTTAACCAAACTAGCACGATTTGCTTTAATTTAATACTGATCGAACTTTTGTGCCGTTTAATTTTACATATAACATATCCAAAAGTCATCGAAATCTGACAGGAAGTAGTTATTCTACAGTTTAGCTAATGTTCCAGGATTTTGTTTCTTTTTCTTGGGGGAGGGAGTTGGCCCACTGCCCCGCCCCCACCGGGTGCGCCACTGTCTCCAAATATAGCCAAAAATATAAATTTTTGAATGAATTCCAGCTATTTTATAGGAACAGGCCACTGTTTCGTTCGTCATCGAGGGAGATCCGAAAAAGACAATTTCCGCGAACGAAATTGTGAAAGCGTGTTTTGCTCCTCCGATTAAAGAGTGGTGTTAATTTCCGGAGTTTTTCCCGATTCCGAGAGGGGATCGTTCGATTACGTCGTTCGGATTTATACGGATTACGCAAGCGGCGATGTAGAAAGTCGAACGATTAAGGTAAGAAAAGAGTCGGTCGCTCAGACTTCCTGCAAATTAGCGAATGTTTACATCCCAGGGGCTCGAGGAAGTTCGCACGAGACTTTCCTCGCGCGGAGGAGCTAGTTTAATTGAATTATTGCCCGGCAGGAGGAAGTGGCGAAGACGCGAGTCCTTTCCCAGAAAGGAACTCGTCGTCTGCCTGATTAAGTAAGAGTTCTCTGTTCGAAAATGATTTCCTGAGAACGGGCGAGGACGCCGCTTACGAGCCTTACAATTAGGCGGCGCATAATTAATCGAATTCAGTAGAAAATCCAAGTTACAGATGATCAGCACTGCAAGCAAACGGTTTCGAGTTAGATCCGCGGCTCTGTCCTCCTGGATGACTGCACGGCTTCGAGTCAGGTTGCGTACATGTGGACTAATTGGACACAAATACATGTGTCATGATTCATTAACTAACGGTTTACTTCGAGCACGTTCGCGCTAACAAGGAAACAGCTCTCAGCTGACGACCATTAACATTTTCATGGAGTTTAAAAACAAGATTTTAACCTCGAATAATGGCGCAGCATGTTTCCGAACGATCAGCATTTTCTACGAACAATCAGAACGAATAACCCTGTATCATCATCTATAACTGTAACGAGAATATTCTCTCCTCAAGTATCTTTCTACCATACAAGCAAATTTTTATTAATCTAATGATACGAGAGACTACTTTTCAAGACTAAACTTTCTTTTCTAAATGGAACTATAATTTTTGAAATTGTGCGATCGTCACCAGATGAGGGGAGGAGCACGAATTGAGGGGAAAAAGCTACTCCCTCTCTCTCTCTGCCAATATCAGAGTAGTCACGTGACATCTGACGCAAGTACGTCACGTGAGACCGGGCTATGGCGGAAGCGTGGGAGAATGGAATATAGCGCCGTAGAAGGGGAAGGTATAGTGGGTACCTTAATCTGGCGACCCTGGAAAAACTCAACTATAAAATGTACGCTTGATTTTGAATAATTTTTCAGGTATTCAAAATTACGATACTCTGCATAAATGTTCACTTGAACGTTCGAGGAGAAAAAATTTCATTTACATAAATACGCTAGTAAGAAGAACGCAGCTATAATTCGACAGTTAAATTTCATTAAGCGGCTTGATCGGCTCTGCTTAATGAAAGGTTATAACTAAGCAGACACGACAGCATTATGCAAAATTATTTTATACGAACTTACCTTTTACAGCTCCTCGCCGCTTCGTCATCGTCTGTCGGCGCACCGGCCCCTGAATCCTGCCAAAACACACGATCGTGATTAATAAAAATTGATTGCTATTACAATCGTCCCCTAATTTCAGAAGTAATGTGAATAAAGAACCGCCGATCATTGCTCGAACAATATCGTGACCAACTTCGTTTTTATTATCAACATAGTTTCCAGCAATACCAGTGAATTATTGCTTGTTGTGTTGTCACGTTTTATACTTGAAGAAAATACAGAAAGAACTTATTTTTCGAAACTACAATAGCCACTTGCATTGTTAAAAAATTCCAAGTATAATAACGCTTCAGAAACATGTACGATCATTCAAACATTTTTGGGAACTATAGGAAATTTATTTAGCAGTGGAAGGTTCGATCAGTTTCTACAACAATTCTAGCAAAGGGGAAGTTTGTTTCTCGATCGGAAAGTGAATATGAATTTATGATTTCGGCGCAAGGTTCGATCAATTTAACACAAACAGTAAATGTGCAATTATTTAAAAATGTATCTTGACGTTTCGATCCCTATGTGGATCATTTTCATAAAGAACATATATTGCGTCTAAAAAAATGCAAAAGAATTATAATATGGCAAATAAAATTAAAAACACATTAATGAAAAACACAATAATATTACAGTTTTTTTCAAAGGTATTTCATCTTTGATAGAAGGGTCGGAACGTCAAGATACATTTTTAAATAATTGCACATTTGCTGTTTGTGTTAAATTGATCAAACCTTGCGTCGAAATCATAAATTCAAATTCTAGCAAAGTTTGAAGCATACCCAAACGTGTCGATTTGGTGGAATCTAATTGCTCGAGGCCACGTTATGCTAATCAAATGTTTAACACTAGAACTACCGGACCAGTCAAAATGACTGGTGCAAACTTTTTTGATTAGAAATATTACACGTATAAATATGTTTCTTTGAGAAATTTTTTTAGTGAACTTCTCTATTATAGTACATATTTAAATATCGCCTGTATGAAATCTAAATAAATAAAATATTGTCATTATTAGAAGGCAATGTATGCCAACTGCATTTAGTGCTCGGTAGTTCTAGTGTTAATAGTTCACGGGAAAAGAAAGGTGGTGTTTCGTCCTAGTTTTTGGGGATTGTTGAAAACGCAAGTCGATAAGAACTGCTGAAACAGTCCAGCACATAGAAGTATGCGACGTCAGTAAAAATAAGATTGCAGACGGAGGGTTAGATGTGAAATGAATGTTAAAGCAAACACGTGAAGCAGCTCCACGTTCAGAAGGTGTGGAGAAGAAAATACAGTGCGCCTATTATCAATAAAGTACGTGACGACGTGGCTGAATGAAGCTACACGTGCACATACACGTGTCCGATGCACACAGGAGTGTGCGCACTAAAAAAAGGCAGAATGCCGCCAGCGAAGCACCTGTTAAGGCTGTCTTTGTTAAACGATTCTACACGTTATGCCAACCACTTGCCTTTCGTGGGTCATTGGCGGGATGCTTCGCGTTCCCGGATTAAACTCGAATGTTAAAGCACGGTGTCAGGACGTCAGCAAAAGTAAAGGCTGTAGAGACAGAAGCGGGAAATAAGAGCGACGCTACAGAGTTTCACGTATGCATGTATATTCGGTTTCTCGAATAAGATCCATATTCCCATTTTTGATCGTGTAAGAGACAGATTTTCATTATTTATTTAGGCGACAATCGACAAAAAGTTTTATTAGATATTCAATTTAAACTTTCATCTTTGAATAATGAAGTACTTTTTTAAAGACATTTTAACTTAATAACAAATTATTCAATATGAAGTATGAAATCTATTATTTATTTATCGTATAAAATGTTTAACTTTTTTAAATGAAATTGAACAAAGAAATATTTTAATTTAATATGAAGTATAAAATAACATGTCGGATAGCATAAATGAGGAGAACCATTTAAAATTAAGAAATGTCTTTTATCTATAAAAATAAAAAATATTCATGAACAGAAACAGAAATAAATTTTAACTTACACGTAAATATACAGCATAGCCCTATGGAAAAATAACTAACTTCACTTACTTTAACATTTTTTACTATTTTTGCTGACTACCTTACAATTCAGAGTAACATCCTCCTATAAAAGATATAAATGAAACAAAAGTTTTTAGAAATCTAGTTACCTAGCAGTATTGTAGCGAAGAACTCAGTCTTGTAGTAATTTGTTTATTAAGAAACCAACAGAAGTGCTGAAAATATCCGAGTGTCGTGCACATTAGGCAGAAATGGGGCCCTTAAAATCAATAGCCCTGTGTTCCTCGACGAATCCGTCCCCTCTGGACGCGCTAGAAAAATGCAACTACCCTTTCGGTGAGTGCACTTCGTAGACCACGGAGTATTCAGTATATGCAAAGTGCATGTTGGGAAACGTCGCCCCTTTTTCGACTCCCTCGTTCGATGGGTTTCGGAGTTAGTCATCCCTCGACATATCTCATTGCATTGAAATGTCAGGATTAGGTTTTTGATAAATTCGTCGATTGAACGTTTCGTGGCTTCGAGCTGTACAACTACAAAACTGATTCGATTTTTCATCGAGCGTAGAACTCTGTTGACGTGCAATCTTCTCATTAATTCTATGTGTATTGTTATAGATATTGGCAAGCTGACATTTACAAAGAGCTCATATGAACTTCTGATGAGATAACAGAAGAAGCGAACACGTGCAATACTAAGATAAGAAAATTAACTAAAGAAAGTATTCATACACGGTATCATTAAGAGTATTCTGTATTATTGTAATTATAAGTTGGGCTTGTATGATACGAAAACAAAAAAAAATACACAAATATATTATTTGTAGGGTTTAGGGTTCGCCTAGGGTAAACATGGTCTTGTTAACAATTTGAAAACAGAGCTAAAATTACAGCTTCTTTACTTGCGATGCTCATTTTATATTAATATAAAGAATCATCCCTTAATTGTTTCCCACCTGTTGCTGAACGCTTTGTACGCCAAAGCAATAGAAAAGAATTAGTTTAAAAATAATCTAGCTCTTTCAAATGACTTTATACTATATTTAAAATTAATTTTCTTAATGATTAGGATTTCAAATGACTTTATGTTATATTTATTTATTTTCCAGCCACCCGTTACTTTATTAACTTTCTTATATTTGTTATGTAGAATTAATCGATTTGCCAAATGAGCGGCTCATATCATTGCAGCTTCATCATTAATTACTCGATCAACTCGCTAAGCATTGCCTGGTATTGCGAGAGCACAACAATTTTCTTAATTAATTAATGACCCGTGCATCAGCTTGACTGCGCTCGTTCGTGACCTTGCACCTCAGCATTTGCGAAGTTCGGATAACTTGTCATTCGGAAAGTCGTTTCCCGTCAAACAAGGAAACCGGGAACGTGAACGTGAACGCAAGCGAGGAACGAGGGCGAAGGTGAGGGTGAGGGCGGGGGCGGGGTAGGAGGCGAGGGCGAATCGAGGGTGGCAGTCAGAGAACCACGCTCTTTTGTTTCCACTGAATCATTTTGCTCGACGGAGAAAACGTTCTCGTCATGGGTCTAGTTTACGGAGAGCAGAGATATAATGGAATCCACGTGTTCCTTTCGCTCTCTTTTTCGACTCCCTTTCGCCGTTCTAGCATCCGGATGGATGCTAAACTGTGGTCGAGCGGAGTTAGTATGCGTGTGAGCGAGTACCACATACAATCGGCAGACCGCCACAGAATTCCGGCGTCAGCAATCTTATCACGGAAGGGTGAATTTCCTATTAAGATCCCCGTCTTAAGGGAGTATACCGGGTTTTCATTCTCAAATTTCATTTTTCATTGTCCAACAATTACATACACTGCTGATATCTCTTGAAATGTTAACTCACTTTTATAAAATTGAATGTAGATAGCAAGTATGTACATCCAAAATAATAGTACATTTTACAATTTCCTCCACTATCGATTATAGTTTCACAAACTCAGCATATATTTTACTATAAAAAATTTGTAAATATAACAAACTGGAAACGCATATGAGTTTGACGTACTAACGCTATAAATTTAAAAAATCTGCATGCCATGTTCACTTTTTCATTTATTCAATGTGAAAGTGTAAAATCTTTGCTTCTTTAACGTTTCCAAATTCACCACTTTGTTAGCATTATAAATTCGTTTACTATCATAATAGTAATAATTTCTAAGATTTTTCGTTAAAAATAACTATATAAAAAATCGACTTTCTAAAATAAAATTTGACAATGTTGTGGGCTAAAATAAATTTCTCAAAGAAACTGCAAGGAATCAGATGAGCTCTCCTTGTATTATTTCAAATGAAACATATTTTACTGTACAACAATCTATTGTTAATCTCTAAAACATGTACCTAGAATATTGTTTTTATTCTTAAATTTCTTTCATGTATAAAAAGCAATAAAACTTGACGCATTCTGAATGACCATTTTACCAGATATTCAACAATTTATTCATTCTTCCTAAAATATCACGAACAATATAAGAATTTTATTATAATTATCGTTTCGCAAGTATTTCCTATATCTTCGATTACACGCGCTATAGTCGTCGCCAGGCTTGTGCGAGAACCCGAAATCTCGGGAAATCCGACGCTCAGGACGGGTCGGGAAATCTCGGCCGAGACGGGTCGGGTTCCCGAAAGTGCGATACGTTTCGGGAAATTCGGGATTCCGAAGCGTTCCGAAGAGGGAGAGAGCACTCTTGGGATCACGTTTCGAAGAGCCATAGGCGAGTAAGACCCGTAAACGCTTCGGAATCCCGAAGAGTTTCGGGATCCCGAACGGTTTCGAGGCCCCGAAAGAATTTCGGGGTCCCGAAGAATTTCGGGAACCCGAAACGTATCGCACTTTCGGGAACCCGACCCGTCTCGGCCGAGATTTCCCGACCCGTCCCGAACCCGAGAAATCCGGGTTCTCGCACAAGCCTGGTCGTCGCTTGATCTTTCCAATAACCCCGTAACGGCGCCTCGACATTTCAACAATCTTATTGCGAAAGGGTGAATTTTCTATTAAAAGAAACAGGAGCAAATGGATATTCATAGTCGATGAATGGAACATACACGAACAATACTTGAACGTTCATTTCAAATTAGCCGTCGATTCAGCGGGAACACAATCGAATCGATTATCGAATGAAACCAACAGGCGAAAGTGAAAAACGTCGTTCCTTTCGTGAGACTCGCACACAGCATACGTGTACCAACTAAATGCCCAGCTATTGAATTTTCACCACGAATTCCAATTATTCCAATGACCGAATAACGAAACTTTCTTGTAAATATCTACATCACACGAAGCAATACTGCACGAATTCAAAGATGCGGATAACCCAAACCAATTGAACATTAATCCCAACTACTTATTTCATTTCGAACGGTTCAAAAAGACTGTTTCTCGAACTAATCCGAGTACAAATCAATGTTTCCTCTATAGTCCGAACCAATTCAAACACGTTATTCAAAGTTTCAACAAATCAAAAACCTCGAACTATCGTAGTTCGCTAATGGTATTTTTTGCAAGAATATACTTTTTATTAATTTTAGTTAACATATTCACAAGAATATCTATCTTTAAACATTTTTAATAAACATATCGAACTGCCAAAAGTGCCTATAAAATGAATTCTGTAACGTTAACAAATTTTCAAAACTCTGCCAACTTATTTAGCCAATCTTGAAAGTTCGATAAGAACTCGCAACAACATAATATAGCCTCGAGGTAATAAACAGTACTTAATTATAATCGAAGCTAGTGTATCTACATAGAACCGATACGCTAAGAACTACTGCTGGTAAAAACAATGTTGGAGTGGGTGCAAATGTTCGGGTGTAATTCCAGGTTCGAACTAAATAAGTAGACAGTTCTGGTGGAAATTATTGCGAAACGTAGAAATAATTGACGAGAAAATCGTATCAGGTTGCAATAAGAAAACAACAAGGAATATCGTGGAAAGATAACCGGTAATAGAAAAACGTATCACTTCCGAGCGGATTAGATAGGGAACTGACGATTGACCGCGAAGTCGCGCAGCCTCGCCTAGAGTCGTGACCGCCAACCGCAGGAGGGAAACATCAAAACAAACCAGTGTTTAATGTAATTCGAATTTTTCGAACGACACGAAATTGCGCGGTTGTTGTTTACTGTCACTGTAAATACAGGAGGGAGAGGTTTCAATCTTCTCGTTTCCCTTCCACGTTCGGCTGTCAATGCACCACCAAATAAGGAAGGGCACTTGGAACTAACGGCAAACAGTATGCAACGTGTTTCGAGTCCAGCACAACGACTAGTCGGAGGAGAACAGTTCGGAGCAGTGTGTTCGTGACGGAAATTGACAGCAGGTGCTGTGCAAAGCCGCAGAAAGAGTGAAAACTCACCGAACTCTGCGGGGAATTGGACACACTAGGAGATCGCTGCACGGTGACCAACGCCATGATAATGGCCTCCCACGTTGTCCAAATGCTGGAGATAACACTCACTGCCACTATGCACACACGTACAAACGATCGTGTCCTTCGAGCCACGAAAAAACAATCATTTTTTACGCGCTTCCAACGGCATCACGCACGCGGCAGCCATGTTCGATACAGTCTAATGTAGCGGCGGTCTGCGCATGCGTACAATCATGGCATGCGCACCCCTCGATTCTGCTTATCGTGCGACGACGTCATTGCCAGCTATTTTTTCCGATGTCAATGTTTCAATTAATACTGTCAAACTCGAAATATTATCATTGGACTCCGAATGTTTCTGCAAAATAAAAAGTTTATGCGTCAATTGCGAGACGCAGGAGCTGAATATAAATTTAAATTATTCACTAATAATTTTAATGTGGTGAAAATAATAAAGCCATTCAATATTTTCAATGGTTTAAACTGCACTTGCTCATTTTTGTAATAAACATAGAAATTTTTTTCTATCTTTACAACATTGATTCAATTACATCCAACTATTTTGGTCTTAAATGTATAAAAACTTTCGGAATAAGATTATTTTAAGACAGTAGATTATGTTTCTTCATTTTACAATGTCATCTTTATCTTTATAGTTATACAAATACACTATACTAGAAAATAATTATGAAAATTAAAAATACTTAAGCAAACAATAAATACAATATCGAACGTAAAATATATGTATGTACGTAAGTACATTCATTATCGTAAATGAGATACATATGAACTTTTCAAATTGAACTTCACTTCAAGAAGAAACATGTTTCTGTTTATCTAACATATCATATTTTATGCTTCAAAGAAAATATATATCGCTCAAAATGAAGGATACTTACAAATATAGAACTGTAAAATACACTTTCAGGTGACAGGTTCCTCAGAAATCATATGATGTAAAGTATTTCAAAAACTATCGATACTGCGAGGAGAGTGTATCGATGATTCGATTGTGAATCGAGAGTTGCCGTGCGCGCGTCAGACGATGGCTAGCAAAGTGTATTCGTTCTAACTCTACAACAAGGGGAACGCTACTAATAATTTTAGATATAATATTTAATTGTTACGAATAATAGAAACAATAAAATGTTCCAAATAAAATACTATTTAAAATGAACTATTTTATTTTCAAAAATGTACGTACATACCCAGAATGGACTGTGAATCCTTGTGCAAAATAAAAATTTTCTTCGTCGATTAATTGGAAATCATATAAAACTTTCTTTCTATTTTCAACAACTTTAATAAATCGAAAATGACATATGAACGTTCTTGAATTGTTTTAACGTTTTTACTATTTTAAATTACGTCCATCCATTTTTGTTGTAAATGCATAAAATCCGCAGTCTAGAAATGAATCATAATTTAATCCTTTTATTTCCAGTTTCGAGTAATAGTCGTCATCAATGCTAGCAACTATGGGTATACAAACGCCGAATATACAGTCAGCAAGTCAGCATTCATGCGAAAATTCTTACATATACATATATAGGATTATGTATACATATATTTGACATCCGCACGAGTCCTGTGGATACAAATGCCGACTATGGTCGCCGCTGGTCGCCACTCGTGTAATGAACTGCGGATTTTAGCATCTACTATAGTTGGTTTTCAGGTAATCATTAATTCCGCGGAATTTCATTTGATCTACTCTTCACGATTCGAAAGGAGTGACCTGGAAGGAATGCGAATCTGATTGGTTGTTAGAAACGCATCATTTTGCTATTGGTTAAAATGCCAATGTCAACAAATCAGATTATAAACGGGTAGAGTCTCCTCTTGCCCTGCGCCGTATTCATATCTTCTTTATAGCAGCAGAAAGTATACATACAATAAGTACTATATCTGTCACACGCTTCACTCTAACTGCGTAAAGTGTTCGCCGAAGGGTTCCTCCGTTCTGTTTAGTTCAGAGAAACCGTACTCACGGTCACATGTGCTGTAGAAAAGGGGGTAAATGTACACGTTACATTTAGAATTAACTGTTGTTCGATTTTGTATTAAATACTGTAAAAATGTCGATGATTTTTACGCCGACGAATCAAATACGATTAACCAATGTTGCTGTGGTGCGAATGAAAAAGGCAGGGAAACGATTTGAAATTGCCTGTTACAGAAACAAAGTTGTCTCGTGGAGAAATAAATTGTAAGTTTTAAATGACCTTCTGGAATGAAAATATACATTACCCTATCTGTTGCAACATAGTCTAACCTATAAATTAGTAATCGTTTTGATAACTTAGCAATAATTGTCACGCACCAAGATCTTAAACTTCCTTCATGATTGTTATAACTGTATCGTATTTCAGAGAAAAAGACATTGATGAAGTTCTACAGACTCACACAGTTTTTATAAATGTTTCGAAAGGACAAGTTGCAAAGAAAGAAGACATTGTAAAAGCTTTTGGTACAGATAATCAAACTGAAATTTGTAAAGAGATTCTTACTAAAGGAGAACTACAAGTTTCAGACAAAGAAAGACACTCTGCCCTAGATTCTATGTTTAAAGATATTGCGACAACTGTTGCCGACAAATGTGTAAATCCAGAAACAAAACGTCCGTACACAGTCACGATGATAGAAAAAGCTATGAAAGATGTTCATTTCTCTGTAAAGCCAAATCGAAATGCTAAACAACAAGCTTTGGATGTTATCCCTCAATTAAAAGTTATAATGCCACTAGAACGAGCACAAATGAGAATAAGAATTGCGGTTACAAGTAAAGAGGCAAGGAAAATAAGAGATAAAGTAATTAAGTTAGCTCCGAAATTAGAAAATGAGAATTGGGATAATGGAACGTTAAATTTAGTGTGCCTAATCGATCCTGGACGATACAGGGAAATAGATGAACTGGTAAGGTCTGAAACGAAAGGGTCTGGATTTTTAGAATTGCTTAATTTGAAGGAAGTTGTTGAGGGAGATGAAATCTTAGAATAAATTATATATCAATTGTTATAATCTGTAACCCTCTATATGTTTAATAAATTTAATTTCTTTTTAATAACTCTTACTTTATTCGAGTATACATTTATTTACAATAATTCTATTGTTTAATACATATTTGAAATAAAACTTGGTACAAAATATTAAATTTATGTATAAGTAATCAGTAACGTGTACAAAAATAGTATAATTTATAATTATTTATGAACGCTGGTAAGTGAATTTTTAAACAGGTAGTAAAACATTTCAATGGAATTGATTATGAAAATTTAATAGATCATAGAGCGAGATTGCTCTTTTTAATAATTATTTCTTTACACAACAATATTTAAGGAGTTATGATATTTATATCAGAATTGAAGGCTGCATCTTACTATTATAATTTATTAAAAAATTTTATGTAACGGCTACTTCATACAGAACGTAATTATTATATACAGTTTTTATATAATAGTACAACAATACAATAAGTAACTGACACATGTAATTCAATTGAAAATTATTTACAACTTATTAATGCATTGAAAACATATCTGATTATAACCATGTTACTGGAAATTTTTGCATAAATATTCAGCTTGTATTATTTCTCAATGGAACGTTACTGTGTCAAATATGATGCTTACGACAAAGCATTACATTTATTTGTTCTCGTTAAGTTCGGCTCTAGGTATATATATATTTTCTGTACGTTGATCGCACTTTGCTGCAATGCGTGATGTTGTTAGTAAAAAGTTTTGTAATTTATTTAAATATATTTGTGCTTCTTTATTCAATAAACCATCTTGTACCAGTGATGCAACGTTCCTTTCTACACGTTTACATATTGCTTTTGCTGAATGTAGTGTAGAGCAAGCCTTACCACCACCCTATTACAAATTTTTCAGATCAAACACAGATACACAATACCTTCATGAATCGTGTTATTGCTAGAGCTATTCAGTTTTGTACAATTATAATATCAGTATAGCTGATAAACTTAATTATAAAAATCACGACATGGCAATTTAAATATAGATATGCTTAAGTAAAATGTTGTGCAATGTTATATCAATGAATTATTGAAAGTTTTACGAGTTCGTTAAATCTAGTAACAACATGATTCACATTAAATGAACATTTAATATGAATTGTCTAACAATATCGATGAAAATGTAAAAATAGTTTTATTACCGGAATGATATACGTTTCTTGCGGTGGCAATTGATTTGCATATTCTGATATCCATTCTTCCAAATCACTAATATGTTTACTTTCAAACGATTTGCTCTCTCCAGGCACTGATTTTGATATAGCGTGGCTTAAATCGAATAAAATCATTTGCACCCTCTTCAATTTATCAACGTACGGATGCTCAACTTTGCTATCACTTGCAAATTCTCGTGCTAGTCCTATTTGTGCCAGTAACTCTTCGGTTGAAACAAGTGCATTGAACGTTATCTCATTTTTTACATTTAAGTCTATTTCTGTGTTAGTTATCCTTGCATCATCATCTTGTGCAGAAATATCCTTTCTTGTTAATTTTGATGTGGAACTGCCACTGTAATTTACATATCGAAGATTAATTTTATTTTCAAACGTATGCATTTTATGAAAATTATTACCAATTATAATCTAGTAAGTATAATAAATACGTAATAATAATTAAAATATACAATACTGAACCATTCGAAACATGTTTAGTACAATTATGTAGATCGAACGATATTTCATGAATTAAATTTCAGGTTTGTGCTACACGATATCCAGTTTTTTGAAGTTTTGAAATTACTTGGGTATTTATATGTATAGATAATAACACACTCTTTTCTTAATGTGTTACTTAACATTGTTAACATTATTAATTTATCAATCGGATATACAGTTTGTAATTTATTCAACATGTTACATTGATTCCATCACTTTGATACTTCGTCATTGTATCTTCCCCTTCAACTAAAGAATATACATTTTATTCTATTTAATTTTTTTTTATATTATCGTTTTCCAGCAATGTTTCCAGTCAAACATTAAAAAATTGATGAAAACTCTTTCTTGCTTTATAATTACATTAAGACTAAAAGAAAATATAACAAATGAAGCAGATTTAAGAAATTTTTTACAAAGTTTATTTTTTTGTGTATCATTCGATTAGTGCAATACCTACATACCATGAACATTTACAAAATGCAAGTAAGAGATGAATTGCAGGACGCTAAATAATATTATATGAGAATTATTCAAAATAAAACATTTAATAAAGGAATATTAAAAATACCGGTAAATTAAAACTACATACTATTATTTAGTATGTCATGAAACAGGTTGAAATACCAATGAATATTTCACATTTCCGTTTCAATAAAAATATTAAAGTAGATATGACAAAAATAATATGACAGCAACACATGTAACATACATGTTCAGAATTAACTTGATCGAAAAATGTTATAGAAAATATAAAATGAAGTTTAGGTTATATCAATCTCACCATATACCTATTTCGCAAAGACACCTGCATTCCAACTTTGTACATTAAAAGAGGTTTTCTCCATACACTCCTAACTACTTCCATGTTTGTAACAAGTGCAATTTAATTATGTTGATTCACTTCTTCTAAATGTTCAATTTTGATCGTAAGGAAATGTTACGATTTACAATCACTAATATGTTCTGAGATCATGCTGCTTGATGCTGCTACCTAAACATGCGCACTATCGCACACCACTTTATTTGTTTGAAACAATTGTAGTCAATATATCGTGTAAATCAATTGCACATTTCTAATTGAATATAGTCAAATAAAATTTATTAATATGTAAGTATAGGTAGAAAGTATATAATGAATTAAAAAAATGAATATCGAAAACGAAAAAGCAATCAATGTTACATACATGTATGCAACTTACATTTTATTAAATTTTACATATGTGTGAACTGTACATTTAAAAAAATATATATATATATAATAATGCAATTATTTATTATTCTGTAACATTATGTATTAATATTTTATAAGATATTACTAATTTTATCAAGAATGTTCATATAGTAAATTCAAAATATTAGATTGTCATACAAGCAAAGTTTTTTTTATGTCAATTTGATGTCAGAGCTTTTAGACTCAAAACATCATAATGTTATCTTTGTACAATTTTTAATAGAATTAGAAATATAATTAGGAGTAACAACACAATATATTTTAATAAAGTTGCATACATTATCGTGATATTGTTATATTATATAATGACATTATGAATAGGATATTATAAATTGCACATGCTTTCAATAATATTAAATTATATTATTTATGTAGTTTTCATAAATTCCATGATTTATGGCAGTAGATCATTTAAGTTACATAACATTTTATATCAATTCATAATTATAGATGTTAAAGTATTCTTTATTTTTGGTTTGGCATTCTTCATATATTTGACAATTACTCTAAAACAACTTGGTGACTAATAATTTGTAGAATTTTATATTACATATAAATGCTTGATGAAACTTAACATACTGTACAGTAATATTAAATATTAAATCATATAATACATAATACCATTATTGAAATGCTTACTTTGTATGTAATACTTATTCGAATGAACGCATAAGTATTACAGTTTTATACTATATATAAAAATAGCGGAACCAAATTATAATAGATTATAATTATAATTATAAATTATAATAGATTTTAATTTATATTACAGTATATTTATGCCATTCTGAAATAATGTAATATAAGTGTATCATTTACTATTTACAGAAATGAATATTCACTCGAATGATATCATACAGTTTTCTTAAATTACATTGTTTTTACCTAAATAACATAGATGTCTGAGGTACTTCGTTATGATTTATTGAAATTTTTTTTTAGTATTAGAATGCAGTTTTTGTTCACATACTTTTCTTTATTTTCCAATAATATTGTATACTTTATATTTTTAGTCGCTTACATTAATTTTTTCCTGCAATATTTGATAATAACTTGCCTAAAAAGAAAAATATTTAGATCACTTGCCTTTTAAATTATTTCTTGAAGAACTATCTCTCACCTTAAGTGTAGTAAACATAATTCCGAGCTCGCCATTCCTCAAGGAAGGTTCCATAAAGTCTTCTATAAATTGAATTTCGCTGCCTAATTTTAATATACTAGCTCGTATAACGACATAACAAAAAACAGGAAGCAGCTCGTCCATCGTCCATAGATATGTAGAACCCAATTCTCTTTGTACTATCTAATGAAAGCTGGATGTAGTAATTTCTTAAATAATATGATGTATATATATATATAATTACAAATATACTTACTTGTGTCATTTGTTCAAATGTATTTTTTACGATTAATAACTTCTCTAACGGAGAAAATGTAGTTTTCAGCTGTTGCAAAGTTTCTATTGCTTCATTGAAATGTGATTTGGCTTGATATTGTAATCTATTTTCGGAGATATTCAGTAAATCTCCGGTCTTCCAAAATTTCCTATAATTTCATTCTTCAGTTCATATTTAAAGCGAATAAATTATATTTTTCAATACGAACAATATATAAGTGCTTACTGATCAATATCTAGGAAAGCCATTAATGTTATATCCGGTTGTTTGTTCCATTTTATTAGTCTTAACCAATAGGCTTCATCTTCTACCGAGTTATGTAGAGCATACAGTACAAAAAGTACATAGTGCATGCGAGGTAATATTATTGGATGCATTATAGCAATAGTATTTATAACCAGCCTAATAAAGTAATGAAAAACTATTCAATCTATAGTTTTTAGTTAGACTATTATAATTAGCTACTTATAGTTGTAATCTAAACTATTCTGTAAAAAAGTAAATTGCAGATAGTTTATATAGTAATTATGTAAAACCAACATACCCTTCTTTTCCATTTTCTAATTCCAGTGAAACGTCTGTTCCATCGGGTGGTAATATTGGGAATAGTAAAGTAATTATTTCATATATTCTTGATGTAATGCTGTGAAGTTCAGATATAGCATGATCGAGCAATAGAGGATGAACTCTTACACCACCATACGTAGCTGTGTATACAGTAGAAATATCTGTTAAAAGGGCACCCAATGGATGATGCTGACATTCAAAAGCTTTCATCAAATATGCATGAATATCTTTATAATTTTCATATGTTAATTTTTCTCCAAAACTGGGAATTTTCTCTAACTCATCAATAGTTTGGTTATTTATTTCGTTAGTAGTCGATGTAGTCATCGAGATATTCTTTTTTTTTGGTGTTTTTTGGCGAGATTTAGTCATTATACTAGCAACATGTTGCCACGCACGTTGCGCTTGGGCACATTTCTCTGTCATATTTGTAGATTTAGAATCTGCTTCGACTATACCAAGTTGTTGATAACATTGTTTAAATATCACCTTCCATTTTTGATCTGGTGGTACGGATAACTTTCCAAATGATCTATAACAAAATAATAAAAATCATTTGCATATAAATACAAACACTAGTTGCCCTATACATCACGTACATTGGTTTTGAATTGGTTTTTACATTTTCCATATTTTCTTTCAAATGTAATGTTGCAACAACCTTTATACTCTCATTCCATACTCCATTCATATTGCCTTCCAATCGCTCACCAGTTTGAAAGGTTAATGTACCTTTACCACAAAATATACCAGCCGATTTAAATTCACCTTCATAGTGAGTACCATCGTCAAATACCATTACTCCATGACCCTTCAATTAAATGGTATATTTTCTTTAATATTTCTAGAAATTTATACTGTTATATGTATATTCGAAAAATGTTTAATCTTTAAGAATTCTACCGTTAAAACGTCCTGCGTAAAAACTCCTTCATAATAAATACCATCTAAAGTTACAATTAAGCCAGGACCATGTTTCATATCATTATTCCAAGATCCCAAATATTTTTCACCTATAATAACATGGCATTATTTAAAGAATCAATGATTATTAAAATGCTTACACACGAAGAGTGAGACTAGTTCATTGCAAATTAATTACGAATTTTGTGTTAAACATATGATTATAAGAAAAATTTCTATTGTTATTCTTTATCATTAAATATCTACACTATCTTTTTAATAAATAAAATAAAAACAATATTGTCTTCTCTATTAATAGTACGTACATGTTAGAATATAAAAACACGAACTATGTTTATATTTGTATTAATGTAAATTTTTGTATATACAGTGAACCACGAAACGGTTCACTGTATGTACACGAGCTTTGTGTTGTAGATGTAATAATTGCTTACTATTTATTTTCTAGAACACTCTAAAATTTTGGTATACTTGAAATTCTATTTTACAATAACAGTATGTATACCTGTTATAATGTCGTCCATAATTCCATAACCTTGCTTGACACCGTTGTCCCATTCTCCAATATAAACGGATGCCACACATGCCATGAAGTAACCTTCCTTTTTAATACCATGACCATGTGGTACTCCATCTTTGAAATATCCTTCATAAAAGTCTCCATTACTATACCTAAAATATATTGTGTCCATTACTGTCTAAAATGTATTATGTCGGAATTATATTATTATTTATTTAATATACCAACTTCAAGGTCCCATATCCAGTTTGTTGACCATCTTTCCATTGTCCTTCATATGTACCAAGCGATGGAGTTACCATTTTTCCAGTTCCATGGAAAACACCTTTATGAAACTGTCCTGTATATATACGACCATCGTTCCACTCTAATTTTCCAAAACCATGTGGTTTACCAAGTAGCCAACGTCCTACACATAAATGTATATATTTAATATTTTTATTTCAACAGCAAATGAATGCACCTTTTTCAGTATGAAAATAATTGATTATGTCATTCAAAAAAGTAAATTCTTGCAAAAAAGAAGGAAGAAAATACAGAACTTAAACGTGTTTTTACATTTTCACGATTGTATATTCATAAATACCAACAAATGATCTAAAAAAGATATGTAGTTTCGTTAAAAAAAATTTTTTTAGATCGTGTACTATGTTTCAATTTACAAGCACTAGTTTTATAACTTTTTGTTTATTATTTTATAACTTTAAGAATTAAAATGATACTCAACTCATCATTTTTTACTAAGATTTTGCAATATGGATAAAAAATTATATCAAAGTGTAAATATATACTGAATAAAATCTATTATGAAATCTTTCAAATAATGCACAAACCAGTGTATTTTGCTTGTTTATAAAGACTGTGCTTTAGAAAGACATAAGAGCCAGAACGTGTGATTGGTGGGTCATGGCCAATAACCTTTTGTAGATTACTTTTTATAGCATATCGTAAAGTATGTAGCCATTCATTACGCTCAGCAGGTGTTTCAGTATACAACACAAATGTGTCTTCTGGGGATTTTATTAATATAGCATTCTGAAAGATAAACATATAAAGATATTATATTACCAACAACCACTGAATATAATCTGAATTCAAATCCTCTGAAATTTTGTTCTACTTACTTGTAGCACTTCAGAATCAGCTAAAATCGACACCCACAAGGTTTTAAGTGGATAAATTGTATGAGTCGTTCCAGTCACATGAATAAGTATGTCAGTGAACAATGCAAACCAATGTGTAGAAAAATATCCAGAATTAGACATTGCTAGGGGATGTGTTCTTGATTCCCTTACAAGTCTCCTATTAGGAGATCTTAAAACTTCTCCCAATTTGCTGAACTTTTGCCAAAACAAGTTTGTTGCTTCAGCTTCTATTTGTTGTTTTTCTCGTTCCTCGCATATCTGTTTCCATTTCACGAGAGCATCTTGAAATCGTTCTACACCCATTCTTGCATCGTTACACATCATCAAATTATGAACCATGGTTTTATATCTGTATACATATACGAATACATATTAATATATAAAGAAAGAAGTACCAAAGGTTCATGTATGTAGTTTACATTTATAAATTTACATTTACCTATTTAGGTTATCCAATGGATAGAGTAATGCATGTTTGATAACAGTTTCATTTTCGATTTTTTCTTTTTCCTTACTTTTAAATTTATTAGTAAATAAATTTGTTATTATTCGTGGCACGTCAATTATTTTTGCAATATATGTAAAGCCACCTAGAGAGATAACATCGCATATTACATTTACGTAATATTTGTATACAGTGATATATTCTTCAACATTAGCGACAACTACTACTTCATACGCTTCACCAATATGATTGAAATAGTTCCATAAACTAATAATATGTAGAACACTAAAATTTAATAGTTCTGTGTAACATCTACATAACGTTTCATAAACATTCAATTCTTGCATAGCACCACCCTTCTTTTGCAATGGTTTGATTAAATTTTTATAGATAATCAATATCTCTTCGAAATAGGTTTGATCCTCTATTAAGTCTTGAGAGATATTTCTTTCAGTTTCATTTATCACAGAACAGCAACTATATTCTCCTGAACCAAATATCTCAGTTATACTGCAGTCGCTGCTTAGATCAATATCAAGATGAAACATTTCTCCAATTTTACTGAAATCATTATAATGAATTTGAATAAATAAGTGGAAGTAGCACCAAATTAAGACTAGACAAAATTTAAATTGGAATCCATCTATATATACAGTGACTCTTATTAATATTCGGATGCTCTCAGAAAAACGATAACTTTTTTAATATTTATTATTATTAATTTAGTATATGTTGAAAGAAATTTTTTACTAAAATTTGCATTTTACAACTTTTTTATGTGGGCCAGTATTGAAAATTTAAATAATACGTTTTGTAAATCTGTGTCAATTATGTGTATTCTGAAAATTTTCGTCACAATTGCTAGATACGGAAACAAGCTACAGACATTGATAGATTCAAGAATTCTTAGGCTGCAAATCGTGAAAAATTGCAATTTTCAAAATCTTGAAATGTTTGTAGCACATTACAACATCGATAAATTTTGATAAAATTTTCAGAATATGATTAATTTGTAACAGATCTATGAAACGTGCTTTCTAAATTTTTCATATGAGTCTACATAAAAAAAGTTGCAAAATACAAACATTAGTATTTTCTCTGCAATTCGGACAGCTTACAATTGTTGTCAAAAATTTTAATCACATCATGTAGCAAACCAATTGTTCTAACTTCCCATAAAATTTAAAATCCTGTGGTCCAGTATTAAAAATGTTATCATCTTTTCAAGAGTGTCCGAATATTAATGAGAGTCCCTGTAAGTTGCTTCTAAAGAAATCTTAAATAATGTTGCTTAAACTTCTTATATAATAACTGGACTGTGGGTCTCTATGCATTTATGAAGAAATTGGTTGGACGAAATATAAAACAGTAAATGATGTTGCTTTTAATGTAACATAATTTTTATGTGATTCGTACTTCCCACAATCATTGCAAAACATTTTTATTTTGTATAAAAATCCACTGTCTAATAATAACTTTGTTCTGTATAATAGTAAAAAAAAAACAGTATTCATGTATAATAGCTTTCAATTGAATTACTATTACTAAATTACCTTGACTTTCCAATAAAGTATAAGCCATGATGCATCATAATCAAACTGTGGAAACTGCCAGCTGCTACATCTTTAGCTCTCTCTGCTACCGATAAATTGGTGGTGAACAATTGAGGTGCACTTAGATAGGCACTAGGATCTAGCATCACTTGTTTACAGTTATTTCTTCCCCAAGCAAAAGCTCTGCCATCCAATGTTAAGGCAATAATATGAAACGCACCACATGTAACTTTTCTGAGTCCAATATTGCGAAGTTTCGCCACTAAAACAGGCTGCAAGCGATTAATAGTATCTCCTGTTCCCAATTGTCCAAATCCAATGTCACCCCATGTCCATAATTCAGTTGATAAGATGTTACTGCCAGCATGTGTTATTGCAGAAATCCTTTCGTTTAATTCCTGTTGGGATAATTCATGCTCTGAAGTGCCACTACTCGACGACCATGGAAATTCTTCGCATCGTAAACTTAATGTCAAACTAGCATTAGCAGGTTCCAAACAGTCTTCTGCTTGTTCTATCAAATGTTCGCTACTGTCATTTTTTAATTCGTTAATATCTGAACTTCCACTCATATGTCTAGATAATGTAACTACTTTATCATACACCAAATTAGCTACACTAGTTACATTTTGTTTGAGTAATCTCGTCGGTGTTCCAATATTCTCCAAAGGTATGTCTTCTTTAACACTTCCATAAGAAGAAACCCAAGATAACTGTTTAGTTAGAAACTGTTTTGCAACTTCTGTATTTATAAAAATAACATTTTTCTTTTCCTCTTTATCAGAGTTTGCAGTACTGTTCAAACATTGTTCTTCGTTTTCGCTGAGCTTAGAAATTTGTTCTGCTTTAATAGCATCTGCAAGAGATGTAGAATCATACTCTTTACTATTAATCGATAGAGCGCTGGTCGAGAGATCTTCGCTGTATTGTTGCGCAACGAGTCCGGTTGGACAAGTATCCGATGATGTTACACTTGTAGGAGTTAGTAATATAGTGTTAAGACACTGAGGACATGAATTAACGAAAACATCATCCTTTAAATCGCTTTCGCTATCGGTATCCTCTTTCATGTTTTTTAATGTTTTCCTTGCAGCGACTACATTGAAATTAAAACCACACGAAACAATGGAAATGGTTCTACCCTCGAAAAATTTCACCTTCTTAGGCTCTGTGCTGTTGATGTCTATTTGCGACTGATTGCCACTAGCCCAAAGTTGGCCTTCTTCTGTTACAAACAATGCTGCTTGATCGTTGACTGCTATCGATTTTATTTTAAGAATTTCATTTTCTTGTCTATATCTGTAATAACATTAACAATTCTAAATATCATCATTTCTGTATGTGAACTATAGATACAGAATTAATTGCAATGTTAATTTTAATAGTTAACCCTTTGCACTCCAAACTATTTTTCAATTTTGTTGCCAACAATTCCCTACTGTTTCAGTAGAGGGTCTATCCCCTTGAGTATTTCATTTGAAATCTATGTCAAAGGACAGTTCCCTGACTGCTACTTATTTTAAACAATTTTGTCTACTAACTATATCAGATGGTTGTATAAATTTGTGTCTGATTTGAAAATAAAATTCAATGGTTAAATTTTAATGCATACAGCCTTATTAATCAATTACAAAGTTCTTTCCTAAAATGAACCTAATCAAGACTATATAACTGATTAATAAAGCTGTATTCTTTTAAATTTAACCATTAAATTTTATGTTCAAATCAGGTATGAACTTATGTAATCATTTGATATTAAATATAACTCTCAAACTTTGTTGTAATTTATATTTGTGGAACTTATATTTGTCTTTTCTTCGTTGTCAAGTCACACTTGACAAAGAAGTGCAAAGGGTTGATAAAAATTATGATCGTACCCATGACTACAAAATTTGAATTCTTCTTTTAGAAATATTGTTTCTATTACCCTCATATCTTGAGGATTTACTTTCAAAACGTGTCCATTCGTATCAACAATAAATAAATGCTCCGAGTTGGATGCAATGTCAACTGCATTGAAAGGAGCACTATTGAAAACTAATATTGGAGGTTCGTTTTCCTTAAATGACACTTCTCCATGATATAAATTATTTGAGGTAGTTGTTACAAAAATATGATCCTTAATAGTAACCAATTTGGAAATAATGCCGCAAGGCTTGTCACTAAAACTGTATAATACTTTGTCAACACCTTTCCATAAGTGCATATGTTTCTGCATTTTGTGATATTCGATACACTATTTTCATAACCTATGAGTATCTTATAAGATGACAATTATAGCCAACAGTGTTTTTGTCATGTAATTTGTGACTGGATTTGTTCGAAGAAATTTTTCTGTAGCAGTATTGGATAGAATTTACATATTGACATGATTAAACCAATGACTGACTTTATTATAGTCTTATATGTCAACTATCCCGAACCAGTAATCTGACACCTACTAACGTTGCTCGACACAGTCGATATCTATATGTACTATGATATTATTATTTTATAGTTTGCGTATTTGTAATGCATAATGCTTGCAAATATAGCACGACGTATGTCGTTACGGAAGGACTGATTAAATTAGGTGCTGTTACCACCTTATCACACCGTAATCTACATTTTGACTCATTTTTTAGCACGTCAAAGTAAAAGCGGCTTGTTGAAATTAAAGGGCTTCCTCTATGCGCGTGTATATATTTGTTTTCATCAAATTTCAACCCTTTGCAAATGTGCGCGCGTTTTCGTTACATAGAAACATACCTGAAAAGTTTATTGTCAATCAGAAGCGAAAATTCAGTAAGCCAATCAGGAGCACCCACGACCTAAGGTGTTTGTTGTAACGTCTGCTAGGATGGCAGCGATCAAATTAATTTTCTCTTTGTTCATAAATTTAACAATATATGTAATCTTAGCTACAGCAGGGTAAGTTTCTCAGTCTAATTGTTTTTCTATAATTTGCTTATTGCACCGTTAGAAAATGATTACGTTGCAAGAGATTTATAACCTCCAATTTTGTAAACTATTTCTTCGCGAGACTAACAATGTAATAATAAAACAAATGCAAGTAAACTATTTGAAAAACAGTGAATATACTGAAGTACTTTAGTGGAATATATTTTTGCCATTTTTGTGTTCTATTTACGTAATGTTTGATCACAATCGAGTACGTTGCTTTTCTAAATTCAATGTAATTTTAATTATTATTATTATTATTATTTATATTTGTAAAGAATACAACAAACTATGTGTTTTGTAGGAGGGACTTTTATGCCATTTTAGGCATACCGTCAACTGCCAGTCAACTTGCAATAAAAAAGGCTTACAGAAAGCTGGCGAAAGAATTACATCCTGATAAAAACAAAGATGATCCAAATGCTTCACAAAAGTTCCAAGATCTGGGTGCGGCCTATGAAGTTCTTAATGATAACGAGAAGAGAGAAATGTATGATAGGTGTGGAGAGGAATGTTTAAAAAGAGATGGTATGACGAATAATCCTGATCTTTTCTCGAGTTTCTTCGGAGATTTTGGTTTTCATTTTGGTGGGGAATCCCAGCAACAACAACAAGAAGTACCAAAGGGTTCTAATATTCAAATGGACTTAATGGTTACCTTAGAAGAGTTATATAGTGGAAGTTTTATAGAGGTAAGATTTAGTATTATAACTACTATCACAGGAAATGAGATTCCATTTCATTCTACTTTCTTAAAATTCGTCCTACCAAAATTGAAAATTATCTTTCCAATCCTTATACTTAATCTCTCTACATCTCCACAGTCCTCTGTCAGATGTTTTGGTTTCCCCAAGTGTCTCTCACATATAGTGCAAATTCTCTCTTGTTCCTTTCTCCAACATTCGTTCCCTTTTTCCATATTTCCACATCTTACTTTAGTCATCAGACTCTGACTGTCTCCTTCTCCTTTTCTGCACTAGATACCTTGGTAACCCTTATTTCATATGTACGTATATTTATATCTATCATAGAACCTGATTAAACTTGATCATTATGTATTCATTTTCAGATAACTAGAAATAAGCCTGTTATGAAGTCAGCTAAAGGAACTAGAAAATGTAATTGTAGGACAGAACTTGTCACTCGTAATTTAGGAAATGGAAGATATCATATGATACAACAAGATGTATGTTCCGAGTGTCCAAATGTTAAATTTTCCACTGAGGAACGACTGCTTGAAGTTGAAGTAGAACCTGGTATGGTGGACGGACAAGAAATTAAGTTTACAGCAGAAGGGGAACCTCATATAGATGGAGAACCTGGGAATTTGATATTGAAAATACGCACACAGCCACATCCAGTATTTGAAAGGATTGGTGATGATCTTTTCACAAATGTTACTATATCTATGCAGGATGCTCTGGTAGGCTTTAAAATGGATCTGAAACATTTGGATGGTCACAAAGTGACTATCCAGAGGGATAAGATTACTAAACCAGGAGCTCGTATTCGGAAGAAAGGAGAAGGAATGCCTAATTACGACAATAACAATGTACATGGTACTTTATGCATTACGTTTGATGTTGCATTCCCTGAAACAGAATTCACAAGTACACAAAAAGAGGGTAAGTTTAATTGATTTAAGGAGGTGGACTTGTGTTTCTAAGATTGTAAGGGTGCAGGATGCGTCTTCTCATACCTTGATAATGCAAAGATGGGGTTTTTCAGTAGTCAAAAGCGCTAGATAAAAGATCAATCTAGGCCGTGATCGCTCTCCAAAGTCTTATTTTTACGTTTACGAGCCGTTACGAGGCATTATTCGGCAGTGTAATTGTAATTTCTATTATTCGGAAGCATACAGCTGCGTATGTACTCCATAAGCAAAATGCTCGATTTTGAACAGCAGACTGTGCCAGGCAGAATACCATACATCTGCGCCCGAATAAGTATCGCTTCATGCTGGCACGGTATGCTTCGAATATTGTTTTGTCAGCATACTGCCCGCCATCTGCTTGAGGCAAGCCTAGCTGACTGGGTAGCTATTTTCATAAAACTACGACAGCTATATGCATATAGCATGCTGCCGAATAATGCAAATTACGCCTCGTAAACGTAAAAATAGGACTTTTGGGGGCAATTGCAGCCTATCATTATCGAGAAATGGGAAGGCGCATCCCGTACACTTACAATCCTGGAAACGAATCTACCCACTTAAGTTGCCTTTCTTGTTTAATGTTACGATACATTGATATTTTATTTCTGTTTCAGAAATAAAGAATTTATTCCAACAAGACTCAGTAAATCGAATTTATAATGGAATAAGGGGAATCTAAAAATTTTAAATACAATGTATAGACAAAGTGACATTATAAACTGTGCATATAATTGAAGTGCATGTGTTGAAATTGTGTGTTTCTATACCAGGTGGTGTTTCTTGCTTCCCTTGAATATTGTGGTACCAACAGGATTGGTAGCCAAACGTTAGGTTGGTTAAGTTGTATACAACTAGCATAATATGGTAACCGTTGAGTACACATACTTCCTGTCTCATTATACAAAAGTGGTGACTTCGTTATCAACAATAATTTATACAAACGTCAACAATATGTGAAAACACAATTTAAAATAAGTTATTTTATGTTAAACATGTATGAGTGATGTATAAATGTGTTATAAAAACAGAAATTTTGCATTTAAACAGTGGATTACGAAATTACGGTTTATTAACTGTGAAACATAATTCCATTGTTTGCGAGTAATAGTACTATTTAGTTATTTAACTGGCATTTAAGATTTTTATTGAAAAAATGTTTACATTAAATTGTACAGTTTTCTTAGTTTACAAGTGTTTCTGTAACACTGCTGTATATGTTTTGTTTACAAGAAGTAAGGTACAGTTTTTTCATTCAGTACAACACACTTGCAACTATTTTGTTCATTTATAAATAATTTTTCTATTGCACTCATTCAAATGAAAACTTATATAAATTATAGTTTCTATATTATGGTCATATTTCTACCTTATTTATATCTGTCAATTTTATAATCATTTTACATTAATGCATATCATTAAATCATTCGAAAATTAAACACTGATATTAATCGAACAAAATAAGACTAATTCAAATTGAAAGTAAATGTTCCACAATTCCATTTACAATCTGCCTTTGGTTTTTTTGGTATATAGCACTATATGACATACATACATATAGTATACAGACATACATTATAGTATACATACATATATGACAGAATATATTAATACTTTTCTGTATTATTACTATTAGAGCATAAATAGATTACAGTATTTTCAAACTTTTAGACATTTTACTATTAATTCAAAATTGGTGGTTGGACATTGTCTTGTCGAGTCTTTATTTTTACATTTAAATTTACTTAGAATTCATGTAAATATATGAGACATCTTGTACATGAAAAGTGGCATTAATTTAATGCTGCAACATAAAAAAATATATTTCTATCTCGATGAATTTAAGAGAAACAAAGAGCAATACAGCAATTTTACTGTGTGAAATTATGCATAAGTTACTGAAAGTTATAATACATAGAAAATTTATTAAGTAAATGGTTTTTTAATACTATGATATATAAACAAATACTATAAGCATTATTTCATTATCACAGCAAGAACATTAAATACATATGTAGATATACTGAATGAGGAAATTCTGTGAATTATAATTATTTATTAACTAACAAATAATTAAATCCGTATCTCAAAATTTAGGCAATATTAGGCTTACGTTGGACCCAGTCCAAATTTCCTTTACATTACACTTAACAAATTCAACGTTATATTTAATTAGTTTCATAATGTAAAAAAAAGACTATTATATACAGCATGTTATTTGACACTGGATACACAAGTATATATTATACATCATTCAGAACACGTAATAATTGTAAATGATTTTTTATACATGAAATTACAGCAGAGATTTCAAGATCAACTTTCCTTTAATGAAATTGTGCAATAAATTTCTATATATTCATGTAATTCTTATTGAACCGAGAAACTTTTGCGTGAAACGTTTCCTACAATTTTATGCATATCAAAAATATTCATTCTAATGCATGGGAATATACGTAATATACAGGGTGTTTCTTTACTGGTGGTACAAGCGAAAAAGTAAATAAAAATTAAATGTTGTTTCGTTGGTAAACGCATCATTTGAGAACAGCTGGATCGATTTGGCTAATTTAAAAAAGAAATGTTCGTAATAGTCCGAATAAGGTTTTTAGGAAAAACTGAAAATTCGAAATTGAAATTTGAACAAGACAATGTATGTCGGGTCAGCTAGTATAGAATAAAAATTTTTCATATGAGGCTTTATTTTCGAGAAAATCGACTTTGAATTTTCGCCGGGTTCGTGCTTTAGTGTATGGAGAAAGTAGAATTGGTTGATCATGGTCAGACGCGTTAGACTATTCATATGTAATAGTGCGTATATTCACTGCGTTTTCAAACTCGGTGTTCTCGAAAACGAGTTGCCAAACGAAAAGATGTTATTCTTTTTTTCGATTTATTTTTTCATGTATTATCCCTTTTTCGCTTGTACCACCAGTTACAAAACACCCTGTATATCAGTACATGTAATATGTTATGCAAATCATTATGAATCTAGATGTGTGCAAAGTTTTGAAAAATGTCGTGAACTTCGTCAATTTAGCTTATACTGACCCAATAGTTTATTTAAAGAAACTAAGTGGAACTTGAAGTTGTCTTTGCAATGTTATGTACAAAGAACTATTTACAATATGTGTGATGTCTATCTTTATACAAAACAATTTTTATAATAACCATTCATCAATGGTGTGTAGGATATTCTTGCATTATCAGTTGACAAACACATACTGTATACAACACGCGAGTTCCAAATTAGGTGGACATCCCTGTATACGTTGTACATGTGTATATAGAGTGTTCGACTACAGGTGATTATCCAATTAGGCGGAATCTCTTTATGTGAAAGTGAACACTGAAAAACCAAAGGTGATGAAATTTAATTTTTGCAAAATGAATGTTTTTTTGATGACTGTACAGACGGCAATATCTGAGCCTGTTCGCAAAGTAAAATTTGTATGCAATCAATATTCTACATTGACAGCTTTGCAGCATTTCGTTTTAAGCGCTTGCCCTGGTTTATCATGAATAATACATATAGAAATTAAGATCAATGTCATCAATATTTCCTTCAAATCATTTTCGATTGTTATCGAAGCAAACACTGTTTAAAAATGCAATACAAATAAAAATCGATTTTTCAATTCTTCTAAATCCTTATCTGATCTAATATACTGTCATCCTTCCAAGATTTAAAAAATTTAAAATCAGTCGATCGTTCACAATTTATAAAGTAAGGGTCTGTTTCAACCATATTATTTATATAATATTTTACAAAAATAATATTATATAGATCGATGGGAAACGAGATATTAACAGCGAAGTTTCAGATTCGCGATTACTTTACAGTTTACAGTTTTTAAAGTAGAAAAAAAATACTACACGTACTTATACAGGGTGTTTACCTACAGGTGGGAGAAAATTGAAGGGGTGGTTCTCGACGATAATATAAGACGAAAATGAAGAATAAAAAAATTGCGATTTCGGCTTCGTTAATTAGCTATTAACAATTAAAAATCCGCCTAAAATGCGGCAACATTTTCGACAAAGGTGTACGTTGCGTACGTCACACAGGCGTGCGACAGTCATGTATCAAGTGACAGTTGCATGCATACCTTGGTTCTTATTTGGGGCCCCAACGAGGTGAAAATGTTTAATAAAATAGCTGGACGACATTGGACCTACCTACTCGTTAAAATCCACAAGGGCATTTCTAATATCCGCCCTATGGAATTATCGAATAGAAGGGGTCAATGGCCTTTCACTGTTAAATTCTTCTCACACAAATACACAAATCTTTATTCTGCACTATAATTTTTCATAAAACCGAACTTAAATACTGGAATAAACGCTCTAGCACTATTTACAATGTCATCCACACGCACTACGAGTTTACTCAGGAGAATGAGGAGAATGTAAAGAACTGGTAATCCTTTAATGTTGAAATTGAACTGCACTTTATTTTGAAACGAGACTCGCTCACAGACGGAACGGACATCTTGAGGTCGTAAAAAATCGTTGTAACGAACGTTACATATTTGGCGATCACAGCCAGAATGAGAAAGAATCGCGATGTTCGCTGAAACAGGACACACATGAGTTGGCATAGTAACGCGCGATGTTTGCGCGGGCGTTCGCTGTAAATCGGCGGGCGCTTTCTGTTGTAGATCGGCATTTGTTTATCGATTGGGCTCAGGCATTGACCTCATCAACTGTTTTGAATCAGTGTGCATACGGACGCTAGCTTGTACGGACGATTCTTCTCGCTCGCGTCGAAGATTTCCGTTTGCAGAAATCGCATGACCTCAAGGATATCCGTTCCGTCGGTGAATCGGTCCTCATGCGAGTCTCGCGTCGTAAATCAAGTTCGATACAGTGCAGTGTTTCAACATTAAAGGATTACCAGTTCTTTACATTCTCCTCATTCTTCTTAGTAAACTCGTAGTGCGTGTGTATGTTATGGTAAATAGTGCTAGAGCGTTTATTCCAGTATTTAAGTTCGGTTTTATGACAAATTATAGTGCATATAAGGATTTATGGATTTGTGTGAGAAGAATTTAAAAGTGAAAGGGCATTGACCCCTTCTACTCGATGTTTCCATAGGGCGGATATTAGAAATGCTCTTGTGGATTTTAACGAATAAGTAGGTTCAATGTCGTCCAACAATTT
>CM052336.1:26842322-26881790 GCA_028455595.1 Lasioglossum vierecki | reverse complement strand
CTATGTCTGAACTTGACGCTACTGTTTGGCACGCTCACGCTTAGCACGGAACAGCTCCTATACCGGCGGTAGAGCCCACTTTTACCACGTGACAGAGAGCTGCAGAGAGCACACTGTGAGCACTCTCATTTCTTCTCTGTTAAGTATCTGTATCTTAGACTGTTAACAGTCTCTCCAGCCTTACGGGACTACGTGTTTCACGAATTTTTCAGTGTTCTCTTACGCCCTGTGGGATGTATTTTGACTGTAGTGAGAAACAGAAGCATCGACGACATTTCGTCGGTACAGAAGATCACTGAGGAGATCTCGACGAGATCATCTCGTACACCGACGAGATACTGTTAAAGACTGCCAGCCTTACGGGACTACGTGTCTCACGAAAATTTCGGCGTTTCTTACGCCCTCTAGGATATATTCTGGCTTCAGCCAAAAAACCAGAATACCTCCGACGGAATTTCGTCGGTGCAAAAGACTACTGAGGAGATTATTATTAAATGTTACATTCTCCGCCATATTTCAGAAAATGTTTTGTCACTATTTTGATACTATTCTCGTCGGTGGAGCAACTTTTAGCGATGTGAGATTTCAGGTCACTGTAATTTCCACCGTTACCACCCCGCCCATTGCGCCCACTTTTTGGTTCCGCGAGATAGCACGGGGGCTGGCAGTCTTTAACAGTATCTCGTCGGTGCCCGAGACCCTGTTAGTGGCCCTAAATCGAGTTGGTAATGCAGGAAATGACAAGAAAAAAGGGCCAAGTGGCCCTGGTAAAAATGGCCACCGAAATACATTGGATGATAGGTCTATCCTATTACTAGTCGGTGGTCCCGTAAGGGTGACAGTCTTTAACAATATCTTGTCGGTGCCCTCGGGTTACCACGGGGGATGGCAGTCTTTAACAGTATCTCGTCGGTGGTGCTGGCAGTCTTTAACAGCATCTCGTCGGTGATTTCGTCGATGTTCTTCAGAAGGCACCGACGAGAGATAATAGTGTCTCGTCGGTGTCAGTGGTGTTCTGCACCATTCTGCACCGACGAAACGGCACGCCGCGCCGTCGCGCCGTCGCGTCGGTCTCATGTTTCTCATTCCAGCCAGAATTACACCTAGAGGGCGTAAGAGAACACCTGTTTAAAATCAAACGGTCCGTTTCTGGTGCTAAGTTGCATCGAGATTCCGAACGGTAACGCGCTGTCTTTTGTATATTAGACGCCGGTGAGGCATAAGAACTGTCGCGTTCGAGTGTTTTTGCCTCACCAATGATTTCAGCTGATCGAGTGCGATGACACACGACGAGGTAATCGACCTAGTTTGTAAATCTCGTCGTGTCAGTGTGTCATCGAACTCGTTATTGTCGCGCGGGCTATCATGTCCCTTCCTACTTACGTCAAATCCGTTACCCAATTCCATTGTCTCCCTCGACGTTTCTTTAATTAGGTCATTGTCTTACCGAACGTTGCGGCGATCCTAAATATTCAATTTTGAAATCCCCACTTCTTATTCCTTCCGACAACCGATGGCCCACCAGACTATAAAGAAGGCTGCGTTTTGCTTGCGACTGAGACTTTTCTGTATGTACATCCTGTCTGTAGCATCTGTAGCGTCACACTCTTTATACTATTTTAATATCTAACCGTTGAGATTTCTATCTGCGATCGGTTAATCCTTTTCATTATCTCTATATCTCTCTTCATATTTTGTTTAGTTTATAATATAGTTATTGTTTTTTAATCTCGTCCATCTTTTCACTTTACCCATTTCCAACTCCAACGAGAATCATCATCAGTTCTCACTCCGTTCAATTAAAAAAAAACACCGAAATATTCGAGTGACACGAACTCCCGTAAGGTTGGCAGTTTTTAATTGTACCTCGTTGGCGCTTTTATTCCAGTAAAAATGAGATATACGGGATCTTCAGTCCTCACTAATACGCCTAACTACGCAAACTGTGGATAATATTGGACGCAACACCGAAATGGTCCACTCGACTTCGGAATCGTAATATTTATTTAAATAGTATAAAAGTGCTGATCATTTCTTTTATGTTTATGTATGCGTATGCGTTAGAATACAAGTTACGTACATGTACAGTATCAAGAATAAATAAAGACAATGTCATAAAGAACCGTATATATTTATTATACTATCTATTCTTCCCGAATGTCTGGCTCGACGTTAAGTTGTACGAGAATTTCCGAAAATTCAGTAGTACAACTCAACGATAAGTCAGGCGGCCGAAGAAAATTTCGAGAACCTCGAAAATAGATTTGCATTAGGAGAATATGATAGCACAGGAGGAGGTGATACGAAAATTTAGTAGTACAAGTCAACGACAAGTCGGACGTTTCGAAAAAATAAGATTGATTTGAATCCACTGAACAGTACTCATTCTCATAATAATTATTTATTGTTGAAGTGATATAGATATAATGATCCGTAATGTAATTTAACTACAATGATGGGTTTCGCAACTAGCAGAGTTGTGTTTATACATGGATTATACAATATGTACAGAAAAGCAATACTTCGTTTTGGACAATTTCACAGAATTTTCAATCGAGGATTAGCTGCCGGACTTTTTCGTCGTCGTCGTCGTCCTCCCCCTCCCCACGTTCCATCTTTGAAAAAAAAAACAATGTTGTGCAAGCACGCGGCACCTGCACTTCAAACGCATGAACGTTTATTCCACTTATTTTACGAAACATTTTAGTAGTACACTAATGATTTACATGGGCGTCTCTAACCGATTTCATTTCCACTTATCACGCGTCCCTTATTTACAATAGCATTATGTATATATTTATATCGTCCGTCTTCCTCGACGAAGAACCATCCGGTTCTGATCGACAAGAATCTTTTGATTTTCCTCCTATAACTACATTCATTATCTTGGAGTTTTTTTTATTTATTTATTTAAATACGGTTGCATTGGATGCATTTTCTCTCTTTCCGCGTTTAGAAATCATATCGAATTCTTTGCACACTTTTAATACGGCTGCAACTGTTTCAACTTGTCTAACTGTTCACGATATATTTGCTTCCAGCTAGTTATTTATATAAATTGAAAATATAAGTGTCCGGGGGGACACGTCATCGATATGCTTTTTGATTCGGGATCATTCAACAAAGAAAAGAGTGAATCGTTTATTCGAATCATTATTTAAAATTTTGCTTTCTCCAGTACAGTAGAACCTCGCTCGTTGCACGAAACGGGACCGGAAATGCGTGCAAAACTCGAGATTGTGCAAGAGGCAGTCAATCATAGTAATTCGTAGCGTGAATTCATTTTTGCTTCTGCGCAACCACTGCTATCCCCACTGCGAGTCCCAGAACTTCTAATATCCCGTAGTGGGGGCGGCTAGTACCCAACGAACGGGGATTCCGTGCAATAACTGAGGTTGCAACGCGAGAGGCTCTACTGTAGTACATTTAAAATGTTTAAAATCTCGAAATAAATATACAAGTTCTTTTGGGCAACTTTTAACTAAAACGATTGACGTTAACCGTCCACTTATTTTCTGAACTTGTACATGTTATTTTTCTTTCGTGAATCTTAATTCGTTTAAATTTATTCTTCACCGTTGTTTAAATAGATAATGCATTGATTGGAGTTTACACAAAAAAAAGTATTACCTGTTTGAAACGTTTGTAAAAACTAGTAACTGTTGTAACGCTTACAACAAACGTGATTTTCTGTAGCATCATTGTTTAGTTGCTAAGATTCGTTAAATTTATACTGTAAAATAGTCCTTGCTCCAACAGTGGGACCATCTTCTTTCGGATCTGATCGAAAATTTAGTTACACTAGAGAGGCTCACGAGTTATCGTTGACGTCGAGACACCATGGCTTCGGACTTTCTTGTTCGTGTCGCGCGCAATAAATCATCCAATCGACGGAGTTCTTAAAACGTTACTTCTATGCTAATTAAAAATCAGATAAATTACATAAACTGTCTACTGGACATACGTACGGTCGCTACCATTACTTTTTACAGGTTTATACACGCATACCGCTTCGCTTAGTTTCATTATCGCCTCTGCATTTCACGGTTTAACGCGAGAACATACAGGAAAGCCGTTACACACAAGTATGGATCCGTGCGATCGATCGCATCGTGAACGATGTTTGCACGTTTACGACATTTCCGAACTTTCGAACGCATATAAAATTTCGTACAGCGTAAAGCTATGTCCACGCTAAGCAACAACGATTAACTTTTAGTTGTAAAACTCTAATAAGAGCCGTTACGCACTGTCGATCATTGTAGGCGAGAAAACATAAGAGCGTGTACACACTCAGTCACTGTGACTACAGTGGTGAGATATTGTGCAAGATTTCTCGCGCATGCGCGGTAATTTTAGCCTCAGTAAAGTAAAATTCTCGATAAAATGGGGTACAATGAACACCCAGTAAAATATCAGTACATTACCGCCGGTGTAACTGTCTCAGGGCCCCACTACCCCGTCATTATGATATAGATACGGTACTGTTTTGGACGCGCATGAGCGAGAAATCTTGCACAATATCTCACCAGTGTCGCCAGATCGAGAAAATCGAGGGGAATACAGTAAAGCTCCGATTTGTTTCCATTTTGGGGGTCCCGATTTCTATCCAAGCCTACTCACTCCACTCCCTGTCAACTCTGTGCCGTGCCTGGCCGCACCGCAAGACGGCGACTATTGTTGTTGGCTCGGGTATATGGGTGGGAACACCCAATAATTTTCATTATTTTTTCATCGGACTTTTTAAAAACGCATTTCTGGCATTTTTCTGATTAAAACAAGACCAAACACGATATAATTTCAATTGTATTTAGTGATTTTATCGACTGTGAAAGTTTCGTATACATGCTTCACATGTAGAGTAAATATGGGCCGAATTATATCGTGTTTGGTCTTGTTTTAATCAGAATAATGCCAGAAACAAGTCAATGAAAGTCTCATAAAAAAAAAATGAAAAATAAAGCATTTTGAATTGGCATTACACTGTGAGAACGCGAAAGCCTTTAGACTGTGTTGGCGACGGCCACACGCTGTGGCCAAATGCTGCGTGTGCCCGTCGCCGAAACCGTTGCCCTATTGTAGTTCCCACTCGGCGCGAGCGGAGTAGTAGGCCCAGCCATAAATCAAAAAAGCAAGGACGATCGCGATTCCTTTCCACTCCGGTGAACCACCCCCTGACCAAGAATCAAGGGATTACTGTACAATTTAACCCCTCTCTGATAACCAAAGTAATATGTGACCAGCCTACGATTTTAAGGGGGGACGTTGGAATGTGCTGACGGTGCTGGAATGGAATACTGGAAGGGGAAAAGGAGGAGCGGTAAAATCGAACAGTTTTGGTCGTTTCTGGCGACACTGTATCACACCACTGTACGACCAACAAAGTCGCAATCGGCGCGCGAAATCCATTGAACCAAGAGGCGGATCAAGACAAGTGGGGCCCCTAAGCGGTCAACAATTTCGGCCCCCCAAGAAAAGTTTCAAGAAAAATGAATGACCTGTTTTTCAGCAAAAATATCTGTTAATGGTAGCCAGTGCTGTTACATAATTTAACCGCTTAATCCGCCCCTGATTGAACCACAGCTGGGGGACATGGTCAATTTGGCAACGTCGTCTCAGTCCGATATAAAGTGAATTGGACTGATGCTCTGTTTGTACGCGGTGTTGCCACATCACATGTTTCGGCCTATAGAGACGTTCACGCTTGAACCCAATTGATGATTTTGCATGATAATAACTTTAACGACCACATAACTACGTGCACAAAATAAGTTTCGATACAGAAATGGTAGTGATCGGCGACTCTTAGACCATGTATACCCATAGACAAGGCATAAGTATACAGTAAACCCTAGCAAGTTGTCCCAGGTTGGACGACTTGATTCTTGTCCATGCCTGCTCACTCCACTACCCGTCACCGCTGTGCCGCGCTGCAGGGCGGCGGCTATTGTTCTCGGCCCGGGTATATCGGTGTGAACACTACTACATTAACACAACGAATCGAATGTTCAATCATCTTAATGTTCATTACTTTTTAATGAGATTTTACTGACTTATTCCTGGCATTTTTCTGATTACAACAAGACCAAACACGATATAATTTCAATTTTATTTAGTACGATATAATTTCAATTTTATTCTTGTACGAAGAGATCAAATTCATGTGAAATGTACAGTTATACGGCATATTTAAACATATGCTATAGATTATGTTGAAGGTATCATAAATTATAAATTATGCTTCACATGTAGGGTAAATATGGTCCGAATTATATCGTGTTTGGTCTTGTTTTAATCAGAATAATGTCAGAAACAAGCCACTAAAATTCTCATTAAAAAATAATGCAAAATAAACCATTTAGAATTGGCATTACATTGTGAGAACACGTGGGCCTTTAAACTGTGCCGGCGACGGCGACACTCTGCGGCCCCACGCTGCGCGTAGCCGTCGCCGAAACAGTTGCTCTATTGTAGTCTCGCTCAACGCGATCGGAGCGGTAGACCCAGCCGTAAATCAAAATTACAAATTATCACCGCGATTCTTATCCGCTCCAGGAACAGTCCCTTGGATAAGAATCAAGGGATTACTGTAGTATGTGCATACGATGCAGTATGACGAGATCTAAAAGTGCCTGGTGCCCACAAGTCACGGTTTCAGATAATTGAAAATGGTGGATAGTGTATGAGACGAAGCGAGTTCACAAGTTCACTATTTTACAAGTTCATTACTTGGTAAAAATTTGAAAAAATGGTGCAAACTTGTTGCACAAAGAATTGTAGAGAACGACAAAACCGTGATACACACAAATAGTTAGCCATATTTAAAATAATAAGAGTAAAGTAAAAATGAACGAGTGATAAAATAAAATACACGTTTCCCTAAATATTTATACAGAATGACATGTGACGACAATTTCTCTTTCCCCTCTGCCACTTTCCCCTCTCCATACTGCGGTTTCTCAACATACTATAGCACTGTGCCCACAAGAGTTGTCTGCTAGACGGTTTAATCTGGTAACGAGGCAGTTTTATGTCGCCGCGTCTATATGTATATATGGTCTAAGCGGCGATTTGACGAAAAAGGCAAGAGGAAGTTGATCCGTTTTGCTTCAGCGTAGACATAGCTTAACGGTGTCGACAGAACGTAAAGTACGTAGGTACATTCAGTTGTTACGGCCTGAACGAGATCACCCGTTTAACGAACCTCGTGGCTGATGTATTCCGCGAGTTTACTGATCTTCGAATCCAGTGAATACTTTTCATTTTGGTTTCTGTTCTCGTCTAATAAATAATTAATAAATTACCCGTTACTATTTCTACAGTTCTCTTATTCCTTTATTAATTAAGAAATTTTGCGACAAGCAGAAGACCTTCTTACCCGCCAGTTTTGATTCGTTTACGTGACAAAACGCTCTTGAATAGAAAACGTTTATCTAAAGATAGACACGGGGTGTTCAACGACAAATTGGAGAAAATTGTACAAGACGAAAATTTAGAAACGAATAGAATTTGTCGGCTCACAATTGTTCGTCTTGCACAGAAACATCCCCTACATTTCCGTCTGTTATTCAAAATTCCGTCAGGTAATAACCAGAAACGACGTTACTGGAAGAAAATGTATGACAACAAAATATTCTATAAATCTCATTACTTGGTGATTAATGAATTTGAAATTTCTCGATAATTCTATAAAAAAAACAAAGATTATGTACAATTATTCCTAAAAGCATCGTCTGCCAAAGTGTAGAAGTATTTCACATGCAGATTGATCGGATCGTGGCCATACAATTTGTTATAATTCATTTGTCATGCGTTCACGTTTGAGTTTAGAACGTTATTATGATTTTGCACATTCGAACCGTTTGAATGCCTAGGGTCTTTGCAGAAATATGGTGGAACAGTGTCAAGCGGCGTGGTCACGTGACGCACCAGCGCGTTACGTAACTGAAAAATCGGGCGCTGCTCAATTTAAAAGTTGGACCGCTGACGCTTTTCGTCGGTTATCGTGGCACTCGAATCGCTAACAGTGTCTCCTTGTAGCACGTTGTCGAGCAATTATCACTCCGCAACGTTGAAGCTGTCGCACATTACGTGACCGGGTTAGGTTAGGTTCCCCGCGTACAGGTTTGTTCGAGTCGAGTACACGGTGTTGAACGAAGATTGACTTTGACCAATGAGAGGAAGGATCGTGCGGCACGAAACGAGAGAGGTTTCCCCATATTGTTCTTCGCATAAGCGTTACAACGATGCTACGAATCGCGGTGTGTATTGTCCACCAGAATCGAGTTCTAATTTCGCAGCAGACTGCTGGTGCTTCGATCGAGGAGAAAGTGAAAATTCGTCGGGGTTCGGGGGAACACAAATAGACGTCGGCTGTCTGTCTCTTCTCTATACAAAAGAACGACAAAGCTAATTTGCAGTGCGTACTGTACATCGAGTGTAAATAATAATACTATGGTACAACGTATAAGTACATTGGTTTAAATGATTGCAGGCTGCTCCTCTCATATCACAGCGAGGGGCGTTGCCGGACCCGCTTTTAAATTTCTAAAAACGACCTTCTTCGAAAAAGAAAAAGAAAGCGACGCAGCGTACTGACGCGTGTGTACACAACGTTGCGTACTCGTATCTCTTCGCACCAATATAATATTTTATATTTATATATGTATATTTTATATTTATATATATATATAATCTTTCTCTTTTTTATGTATATATTTATATCATCTCGCGCAGAACATGCCACGTGGTTCTCTGGCGTGGCCCGAGGACATCCGTCACGGTCGGCCGTACGACATGCTCGTTCGAAAGACACGTGGAAACTTCACTGAATACACTTACGCACGAAAGTTCAGAAACCGTTGGAGACGAAGAGTTTCTTTGAAAAAGACGAAATATACAGTAACGTTCAAACAAGATCGATATGCTTCTTAATTTTTGGTCCATGAGTGTATTTTCTCGGACGACGAGACGAATTTTTAGATGATCGTGGTAACGGCGAACGGTAACGGGAGTTCCCGGGTTGACCGGGAGCGAGGTGGCACGGTCTGCGTCATCAATTTGTAACGTAAAATAAGCCTAAGTGAGGTGACCATCACTGTCGCGCATGGACGGTCAGAGTACGGAGGGCCGGGACGTCGCGGCGCCACGTGTCTTGCGGCCCAACGGCTCAGTCTAGGCACCGCGTCCGTCAGACCCTCGTGCGAAATCACGTCACGGGGGTTCTGGAAACCGGGACGTAAACTGGGACTCCCTCTCAGCTGATGCTGCCGGGCCCATCGGTCCTCTTTAACACGTTTAAGACTAGTGTGACAATAGGAACATGGTATCTGCTGGCTCTGGATGTTACGAGGATATGTCGTCAGACTTCGGGTCCCGAGTCTTTCTTGTTCTCTTTTTTCTTTTCCTTTTTTTTTTTGGATGAAACACTGAAGCACTTGCTCTGACTCCTACGTTTAGCCCAGACTGGCTAGCAGCGAGCCGGAGTTCAGTTTTCGATCGAAGAAGAAAGATATGTACCGGTTGAACTTCACGTGGCTAAACCTTCGCCCCTGGCAGCCGGAGGTGGTGGAAGTCGGGCCGACGGTGGTGTCGAGTTGCTCTCCGACCGATTCGAAGGCTCTCTGTCGAAGTGATGCTGTAGTCCGTCACCTGTCCACGAGGGCACACCCGTCGAGTTCTGATTGCTACCGTTCGACGACGGCGTGCCTGGAGAGTGGGACGGTGAGGATGTTTGAAACAGCATGGATCCGGATGGAATCGAGGATTTACCATCGACCAACGGCCCGTTACTCGTCGGCGCCATCGGCTGCTTGTCCAACGGAAACCCAGCTCCCGCTGCATACACCGAGCCGAACAAGCCTGCGTACTTTCCGGTAGCCACCGAATGACCCGGGAGCCCGTTGTTACTTTGGATCACCGAGATCTCGTTCAACTGTAAATAATGCAGGATTGGTTAGCTGTATTCGGGGACAATTGCCTGTAAACATTAGAGGTTTCCGGGTGCCCGGTCATTTGGGTTGGGTTGAGTAGTGGTCGGGAACACGAAAATTTATATTGTTCGGAGACCACGTCATAAATTTTCGGATTCCTAACAGGACTTCGACTTCGGGTACTCGAAATTCCCAGGTAACCGAGCATCACTGCTTTTCGGATCTTGCGGTTCGACTTGGCCCGGGTCATTAAACCTCATCTGCCCCTCAGGTCAATTTGACACAGTTTTCCCGAAATAAGTTATACTATTCTGTTATTTGTATGTAAATTTGAAACCGCAAAAACCTCAGATTTAAATGTTAACTCATAAATTTAAATGAAAAATAACACCGATAAGTAACTGTTTTGACTTGTTACTTCATCAAATTATTTGATTACTGTTTCAATTTGACACCGAGGGACAGATTCAGTTCCTGAAATGAGGGACGGATGAGGGTTAAAAACTGATCCGAGGATCGGGAACCCGCCCACCCCTGATAACCATCAAAGAAATAATCATCGTGAACCGTTGCCCTACGATTTATTTTACAGTTTCAGTGATTAGAACATTTTTGCAGTTAATTTCCTAAAAAAGGAGAAAACTTATATCTATTGTATGTTTTTGTTTAAAGGAAATTATTAACATATATTATTTATTAGACTCTGTTCTGCAGCTTCGTCACAAGTCGGACACGATATTGTAGGGAACGGGTTAACGGTGTTCAACCCTTTACGCGTCGAATTATTTTTCAATTTTGTTGTCAACAACTCTCTACTATTTGAAGTGTTTTATTTGAAATTTACTTCAAAGGATAGTTTCTCGGTTGCTAGTTATTTTAAATATATTTCTGGGACTTTGTTGTAATTTATATTTGTGAAACTTACAACTACAAACACGTATAAGAACACGTTTTATTTACATTTTTTTTTATATTAAGGTTTATTGTGTTTCTTAGATGTCGTTGAGGTGGTTGTTATTTCCGTATTTGTTATTATTTTTTTTCTCTGGCTTCTCGATAATCAGCAGCAAGTTCAATTGTTAACTGGAGTAAAAAATCTTGTCTAGATATATTTTCTCCTGTCGTTTTCTTATTTAATATCCAAGCATTGACGAGTCCAGCTCGTCACAAACTTTCCTGAACAAACTGACAATGACGAGCTGAACTCGCCCGAAATTATTGGGGTTTGATGCTTTTTATGAGAGCAGTATCTGTAAGTCATTAAATTAAATATTAAAATTAAAATTAAAATCTTTAAAAATTAAAGATAATAAATTAAATCGTCTGCCAGAGCAGTGCTGACTGAAAGTAAATTGTCGTTCAAGGGGTTAACACGTGTTTCATAGTTAAAGGAGGTCATCCCAATGTCCCTTCGAATTATAACGCAAAAGTATTTGTATTACATTTTCTCGGAGATCATCGGTTTCGTTGTTCATAGGAATTGTGTATATATGTCTTTTTTTATCGTAAACATGTACGATAAAAAAACTACATGTACATGTACTGTAGGCTCGACGCGCGCGCGATTCTTTAGTCGAGGTAATTGAATATAATTCGGTAACGAAGCACAAGCAGAGGTGGTGAAGGAATTTGTAACGAGACACAACAACTCAACACTACACTTACACTAAATAATCTTAGTTAATTATTATGAAGGAACTGTACTTTTTCTGAAGTTCGACTCTCATCTCGTGGGCAGAAGTTCGATAAGCTTAGAAAAGGAGCGTAACGCAAAAGACTGGAAGCGAAAGCTGCACTTTGTGGTGTTTCTATCCAGTAGCCTTCTGACGATTGACTCATACTCGATTTCGAAACACAATCGGTTGAATAGGGGGAGGTTGAATGGCCACCTGTCGACTTGTGTTATAATCCAATTAATGTAGGTAAGAGGAAGAAGGAAGTATGAGAAGGGCATGTTTAAAAGTGAGAGAGAGAGAAAAAGAGAGAGAGAGAGAGAGAGTAGCATAATTTTGGTTGGTGATGGAATACGGAAAAGAGGGCAATAGTGTTATACTGTACCCCTAGTTTGATTATGTATAGTTGCGCCATTTGATGATTCTAACAGCCTAAGCGCGAATAACGTTGTTCTCCTCGATCCTCGTAGTTAAAAACTTTACGTTTTATGTTTTTGCATGTCCTACTAGTCTACTGAGAATTTACACAACCTAACTTTTTGCACTCCTTTGTCGAGTGTGACTCGACTTAGTTGAAAACAAATACAAGTTCTATGAATATAAATCACAACAATGTTTGAGAGCTATATTTAATATTAGGCAAGAAAGTAATTTCTATGTTTTAAGGCGAAATAAAACCGTATTTCTTTATTCAAACTAAAAATTCAAAAAATTTTTATTTTAATATTAATAATTATAATTAATATTTATTTACTTTAATATTAAAAAAATATCAATTTTCTTATTTATTCTATTTGGCAACAGATCATCGAAAAGAAAAGGGAAAATGTCTTATTCATTAAAGTTTATTGTTTGAAGAAACAAATTAGGCTCCATTTCACCTTAAAATATTGAAATTACTTTCTTGCCAATCCAATATAATTTATAAACAAAATAGAACGGTCCTTTGAAGGAAATTTCAAATAAACCACTTAAAATAGTAGGGTGTCGTTGGCAATAAAATTGAAAAATAATTCGGAGTGCAAAGGGTTAAGATCAGTGGATAAACCAGTTCAATTTTTAGAGATAAAGGTTATTTGAAAAGGTCATGATATTATACCTGTTCACATGTAGTTTTTGATTAGCTACACGATATATAATAAAATAATTGTACGCAAAACAATACCGCCGATCTAGAGAACTCCGAAAAAAATAATGTTGGAAGAACAATGCTCTTGCATAATATAAATATAGTTTGCATCATAATAATTTAAAGAAATATTTAGGTGGCCTCCTTTAGCCGAGCCACTCAAGAAATATACTAGACTAGCTTGACAAAAGTTATGTGGGAAATGTAAAGGATAATTAAATAACGACAAAATAAACCAATTAGGTAACATCACGAAGCAGAAGAAAACTTTTCAATATTGTTAATATTCAATGTTGTTAAAAATATTTCCTCAAATTGTCTTGCTAAATTATATTATAAATAAGAATAAAATTCCTTCTCTATTTACCAGGGGTATGTAGCACTACTTTTTTAAAATATACATACATAGTTTTCTTACTTAACCGGATTTAAACATGTAAGTGAAAGTACACATTTTCGAAATACAGCGATGTCTTGACATATGAAACGTGCACGATTTTCATTTTAATTATTATTTCAGTAAACTTTTACCAACATATTTACTACATTTTCCTAATCAAAAGACATTGCTGCATCGCGTGGGAAAATGCAATGAGCATAGATTCCTCGAGCCCAGAAATTGGGAATACTTTGTTGCTATCACGAGATGCTGTGGAAGCGACTTACTTTCTGCTGTACGCCGTTAAGGAACGGCGCGGGTAAATATGGATAAAAGAGATCCGGTCGTCGCTGAAGAAATTCCGAGTCCTTGGGCGTGATGGGTAGGGGAGGCAGGTCCAGCGACATTCGACGGCCTCGTCGAGAGGCTCCGTTGGTCCACATATGCGTGCCCATGTGCACCTACGATCAGAAATCACAACGACGTAAACATCTCTGTTGGAGTGTGGCGGGCGCATGTGTCTTTCATCGAGCTTGCAATTTTGTACGTTACGCGTCAGCGTTAGTACAAGCGGTAGCAGCTAGCTAATGTTAGTGAAAAAACTCGAAGACTCCAAGAACACACGAGTAGAATGAGAAGTAGGAGGAAATAGAGAAAAACAGGGAGTGAATGACATAGAGATATAGATACAGAGAGATAGAGAGAGAGAGAGGGAGAGAGAGAAATTGAGAAACAAAGAGATTGACGGAAAGAGAAAGAAAGAGAGAAAGAGAAAGAAACAGAGATAAAGAAAAGGGAAAATTGTATGTATACCTTCAGATTGCCCTTGGTGGTGAAGGCCTTCTGGCAGACGGTGCATCGGAACGGTTTGTCGCCGGTGTGAGTTCTCATATGGATCTGGAGCGCCGAAGATGAGGAGAAATTCTTATTGCAAATCTGGCACAAGTGTTTGCTCGGCACGCCTGCAAATACACACACACAGTTTCTCTAAACAGGCCCTGACACAGGTTTCGCGGAGCTGTGAAAAGCTTGTTCTTTCTTTTCCGAGTATAGGTAGGCACTCCAGCTGTCCGAAACTGAACAAGGTTTTAGTCGGACAGCAGCTCAACGTGACTGCGACGATCGTATAGATCAGGGAGTTCCAACATGTAGCTCGCGAGCCACACGCGGCTCCTTTTCCCGGCTACACCGTTACTTCTTTGTCTGTTCCCGTGCCGCTACGCCGCCCACTAACTCTACGGCTGTACGTAGTAATAGGAAGAAGTTTCACTAATGGTAGGGAACTTGCGGTTCTCGGAGGGGACCAAGTTGGAACTCCCTGGTGTAGATCGAGAAAAAAAACGAGAGACGAAAAGTAGATAACCACCAGGTCTCTGCCACCACCAGGAGAGTGCGTGAAAAAAAAGAATAATAGCGGTGTACGGGAAGTACAAGCGTGCAAATAAAGCGAAGCCCGTTCCGAATACCCTCGAAGGATCAGATAGATGCTGGAACGTGGTCTGTTAGCGGAAGAGAATTAAGTTTGCCAAGCCAAGCCTTCGGCTGGACGAATTGTGCTCGATGAAGAAGCGAAAATTGGACGTTTTACGGAAGAGCAGTGTCTCTACTTACTAGCTGGTCTCTTTGGTGCTGGCAGGTCCCCTTCGGACGGAGATCTCTTCACTGAAATCGTCTGCTCTATCGATGTCGGCGGTATCGGTGGAGGAGGCGGCGGAGGTGGCGGAGGCGGTGGCAAACTCGTGTCTTCGGTGCACATCGGACTCCTCGAGGTTTCGTGCTCCTGAGACTGTTGCTGCTGCATCTGCTGCTTCGAGTCACTGAACAGATGAGGCGGCATGTCGCGTATTTTGTGTGTTAGCATGTGCTGCTTCATGTTCCCCTGCGAATCAAAACAAAACCAGTCCCCGTTAGACCTCCTGTCCACCCGCGACACTCGAACTTCAACCGCTCTGTCGATTACACCACTCTGCATCATTCCGGATGTCTCAAAACGACACTGATCACACCTGTGCGGCAATGACGGTTTACTCACGTTGAGTCTAAAGAACGCGAGACCAGTCTTTTCGTATCTTTTCTATTTCAAAGGAATAGCGGACGACTATTGTTCCATAGGTGTACGAGAGAGCATCGGAGTGGGAAAAAAGGTAGTGGAACATGCTAAACATAGTGTATCACGAAAGTAGAGGAATATCGAGAGAAACGCACGAACTTCGTGAATCTTCTATTGAATTTGATATACTTTCGAGAAGAAAACATGAATTTGGTGAGTCCCGGTAGAACTGGTATGCTAAGTGAAACGTGTTACTCTTGCTCCCCAGATGTATAGAAGTTCTGGAAAGGAGCTGTTTTGATTGTACTCGGTCGTGGTTGCGAACAAACGTGGTTATCTTTCGAGAATACACAGTGGTGTTATCATTGGTTTCGTTTCGTTCGTCAAAACTGAGCAGGCTCTTACCAGGAGGCTGTGGGCCGAGGGTAGAAGTCCGAGGGCGGGTGACATCAGCGGGGGTAGGCGGATGGCAGGATAGACAGGTGTCAGCCCCCGCCCCCCTCCGGCTCCTCTCCGCCCCCGGTTCTTCCGCTCCTCAGGCCGTCGCCGCCTGCGTTTTGGTTTCTCTCGATTACTGGCACACGATGTTTGATATTGGGAATCGGGTGAAGTGATCGAACTATTATCGGGCAACGGTTGAGATGTACAGTTGCACGTTTGCTGACCGGAACCGTCGTTCTGAAAGTATCGTAGAAAAACAATAGATAGAAAGATCACCGAACCAGTTGCGGATTAGGCTTTGGGCGTGGCCAGCAATTTTGGATTATTATGGGAGAACCGATATAGATCTTTACGAGTTAAGCGGCCCGATCAATCAAATCAATCACGTTTCTCTCGATCTATCTGTTCGAATTGTCTTCTGGTTTATCTGTCTGGATTGTTATTCTATCTGGACGTCTAACTGGATTTTCAAAAAAATAAAGGAACTAGCTTTTAACGATCCCCTAACTAACGGAGCCGATTATCAGCAGAGAAACATGTACACCCACATGTACAGACCAGCTCAAAAGTATGTGGAAACGTTGTTGCAAGTATACTTTATTCTAATAGTGTACCAATTGTACAATTTAATTATTAAAATTATTTAAATTCTATTTCAATCTACGCTGATCCGTTAGCATGGAGTGCTGTCTTCTCAAAACAATGACAATAATGATTGGTGAAATATCTAATGAATTAACTGGGTAAACTAGATAAAATAAAATCGAATTTAAAATGATCAAAGACTCATATAAAAATTAAGCGCGTTGTCCATATACTTTTGAGCGGGAGTGTATATTATGATAAACATAAAAATAACTTTTTTATTTATCGACAAAAGTATTACAGAAGTTTTAAAAAGATATTTAAGGTGGGTACCCGGTTATCGACATAAGGGTTAAAAAAAATATTTCGAAATACGAAACTCACGTGTGACCACTGCTTTCTTCAGAGAATTTCTCATTCCGCCATCATCTTACTAACACTCTAATTTTTACAGATTACGGATATTTCGTTAAAATATTGTAAAAAACTTGTCGAAATTTACCGTATGTATCGTAAATGTTTTTTAAAAATTTCTCGGAATATTTATTCTATTTATAAGCTAGCAAATTATTAGGTGTACAAATGGATAACTGACTCTCGAACGTTTACTGCTCGCGTTATTTTCACCGAGTGCAACGACGACGAAGATACAGTGAAGCACAGTAATATTCGGACTTGAATGTCTTTTGAGAAGTTAGGTAAATTATTCAAGGAGAATAATAAAAGTTGTTGTTTATTTGCAGTACCTTTCAAATTTTCAATATTGACCACCATAAAGAAGTTGTACATGTTGCATTCCGTTGTAATTCCGACAAATTGCAATTTTCTCAAAAATTTCTTTCATGTGTTGTTGTAAAATACTAGCTCTAAGTTGTCAAAAAATATTCTAATCGTATGATCTGATATTAAAAATATTATTATAATATGTATAAAGTTTTAAACAACAACTTCTAATATTTTCTCTGTAATTCCGATCAATTGTAATTTTTTCTAGAATTTGTTTCACGTCTTGTTGTAAATTAGTTGTTGCAACTTCTCAAAAAACATCCAAATAGCATGATTTGATATTTCAAAAGTTGTTATGATATATATAAAATTTTAAACAACTACTTCTAGTATTTTCTCTGTAATTCCGACCAATTGCAATTTTTTCAAAAAAATTTTTCACGTCTAGTTGTAAACTATTAGTTGCAACTTTTCAGAAAATATTCAAATCGTATAATTTGATATTAAAAATGTTATTATAATATATATATAAAATTTTAAACAACTATTTATAATATTTTCTCTGTAATTTCGATCAGTTGTAATTTTTTCTTGAATTTGTTTCACGTCTTGTTGCGAACTAGTAGCTCTAACTTTTCAAAAATTATTCAAATCGTATAATTTGATATTAAAAATATTATTATAATATATATATAAAATTTTAAACAACTGTTTCTAATATTTTCTCTGTAATTCCGATCAATTGTAATTTTTTCTAGAATTTGTTTCACGTCTTGTTGTAAACTAGTTGTTCTCACTTCTCAAAAAACATCTGAGTCGTATGAACTGATATTAAAAAAGTGATCCTGCTATCAAAAGCGTCCGAGTATTACTGTGGTTCAGTGTACGTCGAGTTTCAACGATATTTCCAGCGCGTGTCGAGCGAAATTAAGTGAACTTCTCATTGGTGCACCTAATAAATTGATTTAAGAAAGTCCATTACCTTCGTGGAAAAGCCTCGGTCGCATATGGTGCATTTGAAAGGTCGCTCCTTCGTGTGGCTCCGGTAATGAATCTCCAGCGCGGAGTTGCACGCAAATGTCTTGTAGCAGATATTACATGTGGTGTTTCCACGCACTGTAACAGATCGTAGCCCTTTACAATTGCTTCTCGACACTTCCACGACGTTCTGTGTTCATGAAAACAATTTATAACCGCGGCTTTAATCGTCAATTAATCCGTGGCGAGCGCGAGAAAGTCAACTAATTCCCGTTGCGAAAACACCGAACTCAACAGAGAGACGTTTGTAACGCGAACTTTCAAGATATGAATCGACTCTGTTATCGCTACGTTACAGCTTGGAAAAGTGCTCTTTCGACTAATCGTTACACGACTGCCCGCAACGGAAGGAATGAAATGAATTGTGAATGCAACAATAAATTTGGTAAAAATATTTATTTATTCACCATGTATCCACAGTTCCGACTTTCGTGTTTTATGAAAAAAAATGGATAAATACAAAACTGATCTCTGTAGTCGCAAACGCTGATTATTCCTCATATTTTCAGACAAGAACGCAAAGTGACTCGAACGTAGAAGAATATAGAGATCGTCAGAATTATAAAAACAGATAGAGGCAGAGAGAAAGAGAGAGAAGCAAGAAGATATAGAAAGAAAGAAACAGAGACAAAGAGAACAAGAGAGAGAGAGATAGATAGATAGATAGATAGATAGAGAGAGTGAGAGAGAGAGAGAGAAAGACTGCGAAAAGGTATAACAAAGAGACAATAACAAAGATAAGCGGAAGGGTAGGAGTGCTAGGTCCGGCTACACCACAAACAGGATGTCGATAGTACAGCTTGGATAAGGTGGACGAATCAGTCAGTCTTTCGGTCAGGATCAGTGAATCGTGTCAGATCGATCGGGAGGTGTAGCAGGAACTGCAGCTCGCCCTGATGCTAGCAGCGCCTACCTGCTGGCCCTCCGACAGCTAGGCCGAGCGGGTTGTAGGTGGATGTGGCAGCCAAAACGGCTGACGTGGTAAGCGAAGCCAGAGGTCCAGCGGCGCCGGATCCCGGAGTGACGGCGTTCATCGAACTGACACTATTTATGCTCGAGGATCCGATGCTGCTGGTGGATGGCGACGACGAGACCGCCTGCAGGAGGCCTGCGAACATGCCGAAGGGATGTGGATGGTGTGCCGCTGTCTGAGGCGGGGGCGGTGGTGGCGGTGTTGGTATCGACGCCACTGTGGCTGGCGTGGAGGATGCACGAGGTGTCAAGTCTAAGGGTGCACCGGTGTTCGGCGGGCTGTTGCTTTTCTCGCTGCCGTTGTACCGGTGAAAGGGTGGTGATCTAGCCAAGTTCCCTGCACTCGAGGTGGCTATCGTGGTGATGGTTCGCACTTGGTTCTCGAGAGCTGCTAGGGACGTCGAGAAACTCGGCAAACCGAGATCTTTGTGCTCGTTCTCCTCGCTCTCGTGATCCTGCTCATCCTCTGGCTCGCATCGACCGTCACGATTCACGTCGCATCGCTCATCGTCTTCTCTACGGTCCTCTTCCTCGTCATCCTGGTCATCCGCCTCCTCGCTGTGATCCTCCGCATACCTCTGCTGCTGCTGCTGTTGATGGTGGTGGTGATGGTGATGGTGTTGCTGTTGCTGTTGCTGTTGAGCCTCATCCTTTAGTTCCAATTTCGGCGGAAAGCCTAAGGGAAAGCCCGTTCCTGCGGGGTGAATCGGTGGAAAGCCTTGCGGGAGAAACGATGCCAATGGGTGGTGAGGATAACCCGGTGGGAACTCGTTTACCTCGCCAGCCTGGATCTGTTCCGGACTGAGTTCCGTCGGCTCGCCTGTGTGCAAACGTATGTGCTGTTGCAGGACCAGCGCGTTCGTGAATTTCTTGTGACAAACCGGGCATTGGTGTAGTACTCTAAGAGGTGGTTTCGCTCTGTGCACGCCCATGTGCGTTTTCAGATTGCCCTTGGTGGTGAACGCGCGACCGCAAATTTTACATTTGAACGGTCGTTCCCCGGTGTGGGTCCTGTAGTGCATCTGCAGCGCGCTTTTGCACGATAACACTCTGTGGCAGATCACGCATTGATTCGGATCGGTCAGTTTATGCTCGATATTGTCGACCAACTGCTGCAACTTGGACGTCTCCGAGGTCTTCGTTATCTCGATCAAACTTTCCCAAGAGTTGTCGTTGCTGCCTGGCCGTGGTAAGAGGCTCGAGTAGATGGCTGGATCCTTGGCCGGATCGATCATCTCGCTGGTCGAAACCACCGGTGTGTTTATAGCCGTAGCCGCAGCGTGATGGGGTATTTGATGATGAGCCGGTGGTCCGGGAAAGAGGATACCCGCGAACGACGTCTGAAGGCTTCCGCTACTTGCGCTACTGCTGGCAGGCGATGCTCCAGGGTAAGCAACGATCTGCTGCGGTAAACGGTTTATGGCTCCTCGACCGGACAGATTCTCGGGTTGTTCTTCGATTTCTTCGTCGACCTCCATGTCACCGTCCGCTTCTAGTCGTCCGCTGATTTTGCTGTCCATGCTGCAGTCCTCGTACGTTTGCGGCTGCGAGAGCGGATTGACGGAGGATTGGGGCGAGTTCAAGTATCGTCTGGACGTTTCTTCGAAGTCCTCGCTTTCCTCTTCCGTCGGCTCCTCGGCTTCCTCCGGCTCTTTCTTCGGGGTTATCCTTTCGGCAGCTTCCCGACTCGTGGGCCGTTGCTGGTACTGCTCTTGCATAGGCGATCGCTGCTCGAGCTTGATCTCGTCCCTCTGCTCGAGCTGCTGCTTTTGTTGTTGGTGATTGTCGTGAAAGGAATGACGAGAGTTCGACACAATCGCGGGGGAATGTGGAGACGTGGTGGGGGCAGTGGTTATGGGTTTACTCAGGTTCTCCGGTACGTCCTGATCGTCTCGATGAGCGACGACCGGTGATCTGTACAAGGGTGGCATACCGGGCAGGGCTAAACTGAGTGGTAGGGGCGGCTGGGGAGGTAAAAAACCATGTGCCGCCGCCGGGTGAAAAGAGGGATGATGAGAAGGTGGCGGCGGCGGCGGGGACGGCATTGGTCTCTGACCGGAGGCAATCTGCTGTAGCAGGGGTGGGTGGTACTTGTCCAGGTGTTCCGGAACGGGATTCGGGTTCATCTTAACATGTGGAAACTTGGCCGTATGCCTTTGGAAGTGGACCTTCAAGTTCCCTTTCGTGGTGAAGCGGCTGCCGCAGACGTTGCATTTAAAGGGTCGCTCACCTGTGTGCGATCGTATGTGGATCTGAAGCGCTGAATCGCTGCCGAACACCTTGCCGCAGTAACGGCATCGATGCTTGAAGAACGGCTCCCCGCGACCACTACCAGATTTTGAATCGTACGGGGACGGACGGGATCCTTTCCCACCCCTGAACGCAAGTTCGTCGGCCAGGTTGTTGGCCAGCAGACCTTGACTGGCGTTGTCCAATACTTCCTGTGCTCTCTTCTGCAGCATCTCCAGAGTGTTCGGCTCGTGCAACGGCGGCGGATCGGTATTGGTTATTATCGACGAGGCAAGGGAAGAACTGATGGAACAGAGGGGTGGCATCTGATGAGACATCGGCACTTGGCTACTACTCGTGGTAGCCGTGGTGCCCGTCGCGTTCGACGCGGGTAACGGAAGATTCAAAGGAGAAGCGCTGCTGGTCGGAGTCGGCCGTTCCTGGGACAGATTCGGCGTCATCGGAGCCGGCGAAGCTTGCTGATGGCTCGGCGGACGCGACGACGGAGGCGACGTTAAACTCGATATAGGTTTCGGTTGGATAATGGGAGACGGAGACACTTCTTTGTTATCCGACGGCTCACCCACGGTCTGTTGCTGCGCCGATTGGCTGTGCGTGATGGACAGTTGTTGCTGAAGTTGGCTGATTAACTGCAACTGGAACACCTGCTGATGCTGCAGGGTGTACAAGGTGCTTTGCAACAGCGCCAAATCTTGCAGAGCCGCCTCGCTGTCTGCGCCACCGGCAAGGGCTGTCGCCGCAAACTGAGCGACCGCCACTTTCGTGTTCTGAAGGGCTTCCAAGGTGACATGACTAGTCCCAGCTGGTGGAAATAGCCCAGCCGCCGCGCCACTCTCCACGAAATTGTTGTTGTTCTCCGCGTCCTGACGGTGACGCATCTGTTTACGGGAACCTTCTTCGTCGTCTTCCTGCTCATCCTGTTCGTCCACACCTTCCTCTTCGTCCTCCTCCAAAGCGTCATCCTGGTCCTTATCATCGTCATCGCCCTGATGAGATCGGGCTGCTGTGAGATCCACGGCTTCGTCTCCTCCGCCTCCCGGACCACCACTCTCCTCACCGTCCGATGTAAATTCATTTTCTTCTCCTGTAACAGATCGGTTTACACATTATTAGCAACAGCTCGAAACGTTAACATTAACGAGAACAAAACTGCTTCTAATTTGACCCAATTTTTTCTAACATCCTTTACAATCTGTCTACTGTTGCGTAAATGTGCCTTATTCCGGCCTCTATCTAACAGTCAGCCATTCTGAAAAGAAATTGTTCAAAAATATAAAGTATTTACTAACGTTTAAACGAACACAACATATGCCTCGCATCGTATAAAAAATTTACAAAATAACATATCAATAAGATGAGAACACACATAAGATGGCTGACAACTGGAATAATTGCCCGAGCACTTTTCGAAACAGATTCAGAAAGTATCCTCGAAATAATTTAACATCTGGTCTGCGTCACATTGTACAAAGCTAATAAATAATGTATGAAAGTTGTCTGGACGCCCAATGAATTTCGTATATGACGATTGCGCAATGCGTGAAGTGTGTTAGGTTACGATGTTATCGGTTAATAAACAGCTTGAGAAATGGTCAGATCTCCGGGAGCCGGTGTATCACGGGGGCACAACACTTCCGGTGAAAAGAACTACTTTTTCCTCGAAGAAAACCGAACAATTTTCACCGAAGGCGAGAGGCGTTTCGCCGGGAGGCCGTCAACAGAAGCATCCGAGGAGTTTGCGACTTAGACTTTCCAAGATTAAGTTTCAAAGATAACGTTCTCCGAGGGAACGACGGGCTATCGCAAGCTCGTAAGGCTTCACTTGTGCGATTAAACGTCGTCGAGGCCAAAGCGGTGCAGAAACTTTGGCGCGAAACTCTGATCGCCGACGGTCTGGTCCCAACTATCCGACTCGGGGCACATGAAAACTGATCAATAACCAGCGACACTAACAACAAACTAGCATGTAACCACCAGCTAGAAAGACCTTGGCGAGACCCGCGTTAGAACGGTGTCCGATGATGATAAGGAACAGCGGAACAGTCTGCACAATTAGTATTCCGTGGCGCGGTACACGAGACCCGTACCCGTACCCGTACCACTGGAAACTTTTAACGAGCACATGGGGACCAATGAAAAATGAAAATCGCGCGATTACTATTCCCGGCGTGGGTCCTAACGGATAGCACTGGTAATCAAAAGGTTTCGGGAAGGCGACGACGTTGAAGAGGCAACCCGTCCGTCGAAGAAGAGTAGCACCGTACCGGAGGATCGAGGACACGATAGCCTGGACTGCCTGCAGGTGCCTTGCTTGATGCCGCGCGATTCGAGACGCCGCGTGATGCTCCATCTCATGAGTTGCATGTCTGTTGTGGCTCGCGGATGCAGCAGCCGGTCAGTGGCGCCGGCTCGCGGTGGCGCGTCAAAGCTGCGCTGCGCTGCGCTTCGTGTTCCGCTCGGTTTGGTTGCGGCGTAGTGTCTGGTTTCGGCCGGACGTCCGCGTGTCGACCGGTGTCATCCGGCAAAGGACGAGAACCGACTGATCGCTTGGTAAAGAGCCGGCCTGGGCGTAGGTAGTGTCATGCGACGTCACGCATTACCCTTCTCCCACCACCGGGTTGCCCCATCCCTACCCACCGGCGGATCCCCTCCACCGCGCAAGCTTCTACGCTCTCGGTTATGACAGGGAAGGCGGTGCGGTTCATAAATCAGGGGGTAAAGGGCGGGGTCTGCGCGAACCACTCAGCGGCCGGTTATTAATTATTATACAGAGGTTGCCCCTCTATCCACCGACGGTTCCACCTACGCCGCGCAACTTCCGGATTCACGGAGCTGCACGCGCGTCCCTCCACTCGACCGCCGCCGTCGAGACACGGCTCGTTGCGTCTCGCTTTCGATTTTCTTCCCGCGCGAGGTTGCGTCGCCGCGCGCCGGACACGCCACTGCCAATCTGCCGGCCGACTCTCCACTGACCACTGCCATCTTCCTCCTTCTTCTTCTTCTTTTTTTTTAAACCAAGTCCTCGGACTTGTTATCAGCTGTAGAAATTCGCTCGCTGACTTTTAAACAGATATTCGTCGTTTCTATTATAGCCAGTTTGACTGCATCTTCCCGGCAGTTTTTCTCAAGTATTTCCGTTCCTGTGCGACGAACACGACATTATGAATGCACCTTTTTTTTCTTTAGGTCATATGCACTTGGAGCTATTCTATCTCGAAATCGAACTTTTTTAATCGATATAAAACTGATGTAATATTGGGTTGGAAGGAAAGTTCGAAATAAAATTAAGGTATTTATTCATATGTTTAGTCAATAACACGAGAAGTTATCTCGAAAATGGCACAAAGTAATAGAACAGAATGGTAATACTTTTAGTAATTTATTTCATCAACCCTTTGCACTGCAAATTATTTTCCAATTTTGTTGCCATGACACTCTACTATTTTAAAATGTCGAGCGTGTAAAAGGAGTGCGAACGGTTAAATATGTTTAGTGTTTTATTTAATACAAATTTCATAATGCAACAAATATTTTGAATTATCAGTGACTCTCTCCGAGTCTCCACTCGAGTGGCAAGGGTTAAAATGACGTCTCGGTGATCTTCCTTCAGAATTCTTGGTCTTATGTCGAGCCAGCCTCGAAATTGACTTTTACACTAATAGTTATATTTATTTTGCTGGTTTTATATTATATTCACCAGAAATTCTTCAACTTCAATTCTTTTGACAAATTGTTGAGGCGCACGCGTCAATTGGCGTTTTCAACTTTTGTCCGCTACTGTACATGTAGGAAAAATTAGAGTTACCATTATCTTTCGTACTAGACTTATATGAATAATGGCAATATCATTTTTTATCGCTTTTAAAAGTGAAAATTTACATTGAAAGAACGTTCCCTTTGCTTTACATAGTTTATTTTAACCTTAGTTAACATTTTATCAACATACATTTCTCATGCTACTAGACTGCAGAAGGTGACCAGATAAATTAAAGCTATCTTCCATTTCTTTCAGATAAACGCAACGACATAAATTGTAAACAAATTATATTGATCAATAAATTAAAAAATAAGTATTTCTAAAAGTGGCTCGCGACTATTAATTGTTACGTTTGTATTATCAATTGTTGTTAGTGTTATTATAGTATATTATTATTGTTAGTTGTTATTGCCGTTTAATGAAATACTTTTCGCATTGTACATTTTAATTGATATTATGTGTTACTATTGGCAGACGATAAGAAGTTAATTTCTATTTCGTCGTTATGCAACGTCACTTATTACATAAGCTCGTACCGAATATTATTCCGCTGAGTCATAAATAAATTCCGCTTCTGCTATCACGTTTATTTTTATCGAATTAAACTGATAATTATATAACTTTGACTAACGTGTCATTTCTTGCCGAGAGTTTGTTAAAAATTGTCCTTAGATTCAAGAGTTTTTATTATTGCTACACTGTCGCTATATTGAATTTCAGTAGTTCTTCATTTATCGTTTTCAATTTCTGTATGAACCTAACGGTGAATTAAAATTGTTTATATTAACACAATTTTTAATATTGTACATACAAAATTAGAATTTGTTGCAACGACATTCAGCCCAAGGAAAATGTTATCCTTCAGGAAACGTTTTTTGGGAAAAACGTGAAATCTTGTCCAAGACCGACGATTTTCCCGAAATTGCACTAATTGCTTGTCCTTGAAACGCTAAGGTTTGAGAAAGATAATCCTAATTAGTCTAACACGCTTTCGCTTTAAGCCAGCAGAGTCCCTCTAATAAGAGACCAAGGTCCTTTGAAATGTTCATCGGTGTCTTCCGTATAAGTATCGGAGTAGCTAGCCTGAAAAAAGGAAAATTTTCTAATCTTTCCTCGAGAGCATATTTTTCAAAGAAATCGCATTCTCGAAACCGGTTGAAGAGATCTGAATCGTAGAGCGTGAGTGCTAACTAGTTGAATGACACACAACGACATAGTAACGCTACAACGTAGGTTTAACCGTTTAACCACAGGAATATTGTTTCAATCTTATAGGTATTTAGTATGCATTATTGGAGAATGATGTTTAGTGGAATTATCAACAGCTACCTTCCCTACGTAGGTAACCAAAGCAGCATTGTTTTGAGGTATCGTTTCTCGAAGAAAGAAACAGCTGGGCGTGTCTAGCTCGCCAGCTAGGTAGAGTCTCGTTGAATTATCTATAGGCGGCATAAAATAGGGTTAAATTCGATTACCTATTATTCAGCGCAAACACTGCTATTTCATATGACTTCGCGACCAGCTCCGAACATTTTCTTCAAGATTATATACCGTGTTAAAGCACTACTGCTTATTACATTCGAAAGAATATGTATGTGCGCAATAAATCATGCTTTTCATCCATTAATTTATGTCAACAAATTTGTGAAATTATTTCTTGTAGACCCATTGTATCTCGTAGACGAATTTTAAAAATCTCAAATAAAATCTTAATTTTGTTTTTATTTAATGTTTAACGTCGCATCTAAAATCTTATTATTCTCACTCATTTTTTGAAAATTTTTAAATGTTTCTAAAATTAAATTTAATAAAGATCCGCAGTGTAGTAATCGTCATAAATCCAAGGAATGATAATTTTTCTACCCTGGGTCAAAATAGACCCGGGCGCCCTGCTATCGAAGGGTTAATAGCCATTTTTATTTCACAATGGTCACTGTGGATCTTTTCGCATTTATGGCTTATGAAAATATTTCAAAGAGGCTGGAATATGAAACTCAATAGAATTTTGTACAATTTTCATTTGTTTTGGATCTACAAAGGTTGTTCCCATTAAAAATAGAATTTTTTCTCGACAAATATTGGAAAATGCACAAACATCCGCAGTCTACTGATCTCTCTGAACTAAATGTTTTCATAACAATGTAATTAATTTTTTCGTCTTCTGTCTCGAGATCGATGATCTCCGATTTTTCAAATCGTTGTTAGAATGATTGACGAATGCTTATTATAGTTTTTATTTAGTATTTCCATATTTTATAATAGTTCTCCATTCTTCTGAACATTCGAATAAGAAAAAATAGAATATAGATTATACTGTACATGTAGATTTGGCTACAGCATAAATGCATTTTTTATCGTCGTAATTTACATTATGACGATGTAAATAGACTGGTTTGACGCGTAGCTTGTAATACTAATTTCCTTCTAGATAGCCGAGTTATTACGCGAAATGTTTAATTAACAAGAAAAATATTTTTGTGAAAGCAGCTCGTAAAGTGACGTAAAGAAACAGGCTACATGCAACAGTTTTAATCGTATTTATTAGTTGATACGTTTGATGGTCAACGTCCGATATCGCGAGACTGGAATATCCTCACCGTTATTTGTATGAAGGATTCATTATCTACAAGTACTTTCATCAGAGACATGGTCGAAGGCTCTTACTTTCTAGAATTTAAATAAGACGAAAGCATATACATAAAAATAAATTAGGTCGATATGTCTTGCATCGATAACGATAACGAATTTTAGTTTACACGAAGACGCTACTAGAAAGCTAGTCCATTCTTCTAGCTACCTATGTATTTCTCGCTTGGTTCTGGGTCCTCCGAAGTGATTTGAGAGTACTGGGAACTGGGCTCCTAGGTTACGGTCGTTTCTAAAAAAAAATCTTAGGTAAAACCTATCAAAAAGTGCCATAACTTTCTCTATCCCCAGATGGAACTCTTTCGAGCGTCCGTGCGCAGTGGGCAAAGTAGGAAAAAGGAATCCGGACACGCGCCCGAGTGGTGCAGGTGGTTGCAGTAGGGGTTCAAGCACGAGACAACAATCTCAGTCCATTCCTCGGTCGGGGCAACTTCCTGCAGGTCAAAAGCGATCGGGCATTCGGTTGCGCAACATGCTGTGCCCCGGGACCCATGTGGTACAAGGCGACGAACTTTTGTCGAGCCTCGGCGACCTTGGTCCTCAAAGCCAGATGATTTAGATGGCTGTAAATCATAACTTCAAGAAGTCCACTGTTCGAAGGAAGGTTAACGAGCCCCTGGGCTTTGCGACAATGCGTAAATGGGTCGGAAGACATAATTCATGGCCGAGGAGCAGCACAACCAGCCGGAGCCGGCTTGCTGCTTCCTGCTTCGAGGAACATAAATATTTCAGCCTCGAACGAAACTATGAATTCGCTGGGAAACATGGACGATAGACCTCTGACTTTCACGCACCCGAGGAGGTAAAAGCCGCTTCCTGTTCGAGATCTTCTTTTTTAATCTTTCGCTGACGAACTTTCATAAAGCGTGCATAGGCGACTGTGCGAGCTGCGTAGGTAGAACTTCTCGGTCACGCCGTCACACTTGATTTCTCAGTTTAGAGCCGCAGGTAGGAGCAGTTGGGAAGTCATCGATGGAATCTTCCAAGTTAACGATCCCAACAAATCCTGAGCGAAGGTGGCACACCTCGATTAACCGGACTAATTGGGAGCCGGGCGAATTCGGGGCCAGGATGATCAACGCGCGAGCAGCAATTATTCAGAGCATCTTTGAATAATTAAGACAGATCCGAAAATGATTATTCGAGCTTTTGTTTCGAGACATTTGCGCGTTCAGCCAGCCCCCGCCCTTTTAAGACCTCGATTATCCCAATTCAAATAGCTCAATCTAAGGCGGCATCTAATAATATTTATTATACAAAAAGGCTTCAATTAAGGCGATTTTCAATACTATTTCTTGTACAAATCAATACAAATTGAAGCTAGCTACTGTTCTATCATAGACACTCTCAGGTGTAGACGTCCTGCGTATCGATTATTTGTTACAGCAGGACCCTATCATCTCTATTACAAGGCGATTCATATTGAACACAATTTGTTATACAAAAAGTGGATAACGATTAAATCCAGCATTATACCTAACTGGGTAACTCTGTTCTAATATATTCGTAGACTCACGTTCATCTGTCTAGTTAGGATACTCGAGGATCTACATATCGTTTTCTCAGTTCTCTCGGATCGACGTTGATTCTTTTATCGAGCCTTAATTCGAATGCTCAATGATTCAAGCGAGTGCCTAGAAAAGCAAAGTCCAGATAGAGCGACCCTGGATCAAAATGAAGGCGTCTCGTTATACGCAAGGTAAACCGACACATGTACACGTTTTTTCTTGTCTACACAAGGGTGTCTAGCCGGGTATATCTCGAATTCGAAAACTTTCGTGGAGTACTCAGCCTGATGATTGAGAACAAGGATAACAGCGACCCGGTTAACCGAGGTCTACGGTCGTCCATTTTTAAGATGTTAGGCTCGATGGAGGCCGCGCGCCGGACGTGTGCATGAGGTCCTTCCGTGCGGCATCCACATATGAATAGCCGAAACCGGAAGTTGGTCGCAGGAGAGATACAGGGATTTGTGCATCCTGTGTAGTGCAAGGTCACGGGACAAAGAAGGCCGATCGATAAAAGGCAGCGCGCGGCCGAAGGAAGAATCGTTGCGGGGGTCGTTGCTCTCGAGTCACGGCGCATCGGTGCCGAATACGAAAGGGATTCGTACTCGCAGTGACGGGGTCGAGTCTCGTTTAAATAAGTTAGCAGCGGCGGCGGAACACAGATAGAGAGAGAGCGAGAGAGAAAGAGAGAGGGAGAGAGAGAGAGGAGGCAAGACAGGGAGGCAAGGCGCGCAGAGCTAAAGCACAGGGAGAGATAGAGGAGGAATGAGAAATGAACGGGGAAAGAGAGACGCCGAGGGAAATTGCACGTGGCGGGCCGCGATTGGCTCGCACCTGTCTCCTCGGACCGCCCTCTTTTAGCCAGGATCGCATGCCTGCGTACCTAATACGCTTTCTTACTCGTTGCATACGCGGGTTGCTTGCGCCGCGTGCGTGTGCGATGCACACTTTCTCATCGGGCCAAGGTGTTCGTTGCCTGTGTGTAATGAACCACCACCGCCCCACGGCTTTCCTCCTCCGCGTCCCCCCATTCTCCCTCCTCCTCCTCCTACCTCTCATCCGCCCCCCTGCTCCCCACTCCAGGAGAACTGCGACGGATAGTGGCAGGTGGTGGGGGCAGCAGGAGGCCAGGTGGAGGGGCGGCGGAAGACTCGCGAGGAGAGGAAAGGACAGACGATAGTACATATTATACTTTTGTACGGGCGTGTAGAGAACGGTGGGGGTGGCAAGGCAGGCATAGCCGCGGTTGCACACGGTTAATCTATCTCCGGGTAGACACTAAAGCGCAAGATGGAAGTCTCCTTCCATTACGATTGCCATATTTGCAACTCGAGACCCCCCCCACCCCCCTCTGCCCCCTCCGCCCCTACCCCAACCCGTTCAACACCCCGCTCGCGATCTTTGCGACCGGGCTCTCTTTGTTCGCGAGTGACTGCTGTCGGCTCGATGAGTTACAGACCGCTCGGCTCGTTTTTCTCTCTGTTGCTGTTACGAGCCCTGCCGCCGCGGAAGAACAGGGCTGCGTTTTAGCGTTTTGTTTCGGACCAGAAGTAGCTATCCGCCTCAGGAGCTTCCTTCCCGACTTCCTTCGCCTGGTCGACTGTTAAATGAGAATCGTTTGTTTTTACGATCATCCTCGCCGTTGCGTAGCCTGTCCCTTATTACTTCGGATCATAGGAGGGGAGGTGAAGATTGTTGCGTCACGATTACATTGTTTCGGAGATCCCGTGTAAAGTTACAAATTGCACGGACGTATCAGCGTATGCATATTTCAAGCCATCGTTGAATGCAACCTGTAAGTTTTCCTTCCCTTGGAAAATGCAGGCAACAGTAGAGATTGACTGACGTATGGTGGCGGTCAAGCATACCCTTTGTTTAGGCAAATGAGACAAGGGTACGTTTATGTTCCAACCCTTGTATGATTCGAATATTATTTACAGGAACTTCTAGCTTCAATGTAATCCGACATTTTTTCATTGCCAGCTTAAATAGCTGTGCATTATATTTTAGTATAAATGTATAACTCCCAATATAATTACTAATATAAATGTCTCTCGAAGTATTTTTTCAATGAAACACTTGAAATGATGAGCTACAAAATTGAAAATAAATTCGGAGCACGCGAAGGGCTGACGGATAGATAGGCTGGATGCAAAAATTGAATGGAAATATTGGTGAACAACAATTATTCTATAAGAAGTGATAGTCGCACCGATATGCACGTTGAAATGAAATTTCTTTACAAGTAAAATCGAGATTGAGGATTTTAAGGATTAGCATATTATAGGTCAAATTTCTTCCTTGATCGAAACGCTTGATAACAATTTATAATTATTACTATTATTATTTATTATTTTAAACAATTTCAGAAATTTAGGTTGTGCATACAATCCTACCAAGAAAAATACGGTATTACTATGCAACAATTTATAACTAGCAGTGTTAATTAATAGATCGCGGATTTTATGCGTTTATAGTAAAAATGAATAAGCGCAAAACAAACTTGTAAATACATTAGATGAATTTATGAATGTTGTTAGATTATTATTTACGAAATACGTTGTTATCCAGCTTCCATTTCTTGCAATCGATTTCGAACAATTTTATTTTGCATAAAAATCCGCAGTCTGCTAATAAACTATGACCCCCAAACTATGTTCAGCTTAGGTGTAAATTTGCGGTGCAGAATATTTTGCTATTGGTAAAAGAAAAAAAATCCATAAAATAGAGAAGCACGCGAAAAAAGGAATGGCGCGGCGTAGTCGAAAGCTGAAGCTTTCAATGAATCGAGAACTGGAGAATGAAAGACTTATCAGGGGGTACCATAGCGATGTACCGTGTGGATGAGGCTGGCTGATCTCGGTGTTGGCGATCCGCAGTTTTTCACGGTCTCGCCCTTTCCCCAGCGCCGGAGGTGTCGAACATTTTCATCGTGCGATTCCCTGGGCAGGACTTATTGCGATCCGCGTGTTTGCTAGGCGATCAGTAACGCGTTAACCGTGTCCGGGCTTTGTTATCTTCGAGCGAAGGGAACTCGGAAACAAAAACACCGTCCGCCGGGGCATGAAGTAATAAAGAACCATAGCGAACGGACGGGGGTAGGGCGGGGGGCTGAAGATCGTTCGGCGACCTGTTAAGTAACCAACAGATTTACAGGACTCTATCTTATCGAGCGGCCCGTACACCGTCCCTCGGTGTGCAGTGGTTATTTATTCGTTTGCAAATGAATAAAGAAGGCCGATCGATGCTCGCGAGTCCGAGGAGCTCCGCTGCGCTACAGGTCGCTATGGATTCCAATCTAGAAGTAGAAGTTGCCTCGGGTTTTGCACCGGAGGAGGTGGGGGCAGTCCGGGCATGTCATACGCGAAACCCTTATCTCGTCCGAGCGGAATCATGATCGTTCCTCGCGCGAAGTTCCTCGTGGGACAGCCAGGTACACCAATTCACGGGCGCAACACGGAGTGTGAGAGGGTTTTAATGTTACCGGTGCTCGGTCCCGGGAATTTATCGTTATTTGTAATCGCGGCTGGTCGAGTTTCTTGGCGGTTTGCCTTTTGGTGGGCTTCGACGCGGCGACGGGGTGTACTCCCTGCGTATTGTCGGATCAGAAATGTCTTCTATAGAAAGAACCCCGGGGCCCCGTGTAACAGAGACGCTTAAAAAACCATTAGATATCGGGAACAGACCGGGGGAACGTATGAGTTAGTCCGTTTCAATAACGGACTCACTTAACCTGGCCAGTCGACATTGGACATCAATGCAGCATCGTTCGTGTCAACGCATAGTTCACGTCATCTGTATACAAGGTGTCCCAAAATTCGTGTACTTCCCGGAAATGGGAGGTTCCTTGGGTCATTTGAAGCGACATTTTCCTTTACAAAAATGACGCCAGCGGCTTTGTTTAGGAGTTATTAACAAAAAACATGGACCAATCAGAGCGCGGCTACAACGGGTTGATTTTGGCTCGGCCAATGGCGCCGCCACGCTAAGCGGGATCTGTCGCTGAGTCGGACTCCGTTTGCTCTAGCCGCGCTCTGATTGGTCTGTGTTTTTTGTTAATAACTCCTAAACAAAGCCGCTGGCGTCATTTTTGTAAAGGAAAATGTTGTAAAGGAAAATATCAAATGTTATAATTAATAAAATAGATTTCGCTGTGTTCTCAATTTGTTCAACAAAGTTCTAAGTTCAAGATGAGTTTGAAATAAATCATATGGGTTAGCAAACCCATGTAGTCCACTGTGAAATATATCTCGTAGATTTTTCTTAATTCTATCGGCCGCAATGTAGTACGATAACATTTGATATATTATTTCCCGTGCAACATTAGTAGAGAAAATACAAAGAGAAATTCCGAGAATATATAATCTACATGATTGATAAAATCAATTATTATTAATGGCCGAATCACCGGACGTAACAATGTTATGTTATTTTACAGAGAATTACAATTCATGGAAGTGAAAAATAACAAGCAGTTCCAGGATTAAAAAAAGGAAAAACTTTTTTCTTAGCACCTAGGGAGCTCGAGTTAGTTGAACACAGAGCTGCAAATCGCATTGCACATCGGTCACAGCTGGGTTAACTTTAGTTTTGGCAGTGGAGAACCTGTCTCGCGCTGATACTCGTATAATAAGTTTTATGACACGGCTGGTGCGATGAAGGCTGTAGTAAAGAAGCTGAACGTTCAGGTGGATCGTCTCTAATTAAGCTCGATCGTTCCCGATAGGACAGAGGATCGTTGAACGAAACGGCACGACTACTTCGATCAGCAAGGAAATAATGGTGTACAAGGATCGCGTTCGAACAGTTTCATTGTTCATGCTAATAAAATGAACCGTTCAATCAGCTAGACGACGAAAAAGCTGCGAGCCGGAGTCACGACGAGGGCTACCCTAATCGCAGACTTGAACTTGACCGGAGGAGTTAAGGAGATTTCCTATGTGCCGATCGGCCACGCAGACCTATAACCGAATCGTTTAGCTGGCCTAATCCAGCCCGGTGCAGCGCTGGTATAATCCCTGAGGGAAAGAATCATTGCGTGGCGATGCATGCGAACATTGTTCCGCACGCAATTTAAACGGCGTTTGACCAACGGGTCAATCTGCCGTCACTAATGCGCTCATGCCTCTATAATAGACTGGCGAAAGTAAAAGCAAAACCTCCGAGGATCGGTTCTCTTTTCTTATTGGCCCGTTATTTACGACGTGCACCGCTAAGATTGTGAATCGCGTATGCATACGAATGTCCCTCGCCAGACCGTTCCTCCAGCTTCGCGAAATGATCGGCCTGGACGATCCACGATTTTACACCGATACTCGGTAATTAACTGGCCTTGCTCGCTGTTCGGATCGACTCATTATACGGTCTAATGGCGTCCGCGTATCGGGAAAGTAGAGTAAAGGCTTGAAAAACCGGTCGCTCGATGTTTCTAGCGAAAAATTGTCGCTCGTTTAAAATATTTGACCATCCAGCCGATCGATATTTCGCGGAAACTGCTCGTACCTCCATCAACGATCGGTTAATGCCGATCGTGCCTGCCGTGCGCCCTCGAGCTGATATTTTGCGGGTAACTGCTCATTCATTCCTCTATAAAATGATCGTTTAATACGTATCGTGCTGAGTAATGTCCTTGAGGAAAGTCATTCCATCCGTGCAAATCATGTCTCTCGTTCGTCTTTACTACACTGCGAGTCTTTATGCAAAATAAAAGTTTTCTGCATCGATTGGGGAAGCAGTACTTAATTAAAAATTCATTTTACCCGATAATAGTCTTCCTACGTTGAGAAAACAAGTTAAAACAGTTATCATTACGGAATAATAGTAATATTTCGTTTCAAATCTATTTCGTAAAAATTAGTAATTAAAAGCAAAGCAATTTTGCAATTTATAAAATTTTTCTCAACGTTTCGATCCGTTTCTGGATCATCTTCAAGAGAATTTTGCGTCTGAAAAATACTGAATGTTGTACCAAGTGTTTCACAAGATAAATAATAACTATCAAATAATTTGTCACCGTAATTGGTATACGTAAATTATTAACGTTTATATGTGTCACTGTATTCCATGATATTAAGAACTAGAAGAAGGTTGAGAAAAATTTTATAAATTGCCAAATTGCTTTGTTTCGATTTTTTGATCGAACCTGTGCGTCGATATCATAAACAAATTTCTATTAATTCGTACGATCGACGAAACGGAATATTTTTCTATTTGGTAAATTTCGAGCACTAGAGAATCGTAAAAGAAATAGTAAAAAAGAAGGAAGAGACAGTTATTCAATAATTGCAAACATCTAGTTCCGAAAATTTTCGAAAGCCAATGTACATATAAACTTCTGATAATAATTTAGAATGTCCTTCGAAATATCCGTTCTTGTTTAGCGAAATTATGACGTAGTACGTTCCGCCGAAGGATTGTTAACGCGAGTTTCCGCTTAATTAAATAAAAGGGGAATTAACGGCAGGGTTTCCGGAGCTCTTTCATAGAGCCGCGTGCATTCACACCGTTACTAAGATTTACGCTTTGACCCGGCCAAGTTTTATCCGCTCGATTGGCAATGTCCAATGAGCGACGATTAATGCCACTCGTTTAGTAGCTTCGCGATAATTGCCATTCGGTCTAACTCGCCGCTCGAAAACTGAATAATGCACGTGTACGGAATTCTTGACCATCATTGATATCAATTTTCGAAATGATTCACGAGCCGAGGGAATTATTTGCGAGATCAGTTTTAAGGTCAAGCAAACGGGATTAACGACTGTGAAGAATTTTCGGCAACCATTGTTCTCTATATGCGTTCGTAAAATCACGAAACGGTGAAAAAAACAATTGAGAAAATTGATTCTCGTGGTTCGCCGTTGGAGAATGTAGTGTTTAATAAAATGTGGAATGCCCTTCGAAGTTTGACTGATCTATTTTTGAACCCCTATGTATAAATAACTATGCATATTCGACGTCTCGAGCGAGGCTTATCACGATAGCATAGCTACATCTCTGAATTTTCTTTCGAGTTATTTCTACTCTACATATATTTTACTGGCAGTTTCTGAAGAAACATTTACAATTTATTATTGATTACTGAAACACGAAATTTCATTGTGACACAATTCGACATGTTACAATGCTTTTTATTAATCATAAGATGTATTTTTTTATATCTTTCTGCCAACCTTTACATAAATATGTATATCAATTTAACCGAGACCAAATTGTTGGTGTGACCAGTGTCTAAAAATTTTTTATAATTATTAAGATCCAATAACAAAGTCCAATTAAAATTGATCTTACCTAGGCAAGAATTATGACTAACCAAAATGGTGAGCACTTAACAAAAACTTCTGTATAAAAATGTCAACTGCAGGATAAGCTTTCGAACTATCGTATCAAAAAATGCCAATTTTTTTAGATTGTACATATAAATGATACATATTCGAAGAAAAATTGTAAAATAATTTGCGCCTCTATTTTGTAAAATATGAAAATATTTTTATGTTCGTGTTCGTGTAATGAAGCTTTAATAACATTAATTTTAACTGCAAAAAAGTTCGATACATACTATATTCACAAATGGTCTCGTAACACCTTAAAATTTAACCCTGTCTCACATTTTACCTCAACTTTTATTAGACTGTGCTATCTTTTCTTGTCGTGCATCCGCTCCCACGACTAGAAAGGTTTTTTGATTAGGTATTTATACTTAGTTTTTACAAGTTTATATTTTAGACTAGACAGAGCGGATTGAAATATCAAACAGCTGATTTTTTAATAGCTTCACTAGTTAATAAGTATTATTTACTTATTTGTGACACGATTATATTCAATTATTTGACGATGTAAGCGTTGACAGGGAGAAAAATAAAAAAAAAGAACCCTGTCTCACATTTCGGGTGGAAGTACAGTTGCTAGGAGGTATTGAACCCCTTTAAAGGAGGCGAGACCGTGTGTTTTATGCACACGAACAAAACAGGCTTAACAAATAAATACTGAAATGCCTGGTAGACACTTTATATCTGCTCGGGCGGACGCTGAAGGAAGTTTCTAAAAATTAACTCCGAGCTACCTGATATTCAAGTCAGATATTATGCAAGGGGTTGATGCGGTCTAAGAGAAACTCCCGAGCTATCTGTCTCCGTACAGTTCCCCCTTCCCCGAACCACGCGATGACCAACCCTTCCACGTGGGTGTGATTAATTCTCCCAACGCACGGACTACGCTCGAAAAGCTGTTAGACACGAGAACCGTGATACCTGAAATATTCGATTGAGTCGTCGCCGTCAAATATCCTACTGCAGATATGGCGCTTTCTGTACGAACAACGTTAAAAGCGCCTTAATCATTTCGCGCGTTATCAGAACCCCAATTTTCTTCCGTAACAAACATTTCCACGATCACAGATTTCGCATTTGCATCCCTTCTTTTATACATAGCGTTTCTTTAGATTCGCAAGCAGTTACGGTTTTTTTTTTATTGAAGTTCTTCAGACCCTTAGACGGGTCCATTTACAGTTACGGTTTAACTGCATTCTTTGATACAAACATTCTTAATCAGTTTTATTTAATAATTATTATTCAATAACAATTATATTACAAAGATACTTCCATTAGCGGATATAGAGTACTACAAACCTCAAAATTGATGGAAAATTTTAAACATTGAAGATGTCAATGTATATGATTTCTTCTCTATTAAAATCATTGAGGGAAGAAATAATTATTCAATAAATTTCTTCGTTCAAACATACATTGTCAAGTTCAAATCGTCTCTTATAATATTTTTAAATCATTGATATTATTAAGAGAAGAAATACTACTGTCCATCACTAATTTTCTGCCGTGTACTGCTAATTTTATACATTTACGAAATAAATGAGTAAGTGAAATAGGTAATATTCATTAAATGTACAATAAATATATTATGTACAATATAAATGTGAATAGCGAACATCAAAAGAATTGCAGAACATTGTTATGTTACTTTTGAATAATAAAAATCATCAAAAGAAGAAATAACAGCTTTACAATTAATATTTTACAATTATGTAAAAACGTTTTGACTGCTCGTTCGACACCAATTTTGAAAAATAACTAAAACCATCTACGATACTTGAAACATATTCACATCTAAGTGACAGTTACAGAAGAGTCGACAATTGCAAAAAATTAAATTGTTCGAACAAGTTCTAATAATTTCGAGAGGCGCCTCTGAGACGACACATAAAAATTCTTGTACTATTATTTAAAATATTATTTACATTATTAGATATGTCGGTACCTAACCAATTACTAAACATTTAAATATTGTATTAGGTATCATATCAATTTCATATCAACCGAATTTAAAAAATCATAGAGAATGGAAATATTCTGTGTCAAAGGGTTAACTATCTTAAATTATTCTTTAAAACTGTCTCATCAGCTGTCCCAATGGAATTCAACTATTCAAACATTATACACTTCAATCAAGAATATTAGATTACGATAAAACCTTCTTTAACCTTATTCGATGACATGACAATTTTTCCATTTGCTTCCACCTATCTTATTGGAACGTGTTATGCGTGTCGTCGTAAAACGATGGAGAACGACTGCGCGCCGGCCATGTGTTTCGATATCGAAGACCGATTTTGTGATTCTGAAAATAGTCGGACAACAGTGCAACGCGTATTTCCACAGCAACTTGTCGAAGTAATGGGCTGTAAATAGATTTCCGCAATTACCCAACAATTCTTGGCGGCTGTGAAGCTCGTCCAGGCCAGAGAGAGAGAGAGAGAGAGAGAGAGAGAGGGAGGGAGGGAGGGGAGGGAGAGAGACAGAGGGGAAAGTGTGGCCACGCGCACAATGCTCCAGTCGGGAGCGCAGCTTGCGTGGGCGTTGATTAGTCCCGAAAAAGGGGGAGTCGTCCCGTTTCCCGTCCGATTATGAAATATTCCGCAGGTAGCGGCAGTGGGCAGCAGCTACCGCTGAATAATAGAGGGGTAATGGCAAAAGGAGCGGAGGACTCTATCAATGGGAATTGGCCTGGTTCTAATGGGCACGAGTCTCGACAATAGTCCGGCAAAGCCGATGGTCAACGCTGCACTCTCGCGTCACGTCGCCCCCACTTTTTGTTTCTTCCTGCCGATGGTCAGCTGCACACACCCCCGCAGCTGTTCCGTTGTTCGACGATTTTCGGAGTCTGACCGGTTTTACCTTGTACTGCCCCGCACGCGACATTCGACAGCTCCACGCACAATGTCGCGTCATTAGAAATAGACACTTAACTAGAGACCCTCGGACAAACGTTTGCGGTATGGCTGTTTTTATTGGACATTAGTCGGAAGAATTTAACGCTTCAATCCTTTCTAACCGCATTTAATCATCACTAGACAGCGGATCTTTATGCAA
>CM052336.1:26791609-26841822 GCA_028455595.1 Lasioglossum vierecki | reverse complement strand
ATACGTGCTAAAATCTATATGTTTCACAATGTTCTTTAAACAATCTTGAGTATACACACAAGAGTTGAAACACTTCAATTTTCATTTTCATAACCGAACTGAGGAACTTCGTGCAGAATAAAAATGTTTATGCACCGATTGCAAGAAAAAGTGCTGCGTAGACATTTACTTCTCCTTTTAATAATTTAAATAAATTATTATTATAAATAGCAGTATACGTTTATTGGCTTCAATTTCACCGATATACCATTTTGTCATAAATGTACGAAATCCGCAGCCTGGCGATAACAAATGGTTCTCGAAAGTGTCTGATCGTTCGTGGAATAATCATTTTTGCGTGTCCCATTTTTGTGTAACAATGCCGTAACCCAAAACCACCTCCTAGTCGAAAATAGAATTGGTGGTTTTTAAATCACAATGATTTACAATATCTGCCGAAACATTCGGTGGTATCGCGGTAACTTATTTTTAAACTAAAAGAATCCAAGTCTCCGAAACACAAGGGACTCGACGCAACGCGACTCGTTTTTCAATTCCGTTATACCGCGGTACTCTATTTCGAATCCGGAACGAGGGTTTTTGATTTACGCGTTCGTTCGAGCATCAATCTACTCTTCTCTCCGTTCTTTTTTTTGGCATTTTCATCGTTTACGCTCACAATAGCATTTTCGCCGGTAAACGACGCGATAATGACACCGAAAATATTTGCTCGCGACGGAGGTCAAAAAACCGGTAAGTCGGCTTCGTCGACTATAAAAAAAGCAACTATGTATTTCCCAGATTCCTGTCTCTCTGCTCATTCATTCTCTTGTTTCTGTCCACGCTTATCTCCCTGCTCGGCTACTCGTCTATTTCTTATGCAGTTCTACCGATTTTATAAGAATTTTCGATAAATACCGGTTTAGACGAAACTAATGTATTTTAGGACCTCGAGCGTCTTTCTCTTGCGCATCAAGCATTGTCGTAAATGTTTGAGGACAATTCTTTTTCTTTAGACATACAATTCTATTTTCCTTGCTAATTAGTGGAATACGATTGTTCGGATAATACAACAATTACGTAGTATCAGTGCTGAACTTAATCCTTATCGAAGTGTGCAGTAAATCGTGTAGCGTATGGGTTGGTTTAACGCAAACTCATTCCTTGTGGAAAGTATTCAGACGATAAAGAATTCGAATATCAGAGGCCCGGATAATTGAGGTTCGACTGTACTGTGAAACGTTCTATTCCTTTTCTGCTTGTATTGTGAGATATATTTGTTTAAAATGTAGCATCGTACATGAAACACTGAAATTATTGATGTAATGTGTAAAGCAAAAATGGCTGATGTATTATCCCAATATTATATTAGACTTTAGTGTCTCGCAATAAACAAACATCTATAATTTCTTCGAATCGAGTTGAATCAAAGAAATCCACGAATGTTAACAGAAGATGAAATCAAAGGTTATTAGAAATTAATAACTCTTTCCTTTTCTTTTCCATTGTAGCAATGATCGAGCCGCGCCGCGAATAAATAAATATTTGTATAATATAACGATCGAAAACCAAAAACAATTAATTAGTTATTAGAAATTGTTGTGTAGAAAAATGATCGAACCTTTGCGCCGCGAATAAAAATTCATCGTATCCTAAACATAAATTACGATCGATAACTAATTAATTAGTTATTAGAAAACATAAGAAACAAAAAAAGATCAACAGGGGAAGAAATGTTTAGGAACTTCTTTAACCCGTAATCCTGGATCGTGACGAACCCAAATTCTATCATCCACGGTCTGGTCTCGTGAGACGTTCCTCTCTGTCGTGCATGTGTCACAATGTCACGTGACTAACCCGATAAGTGCGGGGAGAGGGTAACTTTTCCCCTCTGTATAATTTTTGGTCTCTAAAGATTCCTTTCCCATTATTCGGCTGATTTCAAATTTTTACACACGTGTTTAGCTAACACAGCTCCACAGAACATGTATTTTATTTTCACACGTGCTAAAAAATGTTTTGGAAAGTGCCGGTTATTTATGTAACTCACATGAATTTCAATTTTGTTCAAAATTTTCAATTCTTTTAACTAACTAGTGTTTCTTATTGCTTAACAATAGACAAGTCGTTTGGTCCAATTTTGAAAAAGTTATTCTAACTTAAAGGTGCTCGAATACTTTCGTGGGCCACTGTACATTTCTTGAAAATTTAGCGCGTGTCGCAACTCAGAAAATGTGAAGATACTATTGTAAAATATTCTCGATGTGATATTGGAAACATTAGCATAGATAATTTTATTCGAGTTTTATGTGGGTTTGTTAAAATTAACGCAGTTGTTTTCCTTCGCTGTGATGAATAATTATGAATAATTTGTGCATGCTAATCATGAGAAACACGTGACCCAATAATATTTGTGTAACAAAAGTTTCTAACACTGATGATCAATGAAACATTCGCGTGGCTGATTTTTATTTAAACTAATATGTTTCAATCTACCATTCGTTTAGACAAAGTGTTGTAACAATTCATTTCTGTACTTCTGTAGAGATTCTCATCCAAAAAGGATTATTCGAACGAAGTCCTGGTTGTTCGCAGTTTTTATATATTTGAAAATTATAAAATTATATAAATTACAAAATATGGAACGATACTTTTTTCTCGCTTAACGGACATAGATGATCACATAACAGCGCAAGGTGTTTCTTTTTACACTTTCTTTAATAATCGTTAAATATTAATAACAGAAGAACGGAATTTTATTCCGACTTACAACAAACGAGAAATGTTACACTTACAATAAAAGAGTTTGATAAAAACTAATATTTTAATAAGTATAACAATTTCTCTTTTGTTGTAATTCGGAATAAAATTCCGTTCTTTCGTTATTAATATTTAATACGTTCACTACTACTGCTACTACTACTATGCAGTCACGCAAACTTGACGTCAATTACTTTACATGAGATTAGTTTAAACTATTTTACTATTTGATAAAGTAGGTACTTACGTTCTATTTGACAAGAAAAACATTTTAATCATGAAGGTGAGCGACGAAACAAATGATGGTAGCGAATGCGTTAAGGAACGAAATAAACACGTATAGACTATCCCAAAAAATCAAAGCAACTTAATTATCATAACCAAAAGTGGAATTTTAGATATCGTGACCCTACATAGAATTGAAGTAAACAATAATCCGTAATGGTATTTATAAAATGTTGATTCCTAAATGCTTGTATAATTTTTAATAAATCTCATTAATTTAATCGTTTTTTACGGTGATGGACATTTAGAAGTACATTCAATATACATCAATATTCACTGAATTATCTGTAAGACTGTAAGCGATAATAATTTCTGAAGCACGAAGGTAGATCCTTGCGGCATCACAGAAGAATAAGTATAGTAGGACCTCAATTAACCGGATCTCGATAATAAACAAATATGAGTTTAAATATGATTATATTATGAAGGGAAATCAAGTTTGAATAATAAAAAATTTATTTAGTAATATTATATTACATTTTAATTACGTCCCTGGGGTTTTGATTACATCCATCGGGCCATAAGTTGCTAATCGAGGTCCTACTGTATACTGAAAACATTCCAATTTGAAAAATGCGGATCTATTTGGAACTCGAAAGATATTCCATGTCAAAAGGGTAATGAATTCGACAACTACAATTGGTCTATTAAGAATCACTTATTCAATAAATGACGAACTGAGATTCTAAATATGAGGTATACATTTTCAAGATAAAAGAATGCTCTTAATTTAGAAAGGTTATATGCAATTATATAAAAAAATTATGTAAATAGGTTACAAAAGAATAATTTTTCCGAATTTTTATATCGAAAATCATACTTTCGAAATGGTTAGTTTTAAATTTCATTAATATCGAGATATTCGGTACGAGGCAAGTCATTTTCGACCAAATTAACTGCTAGATCGGCCGCCTGTACCACTATGGATCGTATTGAAGCTCTTGCGTCAGGTCGAAAATTTCGATATTTTTCTCGGCTCGAAGAGACGTGTATTACCTGCTATATGTATAACAGTATCGGTGCATGCAGGAGGATCGTGTGCGTGCGTGTGACACGATAAATCGGTCTATCAATAGCCACCTGGGATCATCGACCAAAAGCATGACGATGATCCCGGGCCGGTTGTTGATTTGCGAGAGCTCGGGCCGGCGGTGGCGCGGTGTTTCGCACACTGCATTTGCATATTTCTCGCGAATGCCTATTGCGGCTCCGAAATAGCAGAGCATCGGCGTCGAATCAACGCAACGCAACGGCGAAGGAGAAGACACAATACGAAAACGTCGCCGCGGCGAGCTGGGCCGGACCGGTGTGCGAGAGCGTTTCGCGAACGGATGAAAAACACACCAGGCATCCGAGCAATTAATTTACGACGGTTCGGAACTGGTTTCGGTGGGCCACAGCGTGTCTGTGTGTCGCACAGTTTCGCTCGACAATTATTTCTCGCGAGGGCGGTTTTCTCCGGCCGATCCTCTTCTCGGCTTTTTGCCACAGTTTATTTCGCAGGACCGATAAGCCGGACCCCTCCCCAAGTTCGCGCGAGTCGCAACGTCTTCGGACGTTCAGAATTCCTGCGTCACGCCAAAATCATTTTTTCGTTACGTTTCACTAGAGCTCGGACTTTTACCCGGGTACCCGAGTACCCCGAGTACCCGGGTAGAGCAAAGCTACCCGGGTATCTCATAAGACATAAGTCATAAATGATTTTGTGCAATTTAAAACAATAATGAAATTAAAAGAACACGTTGATATTAGAGCTCGGACTTTTACCCCGTTATATGAGATACCCTGGTACCCGAGTACCCATGAAATACCCAGGAAGAGCAAAACTACTTGGGATCTCCTGAGATAGCAGAGTATCCGGATATCTCATAAGAGTCATAAATGATTTTGTGCAATTTAAAACAATAATGAAATTAAAAGAACACCTTGATATTGGAGCTCAGACTTTTACCCGGGTACCTGAGTACCCATGAGATACCGGGGTAGAGCAAAGCTACCCGGGTATCTCATGAGACATAAGTCATAAATGATTTTGTGCAATTTAAAACAATAATAAAATTAAAAGAACACGTTGATATTAGAGCTCGGACTTTTACCCCGTTATATGAGATACCCTGGTACCCGAGTACCCATGAAATACCCGGGAAGAGCAAAACTACCCGGGTATCTCATAAGAGATAAGTCATAAATGATTTTGTGCAATTTAAAACAATAATGAAATTAAAAGAACACCTTGATATTAGAGCTCAGACTTTTACCCGGGTACCCGAGTACCCATGAGATACCCGAGTAGAGCAAAGCTACCCGGGTATCTCATGAGATAGCAGAGTATCCGGGTATCTCATAAGACATAAGTCATAAATGATTTTGTGCAATTTAAAACAATAATGAAATTAAAAGAACACGTTGATATTAGTGCTCGGACTTTTACCCCGTTATATGAGATACCCTGGTACCCGAGTACCCATGAAATACCCGGGAAGAGCAAAATTACTCGGGTATCTCATGAGATAGCAGAGTGTCCGGGTATCTCATAAGACATAAGTCATAAATGATTTTGTGCAATTTAAAACAATAATGAAATTAAAAGAACACCTTGATATTGGAGCTCAGACTTTTACCCGGGTACCCGAGTACCCATGAAATACCCGGGTAAAACAAAACTACCCGGGTACCTCATAAGAGATAAGTCATAAATGATTTTGTGCAATTTAAAACAATAATGAAATTAAAAGAACGTTAATCGTAATATATCGTCAGCTTTTTCCTATTGATGCAAACGATTTTTATTTTGCATGAAGATCCGCTGTGTATTCATGAGATACTCGGGTAATTTTTGTTTACACGAATACCCGAGTATTCGGGTAATACTGTTTACCCAAGTAATTTTTGTTTACCCGGATATCTCACAGATAACCCGAGTACCCGGGTATCTCATAAGTGACAGCTGTAGTTTTAACGTCAAGAATAAAAACAGAACAAATTATCTTTTCTGTCTTTCTCAGTAAATGAGCTTGATCCGTCACGCTCCGAGCTGAAATGCTATTCAGGTATGCTCGGGGGAGAGCGAGCGAGAAACAGACAGGTGTGTGTCGCTGACAATGTAGTGCAGCAATTATTGCCAACATTAATAATACGCATATAGAAAAATTCCTACTTGAAAGTTTCTTTTATCCACCGATGTATTGCTCCGACCCAATAAGCTCGATCGTTCCCGAATTTCGCGCGAGACGCAACGTTCTGAAACGTTCGGAATTCCTGCATGACCGACGACGCGACGTCGTAAATATCTCCTCCTCTCCCTCCCCCCGAAGAAAAGCCACATGAAAATCCTTTTGTTCGCCTAAGATCTCGAGGCATTCCGAAATAGTTCTATCACGATCTACGGATCCCGGCGAGATCATGTTTGACCGCGTCTCTTCCGCTGACTCAACGTGTCTCTAACGAACCTTCAATATCGTTCGGTTTGGTTTTGCCGCCACGACGAGTCAATATGTAAATAAAGTTACTGTTATCGGTAGACATGCAAATTAGGTTATAACTGTAAGTCAATTTGGAAACTAAACTGCTAACAGTCGATTTACAAATTAGATTAGTGCGTGCTGCGTGCTGATACGCCGAGTATATTATTACTCCGAGCCGATTTGAAAAGTAGACTGATGCTTATCGATAGCTATGCAACCGGCATCACATCTAGCAACGGGGATGTCGCCACTTTCTAACGATTATTTCGCGAATCGTCGCACATTGCGCGAACTCAAGTCGCTGTGTATCGTCCAGTGTCTTGCATCGATTACATCATCGTCTTTCAATCTACCTATACTATTAATTAATTATTTCTTTAATTAGAATGAGGATTTTTATGCAAAACAAACATTGTCTGCTTTCATTTCCATCAACCCACACAGTAAATCAATTATTTATTTAATTAGACTGCAGATTTTTATACACACGCATACACATTTATTTCTTTCCTTAATAATTTTAATGAATTTTATTTCATTCAACTATATTTTTTAACTTCCCGATTTTATAGGGAAGTTACTGTAATCATTATATTATTTGAACGCTTTTGTTATCAACATGATTTATCACATGAGTTTGTTGTCAATGCTCAAAATAGGCGATATACATATGTATATCAAGAATTACTAATTCATTTAAAACATTTATTCTATGTTTTCGTTGGGAAATAGTAAGATTGCTATAGATCCCTACTTTCCTGTAAATTCATTTATACTTGACATAAAGAAATATTTAAACATATACATTATTGAACGTCACAGAAGATTTCATAAATAAATTGCTTAATTTACATTTTATATTGTGTTTTCACTTGACACGGACGGTTAGTGAAATTGAATAAAAATTGTAATTCTTTTGCACTACTCAACCATTTCTTCTGCACTAGAATAATTCTATTCTATATGATTTTACGGATATGAAATTGATGATATCAATTTATGAATTGTATTACATTTATAAATAATATCAATTACAATTTAATGCATCGTATAGTACTTAAATGTTTAGTAATTGATTAAATACAAACATACTTAACGGTGTAAACAATAGCTTGAATAATGGTACAATTCTTAGTGGTGACTTTTTAAGTCAGTGTTAAAAGTTAATCGTAAAGAAACAGCGTTATTTTATCAATCAAAATAATAATAATTTTAAATATATTTTAAATATTAAATAATTTTAAATAATATTTTTTCCTCAAATCAAACTGCTCATCGATATTAAAAAATGTCGTTGATCCATGTAGCATATAGTCGTAAATTAGATGAAATTGTTATTTAATGTTAAACGAGACAACGGTTTGGTTTTCCATTTCGTTAAAAAATGAAATTAAAAAAACAGGAGATAATTGTCCGTCTGGATTATTACCTGTTAAATCGAGCTCCCATTTCGCTTTTCGAAAACGCTTGATAATTTCTTCCTGAATCTCGTCTATCCGTTGACTCACAATTTATTCCGGCCGTCCGTCCGTCTCCCAATTAGGACGGGTTATAGTACATTCTACTGTAATACAGTTTTGCTGTGTCGGCGACAAGTCGCCGACAGACGAATAGAGAGAAGTTGTGCCGAGTTCGCCGGTGTTGACAACGCACTAAGGGGGTGTGTTGGTCCCCGTAATATGTGTGACAAGCGACTAAGCACCGCCTAACATCCGACTTGACTGCATATTAATAGATCCTAATATACGCGTCGCTCGGCATCGTTACGTCTACCGTTTGTTCCGCGAACTATAGAGACTATTAGAGCGTAGACGGTTCGACCGCGTACATTTTTCTGCGTTTCGACAAAAAAGAGCTCGACACAACTCTCGGAATCGGACACCGACAGCGGAATTAGTTCTGCTCGATATGTATACGTATATTCTGCCCGATACTCTTCATGGGCCATTAATGATAGATTCTCGACACTTATCATCTAAGGATTTTTATTCGTTATGTTAAATAAAAGTTACGCGTATTCGTTGCAGAATATCTGCATATTTATTTAATTTCTCAATCATCTTAACAAGTTAAAAATAGTAGAGTAAACGCCCGTATAACGTGGTCAAGAAATTTGTTTAACAAGATGTGTACATGTATTTTTAAACAATTTTTTTCTGCATTTATTGAATTTATTCATTGCAGAATATCTGCATATTCAATTCGTTTCTCAATCATCTTAATAAGACAAAAATAGTAGACTCCCGTATAACGTGGGCAAGTTTGTTTAACAAGATGTGTACGTGTATTTTTAAACAATTTTTTTGTACATTTATTGAATTTATTCATTGCAGAATATCTGCATATTTATTTCATTTCTCAATTATCTTAATAAGTCAAAAATAGTACAGTAGACTCCTGTACGTGGTCAAGAAAGTGTTTAACAAGATGTATATACGTATTTTTAAACAATTTATTATTGCATATATATCTGCATATTTTTTTTTAATCATCTTAATACATAAAAAATAGTACAGCAGGCTCTTGTACAACGTGGTCAAACAATTTTTTAACAACATGTGTATATGTATTTTCTGGGGCAGTAAGCGTACAGTATTTTTACACAGTTTTGTCTGTATATTTATTGTATATTTACTAGGACGTAAAAATGAATATATGCAAGCTTTTCCAACAGAGTATGCGACAAGAATGTTTTTAAGTCGTTGAAATATTTTGAGTCTTGAGTTCTTTATCTACTCATTTTCGTCATAAATCCATAAAATTGGTACGTACAATTTGAAGCAGTGAATACATTTAAAAAATGTAAGACCCTCTACATGTTAGTTTCATTTCGATGAAATGATTAAAAGAAGAAAGATATTTTTATTTTAGGCTCTGTGCCGAGAAATTGACGCAGCTATTTTTGGTTTTGCATAGAAATCTGCAGTCCGGTGATTATGCATTGAAATGCAAGATACAACGCTCCAGAAAAATCACTGTGGTTTAAACCGACACAAAAACCGTAATTATATTTGCACGAACCTAATATAACGATTATTATATGAACCACACGCGTAGGCACAAGGCAGCGTGATCATTTTCAGAGAAAAACGTGGTTGGCGCGCCTTTCTCTCTCGCTTAATTTGTCACGCTGTCTCGAGCACGTTCTAAAAAAGTAGAAAATTCGGTGTAAACACATCAACGAGGCCTTTCAGCGTGAAAAAATATTAACGATTCCTCAATCGGTGAAGTGGTGCTTGGCGTGGTTTGAATAAAAATTTTATAATTCCCTTAATTTATGGCATAATAAAACACGGCCCGGGAATAAGAGCTTTTGTGACTCTCGGGAATTCTCGAAGATCGGTTCAATATTTATGCAAATGTCTCATTATACTTAAGCGTGGACACGACGCGCGAGAAATCGCTGGCATGCGGACAGATTCTTTCCGTTTACAGTTTATCGGTGAACATTAAATTCTACAACAATCTCGCGAAAGCGATCCTTTTTGGGGTGTATCATTAGTTATTAATATGCTGGTTGTAAATGACATTATAGCACCGCAACCGAATAACTGAATTATCGTTATCGTGCAAAGTGAAGATGTTCCACCTAAGTTGTAACAAACAGGAGTAAGATAGAAATTTAATTTCTTTTTAACATAATTATTCTATTGACAATAACGTAACAGTATTTTTGAGTCCTTCTAATGTTTTTACAGTTACTTTTAGAGTTTATCGTTGAACATTAAATTCTACAACAATCTCGCGAAAGCGATTCTTTTTAGTATGTATTATTAGTTATTAATATGCTGGTTGTAAATGCCATTTTCACATCGCAACCGAATAACTGAATTATCGTTATCGTGCAAAGTGAAGATGTTCCACCTAAGTTGTAACATACAGGAGTAAGATAGAAATTTAATTTCTTTTTAAAATGATTATTCTATTGACAATAACGTAACAGTATTTTTGAGTCCTAATGTTTTTACAGTTACTTTTAGAGTTTATCGTTGAACATTAAATTCTACAACAACCTCGCGAAAGCGATCCTTTTTGGGGTGTATCATTAGTTATTAATATGTTGGTTGTAAATGACATTATAGCACCGCAACCGAATAACTGAATTATCGTTATCGTGCAAAGTGAAGATGTTCCACCTAAGTTGTAACAAACAGGAGTAAGATAGAAATTTAATTTCTTTTTAAGATGATTATTAGATTGACAATAACGTAACAGTATTTTTGAGTCCTTCTAATGTTTTTATACAGTTACTTTTACAGTTTATCGTTGAACATTAAATTCTACAACAATCTCGCGAAAGCGATTCTTTTTAGGATGTATTATTAGTTATTAATATGCTGGTTGTAAATGACATTATCACATCGTGTCCAAATAACTGAATTATCGTTATCATGCAAAGTAAAGATGTTCCACCTAAGTTGTAACAAACAGGAGTGAGATAGAAATTTAATTTCTTTTTAAGATGATTATTCTATTGACAATAACGTAACAGTATTTTTGAGTCCTTCTAATGTTTTTACTGTTTCAAAATATTCTTGTCATAAATGCATAAAATCCTCTAGTTATTAAACTATTAATTGTTAAGTATTATTTCTGTTGTATCTTGTGTGTTAAATTTAATTACACTTCGTGCAATGCTTTCGAATAATATTCGCAGCAAAGGAAATGTGTAACATTCAGCAAACATGCTTATTCATTATTCATAGAATGATTTAAATCAGTAACGATATCTTTTATTAATTTTCAGTTTTCTAATTAGAATAAAATGCATAATGCATGTCCCGCTAATAAGAAATTGTAAACGTTTGGAACATTTCACGTGACTTTCAGTTGTCACCTTCCGAGAAAATGGACTTTGTCACGCCGCCGAGCAGATGTCCGTTGCGGGAATCGATTCAAAAGCATTGAGAATTAATAGAATTTATAAAAATTGTCACGGTCGAGCATGGACAACAATTTCGTTCGGAATATATATAATTAGATTTCTAAATGGTGTTACTTCAGGATTATTATGATAAGATCGTCGTGTTAGAAAGTGCATGTATGGAAATTAATAGAAAATATGTATGGTGTATCGTGGAAGATATGCTAATGCTTAAAATATAAGTTGTATAGTTTCTTCATTTGCTGACGTGTGAAACACTAGAGCTCTATAAATTTAACGGCGTTCGTAGTTTCTATGAAAACGAAGTGTCATCGAGCGCACTTAATCTTTGGCGAGCTTGTCGATTAGGGTTCTCCCCTCAGATTTCAACGGGACACTTTTTAATCACTGTGTTTTCATGTAACAGAAAAAAAGAGAACAAACTGTCGGTCTGTGACCTCGATCACAGCGAGCAAATATAAAATTAAAATAAATAGCCCTGAAACGGTTGAACATGCTACTCTTAGGAAAGTCATTTGTTTTCGAAATGCTATTTATGATCGTTAGAATATTCTTCACGAACATTGTATAACCGTTTACAAATAATATTACGATAAACCTGAACAATGAGGTGATTATACAAATTGTAATCGTTCAGATAATTTATTCTCTGTAATTAGTTCCCTTTACACGTTCCTACGATGTGGATCAGTGTATGTCTAATAACGTATAATAAACTATTTGTGTCTACGTTAACTTAGTAAATAAAAACGCACAATAATGTCTTTTATGTATGTATTAATATTCATGAAGATTCATTGTTTTGCAAAACAAAGATAGGTCCTACAAGAACAATGAATAATAGGTATATTACGTAGGCTATAATTGAAGGATAATTTTTTATTGTTATTGTAGGTGTCACGGGAAAAATACTACGATTACTTAACGAAATGGATACCTGAACCTTTAAAATTACTAAAACCAAACGGTAGTTATGTCGAAATACGTCAAAAACGTGTTGCATATAGTTTACATTTGTCAGTTTGTATTGTTAACTTTTCACAGTTGAAAATTATATTAAATACTTTTGCTAAAAATTATTAAACATTTTAATAGACGTGGTCAATCTCCTTTTATGGGACACTAGAAATCGTACGCGTTAGAAGCCATTTTGTAAAACTGAAACAATTCTAAGCGTTTTGGGAAACTTATTTGTTAAGCTATTAATTTATTTTTTAACTGACGCAAAGTATGGTCCCGTATTATTATATATTTATTTGTCCCATAAAGTCGGAAAAACGTTAAAATAATTTCAGTAATGTTTCTTCTATTAATACACCCGTGAAGTACTCTACTCTGTCGAAAGTCAACAGATTCTATAACGCGCTTTGTGCGTTCTTAAACAGCACTCATTCATTAGCAATTTCCAAGGGTTTTAAGGAAATTGTGTTAATTTTCTTACATTGCAAAAGCTTTTCAAGCAAGTATATAGAGCAATTTCACACAGATTTCATATTGTTGCCATCCAAATTAGTATACTTATTAAATATTTGAACACAATGCACAATGTTGAACACATTGAACAACAACATTGAACAATTTGTAAGTTTTTTCACTATTACAAAACTTCATTGACGGTTTTGTTATACTATTGAATAATATCCGGTGCTCTCTTTCTGATACCATTACATTCGATAAAGTCTATCTAATTCTAACTAATTTAAGTAAAAAATGAGCATCGACGACAGTCGCAGCGTGAGTTTCCTGAAGAAAATTAACCCTAAGAATTAAAAAATTTCTTAAAATATACAATATTTACTTGTTAAAAAATTTAGTGATCTACACACGTAGTATTGAAATAATAAATTACTCGATTTCCAGCTTATCGGCGAAAGCTCTCCATTATTACAATTTTTAAAGGATTTCCGATAATCCGAGGTTAAAAATTGAGCAGTATTTAAACATCGACAAACCTCTATCTAGATTATTCAAATGTTATAATGCATTTCTGCTTTCGCAATGCTATAACTGACGTTGAGACGAATTCAACGAGCTACCATAGGTATGTATTATGACCTTGAGGAGAAACCTCGAAGACTTTTCGAGATCTCTCCGTCACTGGTTCGTACAATCGACGCTCTACTGCAGTTTCAATTCCGTAAACCCGAGCGACGACGTCGAATCCTTAGACACAGTTCGAGATTTCGCGGGTAGCGAATGCCAGCGAAGTCCCGGGGATCGGAAGGCCGGTTTATCGCGGCTGTATCGTCTGCTATCACGAGAAATGATTAAACTGTTACGCGCACTGGTTTCGCGACAATTTGCCATTACGAATGGCGGCCGCTGAAAAAGGCGGGAAGGATGCGCACCGCGTCCGAGGATTAATCGAGAAACACGGAGTTCCGGACGTTCGGCAATTCGTATCCCGGGGCCCGACGATATCTCTGTTTATCGTTTAATTGAGAAACGCATAAACCGGACGGTTAGAATGAAATAAATAGCCGACAGCGTTGCTTAACTCTAGCACCGGGCGCACACGGAGGATCGCAGGGGCCTCGGTGTGCGCGATTCTTATTCAACCGATTTTTCTTTCATCCGTTCCCCCGATCGATTCCACGGGAATCCTCGGACAAATCCACGGGTTCATATTAAACGAATGCGATTGTAAAAAGGGGACTGCGGCCACAGAGAAGCACGGTTATACTGCGAGGAGTTTCATTTGCACAGAATTTCTGCGCCAATTGAGACAATTTGTAAGATCGTTGTTATCATCGGTCAACTTGGGAATCAAGTTGTTTTGCCGCGAGTCGATTTCAACGGGTATAGAGCCCGAGTGACACCGACGGATTCGCGAGCTCGATTGTGACACGCGCGTCCTAACGGTACCTCCATTTGCACAATTTTTTATGCCAGTTTTTCCAGTCACCCACTATATCGCAACACCCGTTACACGATTATTTGTTCCACTAATAATACGCAAAAGAAGCGTTTCCAAAGATTAAAAAGCAACTGTGGCAAAAGGATCTTCTGCAACCCTTTAGCTGTACTACTGCTGTGCAAAGTGCTCCATTTTGTTTCATTCGTACCAAATCTATCAACACCGGTCAGAGTGACTGGTTCCAGGTTTTTTATTTTACAATTAGAAGAATAATGTAACTGATTTCATAAGAAACGATTCTACAGATATCTTTAGTAACGCACGTATTACAATAGGAACAGCACAAAGTCTAAATAAAATCAATCTTGCCTTCTTTATAAGGGAATAGTACTAATTACTTTTAAGGCTCGGTAGATTTAGTATCATTAACTGATTACCAAACTAAAAGTGATTTTATAAGAATTGACGGTATAAATATCTTTAGTAGTGCATGTATTATATTAGGAGATGCACAAACTCTAAATAAAATCAATCATGTCATTTTTACAAAGGAACATGTATACCAGTTTCTTTTAAGTTTCGGTTGGTTTAGTATTAATAACTGATTACCAAACTAAAATTGATTTTATAAGAATTGACGGTATAAATATCTTTAGTAGTGCATGTATTATATTAGGAGATGCACAAACTAAATAAAATCAATCTTGTCATTTTTACAAAGGAACATGTATACCAGTTACTTTTAAGTTTCGCTAGATTTATTATCATTAACTGATTACCAAACTAAAAGTGATTTTATAAGAATTGACGGTATAAATATCTTTAGTAGAGCACGTATTATATTAGGAGATGCACAAACTCTAAATAAAATCAATCTTGTCATTTTTACAAGGGAACATGTATACCAGTTTCTTTTAAGTTTCGGTTGGTTTAGTATTAATAACTGATTACCAAACTAAAAGTGATTTTATAAGAATTGACGGTATAAATATCTTTAGTAGTGCATGTATTATATTAGGAGCTGCACAAACTCTAAATAAAATCAATCTTGTCATTTTTACAAGGCAACATGTATACCAGTTTCTTTTAAGTTTCGGTTGGTTTAGTATTAATAACTGATTACCAAACTAAAAGTGATTTTATAAGAATTGACGGTATAAATATCTTTAGTAGTGCATGTATTATATTAGGAGATGCACAAACTAAATAAAATCAATCTTGTCATTTTTACAAGGGAACATGTATACCAGTTACTTTTAAGTTTCGGTTGGTTTAGTATTAATAACTGATTACCAAACTAAAATTGATTTTATAAGAATTGAATGTATAAATATCTTTAGTAGAGTACATATTATATTGGAAGCTGCACAAACTCTAAATAAAATCAATCTTGTCATTTTTACAAGGGAACATGTATACCAGTTACTTTTAAGTTTCGGTTGGTTTAGTATTAATAACTGATTACCAAACTAAAAGTGATTTTATAAGAATTGACGGTATAAATATCTTTAGTAGTGCATGTATTATATTAGGAGCTGCACAAACTCTAAATAAAATCAATCTTGTCATTTTTACAAGGGAACATGTATACCAGTTACTTTTAAGTTTCGGTAGGTTTTTAGTATTAATAACTGATTACCAAACTAAAAATGATTTTAAAAGAATTGACTGTATAAATATCTTTAGTAGAGCACGTATTATATTGGGAGCTGCACAAACTCTAAATAAAATCAGTCTTGTCATTTTTATAAGGGAATAGTACCAATTGCTTTTAAAGCTGGGTAGATTTAGTGTTAAATAAATTTTTATTTGTACAGGGTGCCTCGAGGAGGTTTAACGATCGAACTTTGCGTTACCGCAAAAAGTCTTCAGACTGGGTCTTTCGTGACCCGAACGAATCTTCTTACTTTCACTACTATATTGCATGAAAATAGCAAATATCAACATTTTTTAACTTCTCTAGAACATTTGAATTATTTAGTCGTAGAAGTGTCTGAAAATATGTATACAAAATTTTAGGAAGGTCCACTTAACTCGAGGTAATGTTTATAATATGAAATACTATTTTGTATTTACATTTTTCTGGATGAAATTTGATGCACACCAAACTCAATTTAGCAGATAAAAGAAAACGAAATGTATACATAATTATTATATAGTTTTAACTTTCACAGTTTTTGTTAATAAAGCAGGACTTTTGTGAAGTTTGATCGTTAAATCTCGGGACACCGTGTATAATACTCCTGGACCCGCTTGCTTGCATAACATGCTCGGAATAAAATATGAGAAACTCATGTTGCTACCATGCAATGCGGACGTCATTTTCAATTTTATGACATAATTTTCCGCTGAAACACAAGTTTCTGGTTCCGTGCAACCGCTCAATATCATTTCAAGAAATCTGTTAAGTATTCGCATTCCTACCACTAGTTAGCACTCAAATAGTTATTAAATTCATTTACATGATTGCATTTACAAATAATTCGTGGCAGGTCTATATTTTAAAAATATTTCGAAATTTACTATATATCTACGTTGGTAGCGGTAATTAACGTACATATATGTTTTTCACTCGCACAATTTCCACATTATTGCATCTAATTTTCTAGAGTGTGAAGTTATCAGTAGACTCCAGATCTTTATGCGAAATAGACATTTTTTTCTTGGTTAATCTAAACAAGCAAGAACAGATGAAAATCTATCAAAGAAATTTGCAAAATTATAAATTTTATATAATCAGTATACACTTGCAAATGAAATAATGTATGAAATCTTTTATACACTCGGTAGACGTGATTTCTTATATTTTCGGACCTACGTGTTTGGGACTATACTACAATAGAGAGATAAGAACTTTTCCTAAGAAAATCGGTAAAGTACAGTGCACTATGCTCGTTGATATAGCTTATCGATGTGACTGGACCGGATAACTAATAATTGACAAATGTTTACGGAAACTTTGTTCGAACTACGTTCTTATCACTTGAATTTTTTGTCGTGAATCATTGCTGCGTCCTTGTATTGTGCAGAAGATGTGTTCCATGATAATAGTCGCTGATAATTTTGTAAAAAATCACATTTCTAGAAAGCATAATAAACTAAAGCAACGGTATTACTTAGAACAAATACATCAGTCCGTTTCTTTTTAATTATTGCATGATATATTATCTGATTCTCTTCAAACAGCTTCAGATAAAATTTACATTGCAGCTAAACTTATTGTCAGTTTAAAGAACATACGGAATATTTAAAGACATTGAAAATGTCATTTCAATTCACTAATTGAAAATCAAATTTCAACTATTCGAGAATTACAGAAAATTTCACGAATATTTTATAGTCTCGATTATTGTTTATACAGGTTGGCAAGAAAGTAATTTCGGTGTTTTAAGGTTAAGTATAACACAATTCTTTTTATTCAAGGGATGAACTTTGATAAATAAATATTTCTTATTTACTCTCTTTGTAAAAAGATCATCGAACAGAATGGGAAATATTTTATTTATTAAAGTTCATTACTTCGGCTCTATTTCACCTTAAAACACCGAAATTATACTTTCTTGCCAACCCAACAATTTCCCTTTGTGTCGCTTATCTATCGACACCGCAATCTAATGAAATGGAAAATAAATTCTTGAATGTACTAACGTATTGTAAAAACTAATTACAATATTTCTATCGTATTATCACTCGTAACTTTCACAGTTAAATATCAGAAACTCTAGGATGACCGAGTATATAACATTTTGTCGTTACTTTATCATTAACAATTACCGTTTCGAATATAAAAAATCAAAATTCCTCATTAACGTTGTCCATGTTTGCTATTTTCAACATTAAACCTACCGATCTCTAAATTAAAATGTATTAGTTTATAAAAAATAACAAGGCACTAATGATCTAGATCTAGTTCAATTTTTATTACAATATGTGCTTCGATAAAAAATTTATCCAATCAATCTCCACGTATGCAACTTCATAATTTGAATCATTGTAAAATGAAAAATGTAAAACCGGTCATTTGACCGGCAGTGGTAGGTTTAATGTTAAATTAATTTACAAATGCTTTTGCTACGGTTACGGTAACAGGTTAGCAAGTGTCAAAAACAGAGTCGACCAATACGTCAAATTTTTTTGTGAATTTCCTCGCGAGGTTCACTCGCAATTTAATATGATAAATATCGGGATCGGTGGACGACAAAAAGCACGGCGATCATGCGAAGCCTATCATTGGCCTCATTCAATCTTGCGTTTCTTATCTACGTTTCTTTTCAAACTGCGTGCCGCTGGAGATTCACGAGGGATCTGTGAAATTTCACGCGGAGAAATTCCTTTTTTTCCGGCGTGGAATTCGATTTCAAAGGATCTCGCCGCTTCGGATTCGTCTCTGAGTAATCAATTAATGGGCCGATTTTCTTGCAGCTACTTTTTCGATACTCCCGAACCAATCATCTTTCAATATTTGATCACTGTGCCATTGAATTTCCCAGGAACGAAAGTATCAAAAGTTTCGCGATTATCGAATGTCTTGGATCAATAGATTGCGGATCTATATGCAAAACAAAAAATGTTTGTATCGATTGCAAGACGCAGGAGCGAAGTAACAAAATTTATTCTTTTCCCATTGAAATTATCACACTGATGTTCCTAAATCTTTTTCATACGACCATTACTAAAAAATTGTACCATCAATTCATAAAATATTCATAAATTTTTAGAAGCTTCTATTTTCAACATTCAACGTCAGGATCGAATTATTTTATCTTAGACGTTATAATTTCAGCAATTTATAATAAAGAGTTTATTTCAAGCAACTAACCATAGAAAGGTTTCACTTTTTGGATCAGAAATAATCAGAACACTTGTTTATTCGCTGCTCAAATTTAATTAAACCATGAGCACACTTTTATCAGGAACGCGCATAGTGATTCTTGTATCATAGAAATCGATAAATAAATTTATACGAAATTTGTCCTTACACAGAAATTCAAGACTGGAATTCAAAAAGACAGTAAACTTTATTTTGTCAAAAATTGTTTTCTCCGTAAAAAAATAGATGTAACTTCCAACGGCTGAAAGTTTTCTGATTACATGTTACAAAGTAACCTTTCCAGTTTTATATGGATTTTCCTCGTGATTTTGATTTTCGCATTTGCAGCCTTTTATTAATTCCAGTCTTCAATTCGTTTTTCCTCTCGATTGTAATTTCGATCGAATCCAATCCTAGTTACGATATCTCTTTGATCGAGATGTACCGATATACAAGCGTCCAGACTTTCCTGGAATCATGTTGAAGCATAGATCGTCTGTTTCCAATGTTTCATAAATGCTGCGCGTGATTCAATTGCAGCCTATGCTTCCATGAAACTTTCAGGTTATTACTCGCGATATTCGCAACTTCTTCGTGACTGGAAAATTGTTCCTCACAGGTGAAGGCCACCTGAAACTTAGCCGGGCTCGAGGAGAACGTGAAAGAGCTTAATAATTCCATCAAACTGATTGTGAAATGCATCGATTGTGGTATCCAGGTACAAGCGGAATCGAGTTCCGCCATTCGAAACACCTACAATTCAAATATCGGATTCTTGCGCTGCTTAGAATCGACAGAAGAACGCACGTTCTGCTATCGTGTTCCTATTCGGGTTGCTTATAATCGACGGGAGACCTTATATTCTATAATAATGTTCCTACTTCACTTTCATAGAATCAACAGGAGAACTTGTGTTCCACAATAACGTTCCTGTTTGAGTCGCTTATAATGGACAACCTGCATTCTATAATAATGTTCCTGTGCATTTGGCTTATTCGGCACAACCGCGAAATTATAATGCGAATAAACCACAATTCGCCTAACGAAGTAGTAGCTATCAACTATTGTAACCATTAACCTTTAGCACTCGAGCGATGACTCAGATTTACCACTAAAAATTGCTGTACCATTATTCATAATATTGTTTACATTATTAATCTTCTCCCTGTGTACTGCTATTCTAATGTTAACCGTGTACAGGTTTGTAATTGGAGCCCGTACATTTTTGAAGCAAAATGCAAACGAAAAGTTTGTCTGCACAAGTATTTATGAAATTTTATTGATTTTTAAAGGGTAAGTATACAATACTTAGAGAATTTGAAACTTATCACAGATAGCATTCCAAGAAAATCTTTATTGAAATTTTCCATTCGTCAACTTTTTATTTCCGTTTTTATTAAGCCTGGAGTGCATTTGCACCGAATACACAGGCAGAAGGTTAAATATGTTGATATCCAATCGATCACTACACATTTAATTATTGTACGAAGTATTACGTCAATTTCGTATCTATAAAATTTTAAATACACATACGGAATGAAATGATTCGACGACGGAAGAAATGTTTAATTTTCAAGTTAAAATAGCTTCGTGTATAGAGGATTAAACCCAACTGCAAGGATCAAAGTCTATTCAAATTCCTTGATGTTTGTTTATCGAAAAATTCTCCTGGAAACACACACGAGATCTGATCGAACAATAAATTCCTTCGTTACTCAAAAATGTTCTTGACAGAAGTTGCTATCGATATTCAATATCAGTGTTATATTCGCCACTTGTTGATTGAAATTCCTTCAACGTATAAAAATTGTGAAGATGGCCCTCTATAGGACTACGACAAGCGAACGAGAAACATTGTACGTACATCTTTGTAACAAGTCTCAGGATAAATGCAGAGATGGTTCAATCTGTGTATAAAACTTGCGAATTGATATTGGAGATCGAACATGAAGAACAACGAGTCCGGTGCCGAAAATAAACTAAGACGAGCGTGGCTGGTGTGTAGCTTTGTAGAAATGACGAAATTAAACTTAGTTAAATGTTGCAGGTTTCTTTATCATTCTATATGCCTGAGTACGAAAGTATATTTAACTATGTTTCTTTTAAAGTAAAATATATCAAACCGATCATTTGATTGGTGGTGGTAAGTTCGACATTGAAAGAGCATGGACGATTCGGAAATAATAAATTAACACAAGTGGAATTCGATTCTAAACACTTTTTATGAATGGTCATTATTCTCCTTTGACTGAAAATTCACGCGTTTGTATCTTTGAAGACTAGTCGAGCAATTCGAGTATGGAGGATTTAATAATAATTAAGCGTTATACAAACTAAATATTTCTTGTAAACAATTATTAATATTCCTCGCGTAAAAGTTCACTCATTTGTAGTCTGGAAGGACTAGTCAAACTGGAGCACGGAAAATTCAACAAGAATCAAGCTTAACACAAATGGTTCACGATTCTAAGTATTTCTTATGAATAATTACTATTTTTCCTCACTAGTTTGTATTCTTTGAGGACTAGTCAAGCTGGAGCACGGAAGATTCAACAAGAATCAAGCTTAACACAAATGGTTCACGATTCTAAGTATTTCTTATGAATAATTACTAGTTTTCCTCACTAGTTTGTATTCTTTGAGGACTAGTCAAGCTGGAGCACTGAAGATTCAACAAGAATCAAGCTTAACACAAATGGTTCACGATTCTAAGTATTTCTTATGAATAATTACTATTTTTCCTCACTAGTTTGTATTCTGAGGACTAGTCAAGCTGGAGCACGGAAGATTCAAGAAGAATTAAGCTCAACACAAATGGTTCACGATTCTAAGTATTTCTTATGAATAATTACTATTTTTCCTCGCGTAAAAGTTCACTCGTTTGTATTCTGAAAGGACTAGCCGAGCATTCGACGACAATTATGACTGACAGTAGTGTTGGATGATTGTTAAACAATTATTTTCCTCAGGTGAAAGTTCACTTGTTTGTATTCTGGAAGGACAAGTAATAGGAGGATTCGATAACCATTAGGCTTCACACGAGTGGTGTTTGATTCGACATATTCCTTTTAAACAATTTTCCCTCGTATGAAAATTGCTTCGGAGAACCGGTGAACGAAGGGATAGCGATCTCGAAACGCTTCCGACTGCCGAATGGGTGGCAAGTGACATCACTCGTTGCGTTTTTGAGCAGGTCATCGCACTTCGATTGAGGAACCTCAACCTGTCTTCACCATACGATTCGTTGCGCCCAACTAGACCCATTACAAAGACTGAAGTCTTACAGCTTGTATCACACACACACACACTCTGTCCAAGAGTGCCTAACATATTCTACAAATTTCTTCTGAATCATCGTCGAAGTACAATGAAGCGATCGGTTCCTCAAATCGCCTTTAGGTACCCACGATTTAAATGCCACGATGTGCATCACAATTGATAGCTTATCAACAAAGCAAGGCAACAGTTGTCTCGCGACGGCTGATCGGAAAATCGCAAAGCAGATCTGACAGATTCCTAGTTCGACTTGGCGGGAATACGAAACTTGCGAAGGGGACAGGAATTAGCGGCACGAGAGGTCCGACGGCCGTGGATCGAGTCTCGATTGCACTCGTCACCGCCGACGGCTCGAATCCCGCGAACTCGAAAACGTCTAAGAAGAGAATTTTAGTTTCCAAAAACCGTGGAACAACCTTTCCGACGGCAAACCCCTACTTTCACTGGAGGAGAGGTCGTGAGTTACCGGCGACGACGGCCTCTCATAGGACAGTTCACGCTGAATTTGACACGTAACGAAACCTTATCGGAACATCCGAGAAATATTTTAGAAAGTCTGTTAAATCATCCCGGCCGCGAGATAATAACGCCAGGATGTCATAGAGATGGATAATATCAGATATCGGAGCCGGCTCGAGAGTTACGACCGCCAAGCAACTTTCTACGTTATCGTCGTCGAGCGTTCCCCGATTGACACTGTTTTCGGGGACTCGAACAGCGACAATTTCGAAATTTTCCCGAGGACGATCTCTCCCTACGAGAGGGACTTGCTCCGGGGAGCAGCAGCCGGGTCGATGTACACTTTCCGAAGGAGCCTAGGCGACAAGCACTAAACGTGAGCGACACTTTCTGATACTGACTCTGGCGATCACTCGACAATGAAGGAAAACTGTATAACACGTTCCCGGTCACTTTCCATTGTCCTTGCTCGGCAAGCAACAAGGTGCGCGCGACAAGGTGCACAACTCTCTGACTGGGATACCTCGCACCGAGAGCGGATTCACTTTTCCGAGACCTGGAGAGATTCTATCATTCTATCCCTCGCAGGATAACCCTGACCTTCTAATCTATGTTGCACAGAACTGCGCGGCACTTTTCATCCCCCTTTAGAAACGCACTGTTGGCTGGTTGTTCACTTACGGGTCTCGTTCACGTTTCCCACGGCATTGATCAGCAGAGGCCCCTGGACAAGATCCTCCTCGAGGTGGGCACGGCTAGGACGAGCCTGCTTTCTCCGTGACATCCCTTCTTGCCTGTTGATCCTTGGTTGCGGCGAGTCCTGATCGGGTTTCCTCCCGGCCGAGTCGGCGACAATGTTGCTCAGACGGGCCGACACGTCATCGGTCCACGCCGTGGCGAGGACCGCGTCGGTTCCGGTTCCGCACCCGGTAATTTCGCTGGAGAGTAACCGATTCACTGCTGTACTTCACCATCGACACTGTCAGGGAGCCGCACCTCCCTGCGCGCGCTAATCCACTTCCTGAACGATCCCATGCGGAAACGAACGCTCCTCTCAACTCGGCCAGTAACACACTCGACCCATCCTGAAGACCGCGCACTCTCGAGTTTCTCCAACGGCACGTGGCACCGCTCTCTATCTCTCTCGCTCCCAATCTCTCTCTCTCTCTCTCCCTAACTAGTTCTCTCTCTCTCTCTCTCTCCCTATCCTCTAGCTATATGTACGTATATGCACGTATAAATATCTATATCTATATATCTATTTCGATCTTTCTCTCTCTCTCTCGCTCTCTCTCGCTCGCTCTCCGTTCTCACTAAGCTTTCTGTCACACACTGAAATTGGGTTTGGAGCACCGACACACACACACACACGCCGGTGTGCGCACGTGTGCCACCGGAGCGACTTTTGTCCGTCTGTCCACGCGGGACACCGCGTGCGTACGCGTTCGCTTATGCGTGCCTCTTCGTTGATTGCCTGCCGCTCTGCGTCGGGCGTGCAGCGTGCAGCGTGCGTGCTTGCGTACGTGCGTACGTGTGCCGAGAGGTTATACTTGTATATATGTGTTTATGGTTTTATATTCTCCCGCGAAATCCGCGACTCTGGTGCCTCGAGTCGGCCGGACGACGGACGGACCAGCTCTGGGCCTGACAGCGCGACGCCCCTCTCCTGCGCCGCTAGTCGCGCCCTGGTGGGGATGGAGGGGATAGGCCTGCGCGCGCTCTTCCCCCTCCCATTGCCCACGCGGAACCCCCACCGGCCAAGCCGCACGCCCCACCATCAGAACCCGAGCGTCGCTCGCCAGGCCAGGGGTGGGATCAAGTTCAATGTGTACTCATGAATCTGAATCAATTCGATGAGTACGGAGCCCGGAAAAAAAGTATTCGTACGCCGCCGCCGCCACCGCCGCCGACCGATCCACTTCCGTTCTTATTCCGCCCGCGCGCGCCCGATTATGCGAAAATTATTAACAGGCTCGACTTCCGGGCCGACCAAAGTCGCACCACGTCAATGCAACTTCTTCTTTTTACTTTCGTACTCGTCGTCGAATCGTTAATGTTAGCAATGCTTTGCTTTTTCCCGATCGAGTTTCTCCGGCGAATCCGCAACGCTGTCTTTTCGTTCGAGGGTTGTGTGAAAGGGTTGACGTGTTTGTCAGTGAAGCTGTCGCTTTATTATCAGATATCGTTATCGGACACGTGCGTCTTCCAGCGCTTCTGAAATAAGGCTTCCTGTAAATTCATCATGTTCTCGCTTCACACTTCGAGCGATCGATAGTTGAACTTCGAAGACAGTTTTGACTGTTTCGTTCGACAATACAACGAAACCAGTTCGAATGATCTCACAGGTTTCTGGGTAAATGCTTCTTCTAGTACGAGACAAGTTAAATAAAGTACGAATTAGGTAAATGTAAAAATGATTGACAAGAGATTTAGGTGTTCTAGAGAGTCTTAAAAAATGAACATTTCGTCGTGCAGACAAATTAAATGTTTACGACTGATGGTATTAGATTTACAGTTCTGGTTGATTGATTTTAATACTTGCGAAAATGTTTGTAATTATGATTGATACAATTTAAAGAGTATACCTGACATTAAAATGAATAATGATTGACAATGATGCTAGTCAATGAATCGACTTATTGTATGACACGATGCGGAGTACTTCGTGACCAGTATCAACTGTAATCTACCCTACACGCATAGCTCGGAAAACGCAGATTTGTTTTATAAAACGGACAAGATTGGTGCGCATAAGTGTGCCAGGAATGCAACCGTGTACAGGAAACGTACCTAAGTGGCACGGAAAACGATTTTCTAGAGAGTACCAACCGTGAAATACGTTTTTTGCTCGCGGAGGCTCACACGCGTCACACTTAATTCATCGACGCGCTCTCACAGCGCGTCCGCTCTGCACGTTTCCGTGACAATATTCGAAAAGCACAAACAATCCGTTTTTTGTTTTTTCGTTGCGGCCGAGAAAGTTTCGTCGAGAACAGCACAGCAGAATAATATCGAGATAAACTGGTCGGAGGAAAAATAATGGATGCGCTACACGTTTCGTTATTTAGCCAGATCGTTGATACATTAATCAGCTATCGGCACTTTTCGCTAAACACGCCCCTAGCTCGAAGGAAAAGGGAGAATTTCCGTCTGACGGGTTCGGATGATTTTCTGCTTCAGCTTCAGTTGTGTTTCTGCAACTCCCCACTCGAGGCTTCGTCTCAACTCATCCCCGTCCCTGCGCCGGGTTCTCCCACTAGAAGCACGGCCGGCGAGGGGCGTGGCCTGCGTCAGGAGCGATGCCGCCCCCTTATGCATTATTATAGCAAGCCACTCGTGTCTCTATGATTTTATATGCCGCGTGAATATTCTACGGGCGCCCCCACCCGTGCCGACTCTGCGCGCTCGCGATCCTCGATTGTATTCTCGTCGCGCTTACGCGCGTTTTTATAGCGCCGTCAGGGAAATGCTGCGAGCGTAGGGGTATTCGGCTTTGCACAAGGACCGCTGTCGCACTTTCCGCGCTTCTTTCGCGCTTCAACGCTAAACCTACCGAACACTAAAATCGATCGAAATGCTTCAACTTAAAAACTGACGAGGCTCTATCGGCTCTATTAAAATACATGCTCGAGTAAAAATATTTATCGAATCAACTTCCATGCAAGCAACTTCATAACTTTAATAATTTTGTACGTAATATTGTTTCTCTATAATTTTTCAAATTATTCCAATATAAGCAAGTAAAATTAATTAGTTTATCGATCGTAATTTATCTGAAAGATATTATGAATTTTATTCTCGGCGCAAGGCTCGATCATTTTTCTACACAACAAATAGCTATTTTGCAGGAATACTAAACGCTGGATTAGGGTATGAATCATCCGGTTCAATAATCACGTTAGCTATTAAAAATGTTTAATAGGAGGAAAAGAAAGGATTAATTCTTTCAGATAAGCAAGTAAGTTGACATATTTCAAAAAAGTGTTTAACACGTTCTCGTTAACAAAATATTACTTTGATATTGTTGTAGTAATTCACAGACGCAATCATTATTTTCTTGAGAAGGGTCTAAACGAAGACCGAAACGTCGAAATTAATATATTGCAAACTTGCTTTCAATTAAAATGATCGAACTGGTGCGCCAAAAACATCAACTTTGTTTAATAATTGTGAAATGAAAGAATATAAAGCCCATTAACAAATGATAATATTCTTTACCAATATTTCAAACATTTTTCCGATTTCTAATCGACTCCGTACCAGCTTTAAACGTTGTTCGGAGATCGAAACGCATCTACAGAACATAGACTTCGTGGAAAATAACGATTTATTTTTCATTGTTAACCGGAGACGTCAATTGGAGTTTCTCATCTTTTGAACGTTGTTGATTGAAGACATTAATTAGTGTTTATATTTAATATGTATGTATGTTATTAATACACTGTGGATTTTTATACAAAATAAAATTTATCTAAGTTTATTGTAAAAGACTGAAGTAAAATAAAATTATATTTTCCGTTTTGATGACCTTAAAAATTTGAAAATAATGTAACAACATCATTAAATCTTTCCAATATCTTCTCAGTTTTGTGTTTGACGTATACGTTACTAGAGTTTCCTTTCAACTGCAACAAAATTATATTTTTAAGGATAGAGAAGAATCAAAAATACATGAAGCAGTGAGTGGATCTTCGTCATTGATTAATTATAAAAATGGTTCGCTGTCCGAGGATTGTTATACAGATTTCATGGAAATTATTGTAACAAGGATCAAGTACATATATGTTAACTATATATTAATAGTTTTAAAAAATTTATGAACACGATAACACATAGTTCAGGTTAATAACTGACCCATCTACATGCATTTATGCCTTCTACAAATTTTTAATGTACATTAAAATATAAAATACGTCAGAATTGAAAATAACTTTCTCGAAATTCGTCTACAAAAATTGAAAACTGCTAAACATTCTATCAACGACTATATTTATTAATTGGGTTAGGCTAACGATCCTGGAAAGCAAGGTTGCTATCGCGGAGTTGAATGATCCGAGGGTTAAAGAAATCAAATAATCTCGTTGGTTTCGATGGCGGATGTTTCGCCCTAAAACCGCGAAATCTTTGAATCCATGTTCCGGAGGTATTCAAACAATAAAGAAGCCGAAAGACTCGCATCGAACCCTTTCCATTCATCCCCGAAAAAGCGAAAAGCTGTCCGTTGGCTGGCCTCTCGTTTCCATCAAGGTATCGGCCTATTATGGTCTCGTCTTTAAGGTGTCAGCGTGCTTTAATCTTCGAGAGCTCCGTCCCGACTCCTTTTACCCGGCAGTTCTGCTTTGAAGCGTCCGCTTATACTCTATCATGCGATCCCGGAGGGGGAGAACAGGTGGATTGTAGGAGTATCGACGATTCCGTGGGAGTGGGGCGGTTTTCGGGGTAAGGCGAGAACGTCCAACGTTCAGGTGCTGCCGAGGATACGCCCGTTGCATGCACTTTTATTGCTCGGAGCACGTTTTCTGTTGATTTTTCTGGGTTGCGTTCCAGGCTCTCTTACAGGGTGGCGATGGCTGTTCGGGAGTCACGGGGGAACGATGAGTCCTTTAAAGCTTTCCCAGGGTTTCTTTAAGGACGACGACTGCTCGATGAGCTTTCAGCCATTCCGACTTTAATACTGTAATATGGCAAATCTGTATTTGCACTCTGACACGTTGACTACCACGTAACTCAGATATAGCTGTCGAAATTATTTATTGATCATCAATTTTTCAGCATTAAAGTTGGTTACTGCAGAGTGCAAAAAGCTTGGTAGATTACTCAGTATCATTGCTAGAATCTTTATGCGGAATAAAAAATGTTTGCATGGATCGCAAGACACAGGAGCCAAATAGAAATTTCATTTTTTTTTTGTCTATCTTGTTAAGGTGAAACTAATACACTGGTGGCCTTAAATCTTTTTAATAAGCTCCACTGTTTGAAATTGTACGTACTTATTTTTTTATCATAAATGCATCGAATCTGCAATCTAATTATTACAGTATGTACTTCTATCTGTATTTCATTAAATAAACTAGATTTTGTGGAATGTTTAAATTTGCTAGTAACTAATGTGCCAACACTGCTGTTTTGTGTTTTGGTGCAGTTATTGTTAATTAATCATTTGCTTACATTTGTAACAAATATGTTATACATCGATAGTCGGAGGATTGTATGCATTTATAACGAAATTGGGCAGGTGTAATTTAAAACAATAAAAGCATCGAAAGAATTAAAAAACAATGTTATATTAATTTAAGGCTATTGGAAAGAAAATCAATTTTTATTGCACTTCAGTTTGTTGCAGTTTAGGTAGAAAGTTTTCAATTGTGCATACAGATCCGCTGTCTAATTATCAATTATAGTTATATTGTCTTTTATATTTCTCATTGACAAATAGCAAAATTGTTAACGGTTCCTTGACTGACTATAAATTAATTTAGATTTGAGTCATGAGGATATTGAGCTGTGCGTGTGTGTGAATTTATAGTAAGTAGAAAATTTGGAGTATTGTCATAAACGTTTGTATACATTTATGAAGAAGTTGGCTGAATAAAATATAAAGTCGTAAACGATTAGAAAAATCGAAGAAAATATTGTCATCCTGTTTGCAATGTATCAGTGCGATTAAGGGACGGAATCATGTCTTATTTAACCCTTGCATTCCATAATCAATGCAGAAAATTTTTATTATGCACCAGCATCTAGTCATAAGAGTTAACGTAAACACATTATAATTATTATAATTGTACAAATATAATTTCAGCGCGTATTTTTATGCTCAAAAATAATTAACTAAATTCCATACCACTCTACATTATTTAAACTCATCTATTTCATGTTTTACACAAATAGAGGTTGTTCAATTCGAATTATTCAGAAATATTTTGTGTATAAATTGCACACAAAAGCCCATTCATCGATAAAAAGATTGTGCAAAATTCAATGTATAGATTTTTGTTCGAGATCTGAAATAAGAACGGCATTAAATACCTACTCGTGAAATCACACAGAACGTTGCAAAATTCATATTTGCACGCGCATTGTGGACGAAATTCAGACACTCGCTAAACGAACGGCAAACACACTCGGAACATTAGCACTCGACGCGGACGGTTTTCCTTTTGTTTCGAATCACTTTACGGTCTGTAATTTTTGCGCAACGATTGTTCGGGCTCATCGTTCAGGTAAAACCGGAAAGAGTGCGAGCGGACAGGCGCCGGCGCCGGTTTTGACACCTGCGGCGAAGAAATTTCACCTCCGCCTACCTGTTTCACGCACCTTCCTCAAACGTTTCAGCCCTTGAAGGAACCGGGCAAAAATGCGGGACAGGAAAGAATTTTCACTGTTCCTGACCTTTTTTGCGGAGGAAAGGACCTCTTCTTCCCTGTTAGTATTGACACTAAACCTACAATCGTCGAAATGACCGGCGCCAGATTTTTTATTTTACGATTATTAATATAAAAAAGAAATTTCATGATAAATTATTGTATACATAGTAGATATCTTTAGTGGAGCACATAGTATTCCGTTGTTGCATATGAAATGTCCGTTTTTAAATTTTATTTTTATTAATAGTTATTTCCGTAAAAATAAGATATGGTCATTCACGTTTTTCATTTATAAAATCGTTATTTCACTGCTTTTGTAGTTCTTATATACCATCAACGACTAGTAAGTTAATTAATCACCAGATTTTGACCAAAAATCACATGATATATATTTAATTTCTAACAAAAGCATCTGTGTATTTTTAATAATTGTAGAATGAAGAATGTGAAACTGTTTGTTTGACCGGTTGTTATAGTGTTGAATTTGACTTGAGCATAAAATATAACCGAAGAAACTTGAAATAAACATGTCACTGACAAATGGTAAAGTTTTCATACATTCATGGAAAAATTGACTCGGTAAAATATAAGAAAACCCTAAGAATAAAATTTTCTGTATAACACCAAGGGTGAGTTTTGTATTCAACGAAAGAATATTTTCTTACCTCCGTGGGAGTAAAAGATTGTTAAAGAAAAAGATTATAATTTTGATTGATAATCTAGCCTTCGTTGTAAATAAAATTCGGTACAAGGATAGAGCGATATGTATACTCCTTTCATCAGAATTGATAATTTAATTACTCACAATTAATACTTCTTGTTAATAATTATGATGATATAAATGTTTATTGAGCATAAGGGGTTCATAATGTATTGACTACATTATAATTAACTCAAGTACAATATTATGTACAATATTTCATTCGTATAATAGACAGTCTGAATTGTATATGGTGGTAGATGGAGGTGCAAAAAATGGTATAATAATTGCAACAAACTGTTAAAGGGGTAATGAACCGCAAAAAATTCACTATAGCAGGTGACGCGGCTCGAGGCTGAGTATTAACACTCCTTATAGGGGTGGTGGCCTGGTAAATCGACGTCATTTAGATTGTGCTGCATTCAATTAGGCGACTGCACAAAGTGTACTTCCACCGGTAACCCTCTCTGTTCCTCTATTATATTTTCGTTTTCGATTGTTCATTGCGCGGTCGTTGTACCTTCTTTTTATTTTGCACAAACTGTTCTGATGGTTTGCACCTTTCGATGATCGTATATCTTCACAAGTTCGTTCATTCTAATTGTTTTATCCGTTTAAAAATCCATGAGAATTATTTCATTGAGAATCTGTATTTATGAATTATAAATCTACTAATTGTACGTTATTTATGAACTGTAAATATTGAAATTATGAACTGTAGACAGTTTTGTATTTTTAGTAAATTTGACTCTGTAATTATAACATTTCATACAATTCGTATACTATTTTGAATACATATATTGAAATTGTTTGTAAAGAAATATTTCCATTTCATTCTATTTCTTAAAAAATGTAGATTAGAAATTGAATTAAAAGTTCAAATATAATATGCTTACTTAAATAAATAACAATTACTGGTTCCGAGGTTTATTTAGGTATAAAAGAATTAGCTTGTTTTACCGAATGTCTATCAATTAAATGACAGTAGAACCTCGATAGTTGCAGTCTCGATACTCACATGCGAGTCTCGTCAGTTGTTTTTCGTAATCACGAGGTGGGGGTAATTTCGTAATCAAGGATTCAACATAGTAGAAGTGGAAAATACCGTACTGTTGATTGGTGACCTTAATGCATAGTCGCGTACTTAGTTTCACCAACACACGACGGGGATAATTACCTAAAGGAGTCGACGTATTAGGAGTGGAAGATGTCATACAGTTGTCACTTGTATAGTACGCTTGATACATACATAGTTGCAGGGATCTCGATAACTGCAGGCTTTTCCAATATCGTGCAACGATTGAGGTTCTATTGTCCACAATTGAACGTGTTCTCGATTAGGACGAACAGAAAGACTGGTAGGACTAGAAAAAGTGCCAACAAAAATATCTTTTAAAAAATTGATAAATGTGAATGGTCTAAAGTTCATAATTGTATTAGGTCATCCTATAAAATGCATATGTTAATTTTGTAAACATACCATGAACTGTTGTTTTAGGTGTCTTCAGAACATCTGATATCTCCTCAACTGATACACTTCGTGATTTATGTACAAAGTCTCCAATTTTATCTTCGTTTGTCCGAAGAGGACGCCTGGAACGTTCCCCGTCTTCTAAACAAAAATCCCCACCACTATAACGTTGAAACTGCTTCCTACATGAACCAGATGAAAGCACACTTCCTCCGTACACAGCACATATGTTATTTATTTATTTATTGATGTGGTCACATTAGCGACCACATGGTTTACAATCGAATGTATCTTACATGTTACTTGTGAAAAGGTTTACGGTTAATAATTAATTTTGGTTATTGATCGTAATATCTAATGAAAGTATAAGTATTTTTTCGTGGCGCGAGGTTCGATCATTTAAGACAATAGAAAAGAAAAGGAAGGGGGTGTTTCGTCCTAGACCTGCTAGAGGACTCCTTAGTAAGGCTATCTAGCGGGCCTTTGCCTTATACACGACAGGATGCTAGAAGGCAATTTGGAAATCGTATTTATACTGAGAGGTGACGTATCAGTAACTAACGAGAAAGACTTTCTGACTATGTTGTCCATCTCGGGGACCCCTCCCCCACCCCGGGAACACCCCCTTCCTTTTCTTTTCTATTGTCTTCATGATCGAATCTCGCGCCACGAAAAAATACTTATACTTTCGTTACGGTTAATGATTACATTGTGATGGGGAACAACAAAGATGTAGATCTAGGACATTCGATCTAGGACATTCGAGTAGGACATTTTGGTCACGGTTCATGTTGTACACTCCGGTGGATTTTGTTTAGTTATCAGGAATTCGTGGATATATCTAGTGTGTCCTGTTCGGATGCGAGTAACTGCGACCTGTTCTTTCCTAGATAGTTGAGAATCCTTTAGGGTTTCGTGAACATTGGTTCTTATTTTATGCAGTTTGGCCTTGTCTGAGGGTTCCTTGCCAATGAGCACTTATGTTAATAGGTTTTTAATTTTGCGATCGAAAATTTAATTATTATAAATATATTTTTATTTGCGGCGCCAGGTTCGATCAAGTAAGACAATGAAAAAGAAAGGAAGGAGGTGTTTCGTCCTAGACCCACTTTGCCTTGCAAGACCCACTAGATAGTCTTACTGATGAGTCCTCTAGTGGGTCTAGGACGAAACACCTCCTTCCTTTCTTTTTCATTGTCTTACTTGATCGAACCTGGCGCCGCAAATAAAAATATATTTATAGCACTTATGTTGTTCGTGACGATTGTTTCTGAACTTCCTTTCCGAAATTCATATAACGCGAGTTGTCGAATTGCTGTGTTCACTATTTCACGATCTTATATCCACGAAAAACTTCTCTAGACTGTTCCCGAACAGCTATGCTAAAGTGCATTGTTTCCTTGTATATTTATAAATCGACTTGTGATAAAAAGTATATTATATTAAAAAATCGGCACCAACTTATGGGATGACCTAACATAATTGTAAGAATAGTCCGCCGCCCAAGTATTTTTTTTTATTTATTTATACAGGTTGCATAAACAACAAGGTCATTAGCGACTACAAAGATTATAACATATTACGCAAGATTAGAAGATTATACCTTTAAATTTATAAACATTTATAGGTATAATGGAAAGATAGAGATTAGTAGTAATACAATACAAGGTTACAGAGTATGATAAATTTTAATGGATTTTAGAAATTTTCAAACTTGAATTATATTTTTACTAAAGTTGAAACATTCACTTAAGTTGTGTTTGTTGATTATCGATATAGATGATCTCGGCGCGAAGGTTCTGCGCCTGTAAATTTTTCAAAGAGTTTTCAATATTAATGTACTGAAAAACAGATTTAAATACAAAATTCGAAATAACGGTAATGAATTACCAATCTGCTTTGTGAAAAAATTAGAGACAGGAATATATGTATAAGCACATGTTGTTTCACTTAAGTTGTTAGGAATAGCCAAGCATCTTCTTTGGAAGGAGACCGGCCAAGTATTGAAATGATACATTTCTTTCAAGTGGCCTAATAACTTGAAGAGCCAGTGTACAGTCGCGGGGTGTAACAGCAAGCAATATGAAAGATGGAGTCCTAGACAGAAGTGGTGTATACTGCGAACGGGAATAAATTATCTCGGTTCCCGAGAGTTCGGTTGCGGTGAACAATCGGGACCCGGTAGCAGAGCACGTAAGATCGCGATGCCGCTCCGATGGGGTTACAGCAGGTCGAAGTCTCACGGCCGGGGCCCCCGAATTCCGAATTGGTAGAAACAGCGAGCTTGTGGGACTTGTGTGTGGAGGGACCCAAGGAGTGAGGTCCGGGTTTATGGTCCCCCCTGGTTGGCAAAAGAATAGATATGACGTATTCATGAGGATGGCGCGGGTTTGTCAGGCAGATGGCGCAGCGATAGCGGCGCGTCGGAACCCCGATAAAAAACACAAAATAGTTGTGGCTCGCTCGAGGCGAGACCGGACCTGTTTTCTATCACCTTTCTTCGCGTCCAGACGCTCCCACTCTCTCGCAATAAAATCCAATTTGACGTCAATTTATCTACGGATATTTCAGCGACCGCGGCGGCCCCCTTTTCTTCTTCTTCTTTCAGCGTTGCGCATGAATTTCGCTTGCAACCGGCTTCTTTAGCGAGCCCTCTTTTTGTCAGGGGCTTGCGTCGCTAATAAGATCGGTGCAGTTACCGATCTGGATCGTTAGGGAACGAGACACTGAGCGGCGGATTTATTGGCGGGTCGGGGGGAACCCTCTTTTTGGTATCGGGGAAATCGAGGCTGTAACTTCGTCCGGAGAACAGTATCCGCTGTTGCGATTCGATATTAACCTCTTGAACGACAGCGGCCCGTGACTATAAAATAGGGCAAGTGTACCTATTACTGCGGGTGTACGTTTTATCGCGATCATTTTTTCCAACATTTTGCCCTGAATTTATTCTCATTGGCAAGGCAAACAAAATTATCAATCATTTATGAATTTTTATAATCTCAAGATTTGAAGAAACATTCTTCATAAAATTTTTCTTCTATCTCGATTACCAAAGGAATGTTATTCACATGATGATACATTCTTTATATTGTTTTCAATTACATTGGGGAAAGCTTTTATTATTGTTTAGAAACCTGTTTTAATAGAATAGAAAGATACTTCAGGGGGATTTCATTCCTGCGGCACGAAAAGAACTAGAAATGTTCCTAGTATTGTGGTGTAAATTGCAACTAAATTACAAGCTAACGTTTTAGGTTAGGTACCTATTCGACACACGTAAGTAGGTAGGATACTATTCTAAATAAAAAAGAGGTATTCTAGATAAAATAAGGAAGAAATAAATTATAAGTGTACATCATTCTTCCATGAAAAGATTACACATATTATTATTTCATGATAAATCAGGAATAATATTAACATAAAGTACGATCGAAGCATAATACAACAGTAATAGGTACAGTTACTCTAGGTGGAATCAATAAACTAGATCTTTTCGTAAGATGATTGAGATAAAATGAACACAGAATTATCTGATTTCATTTGTGAAATAAACAAGTAATGCGTTAGTCATTTTATTAATTGCTTAAAATCACAGTCAAAATCATCTAGCAAAGCTACAATTTTCTAGATTGAAACGTCTCTTATAAGGATAGTTTTACAAAGACTTCCTCATTCTAGCAAATAAGTAATATCTCTTAGTGATGAATCATTTACAATTAATTCTGAGCGTCTGTACAACAGCGGAGTCTGGGTCTATCCTGACCCGGATCATCAGAATCGTCATTTAATTTCTGCATTAGGAGAAATACAAAGACTGTGGAAGATGCACCTTAAAAAATATATTTTAAGAAATAAGAAAACAAAGCAGTGAATGGTCTTAAGTATTCTCAATCATATAATTATAAGAATGCTTCGCCTTCGGAGGGTTAATTGATCTTTTGAATAATTAGTTGTGCATGGATCGCAACAAAAAGGCGAAAATGATTATATGTATTATGACGTTGCAACTTTTGCAATAATAGTTGTACGGTTCAACAAGCTTTTACATTGTTTCCCTGGTTTTTCTAATTAATAAAAGGGAATCAATAAATCTATTTATTTCTCGGACGGGATAGAGGAGGATTGATAGGTATCAATATTAATAGCTGTGCTATGGGACTAGTCCCATTACTACAGTTGCTGTTTTGCTGGATATGACAAGCACGGCCGGGCTGGTTCCACCGGTCTCCCCATATACGTTACGCCGTAACCTCCATATACACAAATACAGGTGTAAAGGTGGATACACTGTCCGCGTGGACATCTCGCATTCTGACGGTATCAAAGCCTGCACATGCAACAAATACGGTCATAAAGCAAAGAATTCCATGTACGAGGGGCCTTATTTTGGGTACCGTGAAGATCAAAGCGATTTGGCAGTTCTTGCAGGGGGAAGTGGCAGAACTTAAAACAATCGCAGCTTCGCGACTATACAGGATTATTTAGTCTTATATTTGTTATTTTGCTACCAGCAACAATATATTAGGTTGTCTCAAAAGTTTCATTCGGAATGTGTTAATATTGCTAAATAAATATTAGGTTATCTCAAAAGTTGGTTTTCGATTCATGCACATAATGCAAATTCATGTTACGAAGTGCTAAAACATTAACATAAAAATCGTCGCATTGTTTATATTTATTCAGCAACATTGAAGGATCACATTCCGAAAGAAACTTTTGGGGGAACCTAATATTTACGAGTGAGAAAATGTTCGGATTGAAGGAGCTCACATGGTGAAGGAGATTTAACCTTGTCAAGGTCGAATTTTCGGAAATATTAATTTAAATTAATGTAAATGTAGTTAACAATCCTATCTATGGAACTTTCAGTGCACGTGTGATTATCTGCATTTTCATTAATAAATATTAATAAATATAAAGGAGGTGAATTTATGTAAGCTAGAATGTAATTTTAAAAAGTTCAATAAAAAACCATTTTTGTCATGAACCTGTGTACCAGAGGGTTAAAAACAACGATTTGTGAAGCTTTGAGAATGTTAGTGATTAGTAACGGTGAAGGTTTAGAAATATCAAACAAAAGAGGAATTTAAATATTATTAAAGCCTTTTAAGATCGCTGAGTACTTTCCATTATAAACAAAGTTGAATACTGGCTATGCGTCAGGTATGTATCTACGCAAAAAACAACTTACCAATAACAAGGAAACTAATGCTTCTCATATTTTTTGTCGTAACAAAATGGCCACCTTTGAGTGAACCCATGCACTTTAAAGACTTTGACTCATTAATTTCCTAAAGTATTCTTTATCTAAATGTGGCCATTTTGGTAATGTCTTCTGAGAAAACTCTTTTGTTTGTGTGAAAAAGAAAAAAATCCCAAAGATGTGACCCGCAGAAGTAATAAATAAACTACAGGTTTTGGCATCAATGACAAAATTAACTAGAAATTTTGGAATGTTAATATAGTGGACCACGATTATCCGAATCTCCAATTACTGAAAAGTTTTTAGTGTTTCAATAAATATTTATTGTATAAACGAATGAAAACTTAATCTAGCATCATTTAATATTGTATTATTTTCAATCCATTAAGATGATTAAAGAAAGAACTTTTTTTATTGGGTTTCTGTTTCTTGCGATTGCTGCAATTTATTCTGCATAAATATCCGCAGTCTAGTAATAAAATATACAATAAAGTCTTTTTCGCAGGAGGGCAACTTCGATATAATGATAAAGGGTTGCAACTGAAATGATTGTTTGCGAGCATCTCCTTGTAAGTTTGTTAGGTTTTTTCTGAGGTTCGGTCGCTGTTGTCCCATGCGTCATTTTAAATCTAAAATGGTAAGAGCAAAATGAATTGGTAAATCGTTGCCATGTCTTTCGGACAGCGGGCCACGTCAGATCGCTTTCTTACGGAGCTTCAAGATCTTCTGCTGTTTTTCTTTGCCTCTTTCTTCGTCCTTTCTCGCGCACTTCGGTTTCTTGTCCATGAAGGTCGTTGCGAGAATACCTGCCGCTCCTTTTGCTATTCTGTCAACTGAGCACTGCGAAATCATGCGATTTCTGGTTTCGAGGGGACTTTCGCAGCAATTCGAAACAGATGAAATGATTGTTGTATTTCCTTTCAATTAATTTATTGTTTGTTGTACGAATTAATTCACGACTCTCTCACAGTCAATCAGTCACTTTCTCGTAATTTCAAATTTTTCAATCATCGCATTAGAATCACTAGACCGCGGATTTTTCTGTGGTTGCCAGGAAGAATGCTCCATATTGCCGTTTAAAGTTTTGATCACTAAGTAATACTTTTCCATAGGACATCCGTTAAATTGCATTATTGTTTTCATCCGTTCGAATTTGTTTTCATGCCTTTTTCCCTGGTAAATACGTAATTCTTATCCTATAAAACACAAATAATGCATAAACTCAAATTTTTTGAAATTATGACATGCGGCGTTTTTCCTTGCAACCACAGTTTCATGCATTTATGAAACAATCAGCTTCGTAACTACAAAACAACATAAGATTAGAAGAATCTAAAACAATTATTATGATGTTTTCAATGTAAAAAATCTATTAAGGGATGAATTGAATTTTTATTTCACTCCTGGTGCCTACAATCGGTGTGCAACATTTTTATTTTGCATAAAATCCGGACTAACGATCACTCATAAAGTGGATTAAACACACTGAGAGCGATGGAGATTATTTTAGAGAGTAGAATAAATTTTATTTGTTTGCGAATAATCAATGAATTCACTCAATCAATCATTTCTACACCTTTGAAATTATAATTCCTAAATTTATACATTAACATGTTTTATACTTGAAAACGTATATTTTTCTGTGCATACATAGATTTGACTAAACTTTCTCCTTATATAATTATTTCAATAAGTTAAAAATAATATGTTCTTAAATCCTTCACTTCTCTCATGAACGTATAAAATCTGCAGTCTAATAACGATATTTATTGTCCACATATTTTCGACAAACAGCAGTTTAATATGAAACTTCAATAAAATTTTGGTTTTGATAAATCATTGTAAAGTAATTTCATCAACAATTTAATAAAAACGTAAAATAATTTTCACCGTCGTGCTAATCTATCGTTAAAATGCTTTATTACGAGTTCGTATAAATTGTTTTTATTAATGTTTATAAGTTCGTGGAACAGCATAGAAAAAACGAGATGACCTACAGGAATGAAATTCAAGAGACACATTACAAACGAATCTTATCGACGACCAATTAAACGTGGCGGACCTCTAACATTAGAAAAGGATCGACAGAAACCGGATCGTCGTGATGGGATGACAAACTGAAATGAAAATGCGACGTTTGACTGCTTCTTACGGAGTTTCTTCTTCCTTCCATCTTTCGATCCTTTCTTCTTTGCCCTTTTTCGGGTACAACAGTTTGTTTGTGTATAATGGTTGCTTCGAAAAGCACTCGCCGTCCTCCGGCGGCCTTTGACGTTTCTGAATTTTCTGCTTCGCCAACGAAGATCTGTACTACAAATTTTTGTACAAATTTTTATGTCAGCTGAACATCAAAGTATTCCTTTTTCTAAACAATTCTCTTGCCGCTGCACGTGTCCAAATGGTTAATTAAGGAATGGTTAATTTTGGAATTGATTGAAATATTCAATCTGTTGCTTCTTTGACTGCAGATTTTATGCATTTATGGAAAAGGAATTGCCATTTAATTTTTGTTCTCTACTAATATTTCTAATGTATCTAATCTAATATGTCTAATAATATGTCTAATAATATAAAATAACTAATATGTCTAATGTAATAAATCTCGACTAATGAGTTTAATTTTTGATATCCTGAAATCTGAGATTTTCTAAGCAACTTTAATAAAGTAACTTAGATTATTTTATATTTTTTAACTAGTTTCGCGGTGCTCATAGTTTATCAATAGTTGATAAAGTTGAGGATTACTACAGGCATGTTGAGTATTTAATTTCAAGCAATATTTTAATCAATCAATCAATTAGTAACATGATTTTAAATCCAAATCATTTATCCATCACATTGAAGATTCAGTAGTAAAATAGAATGAATGTATAAAATGTGTTGGAGGTTATTGTAAAATAGAATATACATACATATTTTGATTGTAAATAATTAGCAAATTCAAGAATAAAGACCTACGAATTAATTTGTCCATCTAATAGATTAAACACTTTTTTACAATGGTCCACTTTCGGTATCACAATTATTTCACAATTATTTAGAACTACATATTAGTGCATCGTTTCCACATGCAATTAGTGCAAATAAAAACTCCACACATATAAATTTACAATGCGTAAAAACATATTTGCACGTCTCTTGCATTTCACAATCAATCGGCAAAATCATACTTGCATGTCTCCGCATCGCAAAGTGTCAATAAATATAAACATTTCAGGCGTAATCACGCAGAAGTCGTTTAGTCCTTTTTGCGATACAGTTCCAGTAGTACGTTCGTGCGACCTTCTTATCAGTTATTCAATCATCGTATAAAATTTAAATTAAGAGGGGGGCGAGTCGGAGAGGAAGGGTCTTATAATCGAGTGGCTTTCGTTATCTCGGTACAGCGAGCGATCTTCGCAAGCATGATTCCTCCTAAGTGTCCCCCATTTTCTCTCGATCAGCGATGCTTCCACCCTTGATCGACTCGGAGGAAATTCGGCTGTTTCCCGAGCAGATTCGTCGAGAAAGAAATCTCCCGATCATTGCAATAACTATAATAATGGCTGGGCCGAGGCTCGCGGCAGTGATGGCGGGAGGCAGGGACGCGGCCAAGGCCGGCAGAAAGGAGCTCGGGTCGGCCGATCGCGGATCTTGGTCGCATAAATTTGTTTTAATTGCCAGCGACGTTACATTTTGCTTTAATTATGCCGCATTATCTGGGAGGTAAATTAGGTAGGCCCGGTTCTCGGTCCATCTTCCCCTCCTGCCTTTTTCCCCACCCTATCGAGGGTCTTGGGGCCCCGTCTGCCCCCTGTCCGGGGACAGTCCGCTTCTAGTGATGGGCATTCGATTCTTTCTGCTGTTACTTTCCGAGCAATTTGTTTGATCCATACTCGGACTCCCTCCTTTCTTCATCCATTCAATCTCCCACAACAATTACCCTCTAAACCTAGAATAATAAACAATACACAGTCTCTTTACACTATTTTCAATCATGTCAGGTGGAACTCTGCTAAGCGGAAAGTTAATGAACACTATACTCAAATTTTAACCATAAATTAAATTCGTATCAGAAAGTTGTTATCGAACCTGTAGTTCAAGATTTATAATCTTTATGCAACAAATAGATTTTCTAGACAACATAGAAATTTATTTTTTTCTTACACTCTTTCGATGCATCTACTTCTATGTGTATTTCCTATTTTTTTGTTACATTTCACTTAAAATCTGCAGTCTACTAATTAAAAAGTCTTCTTTGCAACTGTTTAATTATACATGGCGTTTAAGATAATTTACAGGTTTAGTTGTCAATTTTTTAAAAAATACTTTTCGTAGATTTATTGGTCCTTGTTTCTGCTGTGAGCATTCACCTAATTTAATCCACAGATTGAACGATGATTTTGATACTCTGGGCCAAGACAGACCAGAGCCTCGTTGTTGAAAGGTAAATTAGTTAATTCGATTGTAAGTTACAGAAGCTACACGTAGTTGGAGGTAAGCACGATTTTGCAATGCTCTAAATATCTTTACTGTTCCAAATTTGATCTACTAACAGAGTCTTCCATTCAGAAGTGCTGTTACAAATGATCTCTTTTCAATGAACAACAATAGAGCAACAACTCCAATCTTCAAATTTCAAATGACACCTCATCATGGAAAACTTTGTGTGTTATTGACGTTTACAATCGGTAGTTTAGCCACGAGGTTTGGGATTGGCTTTTGTAGGGATATCACCTGAATGTGGTTCGAAGTGATTCGAAGCGTCTTGAATTCATCACTAGCCCTTCCCGGGCAGAGTCCAGCTTGGAATAGGATCTTTCTCCACCCGCTCCTCTTTCTTCCCGGCCGATCAGGGCCTCTTGGGCCCACCACCCCAATTCCTTGTTCCCTCAGAACGGAGAGAGCGTGTGACAATTTACTCGGCCGATCTCTCCCGGGCCTTCGTCCGAGCCCCGCCTTTCACCCTTTCTTCTCTCGTTCTTATAGCCGCGTTATTTATGCGGGGTCTGGCTAATAAACATATGAACGCCCGTGGCCTCTCTCGTGAGACCAGACCAAGCACACGCATACACACCGGGCCCCGGCATTGTCTCGTCTTATTAACAGCCGGCCGGACGATATATCTCGCTTGTCCCCGAGCGACCAGGTCCCGGGAACATCTACCGACACCTTCGGGAAAGGACAGGGTGTCATAGAGGACTCGGACAGAGTACACCGTCCGCCTACGGATACTTTCGGGCACATTTTTCCTAAGAACCGGCGACGTACACTGCTCAAAATCGGCTCACCACCTCGACCAAGCCGACAAAATCGAAAACAATTAACAACTCACAGTGCCGTGTCTCTCGGAAATTATTAGGGATTCAAAAATAATTCAAACGCTACATTTCCGAATCTCGAAACACTGTTGGTATTGAGATTGTAGTAATTCTGGACTACTAAACCTGGATTCATTTTAAGATCACATTAAGACAAGAAGGCACTAACACAATAGCAGGTAGAACACCGAAGACCGATTTTTCAAATGCTTCCCAAACTTCCCACAAATTTTTAACGTAAATGGAGAATTAACATAGAGTTGAAGATTGAAGCCTGATACCATTGCAATAAGACTTTAAAAGTTGATGTAGCTTTTTTATTACTATTTTATGCAATAAAAGTTAGGAACAAGTTTGGGGCAGATGAGGAACGAGTTGGCCAAGCACCTCTTATTGAAGCTTGATAAAACGACTAGATACCTGAAATCATTACAATATGACCTTAAATGTTGATGTAGCTTTTTTAGTACTATTTTATGCAATAAAAGTTAGGAACAAGTTTGGGGCAGATGAGGAACGAGTTGGCCAAGCATCTCTTATTGAAGCTTGATAAAACGACTAGAGATATTCGTACATCAACTTTCAAGGTGTCGTTGTAAAGGCGAAACTCCAATCTTTAAATCTGTAGTAGTTTCAATCACGAAACAAATTTCTAAAAGTTGTCGCAAACGTTTGAATTTGCTGCATTTTTTAAGAAAAATGGCACATCAGTTTCTCGTTCGCTACGCCATGAAAGAAATCATTGAATTAAATGAAATATGAATTCTGAAACTAGAGGTTTCTAGCTTTGAAACCTGTCGAAATTTATTGTCATAGGATTACTTTTTATGGAATTATATCAGTTTAACGCTAAACCTACCGACCTTCAAAAGTCAATAGTATCATAAAAATAACAAGATTAAATTTATCTATATTTCGTGCGATTTTTACTTGAATATATACTGGAGTCAAAAAATATATTCAATAAATTCTCATGGAAACACTTTCATAATTTCATTATAATTGACAAATAAAAAATCTGAAATGGGTCATTTTATCCCTTGTAGTAGGTTTAGTGTTAAATATGAGTCTTTTTTCAAATAGATCAGCAAAGAGTTAATCTGAATATCAATTTAGAACGATTGTTGAAATGCAACTCGATTGGTCATGACATTAATCGACATAGAATAGTTCAAGAACGTGTGACACGGTCGTTCATCACACAAGATGTGTTCGAATCTTGCATTGCAAACGACTGTGCAGTAAAGCCTCGCTCGTTGCAACCTTGTTCACCGCACAGAAACCTCGTTCGTTGCAAAACGGCGATTCCCACTACGAGAGTTGTTATAAATGTACAAAGAATTGTTTAAAAATATCCAATATTTTAAGAATAATTTTTTCAATAGCATTGTATGGTAGTTTATCTTGAGAAAAGTGTTTGACGACCAGAAAGTATTGACAAACTGTATCTTTTCAACCATGTTCACTAACTAAATGCTTTTCAGTTTAACCCTTCATTGCATGATTTTTTGAATTGGGATGAAAAAATTGAAAGAAGGTCAGTTTTTGTGTTTTATTTAAGGGAGAAATATTTGAAAAAATTAAAACAACATTTTCCGAAAAATAAACGTAAATAAACATAGTATGAAAATGCATTCATAGTTTACTATATGTATACCAGATTAGTTAAGTGTATCTGATATGATACACTATGCAGCGAAGGGTTAAGAATTAATTATAAGTAAAGATTACCAAAAATAGCCCTTGCTTGGTCACGAAATAAATAATGGCAATCTTCAGCGACGAACAACAAGAAAAAAAACACTTTAGGGTACGGTCATTTTGATCAGTGAATAAGTTTTTATTTATTGAGCCACTGAAGCCTATTATAGGTTTATTTCGGCTTTAACAATATCTTTTTAACAGTAGTCTTACAGTTAGTGTACAATGACAGAATTAATAATCTCTATAGATGAAGATTGCAGTCGCATAAAAACTGAAAAATATATTCACAGGTATTAACATTAGGTTTAGCAAAGAAAATGTCCGCTTTTAGTGGTAAAAAAACTTAATTTTACGCAACTTATTAACTAATTTAATTCTTTGAGAATCATAAAGACGACACTGAAATAAAAGATAATCTAAGTCTTCGTCTGTGCAGTAAAGCCTCGCTCGTTGCAACCTCGTTCACCGCGCAGAAACCTCGTTCGTTGCAAAACTGCGATTCCCACTACGAGCGTTGGTATAAATGTACAAAGAATTGTTTAAAAAGACCGTACATCTACTGTCATCAAAGACACACATATCCGACATTTTTAGAATAATTTTTTCAATAGCATTGTATGGTAGTTTATCTCGAGAAAATTGTTTGACGACCAGAAAGTATTGGCAAAGTGTATCTTTTCCACAGAATCACCACGTCGCGTCGGAGCAAAACGGGTGGTAGGGGACGAAGGAGGATGAGCAGAGTTCCTTTTGGACGAATGCAGAGGGCCAGTTTGTAGAAGCGACGCGGTCGTGATGTCAACGAATATTTATTTAATTGGCTCCGCGGCGGCGCGACGTCGAATGCAGCCGCTGTGTTATGCGGGGGCGATCTCCGCCCCCTCCCCCTCGAGCCCCCTTCCCCGTCGCCCCCCTTCCCTTGCCGCACTGGTCCCGAGGGAGACGGTACCCCCAATATTATCTTCGAACGTGTCCCAGCGTCGTGGGCAAAGCGATCGGCTATAATCGAGTGTCTCATCCCTCTGTTTCCTCCGAGCCGACTTTTTTAAGTGGATAAAGTGAGTGAATGTTTTATTAGGCGGCGGGAGTCGGGGGACTAACCTTTCGCTTCTTTTTATTTCATCGCGTCGCCGGAGATTAAAAGTGGTGCTACGTATTAATATTTATTCCGTACAACGAGGCTCTCGTGTCGTTCTTCTTTCTTTTCTCGGGTTTTGTTGAACACGAAAATAGCCTTTGTAAAAGAAAACCGAGATGGAAGAGGAACAATTGAAGGATGATGAGGGTGGATGATCGGATCGGAATGGATATTTATAGGCCGGATAGTAATAGACAGTGACTCAAAATAATTTAACCTCTTTCTGACTAATTAAACAATTCTTTAGAACAGGAATGTTCTGAAAGCATTTCTGCTTGTTGTTTTATCAATGATTATCTTTGACCGTACAGCAAGCAATTAATTAATATTATTGGAACTATTATCAATTACATGCTTTTATATTTATTCCTAATTATATTTAGTGTACATCTATGCAAATTGTAATAATTTCATAAAATAGAATCGTACAATAGTAAACCTGGATTCGCTTCGAAGCCTCTATCCTCTACTTTTACTACTTGTTATTACATTCTTTCTTTAATTAATGAAAACTTTTCTATGTGTTCCAATAAGGTGATAGAGTATCCCACCGGTTTGAAGATTAAAGCTTTTCTTTTACAACAATCTCCTAGAAGTTTATTTATCTTGACTGATTTATGGAATCAAACGAGATAGAATAGTGTGTCATATCTTAGCGTAAAGATGGGGGTATAATTTTTATTCAGAACTCAATAAAACAACCAATAACCAATCATACATATATCAAATTTTAAACCTCATACTTTCCTCTGGGTGAAAATTCATCTATTCAATATTTTCACATACTATCAAATTATTCATCCTTTTATTTAACGTGTAAAATAAAAATGGCTGAATTGTTATACTAGTCTCTTTTATGCAGCTATTTTTGAGGAGCGTATAAAGGTTAAGGTGCTGTTGAAAATGGAAAGTTTCAGTCGTGAACAAAATTTTCCATTATTCTTAAAGTCATTTCAGTTTCTAGGGTTTTAGAAAAACCAAAAGGGTTTGTCAAAAGAAATAAATAAATTCCAAGGCCGCACACAATGAAATTTTAGTTTTATCAACCATTGCGTGACGGTAACAAATTGCAAATATAACATTGCGAATATACAATTTGGAATGTAGTAATCAACAATTTTTTAGTTGGAGCACCGCTTCTAACGTCTACAAGACGTACGGTATTTAAATGTTGGTAAACATAGTTGAGCCAATGTAGAATATCATACGTAAATTTCTTGTTAATTAACCAACTATATTAGTTGTACGCCCGCCGTTGGATATTCGTTGGCAAATTGTTATAAATTTTCATCGTAGCCCCTATGTTGGAGATTTATAGACAGAACCACCAACTATCTCCCAACCAGGTCCCAACCGTTGGCCAACCATAAATGCTACTAGAGTAGGTTGAAGGTAGAGTGCAAAAATAAAATGCACACTCACTATGCCACCGGCTGCTCTAAAAATTCGAAATTGATAGCCGCATCTGTCTCAGAATAGAGGAACCACGAGGCACAGCATTATTTCCTATGTACCGGAAAAAGACGTCCACTCTGCTTAAGCCCTTATTCCGGTAATCTTCCTGGTGTCTCATAATGTTGTCCACGGACCTATCCTTCCGCAGCAAGTCGAAATTGCTCGTAAACTTCGTTTCCGGGAGGGTCGGTGGAGGGAGGGGGGATTAGCAACTAATCGCCACAAGCCAGCGCAGCGCAGCGCATCGCAAGAAGTCGAAGGAGTATTGAGGGAAAAAGAGAGACAGAAAGAGAGAGAGAGGGAGAGAGAGAGAGAGAGAGAGAGAGAGAGAGAGATAGGGAGCATGGTCGACACAGGTTCCGGGGGGATGAAAAACCGGGCGCAATTCAGGGCTAAGGTTACACTAGCAACACTTTCATTGCAACACGCGTCAAACTGAAAAACCCTGACATTCCGTGGCGCGTCCATGGCCCCCATCAATCCGCGTCCCACGCATTCCTCAGCGTCGCGGTTAAGTGTTCTCCGATAAGCGAAACGAGGCTACTGGACGTAACTTATTGGCAAGTTGCGCAGGAGCGCACCGCAAATGGAATAGCTTGCGACATCGGTCGAAGGAGAGAAGAGGGGTCCCCGATAGGGGGGAGCCCCCCTTGCAGTCAGAGAGGAATATCTTCTCCCGGAGGGGTAGGGGGTAGGGGAGAGGGGGATAGGGCCCCCGAACGGAAGGAGCGCTCTCCGAGCGGGGCCCCGGAGTGATTTGTGAAGACGCTCCCGTGCTCGTAATCACGTGGGATCTCTCCGAAGCCCCCTGAGAGAGCGAGAGGGCCCGATCGGGCCTACCGTCGTCGGGAACGGGACCGACAGATTCTTATTGTTATTATGGGGAGTGACGTCCCACGATTCTGGCATGTTTATGCGTCCAGATTCGAGGCGGCCTTGGACGCACCGTGGCCGCAGCCGAATCAAAGAGTCTCCTCTTCCCCAAGAGTCAGCCTCTCCACCATGCTTCTCCTTCCCCAGGCCTCTCATCCTCATCGAGCAGATTTTTTTTCCAATCGTTTCCAACGGACCCAACCGGAGGACTACATCGGTGACGAAGACGTTTCTGATGTGTTTTGCCCGCGGGGTGATCATTGCTTGACAGACCCTACTTTACCTACGAGACGAACGCTATTGTTTGCCTGATTACTATTAGCACAGTGGGGCCTCGCTTTTCCGAACAGGTCGGGCTACCGGGCTGTTCGATAACCGACGGATTCGGATAATTGAGGCTCGCTAAGTACTCCTACCTGGGGCTCTTATTTGTTTCGATTACAGAGGTTCTCCACAAGCGTCAATCGGTTTCTAACATCACTTTCGACCCCCAACCATGTTCACTAACTAAATGCTTTCCAGTTTAACCCTTCATTGCACGATTTTTTAAATTGGGATGAAAAAATTGAAAGAAGGTCAGTTTTTGTGTTTTATTTAAGGGAGAAATATTTTAAAAAATTAAAATATTTTCTGAAAAATAAACGTAAATAAATACAAATGTATACCAGATTAGTTAATTGTATCTGATATGATACACTATGCAGCGAAGGGTTAAGAATTAATTATAAGTAAAGATTACCAAAAATAGCCCTTGCTTGGTCACGAAATAAATAATGGCAATCTTCAGCGACGAACAACAAGAAAACCACACTTTAGGGTACAGTCATTTTGATCAGTGAATAAGTTGATTGCATAACTATGATTGAAATAACAATGCACATGTTGGGACAATGGTTTCATGCAATAGATCATAAATTTGCGTTAACAGCTATAATAGATCTGGAATTATTTACAATATTACTTTTGCCCTCTTTTAACAGCAACATATATGAAGAGAATACTTCAAATATTACTATCAAGATAACAACGTACCTTGGTACAACGATAAATGTGTCACGCTTGAATTTATCGTCACTATTAACCAATGTAGTGCGAATCGCTGTCCTATTAAACAATCCAAACAGATAGAAGTTATACGCAGATATTTACAGAATACAATATGATGAAAAAAAATTTGACCGTGAAATTCAAAGTCAAGGTACAACTTTGCGGCAATTTTTTTACAGAGTTGTAAAACCCATGATAGCCAAGACCAAACTTTTTTTTACACCCTGTACAATCTCATGAACCTTTTTTTTATTGTTTAAAGTGGAAGGAGGTTTAATACATTTATGCACGACTTCCCGAGGCCATTTCAATCTCATCATCATTGCGACAGCCATTTTCTCGATGAAGAACAAGTTTTCTTTTCCGTCCCTCTTGGAAAGTTAGCTCTGTTCATACGGGACAGCAACAATACTTGTTGCAAGGTTGACAGAGACGAGTCAATCATTTGATTGCCACTGCGTTTCCTCCGCTTTCTTGACGAAATCTGTTCCAACAAGGGGGTGTGTTTATGACGCGCTCGTTTCGAAACCCTAGTGTCATAAAGAAACACCGGCACGAGCCGATGGAGCTGCAGAACGTGCTTCTGGGCGTGGCGGGGCCCCAGGGCGCCTCCAACGGGAATAAATTATCTCGCGGGCACGAGCCGCCGCACCCCGGTTATTATTGCCTAATAGGGGGCCAAACAAACGATTCCCGCCTACCCTCGATGACGGTGTGATTAAATTGCTGTTAAAGTCGGCGCCGGAGAGCTTTTAGGAACCGGTTGAAAGGAGTCGGTCAGTGACAAAGTGCAACGGACACGGTGGAAAGGTCATCTAGCTGCCTTTGTCCCTTGACAATTTTGCTGCCGTACTAAATACTATTGCCAATTGATTACAAAAATGTATTTATTGCCTATCGTATTGTTCACACATTACCGACCCAATGATTATTGCATAACTTTGAAATATCTATGGCACAGATTAAACACTGTTTAATAGAACCTTCGATAATAACAGCAATTTTCATCGTGAACCAACAAGTCACTCTCAATAACATCATCTAGTACTTTCATTTCAGATCGTAACGTAAAAGAAAATTTCGGTTCTTTCTTTTGGCACAGCACAATTGCCAATTGATTACAAAAATGTATTTATTGCCTATCGTATTGTTCACACATTACCGACCCGGTATTTATTGC
>CM052336.1:26772491-26791509 GCA_028455595.1 Lasioglossum vierecki | reverse complement strand
ATATATATTCCGTCTGACTGAGAAATGAAAATATAGTGTAAATAAAATTAGTTTGATAATGGAAAAAATTTATCATAAAAAGAGAATGATTGAGTTTCGAGTGATGGTTTCTTCTGCACTGTTTATCCTTCTGTCGAGTAGAATAAAACGCAATAAAAGAAAACCTCGAAAATAATTTTACATCAATTTCCACCAAATCGAGGATCTAGAATCAAGGTATGATTTCTTTACACCCTCTACACTCTACAACACACGCGAAAGGTTTTAGAAATTTGATCAGTGCATCGAGCAAACTCCAGATCGAATCTTGGAGTGTCATATGTTCTTCACAGTGTTATAAAGATGCTAATTGTATTACAACCTACTTGCATTGGTCGGCGACTATAACTTCATCTACTTTTGCGTTTGCCACGCATGCGTGCTTGAGTGATAACGTCCGCTGCAGCTACATGTTGAAGTGCAACAAACTGGAAAGCTGAAGTTTCGCGTCAACTAAACTTGCTTGTACAACTACCAAATGACGACCATTCTATAATGTTCCAAAGTAAGTTTGCAAATTGTCAACAGTCACCATTGTCCTACTCTTTTCTGTAGAGATACCTGAGAATACACAGAATGAGTTTTTAACAAACTATTGAAATCTACATTCGAGAACTAAAGTCTGTTAGAGAATATACACCATGTTCATGAAAATTTACATTTTCTTAAAGTAAGTTGAATAAGGGTAAAATGTTGAAAGGATTTTATGTATTTATGATAAAAGTAAGTAAGTGAAACATAAGAAGAATTTAAGAACAATGCTACTATTGTCGACTAATGAAAATGATTGAAACAAGAATTTTATTTTTATTTAATTTCTATTTCTTATAAATGGTTCAAATATTTTGCGTAAAGAAGTAACCATGTGAAAACAATTTAACCAGTTAACTGCGTTCGACGTGTATACACGTCAATCCAAATTTCTATTGCGGTGCAATAACAATAACCTTTTCAAGAATAAATTGTCAATTTTTTATCAAATGAAAATGTAACTCTTCCTCGTTCTTCGTAAAATTTATGATAGAACCATTTTCCCTCCGTTCGACGTGTATACTCGTCATTGCTTGATGTTAGTTCTGCAGTCTGTGGATGATTGTTAAAACTAAATTCCGCAGTTAAGAGGTTAATATTTGCCGTATTTATTCCCAGAACGAATTTCAATGCTCAAAATTAATTTTCACTGTTCATGGCTTGAATTACTATAAATCATTTTGAATAGCCGTTACTGACAGTTTCGAATGTAAGAACTGTGTATGTAGACACGATGGCTACATTTGTGGTCTGTCCACTTAAAGTGCTCTCACTCACTGTGATTCCAATGATAACAATTCCCTTTGTAAAGCTTCCAATCCTGGTAGTTCTAATTACATCGATTTTATGCAGCAATGGTTCCAGTTGCTGAAGCTTTCATTAAATACTCTTCGCCAGTTGTCTCTTCAGTTTCAGTGAGATCAGTCATTTTTACTTCGAATATCTGCGTTATCTATACGTTATCGCTTGGAACTGGTCGAACCACTAGAATTCGACGTGCCACTAAAGTGGTAGAATTAAATGCGCGATCCGAATGAAATTATAATAAATGATAGGACTGTGGATTTTACGCACTTACGAGAGAAATGAATAAGTGACTTCTGCGAAGGCATTAATGAGTTTAGGAATATTATGATATTATTTATAACTTATTATTAGACTGCCGATTTTTTATACATTTATGAAAAACAAAATATTAGATGAATTTAAGAAAGTTGTTTTCGACATGCAAAATATTTTTTACAATCGAATTGGAACAATTTAATTTTACATAAAATTCCACAGTCTATTTATTAAAATTATTAATAGACAAAATCAATTTTTAATTCGCTTCTGTGCCTTACAAACGATTTAAATAATGTTTATACTGCATAAGAATCCACAGTCTCGTAATGATAATTGTTTACCGATTTCTGCTGTTCAATTGTTTTTTAATACTTTGAAATAATTGTTACAAAGTGGTTATTCGTGGTGTTCGTTGTGCGAATTTAAAACAAAAGAATAAATATTTCGAAGTTAGCTCAGAAAAATAATATTGTACAAACAATTGACAAAATTACATACGTGGACGATATTATTTCGTAATAATTAATATTAATATTCATTGTGAACACAGTGAAACAGTGCAGTAAAGAATGCAGTATTGTTGTTGTATGTGACTTTGCAATATTTATGGTAGTAATACTTTTAGATTAAAAAAAATGGTAAGAGTATAAATTTTTACCACAAGCTTGTAACTTTCAACTCAAAAATATACTTATAATAATATATGGTATTACTTTTGCACTCTCATAATTAACCAATTGATTTTTATACAAAATAAAAATTGCCTGAATTGCAACAAACTAGACTGATAGAATAGAATAGAAATTTGTCTTTCCTAATATATTTAATATTAATTTAATTTAGTTTCGACTGTTCTAAATTACTCCTGCTCATTTTCGTCATGATTGGATAAAATGCATATAATGACTGCAATAAGACAGTAAAAAAAATATATTTTCAATACTGTTGCTCTAATAATTTGATCTTTGACTGTAGTGTGTGTGTGTATGCGTTGAAACTGGTGTAAAAATTTGGATAATTCACTGACGGAAAGAAATACGCTCTATGGAATATTTAGAGGAGCTGTCGTAACATTTTTGTGTCGCTGTAAATTCAGGCGGCCCCGCTGCATTTCCACAAATGCAAGTTAAAAAATGTATGCAGTCGGGCGAAATGACGAAGCCGGGAAAGCAGGGGTGGTCCTCGTAAGATATACCCCCGTCGTAATTCATCGGTGAACAACGTCTTGCGGTAGATTTTAATTTTAACGGCCAAGTTTCGGACCCGTTTATGGGCTTCGATGTATAATTTTATCGAGCCTGCCGATCTGACCGTGGCCCTCCGGGCCAAATATTGTCCTCCGCCGGTGGAACGGAGGTGACAAGGGGGGCGGAGAGGGGTCTCGATGGTTTGGGGATCGGTTAAAGATACTTTTACTTTCGACAGCGACGAAGATTGGACCCTTCTGAATAAACCATACGAGATTTCGTAGATGTTTCCCGTTATTACCGTTAAGAGGGCAAGTTCTTCTCTCCGACGATAGGTGTAAACATTTTTACATTTTTCCTTTCACTGTGATCTTCCTATCTACGTGAAAAAATCTAATAAGCTATCCTTTCGCTATACAGGGTGTCCCAAAAATCTATTTCCGTCACGGGGGTGATTCCTGAGGTTATTTGCAGTAACTTTTTCCTTTGCAAACATTTTCTCCACGTCTTTGACAAGAAGTTATCGATGAAACACACGGATCAATAAGAGCACAGGTCCTGATTGGCTCGTGTTTTTCGTTAATAACTCTTTAATAAAGCCGCGAACAAACATGCAACATACCGACATCAATTGACCACCTGATTTGAGCACTTGCCCAAAATATAATACATTACGAGAAAGATACAAAATAGGAAGAACACTAAAAGAGAATCTTGACGAAGACAAAATATAAGACTTACTGGAATTTATTAAGGAATCTAAAATCCATGAAGTTGCACTATAATGATACATCTGTTCATCGCTAATAACCATGTAGTTGATGCGACGTAAAACCTTTATTTAAAAATATAAAAAAGGCACGCAGGATAATTTCGCCAACGAAAAAGTTACTTCAAGTGTGGTCTGAGGAATCACTCCTTTCAAGAAAGTGCAACATTTTTGGACACCCTATACAGAATATAAATTAAAAGTATGATCTTGCAAGAAACGGTAACCATTGTTTTACGTAATTTTGAAATTAATGAAAAATCTGTTCAACTTATGAAAAATACAATTCGAAATATCAAACCAGATACATGCCTACACTTGATCAATAAATAACTTTGAAAATACTATGAATTTCAACTTCAAAATTTACAGAAACGTTCCTGAAGAGATAAAGGGCATGATAATAAAAAGATTTTTTCACCAAAAAGAAAGAAACTCTCTCGAGGAGTGGACGTCGAGAGTGAAAGAGAAAGAAAGAATGGAGAGAGAGGGAGGGAGAGAGAGAGAGATAAAGTGAAGAGAAGGCGAGGAAGGCAAGAAAAGGTGTTAAACACTCAAGACTGCAATTTTATGGAGTTCGAAGAGAACCGAAATTGTTACTCGGGGGACGGTCAGCTGTGAAATTTAATACGAAAAGGGTAGGTGTAAACGTGTTACATAGGCCGTGTGTTATTTTTAGTCGCATCAGCATATTTTATAAATAAACCGCACGAACGAAATTATAGTGCAACTTGTACATGAAACTGGAATGTGAATGTGCATCGACTATGTATATTGCAACAATATAATCTTTGCTTTCCGTGTGACCGTTTGCATGTAAATGTAGAATTGCTTATTAAATTTCAGTGACTGAGAATGTACAGGGTGCATAAAAAGTAATGATAATCCGTCTTAAGGGTGAATCTGCACCTTTGGATGGGTGGACATTTGCAAATGAAACTTGCCGCAAAATTGTTTATACCAAAGAAAATTGTGGTTAAAGTTTGTAACTACATTAACATCCACTCATATGTGAAGAGAAAAAGTTTGAAAGTAACCATATGTCACAAACGAATAGTTATTAAGATACAAGCTGTTAAAATTTGTGAAAAATTTGATTGTGTAGAGTTATGCGTATAGACGAAAGCCTACTACAATAGTCCGTCTTATCTCGTCTCGATAAGGCAGAACATAATTGTGTGCATGCTTCGAGACAAACGAAATTTAAAGGAATATTCGTCGCTAGGCCTGTACCTAGTCATTGTCTACCTACCCATTGAAATGATAAATTTGAAATTGTAAAATATGAGAGCTAACCTTATATCCATTGCTTGTTTTTTTTAACAACTGTCTACCAATCCAGAAGTGTAGATTCATCCCTAAGCTAGGACGGATGAACATTACTTTTTATACACCTTGCACGTGGGTGATTAAACTGTCAACAGCAAACTTTTCGTTATTCTAATTAAATTTTGTTTAAATGTAACACTCCTTATTTTAAAATTTTAATAGTTAATTAGTATTGTTAATATTTTTCAATCTGTATTAAGAATTGACCACACGTTTTGATAATTTAAATGAGTAATTTCGGAATGTTTATTTAACTATTATTGAAATTACGAAGTTGCATTCTTGAATAAACATCTTCAGAAATTTAACTTAATTCAATCTTGTTTGTTGTTTTTAGTGCTCGGTAGATTTAGTATTAAACTACAACGTTCGTACTGGGTCAAAAAATGTCTATAGGACCTTTCACGTAAAACTTATTGCAATGGGTGAACACTGTAGTCGAGGACAATGACCTTTTGAGTACTTATCGTGTACTCGAACGTAAATGTATCCGCAAAGTTTCATTCTTATAAGGCAATACGGGGGAAAATGCCAAACAAACATAACTCGGAACTTAACCAGTAAATGTTACCACAATCGTATTTACGAGTGTTTTTTTTTTCTTTCTAGAACAATTGCGACAGGTATCAGTTGGCATTAACATACAACACAGCTGTGTTTTGAAAATGGTTATTCTCTTTAATATTTTGTTTATTAAGAAAAAGAAAGGAAGTTTTGTTAGCTACGGTGAATTATTGAAACGAAAGCATTTTTCGATTTATGCAAGAATAATTTATTTAAACTTTTTATTACAATGCAGTAAAGTAAGATGTCGGATGTTATATTGTATAAAGTTATCATTTTTTTTAGGTTAACACTTAGACAATAAGTGGCTGACTTCCATATACTAAATCAAATAATAAATTCATAGAATTAGGTCTATTTTTTAATACTCTTGACGTTAAACTTACCACGTTTAAATGACCGACTATTTATTTGACAATTACATAAATAAATTATAAAAATGCAGATTCGTAGAAAATGATGCGACAAATTTTCTTATTCAAATATGTATTACAAAGAATCTGCAAATAGACTCAATGTTGCCACTTTTTTAAAGCAATGTTAAATTATTGCCACATTTGTCCCCAAATCATTGGAAACAAAATTCTGCAATTAAAATAAATTCACAGTGAGAAGACAAATCTCTTTCGGTGCAGAGAAACTCGAATGCATATTAACAGAGATCTTAGTGAACAAAGAAGCCTAAGTAAAATGCACCGAACATCAGTCAGTCCGATTGCTTTTAAACTATAAATTAAACCGATCTTTCGAGGAATTACAATTTTTCTGTCGCAGATAGCGTACGGTATAATTCAATTCTCATCAAAAGTTATCAAGGGCCCGTTACCGGAGAACGCATTAACCACCATAGCTCTTGCCATATCTATACACACACACACACACACACACACACACACACACACACACAGAGAGAGAGAGAGAGAGAGAGAGAGAGAGAGAGAGAGAGGGAGAGGGAGGGAGGGAGAGAGAGAGAGAGAGAGAGAGAGAGAGAAACAGCAGTGGGCCCATAAGACACCCAGAAATCCTGTACGCGCGCATATGGTGAAACGAAAGAAATCTATACCTTGGAAAAGGTAAGGGCTCCTTTATAGATTCGTAGAAAGTTGTAAATCAAACGTTAATGGGAGCCCGCTGTCAGACATAAAGAGCTTGAAACAACGACGCATAACGATAAAGATAAAGGTACGGGAGACGGTAAAGGGTGTACTGGGGCCCGGGTCCCCTACCATATTGGCTTTTATGGTCCTTACACCGGTGAACCAGTTTGTAAGCATGAACATTTAAAAAGCTTCGAATAGCCATCATCAAAGTTTGAGGGATTTCCGCGTATCTGATGGAAGACAGCCGTAAATTTGCGCGCCGATCTTATCTGCACCGAAACGAGCAGATAATGCAGTCTTGCGTGAAAGTCAGGTTTGCCCGGCCACCTAAAATCCTCGATTCCCGGGCCCTGATTTCAAAATATTGCTAGCCCCCTTCTGCTAAAAAGAACCTAACTCTCGCAACACAATCGGGCCCATTAAAGGGGCATTCTAGTTTCACTTTCACACGAAGGAATTTCATTCAGAAAACGTATCCTAGCTTTTACATTGAATAAAAATAAAAAATAAAAAATGAAAATAAAATTTCATAAGGCAAACAAAATTTTGTCACATAAATTGGAACACCACGAAAATTCTGAGAAGTAAACAATAAAGTAAAAACGCCTTATATTCAATGTTACATTATATTGTATTATTTTTAAAATAGCGTCCATGTGTAACACAAAGAAAAATAGTTTGTGTCCTAATTATTATAAAAACGTAATTTCGGAATATAGAAAGAAAAACAAATTCACATCGCGATAAGTGCATAATTCTTATTGTACATTTAAACTACATGCATTAAATTTCTAACAAATTAGATATATTGAAGAAATCAGTGCTGAAAAATTTTTAGTTGAAAACGAATCAATAAGAAACAGAATAAAACTATTTAGGACATATTGTAGCCTTTGCTTGGCACAGGTAGGCTGAACACAATTTGTGGCTATTAATGCTCACAGACAGTTTGTTTATAACCTGAAATAAAGTTGACAACCATGACATTGCTGTATCCAGTGTGTTAATGACATATCGTTAATGAAACCGCGAAAACATTTTCAAATGGGAAAAATTATTTCGAATGAGCCCAAGAATCAATTCTTTCAAGGAAGTACAACATTGTTGGGACACGCTGCACAGTTTTCAGTATAGCATTTGAAAACTTATAATTGCAACGGACGTAAGCCAGCACGCTATTAAAATAGTGAAGTAAACTATTTTTGGGGCTGCTATGGTAATTCTCGGTTTATCGTTAACTCCGCTGGCGATATTAAAAGATTTACGATTTTACGTCGAGAAGCCGAAACCGCAGATTGTTCATTAACCTCCTCGGTAAACTATCTTCCATCATCCTTCGTTGATTCGTTTTCGCGAACGATAATAAACGCCGCGTGCCAGATCACGCCACCGATATTCGTTCTTGGAAATCCGATGAATATGATCCAATTCACACTTGCACTCAAATGAATGCGTTTAATTTGTAATTGTAATGAACGCAATTAAATATTATCTGTTGCATTAAACAATGGTAATTAGTTCGTTAGGGAATATTTGACTGAAAAAAAAATTAGAAAATTATGACGGCAATTAAATCTCACTGTTACAGCTTAATGAATTTCTTAATGATTATCCCCATAAATATTTTACGATAAGTATCGCAGAACAAAGTGGATTCCTCGAACGCGATAAGTGAAATATTTCGTGAAATTGAATTTAACATAAAATATGGGCGATATGAATATTTATAAATAAATATGAAATTGTAGAAAAGCAGAATTATATAGAACAACAATCGTAGTGATACGATCGTTAAGAACGTTAACAACTTATTCTAGTGTTTCGCACTTTACAGACATAAACGTTAGGCTTGAAATAATAGGACACAACCTACGATATAAATAGTGAATGGTCGTCAAATGTCAGTAAAGTAAATTTACTTCGCGACGAACCGATATTGCAGCAATGTCTCACTCCGAGCTGCTCGGGCTTGTAACTATTTATGCTTGTCTACATTCTCGAATATACTTTCTCGATATTATCTCAAGCTCTCATTGTGTACGTAATACAATAGAAAAGACTGACTTCACAATAATTAAAACATTATACATCGCCGATGCATTAATGAATTTGATGAGCTATAGTTATTATTAAATTCTTACCCTTATTAACTTTGTTGCAACCTTTTTTCACGTGTCCATCACAAAACGTGGGTCCAAAGGTAATAAGCACCGTTCATCAACACTATATTATATATTGTGTTTGTTGATTATCAATCGTAATGTAGTTTATAACAAGAAGTATAGATGATCTCGGCGCAAAGGTTCGATCAGAAATTAAATTAACGCAATCGTGCTAGTTTGGTTAAACTTTCTATGTTTCGATCCCAATATGGAACCTGCCTTCGTGTTAGAGTAAAGTAGAAAATAAATGGGACACAGTATACACATACATATGTATAACAAAAAATATACAAAAGTATAGTTTCCCCTTCATTGCTGTACGCTACAAACCGTTCAATTATCATGTCGAATCACATTTTTTTAAACAATACAAGTCTTAAATTGTCATTTCGAAACACATTTTTAAATAATATAGGATATATTCTAAAAAATTGTATGTAAATGTGAAACTGTCATCTTGTAGTTCCAGAATTTTCAATTTTCATTTTGAATTTCATTATTGCAATAAAGAATTTATTCATTGCATAAAGAACGTGTAACAATGGAGAAACTATTCCTGTATTGCTGCAAACCCTCTAATCATCATTGTGTTTGTTGATTATCAATCGTAAGGTAGTTTATAACAAGAAGTATAGATGATCTCGGCGCAAAGGTTCGATCACAAATTAAATTAAAGCAATCGTGCTAGTTTGGTTAAACTTTCTACGTTTCGATCCCAATATGGAACCTGGTACCGGCACTAAAACGACATGTGCTTATACATATATTCCTGTCTCTAATTTTTTCGTAAAGCAGGTTGGTAATTCATCACCGTTATTTTGAATTTTGTATTTAAATCTGCTTTTCAGTACATTAATATTGAAAACTCTTTTAAAAATTTACAAACGCAGTTGTTTCCTGTTTCTTGAAAAGGATCCATATTGGGATCGAAACGTAGAAAATTTAACCAAACTAGCACGATTGCTTTAATTTAATTTCTGATCGAACCTTTGCGCTGAGATCATCTATACTATATTATATACATAAATATTTAGTTTAAACATTACAACAATATGATAATATTTAATACTGTGACCGAACGAATCCTCGTCTTCCATACGCGACTCCTTCTGTATATGTATAGATTAGCTTCGCTCGACATGTCAATCCATAATCTGTTAAATTATTAGTACAATGAAAAAAATATAAGGGTGGGGATGGTGGAGGGGTGTGTGGCGCGGGGGTATACTACCTCGGTCACGCGATCATGATACTTTTTGCAGCGAAAATGTTACCGAAAACTGTACTTTTCCAACGGTATAGATTTGTTTGCGTAATTCTCATCCTATGAAATTTTATAGCTGAAAATCAAAACGTGTCCCAATCATTAGGCAGTCTCTTAGTTTTTTTTATATTTATTTAACATCGCTCTCTTGTCATTTTACTATGTATCTTGCCGACACTTAGTCACCACGTGCTCTTTTGATGACCAAAAATATCATGCTTTTACACTACGCAAGTAAGTTTTGTTATTAAAAATAAACAAAATAGTTAGTTTTTCTAGTTTATCAATTAACTCTTTCACATGGAAAATATAATTCACTTTCTCTTACAGACGCAATTTATATTTTCTGGAAAATGGCACCAAGACGGACCGAAACGTCGAAAAAAGTAATATAAATTTGTAAAACAGCTTAGTTAGTAACTTAGGATCGAACCTGTGCGCCGTAATTTAGTTAAAATTTATTCAAAATTGGCGATCGTGAACAAACAAAACAGTCCCTTATTTATATTGAATCCTCTAAAAAGATTAACGTTGATCTCGGCGAAGCAGTTTCAAAAATTCGTTCAAAATGCTTACATATTGTACATACATCTTCACCAAGCTAAGAGCAAGAAAATAATTATGAAGTACACGTGTCGATGTAACGGCATTAATAAATCGGCGACGCGACGTCTGACAGACGCTCCCCGCTTCCAGTCGATGTTGGGCAGCATTTGCAAGCACAACGGCAGATTGTTAAGCGAGAAAGCTACAGTGTTCAGCCACGGCTCGGACAATTCCAAATATTATGACGGTCGAAATACGCCAGCGAGGCGTCGCGACGCATTCTGCAGTTGCACGACGCGACGCCTTCCGCGCGTCTGTCTATTTAAACAGACTCTGCAACCTGGATCTTGATTGTTGATGATACAGATTGATCCAACGATCCCTTTTCTTCACTTTTCTCTGCTGCTTTCGACTTCATAATGTTGTGGCATCTACGTCGACTACTCTTATAATCCCCCACGCTTTTCACTCGATGCTATTACGCATCTTGGCGCATCATATATTTTTGGAATACATTGAATGGATTGGGTTAGGTTCATGGAACTTTGCAACTACGTTTTGATATATATATCTACGGTACATTCAAACATTTCTATACAATGTTATTATACAGGGTGTCCCAAAATTCGTGTACTTCCCGGAAATGGGAGGTTCCTTGGGTCATTTGAAGCGACATTTTCCTTTACAAAAATGACGCCAGCGGCTTTGTTTAGGAGTTATTAACGAAAAACACGGACCAATCAGAGCGCGGCTACAGCGGATTGATTCTGGCTCGGCCAATGGCGCCGCCACGCTAAGCGGGACCTGTCGCTGAGTCGGACTCCGTTCGCTATAGCCGCACTCTGATTGGTCCGTGTTTTTCGTTAATAACTCCTAAACAAAGCCGCCGACGTCATTTTTGTAAAGGAAAATGTCGCTTCAAATGACCCAAAGAACCTCCCATTTCCGGGAAGTACACGAATTTTGGGACACCCTGTAGAAATAATAGTGATTATATGCGCCATTCGAATAGACTCTAAATATTCTTTTGTTATCGTTAAAGTGTTTGGTGAATTTTAAGTTTGAACTTCATTCCACCTTCGTCATCTTTAAGGTCATTTGAAGGTCATCGTGCAATACGTATTTGAATGCATTTTTTTATGCCAATGCGATGCAACACGAAATTTATATCGATGATCTTGAACACGACGAAGAAAAACAACCCCTGCGGGATACTGACCGCTGGAAAATATATTGAAAATATAAAAAGTACATTATCTGATGACAAAGTTTTCATTTAATGTTTAATGAGTATTTATATCTTGGGTTATGATTCGACACAGAAAATATTGTTCGTTAAATAATAACTGGCTTAATCGTGTGATTGGTTAATAATTTAATAATAATTTTTACAATGTTCGCATGTGTAATGGTTTGCAGACATGTTGGCGCATTTCAACTGCACAGCTCTCTTGCAGGTGTTGCATTCGATGGAATTCAAACAACTCAATGTCACTTTTGTTTCTCTTTATTGGCGGCTATTTCCTTCGTGGCAAAGCTCATGCAAATTACACATAGAAAATTGTTTGCTTTCTCAAAATTCTCAAAAATAAAAGTTTTATTTTACAACTTTTCTTTATGTGGAATATATTGAAAATATAGAAAGTACATTATCCGATGACAAATTTTTTATTCAATATTTATTGAGTATTTATATCTTGGGTTATGATTCGACACAGAAAATATTGTTTAGTAAATAATAACTGGCTTAATTGTGTGGTTGACTTCTACAATGTTCACACGTGTAATAGTTTGCAGGCGTATTGGCGCATTTCAACTGCACAGCTCTCTTGCAGGTGTTGCATTCGAGCAACACAATGTCACTTTTGTTTCTTTTTATTAGTGACTATTTCCTTTTTGGCAAAGCTCATGCAAATTACACATAGAAAATTGTTTGCTTTCTCAAAATTGAAGATATTCCGGGGAGGGGGGCAGACTTAAGTGGGACACCCTGTATGGTCAAGTTATATTCATGAATATCTATACAGTGTTCTCCCAGGAATGATGGTGGTTATTCGACTGAAAAATGAATATCATTTTCACAACACTGTACAACATTTCCGTGACACCTTGTGATGTTGTAATGCAGTAAGGCGATGCAACTGAAATGCAACTTCCCAACATATTACCTCACAGATGAACAAATTGGAAAATGTGCTCGTTGCCCCGGCCTTCGAATGCTGGTACAAAATAAGTCTCCTCTTCCGTATCAGCACTGTGAACATCGTTTTCTCGATTCACATTGCACGTGTCCTGGGATCCAAAAGACACCGAGAAGACATCATCTAAAATCGTCTGATCGCCGATTGGCAAACTGTGCAGATTGCGGCGGCCGTTCATTAGCAAGAAACTAAAACAGGATTGTCGTGAGGGTTAATGAAGACCAACCGTGACGATGTTCGAGGAACTCATGCGACGATTTATTCTTCCACGAATGGTCGCGCACGTGTCTCCGATGAGGAGTATCCTTCCCTAGGCAGAAAAATCCTTTCGATGGAAACGCGACCGAAGAAACCCGGGGAATGTTCTGCCCTATGGGGTCCGGATCCCCTTTTGCACCGTCTGCCCCTGCCCCCCGTCCCTTTCCCCGGCTCTTTTTCCATCAAACAAGGTGAGATCAGGCAAAAAAGCCTCTCGCGTCGCTTATGCGAAACTCCGTTTCTCCGTCTTTGTCCGTTCGACCACGTTTTTCCCGGCGTGCAGCGCGCCTCGTCTTCGCCCGTTCGTCTCCCAGCTTCATTCAGCGAGGATTTTTCAGCGGCCGCGAGGACGCCGTTTAGGGAATCTTGGAGGAACGAGTCGGGACGGGGAAGATGGCCGCACATGTGCTCGCAGGGTTGTATAATTAGAGTGCAGCGCAATTTGTCCGCCTTCGAGATCCGGTGGATGGTAAAATTGCGAGGTGATTGGCTACCTTCGCTGCCGATGCGAGGAATTTTTACACGATCCCAGTCGCTGCCCGCTACCCACTGCACACTGCACCGCCACGCCGTGCCTCGCCGTTGCTGCAATCGCAATCGCGATAAACTAGGAACATTGGGACAAAAAATTAATTAACGCCGGTCGCGTTGAACAGCCAAACAGACCAGTCTCGAATTTCCTAGAAAAATCGCCGGCGCACATCTGTTCAGATTCAGCGGGAATCTTATTGCGATACGCACGCGCACTCGCGTTGCTATTCAGGTTGACGCGTATCGGTTCGGTAGAATAACGATGAAAGGATCTATTGTCTAACAAAATAATGTTATGGGAAATATCATCCTGTGTAGAATTAGCAATAACACTAACAAATATTTTACAACTGCCACTTTCTGCCAGATTCGAAGGCTATCTAGTTACAACACATACTCGCGTCATTCACGATGCCGTCTATCATCGTAGCACTATATAATGATAAGGAGATATAGTAAAGCTAAGCAATAGATGAACTATTTAGAAAAATATTTGGTTCATGTTTCTTTACAGGAATATTGAAATATTTTACTGTTCTAGAATACCTATTTAATTAATTGTGTACGTGCCATTTTGTAATAATGATAAAGGGATATAGTGAAACTAAGCAAAGAATTAAATATTTAGAAAAATATTTGGTTTGCATTTCTTTAGAGGAGTATTGCAATATTTTACTGTTCTAGAAAACCTATTTAATGAGTTGTGTACATTCCGTTTTGTAATAATGATAAAGGGATATAGTAAAACTAAGCAAAGAATTAAATATTTAGAAAAATATTTGGTTTGCATTTCTTTAGAGGAATATTGCAATATTTTACTGTTCTAGAATAATATTTAATTAATTGTGTACGTGCCATTTTGTAATAATGATAAAGGGATATAGTAAAACTAAACAAAGAATTAAATATTTAGAAAAAATATTTGACTCGCATTTCTTTAGAGGAATATTGCAATATTTTACTGTTCTAGAAAACGTATTTAATTAATTGTGTACGTGCCCCATTTTGGAATAAAGATAAAATTGATATAGTAAAACTAAGTAGATGAGGGAAAGAAGTTACCCTCTCTCTGCCAGTATTGGATCAGTCACGTGACAGAGATGGAACACGTGACCGGGTCGCACCGATTGGGTATAGTGTCGTAGAGGGGAAAGGTTTCGGTATAAACAAATTCCTACCTGCAGCAAACAAAAAGTTGTAAAGAAACAAAAAGTTGAAGACAAAGTCTTTTCATGTTTCTTCCCAGTACAGAAGAATAGTGAATAATGGTTTACTGTTTCAAAGAATTTCCATCTGCTACGATCAATATTCGTTCTGCTCGAAATTATGCAGTCGTTCTCAGAAGTCACGGAGAAATGCTGCAGAACGTTCGGAACCATCCAATATTCTGCATTTAAATTGATAATGAGTATTCTAATGCGAGCTCGGCTGTGTAGTTTCCAAGAAACTGTTGAAAACGCGACTCGCATAAGTAAATCGATAATTCCTTTCTGCGGAAATTCTCTGCCCCTACGATATTTGTGTTAAAATGATAAATAAGTCCGAACATGGGACTTATTTGAAAAGTATTGCATATTCCCACATACACAGATGTCTCTCGTTTCTTATATCCTTGACAATGCGGGTAATGCTGTAGCAGAGCGAAGCAGCTCCGCAATATGGTTATAAAATAGTCGTTCGATAATGTATTAACAGGTGTTACATTTATTTATACACTGAAAATGTTACAAACGGAGGTACGTTGGATTGCAAGAATACCTTATCAAGCACTCGAGGTAATTACAGTTTATCTGTTTCTTTTTTACAGATATGATAGTGCTGCAAGTTTCTACGTATGGTATATTCGTTCATAAAATATGCAAAATTATACATGTCGCAGAAGTGGAATTTTATTAATTTTTTCTTTAGAAAAATTTGTATACTTATTCCTCTAATATTAAAAATTTCTCAGAGAAACTATTTTAATTCATAATTCAACTTTTCTTAAGCTTCTTTCTAAACTTTTCGCAAAATAGCCGACACTTGAACGCAAGTATTATATTTATCTAACAAAACAGTCATGTTAATTTTATTCGTGAAAAGTAAATTGTTAGGTTAAAAATACCCTTTTCTTATTTATTTATTTTACGTCGCTGTCAACTCTTTGTTACGGTTATTTTACCGGGCCTACAGTTTATTAGTCTTTTATTTAGGTTAAAACATTCAGGATATTACAAATTTTTATTCGCGGCGCAAAGGTTCGATCGTTTACAACAACAATTAGTCATTTTGTGAGCCGCGAATAAAAATTTGTAATATCTTGAAGATAAATTACGATCGATAACCAATTAATTAATTATTAAAAATATACTAGGTCAGAAACTAATTTTGTACGTCAACTTTAAAAACATTTTTGATTTTTCGAAATATCGATAAGAATTGTGGAAAATTTCGTTCATCTTAGTTACTTCTAGATGCATGCAACCCCTCACGTGTTATGGTAACACTAAACCCATGGAAGTTGTTCTCATTATTTATTCCAGAGTTCTTTTAGTTTTTTTCCAGGAGCAACATGCTCATTGCTAAACTATGATACGTCGAAAGCGGCATTCCCGCATGCCCACGTTGAGTCGCCTCATTACTCATTAAACGTGCTGCTATTCTAATAACATAGACGAATGTTCACTGGACTCGTCTTATCTAGTTAAGGGGGTTGATCCGCGGACTAAGGAGCGGCGCGGTGAGTATGTACTCGGTGTACCAGGTGCAATGATGTCTCGTTTCCCGTAAATAGATTTGCCCGGCGGCCTGCACGCGTTCCACGGCGAGGCAAAATCATTTTAATGAAACGTCCTGTGTGCCGATAGACGGAATGAATAGTCGCCAAAGCGAGGCCGGTTTTTTGGCGATTTGTTCTCGTCAAAGGTCAAAGAAATAATTGGGTGTCGTTTTTCTGTGCTTGACAAGAAAAACGTTTCGAAGGTTGCCAGCCTGTCTCGCTCCTTCTTGCGCGGAATCGATGCTGTTGCACAATTTGCTGCTACAACTTATATTCTCGCGCCGCTACCTTTTGCTTTTACCATTGATTTCCACGCGTTCGAGTTAACTTTATTTATGTGACTTTATAATCTGAATTATTCAGGAATTTCGTGTGGAAAAATAATATTTTTTCGGTACATAGCGCTGACGCTCATTCTTTGTTCTTCGACGTTAATCTTAAAATAAACTTTAATTATACAGATTTCCGATTAACCTCTTAACTGCGGAATTTAGTTTGAAAAATCATCCACAGACTGCAGAATTTAAAAAATTTATGTCTTCTCGTATAAATTACATTGTTGAGTGAACTTCTTTCGAAAAAACCTAAAAAAACTAAAAAACTACAGGACCAAACTGGACCAAAATCTAATCAGCTCTTTTTCTGAAAACGTAATCGAAAAATTTGAAACCACACAAACGAACATACGCACACACACACAAACATTTTGATAAAAATAGTCTAAAAAACTTCCTCTTGACAGAGGAATTACACAGTTCTAGAAGTAGAAATCATACTAATTTTCTGTAAATATATTTTTTAGACGCAAAACGGTTTTCTTTGAAAAAGATCCACACAGGGATCGAAACGTCGGAAGCACGTAAATAATTGCACATTTGCTATAGGGTAGCAAATATCAAGTTTTTTAAATTTCTCTAGAACATTTAGTTTTGTTTAGTTATTAGACGGATTAGTTTACTAGGTAATGTAGAAAAAAGAATTAATTTAGATTAACCATTAGTCGAAATATTAATAATATGTTTTAAAAGACGCCAGTGTGAATCTTACTTTACAGAAACTCGTTTTCGAATGGAATAGGATTTTCATTCATTACAAAGTACAGAATTACAGCAATAAATTATGAACAGTTTTTTTTTTAAATTCGAAACTGTGTCAAAACGAATTATTACAACACAATAGTTTAAAATAATATGCATACGAATAAAGTCTAAATAAATTCTCAACACAAATACAATTATTATAAAGGAACATATTAAATTACTCGCGTTTAGGACTCACAAGGCATCCCGTGAGAAAAGTAAGGATTTTTCTAAATGCGTTTCTCAAAAAAATGAAAAGAAAATGCATCACAAGAAATATTTTTTATACAGTTTGTGGGATACAATAATACCATGCAACTTTCGTTTCAACCTGTATCCTTCATTATTCTTAAGATATCTCACAAAACTATCGAAATTTTTCAAAGGTTTGTCTTCAAAGCTTTAACGGGAGATGTAGCACGAAAAAATAAAGTTGTATTAGACGTAACTGACTCTATTTGTATGCAGTTTCACAAAGTTTTGAATTTACGATGACTTTTTTTACCAGTCGTTCCAGGATTGATTAAATAAATTATTTCAAGTACCCTAAAAAATTCGTAGAAAAACCGAATTCACAATATTTTCTGGGTAATGGAAGAGCGAAGAAGAATCGCGTGCAAGGAAGCGTTTCACGATCCGAAGGCAGCCTGGTGTCAAATGAAGCAATGCCACTTAAAACGCAACGCCGACGGATTTCTCGAACAGTAACAGGGCCCACCCTGATCATCCCTTCCCGACAGATTATTTCACGAAATAACGCAGAAACGTTCTTGTTAGTCGGCAGCTGCGGGATGACAATTGCGCCTAGATGTCGGGCTCCGCGAAGCATGAATTTTTGTCGTGCAACAAGTTGCTCGACAATGACGGGGTTCCACGCCGCGTGACGTCTTACGGGGCCGTGGTCGCACCCCCGTAAGAATTCCGCCCTGTAAACCGTTTACTCACGGATCGTCGGCCCGCTCAAAATATTTGTCGCGTTTGTCAAACCTTTGTCCGACAGGACAGCACACGACAAATCCGGTTGCCGCGCAGCCCCGGATCATCTTTCGAGGACGAGCTTGTTGGGGACAGTTTTGGATTAGTCTCTCATAGCTACAAGTGGAGTGCCATGGTACGGTCGTGTTCCTCGATTCGATCTGCCGCGGGAAAGACTCGATCATCGAAGACGACACGGTTGTCTACACAGGACGGTTTTAATTGTTCTGCACGGCTGCGTGTTTGCGGAGAGCACGTTTTTTGTTGACAGTTCAAAGCTGGCATTAGGGCACTTTTTAATAGGACCCATTCAAAGCGTGCACGCTTTTTCCGAAAACGGTCTCGCAGAATTTGGAGATTGAACAAATAAAAATTTGTTTATAACGGGACCGGATGCAGTAGATTCCCGTATGACGCGATACAACATTATTTGAAGAAATGTATCTACTGTCAATTCCATTCATTAGTTTCCTATAAGCAGGGATTTACAAAGAAGATACTAAAAGTTTTATTTTACAACTTTTCTTTATGTGGAATATATTGAAAATATAGAAAGTACATTATCTGATGACAAAGTTTTCATTTAATGTTTAATGAGTATTTATATCTTGGCTTATGATTCGACACAGAAAATATTGTTCGTTAAATAATAACTGGCTT
>CM052336.1:26743232-26772391 GCA_028455595.1 Lasioglossum vierecki | reverse complement strand
TCATCTGAAACATTGTTTGCAATGCGTAATAATAATGACGTAAATCTAGATGGCAAAGTGTGGCACCCCACCCTGTATATTTGGATAAGACTTTCTGACATCTGTAAAACTTTTCACACCCGTCATACACGTCAATTTTACTAGCTTCGATGATCTGAATATGTCTTTTGTTTTCGTCGAAAATTACAAATTCCTCAGACATTTACAAGAAACTTTCTTACTTGCACATTTAATTTTGCATGTATGCGTGCATCTTGTTACAAGTGTAACCAAAGGACTGTTTTGGGGATTTTGTAATTCGTAAAAATCAGGATCTGGTATTATTTTTTTTGTTACTGTAATGATCCAGATATGTATCCAGACCTACGGTGGAAATATGTAAAATAACCTACTCGTTTCTGACTGCCTGTGAATTAAATATTTAAGAAAACTGTATAGGTGTAAAAACTGCTTGTTTACCATCCTACGATTATTTATATGTAACTGTATTGTATTATCTAATGTATAATAATGTATTGAAAAATATTGTATGGCAAAATAATCTCTACTTTGAGATTCTAATTGCAAAATAAAAAAAAATAATAATGTTAGAGAAACGTACCCGAATCATATTCATGTCCAGCACGTCGAAACGAATGACAATTGCAAAGTTCAAACTACATTTGTATGCTTCGATATGTCTTATAATACTGTCACCGGGATGATCAAACTAAACGGCATAAGGGCAAGAAGACTGGGCTGTTAGGTCCACCTGATTCTCTTCAGAGAGCATCCTCCACTGGATTGACTATAACAATGCGGTTTACATGTATTTTACATGTAGTTTACATTTGTTTCTAATGTAGATTCTCGGTAACTTGCCGTCGTGTTATGTGATCTTGGCATTAGTAACGGGAGTCTCAAGGTCCCGACAGTCGAATCAGAAATCCTAGTCACCTGTTCGAAATTTGCTGGTTCCTGGACGTGGCTAGTCGCGTCTCTATCTCTCGGAAAACGTTTTCCGGCCGGTGGAAAGCGTCCTGCACCGTCGTGGAACCGGTCACGAGCTATAGAAAACACGAGTGACCGGGTTCTCCTTTTGTCCGGCTGTCCAGCTGAAAATAATGGTTTAACTATTCGACGCTGGGGGACAGGGTGGGGCGGCTGGGGTATGGTGGGGTAGAAGGGACACGCCGTCGGAGGTGTTAATACAGAGGTCGATCTCTCGACTCCCGGTACCAGTTTCATGCAATATGCGCATGTTTAACTGACCAAAGAGCTCTGTATCGTGGGCCTGTAGAATAGAGTGTGCAGAACGCTCGGTACAGCAAAGGGACCGGTTAGAAAAGGTAGCTCGGAACTCCCGCTTTATTTATACATCGCACTCCAATCCGGCGACGACTGGCCAGGCTGGCCAACCGGCTGCAAAATACTCCCATGTAAACATGCCGACCCGCTAAACTTCCGACTCCTTTGGACCCAGACCTGTCTTTGAGTTACTAGACCTGAACGATTTTCGTAGCATGGACTCTCGGCTCGGACCAGCAGCCCCGGCCTTTCGTTTGATTAATTATTAGTTATTTGGCTTCTCTGATGATGCTGCGACCCTGACCGGAAGTCCCCGTTAAATATCCAATGTCGCTCCAGATATTTCCCACTCGTAAGTGGAGCGTCTGAAAAATCATCCGGGATGCTGATAGATCGTAACACTTATTTGTCCCGTTGCTACGGTGTCTTCAATCGTCGATACTTCTCTACCTAGACTGATCTACTTTCGAATTTTCTTTAAAATAGCTTGTTATGTCGCACCAATCAAGAAGAATAAATTCATATAGATAGTCGAGACTCGAGGAAGAATTGTGTGGAGGTGGTGTATTTGGTTATTTTATTTATGCGAAGAAATTCGTCCTAGTTTTTGCTGTGCATGGTCCAATTATGGATCCAGACATACCAATTGAGAATTTCATTGAATTCCTATCGAAAATGTGTACCGTTTCAGTGTGCCTATCTTTATTTCGCCATTTACCTCGATTCAACCTAGAGCTATTAACGTAGTTTCACGTAAATATTCTTTGACCAATTGTTTTGCTAAAAAAGGATAGGTCCGTCGATTCATGAATACTGTTTTCAGTCACCTTAAATAAGCAATTTCGTTCTGCACGGTCGATATACACTCCCGAAAATACTATGCGAAACATTTTGAAAAGGTAAAAAATAATAGATCTTACACATATTGAATATAGTCTTACAATTAGAGACATTTATTTCGTTTACCCGTGTTCTATCGGTTTTACAACAGAATTGCATCTATGTTTAAAGGGAATAGATGCCTGGACTCAATCAAGTTATTAAAAAATAAGTAAATAGTTACTATCATATGGAACACACAAAGAAACGTAAAGAGTGTTCTATCTTTGATGTCCTGCGTCCGAGAGTGTCCTAATCTCTTCTAGGGAGCTACCAGATTAGCCAGCATCTGCTAGAATAATTCTGATAACACAGTTGATATCGGCATCTATTTCATTAGTTCACAATAATACAGTTGACGAACACAGGTGCTCGGCAACTTACAATCTGTGCACTATACCCGTGTTTCGAAAGCGTAGCAAATGTCTCCTGTTCCGCGGGCCGGGATTGAAATGGTATTGAAAGCGTGCTCGGTCGCGTGTGTTGGTTTACATCTTCTGCTGGTTCCAGGTTGGGTAGAGGCCTATCGAGATCCCCGGATCCGAGCGTAATCGAATTTTTGTCATCGAACGCGGCTGACAATTACGCCGGTTCCTAGGGTAAGGGTTGAACTGCGTCAAAGATGGGCTATTTGTATACCTTGCCGGTGTGTACCTTCGTCCTACAGAGCCTCGGCTGGGGGTAGAATGGGCTGGCTAGCGGGAGTTCCAGCCAGGAACGGACAGCAGCAGCAGCAGCAGCCGGGTCAACTTTGTTTGCATTGGCCGTGCATGTCCTGTCGGCCATGGGGCGGCCGCTTCTTGATGCAAACTGCCCATTTGCAACTACAATCATCTCGGCGTCGAATCGCACGGCTCCTGGCCTCGATTGCCGTGGAACGCGCGCGGTGTATAAACCGACCGCACTCCAGTGCAACGGTGCTTCAGTCGCTGCATAACAGAGTGAAAACAACGGCCGGCAACCCGGGGAACCAAAGGCCGTACCAACAGAGAGGCCGGGCGATCGTGTTCACCCCCGGCAACCGGCGCCCGTGAATTCGACGCCGCGACGCTTTGACCGACCGGGATCTCGATTCGACAGAATTCGCCTCTTTTTGGGACGCGTAATCATCCCGAACACTAACTACGAAGGGAATGCGTTTATGATTCCGCGGTCCCAATTCAACCAACGCAATCCCTGCTCTCCCATTCGTCGCCAAGACACTCCGTTCTACCTTCGGTTAATTCTACCGATTTCTGCGGTGTCAGGGTCGATCGTATTTTATTTTAATATTATTCCTAATCTATATAAATATAAATTGAAAGCTGTTCGTTGGTAAGCGCATCACTTGAGAACGGCTGGACTGATTTGGCTAATTTAAAAAAATATGTTCGCTATATTCGAATAAGATTGTTAGGGGAAGCAAAATTGGAGAAGTTGCCCGGAAAAATGGAATACTTTGTTTAAAAATTTCCAGTAGAATTTCACAAATTCACAAGGCGATCACAAACAAATTTATTGACACTTGGGCTGGACAACGTCTGTCGGGTCAACTAGTTTATAAAAAAAATTGGTGGCCTACAAAACCTAATATAACATAAGAAAATGTTTAAAATTAAATACGTACGTGTTACTGCGGACAAAAAGAATTATGTACTAATTACTACGTATTTTAAATGAATAAACCTTTTAATCATTTTAATATCGTTGTATAATATTACTCGAATAGCTGAATACATTCTTTAACAAGTTTTGAGTAATATTTATTATTTTTAGTTTGCGAAGTGGTTTTAAGTTAAGAGTATTGTGGAGTTTACAACATTTTGTAGTTGCATTTACAATGTAAACTCCTTCGGCTTTCTCAATTTTTATTCCTTTTTATTTCTTAAAATTTTTATTCTTTTTTTGTTTGTCCTTTGCACTTCACTTTATCTTGATTTTTATTTTTGTTACTGTCTTTTTCAGTACTTTACAATTTAATTTTTGCCGTATCTTCTTATTTTGGACTGTGGGCGTTTTTTTACCATTGGAACCAAGATGTTAAACTTTCAGCGAGTTCATTTTTTTAATGTACTTTTCGACCCTATTTTTTTAGATGAACTCTCCTCTTCATAATTGAAGTGAGAGTATTTATTAGTATTTGTTAATTGATTTATTTCATAATTTGAATATCTTCTTTGGAAATGTACAGATGCTGGCATTTCAGAATTCCACGTGCGACACTGCAGAGTGTGCGGTGACTTGTGAATGCCTACATATAAGCGATGACCTCAATTCATTAATACCTCTGCTAAATGCACTATAAGCAGCATCATCTATTCTATACTGTATTGACATCGTGGCACTTCTTGTTACAGCTTTAGAAGGCAATAGTGACTCAGAGAGTATGACCAACGTCAGACATTAACACTGTCCTTTTTAGAATTTCTATATTGGAAACAGTCATATCCTTTGGTTACACAAACAATTCTTCACCAGCGTGCGAATTTTACTAAAATTGTCATCTATATAAAAAGAATTTTGTGTCTTTTGACAAGTATGCTGATTTTATTTTCTTTCTTTTTAACCACGCAACCCGTATCCATTACTAGACTGAATCTTTCTGCAAAATAAATATTTTACATGTTAATTTCAAGAAATAGAAGTTGCATAAAAATTTATTTCTTGTTTTAATTTTCGTTATTTTTAAAATTTAATATTTAATTTTAAAGATTACATACATTTTCATTGATACAATGAAATAATATTGAAACAATTGTTTATTTAAGTACATTACTAAACATATTTATTAACGTTTATTAAACACATTACTTATTCTAAACGATAACATACTGCAAACTTTTAATGATCTACGTATATTGTACCTGACTAAATATTGCTCTTCTAATGAACGCAAAACAATTACAGAAACTACATACAATTTTTTGTTTTTTTTTTCTCTTTCTCTTTTGGAACATTGATTAACTTATACTGACCTAACACATAATGTTGGCTATTTACGAAATTATTAAGTAACTAAAATGTGTTTCTAAATAATTTGTAGTTAGCGAGAACTTTAAACAGAATGTATGGCACGCTTCTGCTTAATTATTTCAAGTTAGTCAGTATCAAATAAAATAAATTAAACTTTCATCACGAAGCACATTCGAATACCTTCCACAATTCACTGAATAGAGTGACTAAATGACAAAAAAATTATTCACGAAAAAGTTTGTTTATACATTTTAAATAAAAATCAAAGTACTGTATGCAAATGTTAAACTCAGGCATTTATCTTATTAATTACACAGTGTTTGCAAATACCATCTCACCGATGACCATCATCGAACGAAAATCGAGTCGCAACAGCGGCGTTTAAGTGTATTCTAAAATGAGTAATATTCAGATGGCAAGCGGGAACCGAAGACACTCGTTTCCATCAAATTTTCAAATTGTCATGCGTGCGACGTAGTTTATCGGCAACGTTTCCCACCACTAGAAAAGTAGGACGGGTCTTCGACGGAATATTAACAAGTACCAGCCTACCGCACTGGGCTGGTATATTTTAATCGTGTTCGAGCACTTAAAACTGTATGCATATTAACTCGCACAATTATTCACGAAAACGGGGTTGATCGGCTATCAGGCAGGCATTGAGCATTGTCGAAATAAACTATTTGAAAAATGATCGTCAACATATCTTATCCGATCTGGCTATATGTCATTTGAAATAATTATGTGATATTATAATTTTATGAACAGCCAAATAATTTTCTTTTTAAATTACTTCATTATTTAAATTTAATATATAATTTAATTTGAAATTCAAATAATTGAATTGATTATTGGAATTTATTTAACTTATTTAATTATTTTGTATTTATAGCTCAAATAATTTGTAGATACTCTATTTATTTCTCTTCTAAAAGATCTTTCGAATAGAGTACATTTTGAAATTAAAAATAATCAAGTATTTGAAGCAATTTATTTTTTAAAATGATTTTCTGTTGTCTCATCTAAAAAAGTCGGGCATGAATGCAATTTTAAAGAAAGGTTTTCGGTAATTCTTAAGTCGGCACATGTATTACCCGCACCTTCTACGATGAGGACTTATTTATTGCGTTTATTTTATTTTTATTTTAATGGTACATACGCTCCAGTCGCTATTCGATATGAACAAAAATTAACATGTTGTTTACATTCCACTCCCGCCACTGGCTATAATTTTAGTATGTGGTTTCTAAGCCACTGCCGCAGTCAAATGGTTAAGCGTAAAAGACACTGTCTTCAATTGCAATTAGTAGACAGGGCATTTTTATGTAAACACAAAAATTGTCAGGATTAATTACAAAAAGCATGTTGTTGACAACCATGACATTGGTCTTTCCTGTGCATTAATGTGGAAAAAGCAGAGTTCCCAACTTACATGGTGTCCCAACCTTTACAATAGTCCCTTAGCCAGCACATCTTCCAGGGTGTGCCCAGCGATGGGCAAAAGAACACCCCCAAGAACCCACTGTTCACCTGTTGCACGGTGGAGCGCAGGTAGGCAGTGCTCTTGGAAAACACAACCCAACCAACAGCCATCCAACCAACCAACGACCCAGCGAACCAACCCCAACCAACCCCCGGCTCCTCATTAGGGTGTATGACAGATGCGGAGCAACGAGACTTCGGGCCGGCTCGGCGCGGCTCTGGCGTGGCTCCTGGCGTGGCTCGGTGATCTCGCGGCGACATTTCCATAATATTCAAATGCGCGGCGAGGGTGAAACAGAGGCGAGAAACGGCCCGGGGAACAGAGATATTCCGCGGGGTGGTGGGAAAGGAGGGCCCGGGGAACCGGACGGAGATCGAGGGTGCGAGAGAGCGGCGTGGTATGCCGCGGCATGGTGTTGCCGGCTGACATATTTATCGGCGGCCACGCCACCTGCAACCGGGCCCGCGGCATCCGCACAGAGCGGTGTTTTGCCCATTTGTATCCCCGATCCGGCGACAGCCCAGTTTGCCTCCCATTCTCCCCGTTCTTCTCTTCATCTCTCTCGGTCTTTCTCTCTCTCTCTTCCCCTCTCCCTCTCCCTCTCTCGTTCGCCAAACAAGCTAGCAAGCCTTTCTTCTTGCAGAGTATCGGCCCGCGCCACGCCGCGATCGGCCCAGAGGGTTATTCGGAAGGAACGGCGGAACAGAAGGATGACATATTGGCTGGTCGCAGCGTTCTCGGGGTGTTGGACGCTGTCCAACCTACCCAATTGAGGGATGATTGCTAAGAACCGACATTTCCGCGACTACCTCGCCGGGCCTCTCTGGCTACAAAGGAGTTTAACCCTTCAGTGCGTCAGACCTCATCCCCCGAATCTAATAAGTAGACTGCGGATTTTCATGCGATATAAAAATTGTCTGCATTCGTTTCTGCATGCTGGAGCAAGTTAGACGTTTATTCCTTTTTTCTTTGAACATCGAGATGAGATTAGCCACAGTGTTTTCGAATTATCAAATGTGTTGGAATTTTTCATATGCGTAATACAATAACGACCATGGTCGGTTTTTTCTGAAAGAAGGTAGCGCAGAAGAATGAGAAACTATAAATAATAAGAGAGCTATTGTATCTTTTTTCTAGAAACTGTAATTTAGAACGTTTTCAAATATTATTTGATAACAAATTAGTTGTCATCGATTTTGTGTAGTGCACCAGTTAAACTAATGGAAATATGAAACATTTTAAAAATATGAGAGAATTAAAGAAAACCAGGGTACCGTAGAATCGTGTAAAATACATAAATTAAGAAAATGAGTTTCCTAGGTGAATTTTATTACGATCATCTATTGATAACAAAATGGCGGATTCTGATATTGTTCATTCATAAGAAAAGTGACACAACTTAAAATGTATCTGAAAAATATTATAATAATCAATACACAAATTGCATGATAATTAACCAAGTATCTAAGTAACAACAAATTATTTTACGTTTCTAAGTTGATTATATACAATAAAAAGATTGTCAATTTTAGGAAATTTTCAAATGGCTCTCCTCTGTAAAATTTCATTTTCATGGCTTATGTCACTTTTTTTACTTAATTTACGATTGTTGAGACTGTAAAGATACATCCATGTGAAGTTATTTAACAAATTTAATTCTTTTGGTATGCATTATAAATAGAATGCCTAAAAATATGCATAGATCATTCTTCTTTTTTTTATAAAGTTATTATAGGGTGCGGATGGGAAGGGATGGTTGCAGGTAGGGTTAAGACTCGGCAAGTAAATGGAAGAACGCCGATTCTCGGTTGATGAAATTCCGCAATGCACGTTCAAATCTATTTCCATTGATCGTCGAATGTCGACCATCTGAGAGCGGCATAAAAGCCGGCAGCTATTAAATCCCCACTTGGTCGAAGGTTAATCCTCTCACCTGTTAAAGATGATGTATAGTCGTGGAAAGAAACAACCGGTTGCACGCGAACACCGTAAATCCAACCGTAGTTAAACTTCTCTTCTCCGTCTGCGGACGTTCTCCTTTCCCTTCTGGTTCCCTGTCTTCCCGAGGAATCGGCGCACGATGATATATCTCCATGCTGTTAAACGGTCCATTGTTTGCGACGGCCACTGACGAATTTGTATATGTTTATAATAGCGACGCCTGTGGGTAGCTATGAGGCATAATGGTGACAAGGGGAGAGATTGTTTTGTGAGTGGAAATTGGAGGTAGGCGGTGGCTATTCGGCGTTAGGGCCGATCCTGGAATCCATTTGTCAAATTTTTTCGATGCGCAGCCGATACCTATCCACCTTAATTGTAAGAGAGTTTTCTCTAACAACAGATAAAAAACGATTTTATCAACTATTGCTTTCACAGCCCGATATCGGCCATTTAATCGTAATTAATTGTTCTGTCTATACATAATTAATTCTGTCAGATGTGTGCTACGAACTATCATTTATTATTATAGGCACTCTAGTACGTTAATATTAATAGTTACACAGCATATGCAATTATTATCAATTAATTTCATTACATACTGTATGTAAATACAATATGTGAGTATAGCATTTTTTTCTTCGAATCTATTAATTCATTGATATTAATAGTTACGCGATATGCATAATTATTATCAATTAATTTCATTAGATACCGTATGTAGATCATTTTATACAACAAGTGAGTATAGAATTTTTCCATGTGGAGAACTACTAAATTTAATTTATCATTACTTGGCAGCTAGTACATTGATCTTAATAGTTGAATAACATATACAACTAGTATCAATTGATTTCATTACATATTGTAAAATAATAAACATTATTCATTGTATCATAAAATGCAACATTTGAATCAAAATATTTACAATTAAATGTTGAACGATCTTCTACGATTATTATTATAAAAAATACTCAAATGAAGAAGTTAATTAAAACGTTTCAATAATTTTAATAAAAGTGATGTCAGCTAGCGTAGCGTGAATATACGTTAATAACATAAAGGGAGCTATAAGAGCACGGTCGTGAAACGGGACCTGCCACCTTTAGTCTTAGTCTTATTCGCGAGTTATGGGTCATAGAGCATCATCGATCCGAGGTATGTACGTCCACGCGCAACATACAGTTAATATTATTAGCGTTACGTACCAATTACTCCAAGTCTGAAATAGCGTGACTTGTGTTCCCGTAGGTCAGTCCACGTGGGCACTTGGCACAAAGCCATAGTGGGTGATAACGCCGAGCACAATGCGAAATTCTAGTACCACGACTGCGACATCCATCGGAATCCGCCCTGATCTGTCCCGGGCACTGCAATTTGCGGGGGCGAACATTTTCATTAAATTAAGTGTTAACTTTTCTTTTCCGATTAACCTTGCTTTGGTAGGGATCGCTCGTGACCCCGACAAAAGTTTCTATACACGGACCTCCGCTACTCTGCTGCAAGGGAATTTTAAATTTAGGATCTCTTTGACACATTTCAATTATTTGGATTGTCTTCGCAGTTAATAAGCTCTACTTTGAACATTTGCATTAAATTAAGTGTTAACTCTTTTTTTATTAACAAAAATGTATTTTAATCTTTAAAAAATCACAATGATTTTTAATTTTTGTCGAAAGATATGATTTCTCGAAGTTTTATATACATATAGAAGTTTATGGATGTTTAAATACCGTTCAACTCTCTCTCTCTCTCTTTCTCTTTCTCTTTCTCTTTCTCTTTCTCTTTCTCTTTATATTAGAAATATTTTTTCCTCAGATTATCGGAAACTCTATCGTGTGTATACCTATAACTACCCATAAGGAAGTTTTTAATATCTAAAACATGAATACATGCAAAAAATTTTTTCGAAAAATGTTTTCATATTATTAGTTCCAACGAGAACATACTAAGAAAAGTTTTACTGTGAATAGACGTGATCTTATAAAATGTTTCATTTAAAAATTCACTTAAAAATGGAATGATTAATTTCATCAGTTATTAATTTAATTTTTCTATGACGGTGACGGAATTTTACAAAATTTTAGAGTTTGAAACATATGGATAAACTCTTGATGATGGCACGTAATAATTTTCCTGATGGAACAATGTACCATATATGTTCTAACAAGAAATACATTACGTGTACAATGATGCACGTGTGCGCAAGTATGTAAGTACATTGTATTTCTTTCTCAGCTGCTTCCTCGTTCCACAGTAGCTTTTTTCTAGCTTCGATAATTTTATCGTCATCCCAAACACATTTCTCATCTCCAACTCTGTGAACGGAAGTAGAAATGGATAGGGCCGAGGCCGAGGTTTGCAGCGAGGTTCGCAACGAGAGGGGAGCGAATGAGAGGGAACGGATATGGCACACAATGAAATAATCATAGAATCATGCTCAGTGATCTTTATCTGTGCATAGTACTTGAAATTGTTTAATTAATCAATTACCTATATAACGATTTCGTATTCATTGATAAACGTGCTTTCCTGTGAATTAAAAAAACGTTGCGTTGAGAGAAAAATGTAGCGATATCATTGAGGAAGATCAATGAATCAATCAATCAAGTCGACCATATTGAACAATTATAACAGAAATATCTTTGTATAATGCTACTTTCTAACATTTGTTTATACTGAATACTTTGTACTACGCTATGTCATTTGTTTATTCTGAGTATTTTATGCTGCAATCATTGCAATATTTAATCAACACACTGGAAAACAAAACATGCACAACAAAGAAAATAAAATGTACCTCTAATAAATTAGAAGTTGTTGTCTATTAGTATATTTCTTTCTGTAATACGATTAAAATATAGAAAGTAAAATATTATAAAAATAAAATATTGACATTCTTGAATTCTTCTAATGTTTCTACTATTTTAAATATCGCTGAATTTTGTTATTAAAAATGCACTGTATAATGATAAACAAAGCAACAGATAAGAAGAACAATAGGAATTATTATCTAGTAAAACAGAAAGCACAGAATAAAATAAATGGGATAATAATATGAAGATGATCGAGTTCGATAAATGGTAAATGTCATTGTTAAACGTAACCAACAAAAAGAAAGTAAAATCAAGTATTGAGTCAAACCTGTTTCTTATAGTTCCAATAAATACTACTTAAATATTTTGTTGCTGCCTTCGTGTTCCAGCAAAATAGAAAATAAATGGGATACAGTATACACATATGTATAACAAAAAATATACAAAAGTATAGTTTCCCCTTCATTGCTGTACGCTACAAACCGTTCAATTATCATGTCGAATCACATTTTTTTAAACAATACAAGTCTTAAATTGTCATTTCGAAACACATTTTTAAATAATATAGGATATATTATAAAAAATTGTATGTAAATGTGAAACTGTCATCTTGTAGTTCCAGAATTTTCAATTTTCATTTTGAATTTCATTATTGCAATAAAGAATTTATTCATTGCATAAAAACCCTCTAATCATCATTGTGTTTGTTGATTATCGATCGTAGTGTAGTTTATAACAAGTCTAAAAGCAGTCGTGCTAGTTTGGTTAAACTTTCAACGTTTCGATCCCGATATGGATCCTTTTCAAGAAAGAGGAAACAACTGTGTCCGCTTTATGAAAAAATTAGAGACAGGAATATACGTATAAGCACATGTTGTTTCAGTGCCGGTACACAAATTACTGTACACCTCTAATCATCGTTCTCAATTTCCCGATTCCAAACAGCAGAATTTTCCATCACCGGATTTTTTCCAGTTCCCCATCGAAATGCTAATCGAAATCATTAACCCGGATCGGTGGGTCCGAGAAGGTTTGCCCGGCGTTGTACGTGCCCCATGCTGAATTCCCGCCGTAACCCCATAAACCTCGTCAAATCGCCCATTCCCGTGGGCAATTTCTCACAAAAACACGAACGCGTAGCCACGAAAGTATTTAATCCGTGGGCACAGAGGGTTAATGAGCACGAAGTAGCGAGGTACACGCGGGGGCTCCATGGCAGGTCTCTGTGTCTCTCCCCCGTGGGAGAGTCATGTGGTCCCCCAGACAGTGGCGGGGTCCCATACGATGGCGAGGAGGGGAGGGTGGGGCGAAGAACGTTCGAGATGGAGGGGCGGGAGGGGACCCCGGTTATATTGCTGAATTGAGGAAGGCGGTGTTACAAAGCGCCCCGTAAATCCGCGCCAGCTTCGACACTCGACATTCCCTCCGTTTTATTTCGTCCTCGGCGCGACGCGGGATACGTCGAGGCATTAAAAATAATAGCAGGGACTCAAGCAGGGATTCCGCGGGGCCCCGCTCCGGAGGAATGTCGCTGGCCCGAATTTTGCGTGGTGTCTTCGAGTGTGCACCCGAGCGAGGGGAGCCCACCGATCTGGAATTGAAGACAAAGATGACAATTAAAAAGTATCAGTCTGCCGTTCATCTGCTGCAGTTTGTCACCCGATGAGCTCGCGTTTCTTCGCCCGTTAAGCCCCACTACGATTGCACAATTTTAATCGTTGTTCCTCTTGCAGAAATAGACTTTAGAGGTCTGCTCGACATTTTTGTTCTTGTTATTTCTGATAGAATTTGCGTAGAAATTAATCGATACACATGTATTGCGGATCCAACAAAATTGCCGATTTAATTGATTCAATTGATTTAATTGAAAATAAAAAATAATATATATATTATTGTGATAATTTCGTAAAAAAGAATAGTACGAAAATCAGTTCTCACACATTCTAAAGCTGAAAGCCGCTAGTTTTATAAGCTATCATTCATTTCACTCCAACATTTTGTTTCATGATGTAGCCAGCGAAAACCTGAAGTGCCGTTCTTCCTAAAAAAAACGAAATTATTTTCGTGACCGAAACTATCACGGATTTAAAGATTGAAGCTTCTTCTTTGCAATAATGTCTTAAAAATTGACGTAAGATTTTGTCTGGTTGTTTCATCGTGCCTTGAATGAGAGGTGTGCTGCTAACTCGTTCGTCATCTGCCCTTGAACTTGTTCCTCAGTTTTATGTCGTAAAACAGTGATATAAATCGTACATCAATCTTGAAGACGTCGCCGTAAAGAGAGGGCTTCAATCTTTAATCTTATGGTAGTTCCATTTATGAGAAAAATTTTTGAAACTTTTTGGAGACGTAAAAATAGGGAAAAAATGATAGAGGAAAAAAGTATGACCTTATTTTTTACGTGGATCACCGACGCACCCGCCAGGTACGATTGCATTGTATTCTACATATAATGCAATCCAAACTTTTTGTTACACCAGCCGATCTTTTTAACCCTTCGCTGCGCAGTGCATCATATCTGATACAGTTAACAAATCTGTTATAAAATAAAATAAGAATGTGTTTTCTTACTATGTTTATTGAAAATGTCGTTTTGATTTTGTAAAATATTTTTCCCGTGAATAAAAAACAAAAGCCGAGCGTCTTTTAACATTTTCATCCAAATTAAAAAGATCATGCCCTCGGTAGCAAGTAAAATTGTAAAAAACTGTTAGTCGATTTTAGACCCTGCGCAGAATTTTGCGCACTCGTTGCGTGAAAGGATTTTGAATATAAATTCTTTTATCTTTTTTTTTTAATTTTTTTTTTGTGCATGTCCTTTCTTAGTAATTTATATTAAGTCTATGTTATATTGTAAACATTTGTATAAATGGACCTCGGTCCGTTCATAATAAATAAATAAATAAATAAATTATGGGAGCCTGTCGACGAAAATTTTCGAGACGGGCGGTCGAGATCTCGGCAGGATGGTTCGCGACGAATTGGTTCGGAGCAGCGGTATATGTTCGTTACCCGGTTTTTCCGCGAATCGGTCAGATGAGTTTTGTATAAGGTAATCGCACAGATATGATAGAAACCCGGAGAAACGTGGCTGTCGCAACGCGTCGCTCGCGAAGGCATCAGCAACAAGGGCAGCCGCGGTTTTTCGCCAAACATGGAATTGGAGCACGCGCCATATGAGCGACGTTTATGGATTACAAAATTGCAGGTCGAGCCTAACCAGATTTGAAACCGCTTCTACATAAGCGCACAGACCCCGCGAGCTCTGAAAAGAAAAAGAAACGGACCCGGCCAGGTCGCTACTGGCAACTCTTACCGCGCCGCAGCTCAGCCCGTCGCACTCCAGGAATCCAGAAGTGTAATGACACGAGTAATTGGGCCTTAGAAACGGAATCCCCAGCCATGGTTTTTGCCGTGGCGCGGCCCTTTTGCTAACAATAAACCATACATTCCGCAGTTAGCCGTGGATCCAGGAAAAATGCTACGTCATATTTCTCCTTTCGCGATCCGCCTATCTGAATCGCGATCGACAATCTTCTTATTGTTCGTTTCAGAAGTCATGCCCAGTGAACGATCCATCGAAAATCTATTAATAGATCTTCCAACCCTCGGATCAGTATCACAACTATAACAGACAGTCGTAAAGCTTGGACACATTTTGTTTTTTACCTATTAAATTGCATAGGACGAGAATTACGCAAAAAATAGCGTTGAAAAGGTAAAGTTGCCAGCTACATTTTCATTGCAGAAAGTATTATGATAGTGTTAAAGCATGAAAACTTATAGCCAACTTTCTGAAGACAATGTTTACGGCCAAACAAAATTTTACAAAAACAGTTTATTGAGTATTTATTTCTTGGATCATAATTTTAAACGAAGAATAACATTGTTTACTTGATAATCACAATATTTACGTGTGAAATAACCTGTAGGCATATTAGCGCATTTCAATGATTTTGAAACATCTTGTATTATTCCAGATCTTGATTGCATAAGTTCGTGCCAGATTTTCATAGATGTCACAAAGTGTACTGCACTTCTCTTTAAAAAAGAAAAAAATTTCTTCAATCATCTGATACAAATTGTGTGCATCGATTGCAAGATACAGGAGCTAAATTAAAATATCTGTCTTCTAACAATAATTTTAATATAATATGTCCAGAAATATTATATATAGGTATTCTTAAATTCGTCCAATAATCAAATTAAATTCGTCTCTCTGTAGTTACAGTTTAGTGTAAATGTTTGGTGAATGCAGAGAATTGTATATTCCCTCAGCTAAATTCAATAGATGGTCAGACGAATAGAAGATGCATTCAACAAACTCATGCTAGGTAGCCCAAGCCAACCATTCATGTGCAAATATTCCTGTTAATGTCACCGCATAGACAATCCATTGACAGTACACATGTACGTGCTTCAAAGTTAATACACTATTCAAAAGCATAGAAGCTGCTAAATCAAATCTTGGACATCATGTCGTAAGCTTTCTAATGCACAATCAGAAACTGGTAACTAAATCCATTCTCAAGCCATTTTCTACAAATCAGAAAATTCATAAAATTATTAAAATATTTATCGTGGACCCTCTTCCTAAAGCAAACTTCTTTTCAATATTAAATTTAAATATATTTTATAACTCAACATTTTGAACAGCTTTCGTAAAAAATGTCTAGCGGCCTTCGTTTATTTTTTATAAAAAAAGCTGTTAGGACGACTGTACATATAGCAAACGTCTTTTCTCAATGACCAAATTTGTCCTTTAGAGCTCCACTAGGCATTAATATAAAAAAATCCTGAGTACAGTAACAAATAATAATTTTTTTATGTATTATATTTAAAATAATTGAATCTTTTATCAATTTTAATATTAATTTTAACACTGTAGTATAATAACGTTACATAAATAACTAAATACAATTTTTATCAAATATTTGTGCAATATTTAATATATTGAAGCTGTTTTAAATTAAGAACATTGCGAAGTGTACAACATTTCACAATTGCATTTACAATTCAAACTCTTTTCTCTTTCTCAATGCTTGTTCTTTTATTGTTTATTTCTTAAAATCTCCATTTTTTCTATGTTTCTTAAGTTTTCAGTTCCATAAGCAGATCTGTTTACGCACTGCACTTTATTCATTATCTAGAATGATATTCTACCTACTTACGTGTATCGAATAGGTGCCTAAGTTAAGACTCATTGCAGTCATAATTCACACCGCAGTATTAGGGACATTCCTATTGATTTTTATGTCGCAGTAATGAGCTCCTCCTTCACTTTAATGTACATAATCCTGAGGGATTCATTTGTTTATTAAAAATCAACAGATGTTTCTTTTCATACATATATCTATTGTATCGAAATAGATATTCAAAATATAATAGTAATAATTAAAATCTAAATAATAAAAAGATATCTAAAAAATAATAATCATTTTAATGAAATTGGTCAATTGGTTTACGTGTTATAAGCGATCAGAGGTGGTAAAAATTGAAATTTTTCAAAATTTTCGGCTTTTTTACCATTTTTGATCGTTAATAACTCGTAAAAGAATTAACCAATTTCAATAGAACTTTCAGAACGTATGTAATCTATACAAGTTGACCAAATACATCTTTTAAATTTTCGTTGTGGCCCAGCTAAAAAAAGTTTTAAACGTCAATTTTTACTATCGTTTTACACAAATCCGAACAAATGTATTTACTCAACATATATTTTAGACATCATTTACTAAACTAATTCTTCTAGACTTACAGAGAAGTTGCAGTCGTTTGGTCCATTCGTAAAAAAGCTATTCCGATTTAAAGTGTGCAGTTATGCTCCTAACTGTATACTTTACAAATTAGAGATCGAAAGTAAGCAGTCTGGCGGTTTCTTTAGTTCTAATTGACACCAGAACGGCGACACATATATTTCTCACAAATCGGCGTAAATGAATCACGCTTACGTTCTATTGGATATCATAATCGGCCGTATAATACATATTCCGCGAATCGCTGCATTATTCAAGGAACGGTTAATATCACGGATGAATTCTTCACTCGATTACCTTTGGAGCTCGGTTAGAGTCCGGTCAGCTTCGCATAAATCGTGCGCACAGTTATTTGAAACTATTAGATGTTTTACTCGTTAAAAAGATCGCCGGGACGATTAAAGCCTAACGTTCGAATGGCTCGGCAATACGAAGATATCCCCGGCGCGGCGATATCTTATCCTTGTTCTCGATGAAATAGTTACGCGTGTGTATTTATCGGAGGCGCGCGAGCATCGAAATCCATAAATCTCCCGTATTTTCCCATAAATTATGGAAATGCCAGCAGCAAGATGATAAATCAACGCGACCGGCCGCATTAAAAATCACAATGCACGGGAACGCGTCGCGTTACACCTGTAAATCAAACCGCGTCTATTTATGCAACCGATCTCCGCGGCACAATCGAATCGATTGCGTTCTCTAAGGTCATACTCCGCGGCGATATGAGCTTCATATGAGCCGAGGCCCCAGCACATGACCGATCAGTCCTTCAGGAAAATGTTTTATTATAGTGGCACAAATCTATGAAACACTTAAGAAAATTAATAAAAAATGTAGTCCAAACATTTTTTTCTTCTCTTCTGTTTACATCATATTACACTTTACATAGTTCCAGTCCTTCCTTAATGCTATCTTCTTTCGAAGCACTTCAATAATAAATGATAATTACACTGCGTTTATGCATTTATGAGAAAAATGGCTAGCTGTAATTTAAAACAGTAAAAACATTAAGTGTTTCAACTTACTATGATTATTTTCAGTCTGTTAAACATAATAAAAAGGGAAATCATTTTCTATCTCACTTTCCAGTTTCTTGCGATTCAAGTAAACAATTTTTATTTTGCATAAAAATCCACAGTATAGTGATAACACGTTCTTGTAGTTGCAATAAATTTAAACTTGCCGGAGAAGATCATGTTTGTTCAAGAGTATGCTAGATGTTGTACAAAATATTGGAAATATTTGTTTCTTTTATTAATAATTCTCAACGAATTCTTCATACATGTGCTATTATTTCGTCGCACCGATATTTTATTATTTTTGCATGTATTTATTGAATAAGACTTTTTCTTTCAATTTTATGATACTGATAGGTTTTCAGTTCAAATATAAAGAGTATGACGTCATCACGTGCGACCTATGAAAACCATATTAGACGAATCAGGTGTGTTAACTTTTTGTCCGGGAAGGAATATTCTACTGTGGTGAGATAACAAGAAGGTCCGTGGCAGCAGTGTGGCCAGACGCAGACCTGGGTAAAAAATATTTCATCTATGAAATACAAATACCATTTCCCATAACTGTGTTACATATGTTTCATTTGAAACAGTTATTTAGTATGAGTTTCAAATGAATCATAATTGGAAACAGTAATTTAGTATGAGTTTCACATGAAACATAATTGGAAACAGTAATTTAGTATGAGTTTCAAATGAATCATAATTGGAAACAGTAATTTAGTATGAGTTTCAAATGAAACATAATTTGAAACAGTAATTTAGTATGAGTTTCAAATGAAACATAATTGGAAACAGTAATTTAGTATGAGTTTCAAATGAAACATAATTGGAAACAGTAATTTAGTATGAGTTTCAAATGAAACATAATTTGAAACAGTAATTTAGTATGAGTTTCAAATGAAACATATGTAATACAGTTGTGAGAAATAGTATTTGAAAAATATTTATATTTCTTAGTTGAAATATTATTTACCCAGGTCTGGCCAGATGAGGGGACAGAGCTCAAATGGAGGAGAAAAGTTACCCTCTGTCATGCCAGTGTCGGACGTGTGTACGACAGGCAGAGTTGGGCAAACAGTTTAATTAAAGTGGGTTTAAATGTCACTTGGAAAAAACCCACTTCGTTCGAAATTTTTATTTAAATAAAATTTTTACCCAACTTTGACGTCACCGGAAGCGTTGGGAATAGCGTCGTAGAAGGGGAAGTTGGGAACACAAGTCTTATGCCGAGGACTTTCTTATCATCTCACCACAGTTCAACTGGTTTATTATTTTCTAATTAATTAATTGTTTTCGAACCATTTATTTTTGGAAGGTATACATAAAATTCGCAGATTGGGAACACAAGTCTTATGCCGAGGACTTTCTCATCATCTCACCACAGTTCAAGTGGTTTATTATTTTCTAATTAATTAATTGTTTTCGAACCATTTATTTTTGGAAGGTACACATAAAATTCGCAGGATAATAATTATTGTTGATTGAAAAATTGAATTGGTAACGAAACAATTTTAAATATTTCCCTGCAATTTTATAATTTACAAGTACATAATAGTTTACACTGAACCTACCACGAGGGGTCAAATGACCCGTTTTAGATTTTTAATTTGACAATTACTGAACATGTAAAGGTGTATTCACGAGATTTTATTGAATATATTTTTTGACTCTAGTATATATTATAGTAAACATCGCAAAAAAATTATATTTAATAAATTTAATTTTGTTATTTCATAATACTATACAATATACATCAGTCACTTTTGATAGTCGGTAGGTTTAGGGTTAAAAGTCTGAAGAGCACTATGCAAAGAGGAAATAATAGGGGAATGGATTAAACCACAGGATTGAGTGTTAATATTGAGTCGGTGATGATTGCGAATCGAGAACGTCCGTAGAATCTTTTTTAGCAGCGCAGTGGCTTTTAATCACCGCGGTAGCTCTCATGCATTTTCTCATATCCGGCCACGGGAAGGGCGAGATGCTTAAAAATGCACTTAAGACTGGGTTTGGATGCAGCCTGACGTGCAGTCTGGACGAGGGCGTCGTAAGAGGGAAGTTAGTCCTTAATTTATTCGTCCACTCGGGCTGACCGGTGGCTGATGCAACGGCAATGCAATTATTATTAGCTTATTATTATATAATTGGCGGACTGCAGTTAATGAGGCCTCTTGAGACAGCTAGGCTGCTGCGGACCGACTCGAACTGAAGAATCATCCGTTTATTTACCGATGCGATGCATTAATTGAGACCGGTGTCTAGTCGGGATTGCAACCACCGATGCAATGCGTTCGGGCTCTGCATTCGTGCCAAAGATACTTTGCTCGATCGGAGAGGATCAATTAGAGTTTTACGGATGGTTCCGTGGAATTGAGCAAACATTACTGCTCGGAGTACTTACTGTGTTCACCGTTTGTTTACAATCGGTCGTCAAGTGTCTGAAGCGCTCATTTGTTCTAGTCTATCAGATCTCGCGAGCTCTCATTGTCTCTGTAATCGATGTTTAACCATTTATTGTGCTACGATGTTTTATGCAGCTTAACCCCTTCACATATGAATTAAGTGGAAACTCTGCGTTACCGAAGATGCCATTTATTATTTAACCCGCCGTTTGTGTTAGCTTAACACATTCATTGTCAAGCGTGCTGTGTTGGTTCTGTACATTTAACTTTACAATACTAAATATAATAATATATTCGCATGGACACTTAGGAGTTTAAAGCACTATTCGAATATTAATTGCATTCACACGATTATCAAATTATTTAGAAACAAATTATTAAACCTTTTAAAACCAAACATCAGCCTTTTGAAAATTGAAGACCACCATTGAGGGCTTCTTAAATCATTTTATAACGCCAATAGCAATTTTGTTTGTAATCCAACAAAATACTTTAAACACTTATTTTGAGGTGGTTATTTAGAAATTATTGAATCTTTTTCCGATGTTGTTAAAACTGAACGATATACAACAATCATTCTTAATTGGGGATGGAATCGAGATTGGATATACTGTCGATAGACTGCGGGTATTTATGCGTAATAAAAATTGCGTTACTTATTGCCGGATAGAAAGTCACAGAAATATTCATGTCTTTTTCTAATCATTTTAATCGCTTGAAAATATTGGAATATTCTTAAATTCTTCAAATGTTTTTACCGTACTGCATTTTATCTATTCAATTGGTAAAATTGGTGACATGTATGACAAAATATTTTTATATTCTTTAAATGTTTTTATCGTTTTGCATTTGATCTATATATGTATACATTTTTCTCATAATGTATAAAACACACTGTCAAATCTTCGTTTGAGAGATTCATGACCTATTTTTCAATGACAACCTCTTTCAACAGCAAACCAGCAACGACTTTTATTTATCGAAAGCACGACAGAAACTTATTCAAGTACGTGGTAAATGTGTTCCTCTAATGTTGCTAAATAAATACGAACAAATCTACCACGAATCTACAAATCTAACAACTAACATGAATCGAAAATCGACTCTTAGGGCAACCTAATATTTATTTAGCAATATTAAAGGAACACATTTCGAAAGGAATTTTTGGGACAACCTAATACCATCAGTAGAGGAATAAAATGGAGATCGGGAATGACAGAGAATCGGACTCAGAAATAGACTTAGAATAGATCGTACTATGAGTCAGTGAAGAGCTGTTCGCGTGCGCGACAAAGGTTTCCGTTCTTCGAAAGTTAAATATCAACAATTATTGCTGAGCCACCGCCTCCGCACCGACGAACCTCGCACCGAGGAACGAAACTTTCAACGTGGCCGCAGCCCACATTGCGAATTCCATTCGGCTAGGTGATTTACACAGCCGCGTTTGTCAATAGCATTTTCCATTAGCAATTCATGCGGCATCGGACGCGTTTATCGGCTTCATAAACTATGACGGAAAACACATTTATCATCGCATCGTTGATTTCGTAATGGTTAGTGGAACGTCGCCGACAACGTCTTTGAGCGTTTATGCGTTTTCTGTACGTCCTGCGAAGCGCTCACCTCCTTCTTAATCATTTGATTATATTATTAACTTTTACGCGTATCTATTATTTATTCGTGGGAAGATTGCATCGTTTTTCAAATACGATTCGCGCGTCGAAATCGCGTACCCCTTTTGTTGCATATTTCAATGAATTATTATTTCACTAATACTGCCTGCAAATATGTACAAAGTTTACAAACTCTACGCTTTTTGTTTTTATTATTAATAATTTATTTATTGAATTTTTATATGTATATTTTAATATGTACATCCTGTTGCTTTTTTTCAATATTTTTGATCATTACTAATAAAACTTGTTAATGAAATTAACTCTTTTATTAGACTGCAGATTGTTATGCAAAATAAAATCATGTGGCATCAAGAAACAGAAGGTAAGTTGAAATGTTCTCTCCTCTCTTAATAATTTTAATGAATTGAAAATAATATAACACACGTACAGTATTTAAAAATTTGCACTTATTGTTTTCTCTACAATATTTTTCCCACAATTGTATGAAATCTCGAGTTCACTTAGTTTATTCACTGCCAAATTAAACTAACTAACGATATTGCAATTTTTCAACAATTTTACGAACTACTGTCCCAACTATCAAAACTAAAAGCATATGAAAATTGCTCTATATGAGTTGAACTACAATTTTTTTTATTATAAAAGTATAACAAAATAACAAATGTTTCTTGTAATTGACAAAGAAAACTTAGATTACTGTTAAAGATTTGCTGGCTATTAATAAGTTTCGAAAAGGCGTTTATTTCTTGGCTCGCATTGGTTAAATAATTTTGCCAGGATGACGCACGCAATTCTGTTATTTTTAGTGCCTAAAAGGTCGGTTTCCAGAAGCGAGGTTCCCTACTGAAAATTCCATGTACAACAACGGCGAGCTACTTTGTAGAATCGTGGCGCCATTAATTTCCAAGAAATAAAGCTCGCATCGCGATGATATACCCGGTAATAAATGGCCGTGAAAATTACGCTTCGCGCGAATAGTTTTTCATTCTGCGGGACAGCCGCTCGGATTTTTATTAGCCGGTTATGAGAGTTGACAAAAATAGTCGATCAGCGGAAAATAAATTATGGAATTACCACGCGGGGAACGGTTCTTATCTCGCGCAGCTCCTTTTACAGCGCGCGGTTCTGATTGGACTGTCGCGCATTATACACGGAATTTATTTATTGGTCATTGTGGAAAGAAATACAGTGTTTGATACACTCATCGAGATATGAGCGAGTTCGAAAGGAAATAAACAAATCCGATAGTCGTAATGTTCTCCTGATGGCCCAGTGAATCTTGATTCGTAAATTTCGAGAAACTTGAAATCCGCATGAGATACTACATCGCACGAATACACCGTTTAGACGTGTAACATTAACACATACATTGCTGTGCGAAAAAAAGAATCAGCCGACCATATTTAATAGGGAAGCGTAAAAAATCAAATAAGAACACAGTACGTTTCGAAAAAGGATTCCGCTGTAAGAATAGTTCTGAGAATATGTGTCATTGCGGATTATCTAATACTTTAAATTCAATAAATCAATCAAATAAATTCAGTAAATCAATCATTCTACAATACAATTTCTACGTAAAGATACAAAAAATTATACTAGTGCTTCTTTCATGTGCACAATAGTGTACGACTGTCATTTTTTTCTTTTTATTTCTCTGTCGTTTATTGTAATTTCTAATACAGTGGATCCAGATATTTAATGTGTGGTTATTTCGTAGATAATAGGTGAAGTAGGTTAAATATACATTATTACTACATAATAATAAATATTTTTCCCTAAATAAATTTGTAACAATTTGTAACATGTACATTGTACATTCTTTATATTATTATTTAATATTTATTCTTTATATTGCTTTGAATTGCATACGGTAAAGTTTTATTATTATTTAGATACGTACTTCGATATAATAAAAATATAAAACGAAACTTTGATTAAATATTAAAATAAAGTTCGGTCGAAGCATGATACTACAGTAGTCGGTACTGTTACCATAGCACAGACATTTTGGACCCATCTTGAAGCTTGAAGCTTTTTCTTTCGAAGAACATAACTAATTTTATTTTAAGATATTTTGTATAATTATTAGAAAATGCTATCAGTTGAAACCATAGTTTTAATTATCAACGATTATTCACAAATTGGACATTTATTGTCCAAATTATTTGTGAATCCACTGTACATTATAATTTCATCTTGTATCAATGTTCCTGAATTATTTTCTTTTTTTTAATAATCCATATAATAAAACGTCTCTGTTTAGAAGATCTTCAGAAAACTGCAGCTCGGACAATTGTAAATATTTTGCATCGAAAAATATATTTTGTATACTCGAAATAATGGAATAAATAAATCCAAAGTAGTTTCCCGATTTCTATAAAAACAATTTGTAGAGATGGCTCTCTAGTAAAGAATAAATACCGCAGATAATAAACTTTATGCAGATATTGTGTTTGTAACTGGTAAAAGACAAGAAAACGTATATATTAATCGGAAGAATTAATATTTCCAAAGTGTTTTTGCAAGGAATATTCTAATCGACGAGAACATGTAAATAGAAATTTGAATAAAAATTGTGGAAGTGCTTTTGCTATTGCTATATCTGGACAGGAAAAAATATGTTCCATAATTTTCCGTAGAGGTATTTTTATACTTCGTAAATGAGTTATTTTCTATGTATTTATTCTATTGTTTAATTATACAGTTTTATACTTCAACAAATGTAAATGATGTTATTTTTAACCACTAATTGTTGTATGCGATTTATAAAATGAGAATAAATCATACACGTTGGTATTGGTGAAATATTTTTTCGAGAAAGATAGACTTCAAAAAATAATTAATCGACTATGTTGAAGAAAAATATTGAAATATTTTGTAAACTATATTTAATATTTATATATTAATTATATTTTAAATAGTAAACAGTCGCATTAGCATTGCAGATACGTCAAATATGGAAATTATTTCTGCTGAAAGATTATACATTTTCATGTAAGATCCTACATTGCAATATTTTATAGACTGTGTCTTTATTTAAAATAAAAATATTCTATTATAACCTTGTGGATATTCTTACACTTTTTATGCAATAATTTTATTATTAATGCACAAAACTTGATGCAAAACATAAATATTCTGCATCGATTAGTAAAAAGCAGTAGTCGAATAGAAAATTTCAGTCCTTAATATCCTCAGTTAATTTCTTCATAATTGGAAAAATAAACTTCTACAAAAGAAATAGTTGAGTATTTCGTGATTACGGGACCTGACATACCCCGTTCATAAAAAAACCAGAAACTTGGAACAGCTGTTGATAAAATCAGTTTCACGAACTTCGAGCATGTTCAAAGCAATAATTAGAGCCTGTAGACGGATGTCGTTTAAATGAAGATTAGTAAATAGTTCTCCGACTAAGTATCGTTACAGTGTACGTTAATTTATGAGCGTGTCATGTGATGTGGTTGTATTATTCAAGCGTAACGTTTGTATTTATGACCGCGGAAGGGTTAATATATTCCGTATCTATTTTGTATACAAATGAATCGTATGTGATCATAATGTTCCCACCGCTCTTTGCACCAGTACCAGTATGCATTAATTAGGAGTTGAGTATGAACGCGAGTGAGTGGTATACCCCGGGACTATTGATTTGCGAACCCATTCAGAGCCATGAAGTCATATGAGCAACTGTGTCGATAGAAGAAAATGACATAAACGACAGGACGAACGGCTACCAGTCGAACCGCCGCTTTAACGGTACACCTTTATGCTAATTCACTCATATCGACGTTTAATATCGACTATTTACGACTGCCCGGTGTATGACTTATGGTCGCTCATTGCTTTCACCTGGCTGATACGTCGATAAACGACGGAAACTGGTTTGCGAATTACCTGTATCATGCCAATTAAATTCCATACTTGGCGAAATCTTTATCCAATTACAAACAATTTGAATGGGGGATACGGTCTTAGCCTATAGAACGTGATAATGTAATGAATAATGAAAATGGAACAGTTGAATATTTTTAATTGGTTAGACGGTTTGCACGAACACTATCTTCGTGGTACATCAATCCATAAATAAACGTTATACTTATATAAGAAAATGTAAAAAATGTAAATATCCGGGAAACTACTGAAATTGGAATAAAAATTGGTTTATCTCGTTGCTATTATAGGTTCGATATAATTCAACATTTTGTTCCGTCATACATTTAACGATAATTGATAATATTTGATAATATTTTCAGAATATGCATAATTGGTCTAGAAAATGTGTTCTTAAAACTGTCAAAATAGGCCCATAGAAAAAAGTTTTAAGCAATTTTGAGTATGTTCTCTGTAATTCCGAACGATTGCAATTTTTAAAAAATTTTTAAGTAGCAGTAAATTAATTGTTCAAAAAAAAGAATATTACTGTCAGTCACTATTGTAACTAACACGGATCTACAAAATGCATAGTTTAAAAATTGACTTGCTTATTATTTTTATTTTTAATTCCTATCAATTGCAATTTTTTAAAAAATTAGCAAATCAATGCTCCTAATTGCTAAAAAAAGTCGGGTCGTTCAAGTCCTATCTTAGAAAAGGTTTGGAGGGCATTCGAAAAATTTCATGAGCAATTGTGAATGTATAATAAATAAATAAAATACAGAGTGATTGCGTACTACTAGTCAAGAGTTGTCACTCAATTAAGGCATTATGCTATTCGTGTATATTTGTGCATAAGAAACGAGTCAGGAATGCATAATAAAGTGCTGATAGTATCAGCTGATAAACAAATCGAGTTTCTGCAGATTGCTTCGTAGAAATATAAATTAATTAAAATATTAATATCCTGATACAGCAAGGAATTCACTTTAACTGCGATACAGGTTGCAGTATTTCTTGATCGCTTCCTAATACTCACATTCTAAAATTTCATTCGATGGAATTCGAGCTACTCAACTTCTTTCGCATGTTCTTCATATAGACGATACAAAAACCTATATCAACTGAAATAGATGAATCCGAAGAATCAGATGAAAATGACAATTCCGCTTCGCTGGTTTTGTTGATGACGGTTTTGATTTTTTGGATGCTGTTTTCTTCGGAATCGCTTTGTTTTTTCTTTGTTAGCGGCCATATCCGTAGCAGCAGCGCTGTTACGCTGCTTGTTTTTCTCTTAGTATCGAAAGATTATCTGGCGAATTCAAAATAGCGCTTTTCATCGACTGTCGTCCACGATTGGACTTGTTGGCCGTCTCGACACAGTCCTTGCCTTAACAAGTTCATTATTTTACATAAAAACACTAAAAACATGGTTTCCATTCATAAAAACGACGTCTATATGCAAAACAAAAACAAAAAGTTTATGGCACGACTGTTCCAACTTTTAAATGCCATTTCGAAACACACAAACGAAAAAAAAATTCGCATCGCAACAGGTGCACAATTCTTTCTGCACATTATAACTAAATACGATTTTTAACTAATTAGATATATTTAAGAAATGGGTATTGAAAAATTTTAAGTTGAAGACGAATCAATAAGAAACACACAATAAAACTTTTTAGGAAATATTTGTAGCCTCTGCGAGACGCAGCTGCACTGAACACGACTTGTTGTTTATAATTTGTTTATAAACAGAAATAGAATTCCAGCGCATTAATATGGAAAAAATACTACTTCAACCTTTACGATAGTCCCTTACAAGTTTAACCCCTTACCGTACCTTTTCTTTTACTGTTACAGTGATTAGAATTTCTTTATGCACAAAAATGTCGTAGAAGGGAAAAGAAAATGTATGCTCCTTGTATGGCGACATTTATTTTAATGCTTGAATATTGATTACAAATGAACCAAATTTTATTACATCTGAAATGAAACGAATGTATGATTTCGGCGCAAGGTTCGATCAATTTTACACAAAGCAGCAAATGTGCAATTATTTATATATGTATCTTGACGTTTCGATCCCTATGTGGATCATTTTCATAAAGAACGTGTATTGCGTCTAAAAATAATGCAAAAGAATTATAATATGGCAAATAAATTTAAAACACAGCCAGATCGATCCAAAGAATCAACAAAATTAATGTGCTTACTTGCTGCGTAACAAAAAGAAAAAAAACATATATAAACGAACACTAAGAAATACAGAAAGGCAATGTTCCATCCATGGTGGCAAATATGTGACTGAAACCATGTGCTAACCCCGAAAGTATAAGAGCGTGAAGAGCGTCGAAATCGATCAATGGTGAGTCTCAATCACCTATGAAATGAAACGTGTAACATTGATCCACAACGCTACCAAACATCTTTCATGGTTTAGAAAGTAACGGCCAAGTATGAATAATATGGCCCTCCATGTAACTCTTAAAAAATTAAATAGTGTTCTTTTATACTAATTTTTACAAACGCTTTTTCAATATTGTAAGAGGTATTTGTGAGCTAACGAACTTGGCCGTATTTTGTTTGATCTCACAACTTTTTACGGCCATAGAGAACTTGGCTTCTGTTTACAGGATGTTTTTGTTGGGATTTCATCTATTTTTGTTTATTCAATTTTTTAGTTTGGTTGGGCATACCCTATATGCTTTCGGTTAAGCCTTTTGAAAATTTCGTTATTTTCGCGGTAGGAAGCACCGTTCCCGAGATACAGCCATTTTTTAAGACTAGCTCGGCTGACCATCCCCACCACTGAGGTTACGCTTTTTTTAAGGTGTAAAATTTCAAAGTTCATTATTTCAAACTTTGTTTTTACAAGTCCCAATTCGTACAAGAGTCCATAGTTGAATTCAATTTAAAAAGAATAAAATTTAAAAAAAAATAAAAAAAAAGTAAAATTTCAAACTTTGATAATTATTCCTTTGGTTGTGTGTTATGGTGGACTTATGTTCCAAATTTCAAGCTTCTAGGTCAATGGGAAGTACCTAAAAGGTTTTGATGATCGGTCAGTCAGTCAGTCAGTCAGTCAGTCAGTCAGTCAGTCAGTCAGTC
>CM052336.1:26699071-26734631 GCA_028455595.1 Lasioglossum vierecki | reverse complement strand
TGTGCGCCGCAAATAATAATATAGTTACAAACTTACTTGATTTGAGACATTTTATTTTCTATTGCAGTTGACCTTGTGTGACCTTGAATGACCTTCATAATAGGTCATTGTATTCGTCTTGAAATACACTATCAGAATGTAAATAAAAAACCATACCATACGTTCCATTTAAAACAACGGAGTTAACCTTCATATCTCCTTGACGTCTCCACCTATAAAAAAATTAATGACATTAGATTACGAGCTCCTCGATATCAAGTAAGTTTGGTCTGATCCTTTTTTTCTATTTTCAAAAGCAAGGAATTTGTTTAGGTGACCTGTTTTAGGTGCCGCACCCTGTATAAACGATTTATATTAATATAAGTGATTTGTTATTTTCATGTTGGGAATAACTAATATCATCGAGTAGTGCATTAAAAAATATGCATTCACGTGATCTTTACGCGTACACATAGAAAAAAGATATGTACATCGGACAGTGTGTCCCTTAATTAACTTTTACGATTAACTTTTAGTTAGAAACATTTTTTAACGCTTCACCTATCGGAACCCTATTAATAGGATTTTCAGTGATTGTGCTATACCACAAGAAAGCATTGAAATTTTCATTTACATTGCAATATCAAATGAAACTATTAGATAACGTTATTGAGGGCGACTTGTTAGTTCACAATGAATTTTTTTATTGCAAAATCTAAAAAAAGATTTATCGCAACATTATGAATAAAATATATAAAATATAAGCAAAACTAAAATGTACATAGCGAATAACCTTGCCAAACTAAACACGAGGGTATAGTACTTTTGCCTTTCTGTTCTTCCTTAAACACATTACTTTTTTCAAAATTATGCAATAATCACCGGTCGGTGATGTGTTAATATTATCAGCAGTTTCTGAGATATTCCACTGGGACGATTTAAATGGTACCTCTTTCGAAATAATCAGCGAATAAACTTTCGAGGAAACAGAAAACAGCTTTTATCGATCGTTTTAGAGTCGCAAAAGTGGGGTTGCCCCGTTCGGAAGAAGGTATTCAAAACAGAAAAATAGAGAGGATGGTTAGTGCATAGCCATCAACTCCATCTAGAATCTCGGTCGTAGCCACTCGTCGTTGTTGGTCGTGTGCAAAGGCTTCGCGTTGTCCAGCGTCACTCGTAATATCTTCATATCCTCAGTTTATTCTTTCCCCAGGAGGAATTCCGCGAGCTCGTAAAGCATCGCGGCCCCGTAAAACCGATCTTCACAATGCCGAGGCGTAACATCCGCCTTTATCCCGATTTGTAAAGCTGAAGTGTTACGAGCCGCGTATAGAGAAGGATCTGCCAATAAGAACAAAGCGGAGCCGGTCGTAAACTTATGCGAAAGCTGAACTCGAGCCTCTGGACACCCGACTGACTTCCATTGGTGGTTCGTTCGGAAGTGACGTAACCGAGACACAGGCCGCTAATCCACGGCCTCGTAAAAGGCTTCTTCATTTCCCGATTGAAAAATTAATTATACTGAATAAGAGCGAATGGAACGGGCTATAAACTCGATGAAATTTAAATTGAATTGGTGGAATCGATGCTGCGCGCCATCGCCTCCTCTCGGCTCTTCCGCCCTTTCGACATGGTTTCGTTGGTTCCCAAGACGAATACGTCGCCTGGAAAAAAGAAAAATAGCGGGGAGCGAACCGAACCGAACGATTGTATCCTTTTGTTTTCAAACCGTTCATTTTCTTTCCCGTTCAAAGGAAATCGTGCCACGACTATTCTTCTTCTTTTTCTCAAAATTGTCGAATTTGAAATTTTAAATCTAATTTTTGCTACTTCTAGTAAATTAAATTTTATTTAGAATTCATGAAATGTTTAAGACCATTCGCTGCTTTATTCGTCAATTTTCGAAGGTACTTATGACAGCACATTAATCTTTCTATTGTTCATTTAATTATTTCATTTCTACTGATTATTTCATTCATTTGTCAGAAACTGAGTCATTGGATGACGATTTTGGTACTCTGGGTGAACGTAGATCCGGACTCGACTGTCGGATAGTTAAATTGAAACAAGATGGTAGTTCCTTATTGTTGCTAGATGAATCAAGAAATTAATTCAATTGCTAATTGTCTTCTCTTTTAGCGTTGCTTCAGGCTACGATAGAAAATGATTTAACCTTAAAGAAGATAGTTGCTTCTGTGCAATTGTTAATAGACGATAAGAGAAATTAGTTCAAGTATCATTTAAATTTTTCTCACTCTATCTCTATCTCAGCAGATAATTATTTAAACTTGAATTTATACGTGAATGAAATATTAATTCAGTTTCCAACCTATAACAATATAACCTCCTCTTTATAAATACAGCTTTATAGTCGTTAATTGCCATTAAATTATTTAAACTTGAAGAAAACAGTTACTTGTGTCTAATTTTATCGTCGGTAGACTAATGAATATATTACTTCTATTTTCAATCTAATGATCCTCTTTCTTAGAAATGATTTATGATTTTATCTACGTATATTTGTTGTTATTATTCAACAATGCATTAAAAAATATATATACGATTCCATTTAAAAAACAAAGTTGACATGTCCACACAGAGAAAAAATATCTACATTGGACAGTGTGTCAATTCAATAATGAACACCACAACTACACCACCCATTGGCAACATCTTTGCAATCTTAGACGCTAAATAAATAAATGGGAAGGATATATAAAAAGGAAAGGAAAATCGCACGTTCTAAAGTCGAAAAAGTGGAGGAACGTCAACGATCTTCCGGCGAGCTTCAATTAATCATCGGGGATTCTAACGTGTGGATTTCTGAGAAACAGGCGCAGCGAAGCTAACAAACTCGAAACACGTTTCGTCAAATGCGCGGTCAAAGTCCGAATAGCTGGGACGCTTGTAAAGTCATATCTGTACTATGTTACACGCGCCGTCTCTTCCGGAAAGAGGAAAGATAAATGACTAGCATCATCCGAAGGGTATAATCTCGAGACACGTGCTCGGTAACGTTATCTCGCACTGTTGTAGAATACCGTCCGCGTTGTCTTTTTGGTGAGATGACTGATGATCATGCGGCCGGCGCTGCCGCTTTGCTCCTGTCGTGCCGTAATAATCAATTATGGCGGTGTGTTGACACGTCTAATTCCTTGTGTAACTGATAGCTAACCATGCTTCATAACCCCTTCGTCGAGACTAATAATCCCAATGACAGGAACCTTCCGATCTATTTTGACGTCGCGTGCCTCCGGACAAGAGAAATCTGGCATAGGAGCGACACTTTATGATTTAGCTAGAGACATTGTGGGACCTCCCTGATGTCATAACTTGGAAAAATGGATTTATAAATATAGTCTAGTATTTTGATAGTCTAGTCCGAAGTATTCCACACAATCTGCTTATGATTTACCTAAAGAAATTGTGGAACCTCCCTGATGTCATAACTCTGACAAATGGATTTTTAAATGGTGTCCAATGGTTTGATAACATGATCCAAAGTAGTATACACGATTTGAGGAATTGGTAGCTTTACATATTTTAAATTGAAGATTTATAACAAAGCAGGATTATGGGAGATTTCTCGTGTCATAACTAGGAAAATTGGATTTTTAAATATAGTCTAGTATTTTGATAGCCTAGTCCGAAATATTATACACGATTTCATTCTGATTTAGTTGGACAGACGAGTTCAAATATACAGGATCTTTCATTAAGAAGTGTTATCTTAAATTAAAACAAAACGCTGTTTGTTTTATTATTAAAAATTTTGTAGAATTTTACTAACCACGTATTTATCATAAATAAAGAATAGCGCGAAATTTAAAATGATATCTCTTAATGGAAAGTAGTATCTATACATATAACAGAATTTGAAGTAGCTTTGAAAGACTGAAACCATCACAGATATCAATATTGATTTTGGATACACTGTAAATACATCTGTTTCGTTTATAATGTACAGTTCAGTAATTACGCAGGCTGTGTCACGTGAATGGGATTTAGTATATGAAAAAGACTCTTTAGAATAGTCAATTGCATTTTCGTACAGCAGACATATTTACGCGCCCCACCTCGTGTAGTATTTACATACAATATACTTTCCTCTGTTCGACCGAGCGAATTCTGATCATGACGATTTAGGATGAAACTTTACGTACCTGTATTACAATATTGATGGAACTCGGCTGCCAAAAGGATGTAGGATACGTTTTTAAACAAACCGCAAATGTTCTGGATCTCTACTTACACATACGATTGTTTCTGTTAAAATTATAGGTGACTCTATTATTCTGGATACAGGAGGTTTTATAGCTTAATATTGATCAAAATTAAAATTTACTAAGAATGTACCAGAAATTTATTAAGGATGAAATGCAACTTCTTAAAATATTAAAATTCGAAAGAATTTCGTGCTGTTTTTATTAATTTTGTATCTACGAAGACCATTCTCAGTGAAAATAAGATTCCGTTTAATGCCACTCGCTCCAAATTTGTTTAAAAAGACATTATAAATTGCATAAATATCCATGGTCAAAGTATGAGTATTAACAAGTATCGTATTCGAATTTAAATAAATTATTTAACAAATCCAAAACCGATATAGTTCCAAGAAAGTTTTGAATATCAAATGCACAAGCATAGAAATTTCAATCTTCATGGGCATACTTGTGAACTAATAGTCAACACACACAGGTGTCAAAAAATTTTCAGAATATAGGTTCACATAAAAAGAATTTTCTGTATTTTCTCTATGATTGCAACCAATTGCAATTTTTCAATAATTGTTTTCACCTCTTGTAATAAACTAAATTGCTTCAATTTCTAAAAAAAAAAATTAAGTCGTATGTTCCGACATTGACTCTAGAACTGCACTGTGGATCTCAGAAACCCAGGGTATCATTAATTATAATGTGACATGCGCGTGAGTTGCTTGTTTGCGTTTAGTGAATCATTGAGGCGAGATACTAAACCATTAAATATTCACATTTTGAAGTACGTGTCTCGAAAATAAGTGGGATGTTCCAAGATTAAAAAAGATATGGTCGTTTATAAGTGTCCGAATGTTACTGTGGTGATTCACTGTAGTTTTAGTTCAGACAAAGACTCAGCATCTTGAAGCTCCAGTCTGCAAGAGTGTATAAAAAGAATCAATTTTTCAAGCTGTCAAAATAAGTAAGACTTCGAACGGCTATTGTTTCGCCAGTTATACCTTCGGCTTAAATTCAGGATCATTACGACACGTGTAAAACGTTTCCACCATGAATACCCTAATTCACAGTATTTTTTTCCCTCGCAGGAGAAATGTTCGTAACACAGGGGTAAACGCAGGCACAGCGGTTAGAAGAAGGCGAGTAGGGGCGGTGCGTAACGCGTTTCCGAACGAAATGTATCTGCGGGTACGACGGGAGGATATAAATGAGCGGCATGAGTCGACAAATCAAGAAACTATCGACATAAATAAATTGTAGCACGGTAGGGGCTTCACGGTTCTAACTATATGAGGAAAATGGCAGGCTGTAAGTCAGCAATTACCCACATTTCCAGCTTGCCACGGTCGTTATATCTACCTGCCCTCTTCTATTTCTCGTACTGCTTCGAATCTGCTACACTGCCTTCCAAACGATACCGAAAACGTCAAACAGCTACCATTTATAAACGTGATTACCAGCAATGTACTTGCCTGATACAATGGCCGTCATTAATCTGAAAATATTTTTACAAATTTTTATTTTATAAGATAAGCGACATTCAAGAAGATTTAATAATTCTTTAGGAATGTAAAAAATTCTACCGAATCAAGTCCAATTTTTTCTTCAAGTGTTGAAATAGCCAAACATTTTGTATTATTCTATAATTATTTATTTATTTATTTTAGAATCATTTTATAATTGCAAAGAAGTAATAATCATTGTTGTGGCTGTGAACAATAACCAAAAGCTATATTAAATACTATGTATCTAATTATTAGTCTTTCCGCGAGAGTTTGTTTAAATGTACAAAGAGTGTTTAAAGGATATTTTTCATACGTAAAAATCTATGCGTGAAATAGACAATCTATTAAGTTATGTTGATTTACTAGGATTTTTGGGATAGCCAACGTGTTGGGAAGAATAGAGGAACTCAATTTACACTATGACAGTCATTTGTGACATACATTTCAAGAAAGAATTGATACTAGAAATTTCTCTTCAGTCTTATAAGTGTTAAAACATTTTCAGTATCAGAATATTTTTCTTGATTATAAATGTTGTTGACGGGACACAATGAATTCGTTGAATACAGTGGTTGGTCTGTCGTGATTCGAAGCAAACCTCAGTTTTGGGGCGTCCTATATACAGTGTGGCTCAGGGTTTCCATCCCCTCCAACCCCCTTGCTCCTTTCACCCCCTGTGCCACCTCCAATGTTCATCCAGTGAATTACTTCGTTAGTGGCTACCTTCAGAGGGCTGTTAATTCCTGCAGGGCAGATTATACAGATAGGTTTATTGCACTCGTGTCCCAATCTAATGTCCGTAATGCTCCTCCACCCGCTACACACATTCACCCCCGACCCTTTTCAGGCCTCCCTGAGTTTCCTAGTTCAGCCTCCACCCACGCGAGTTTCATTGGGATTTCGGATACCACCGGGCTCGATAGACTGAGCTTGTGTTGTGACAATGCTTACGGAAACCAGAAAGAATTTTTCCGCCTTCCGTAGGAAACGTGTAGGAAAAGTGTACCTATTACTGTTGGTGCTCGTTTTAGTACGGTATTTTTTCCCGATGAGATTAAAATACGTGCAAATAAATATTTTGCCGTGAATAAATTTGTACGATTCAATGCGAATGTATTCTCGCTCAATCATTCCCGTATTGTTATAATATCAGGGTTTGAAGAAACATTCTGCATAAAAGATTATTAAATTCAAATAATATCATTTTTCATCTATCTCGATCACAAAAAGATTGTTGCTCGCATGATCGTGAATTTCTCATACCTACTCCTTTAAATTGCATAAGGGAAAGTTTTATTATTATTTAGATACCTACTACGATAGAATAAAAATATAAAAAAGAAACTGCTTCTGCCTTTTTAATAAAAAAAAAAACTTAAGCCTTCAGCATTGCGTACAGTAAAGCGGAGGCGGAGCTCATTACTGCGACACAAAAATCACTACGGATGTCTCTATGCGTTTTAGGTTAGGTACCTATTCGTTATATGCTATATTTTAGATAAAGAGTATTACAGCTAAAAAAGATGATATAAAGAAACAGTAAAGTGATGTGCACGAATAGATCTACTTATTTAACTGAAAACTTAAGGAACAATGAATGGAGATTATAAGAAGCAAAGAGGAAGAATAATTGAGAAAGACAAAGGAACAAAATTCGTTTCATACAGAATCTCATTCCTAGACTGCAGATCATTCTGCAAAATAATAATTGCAAGACACAAGAACCAAAAACTTATTTTACCAATTCTCTTAATCTTTTGTTTGAAATCCGCAGTCTATTAATTTCTGGCATACCTCGCACAATTGAATTGTATGGTACTGTAACAAGTTTTGGAACCTAGGGGAGCGAACACTTTCGACCGCGAAGGGTTGAAACGATGAGGTCCTAAAACAGTGAAACGTGATGATAACTAGACTGCGGATTTCATGCATGTATCGCAAAAATGGATACGTACAATTCAAAGCAGTGACGTGTTAAAATGATTGAAGGAAATCTTAGTTTTGAATTAATATGATAATTAAATGAAGAGAGAGAGAGAGAGACAGAGCGAGACAGACAGAATTTAATTGATTCCTGCGCCTTCTTGCAATCTTACAAACATTTTTAATAATGCATAAAGATCCGCAATTTTTTGATAACTCAGAACGAGATTAAAAATATTTTTTCGACATACCTCGCTTAATTTTATTATGTAATAATTTTTGAAATAGAGAAGAGATCACACTTGACACTGCAAGAGTTGAAACAGAAAATCAGAGGTCCTGGAACAGGACTACGTAATGGTATGTAACTTTTTGTACACAGTAGAACCTTGATAGAAGTAGTCTTAGATGGTTAAAAAAATTAAAATTACCTTAACAAATAAATTTAGTTAATCGTACAGGGTGTCGAGGAATTATGTACAAACCCCGTTACAGCGTGATTATATGTATATACAGGGTGAGTCACCAAACGTTAGCACCTCAAATATCTTTGTTGTTTCAAAAGATACGTAAAATATGGAAAGGACAAAGTTGAATGGTACAATGATGACACGATGCAAAATAAAAATTTTGTTTTTATGTCTTTTTTTGGAGATATCAAGGTCACCTTGCCTTTTTTTAATGGAACCACCCTTTTTTAAACACCTACAATGATAGTCCCTTTCATTAGGAATTCAGTGACTATAATTAGTCCAAGGTCATTCAAGGTCAAGGACAGAAAAATGTATAAAACTAATATATGACCCACCGATGGGCCACGCTCATGTATCAAAAAATATATAGTATAAAATTAATTTTATTTTAATTATTCATCAGTAAACATTAACATTTCGACATTATAATCAAACATTCAGTATAAAATACTTAACACGTTGATGCCGGCATGACCAACCGATGGGCCGCCGCACGAAAAAAACCATAAATATCCGCGCCGGCATCAACGTGTTAAAGGAACCATAGGTCAAAAATGAACTTTTCTCTTGAAAATTGACGTCAAAGTCCAAATAATACTTATTTGGTTCAGAATTTCATTACAACATACCAATGTAGTATAATTGTATAATAGATCAATTCTGAGTCCCAATTTTGAATCAGGTCAGCTTATCCGTTATTTGAACATTCACATCAATTTTCAAGAGAACGGTTCATTTCTTAACCATAGATCCTTTGAGAAAACGATTCCTCTCATTTGACCTTAACGAAGTCAGTTAAGATACAAGGTGTAGCATCACCATTTAACAGTTTTTACACGTAATTTCTTAACACTTTGTAGATACATTACATTATTATTAATATGTATCATATTTATAATTACAGCTTTGATATTTAATACGTTCCGTGCCGAGCCGATTTTGGTGGATAACTAAATAAACTCGTATGCTTTGTTCTATACTGCATTCTGCATTTGTTATAATGCCTCATTCTTTTGGTGGAGATATATTCTACAGTGTTAAACTTGTTATAAAATATACGTTTTTGGCGCATTAAATAAATATGTCGTGGATAATTTAACGTGCACCATCGGCGGGGTACACGAGGCACGGAACGTGTTAATAACCAAATTAAAAACTGTTCGATTAATTCGGATAATCAAGGTTCCACTGTACTTGATTCTAGATATCTAAGAATTATTTGATTATTAAATTACACAATAACATTCGAGTGATTTCCAAATAACCTTTCACGAGAAGCCACGAGCAACTCGTCGAAGACATTGCTGCCACTCCCTGCGACAGCCCCGAAATTGCAAATAACCAGTGAAAAATGGCGGGTGGTAGGGGCGAGCGTAGACTTATCGATAAAACTGCGAGCGATTCGAATATTTGTCTTGCCGGTCGGTTAATCGGGTTCGCCGACAGGCAGACCCCAAGGAGCCTCGTCAACTCTGCTCGTAATTCTCGATTCCCCGGCCTCATTGATGTCCACTTGGCCGGCTGTCCCCTTCGTAGCTCTTCCTCACGGCCGACTGAGCATATCAGCTCCGAAAATTTTGGTAACGAATTTAGCATTACGCCGTCCGGTAGTCGGAGGGAGTCTGATTTTAATGGCGCGGACTACGAGCTAATGGGCCGCCGATTGTCCAAGCCCATTTAAGTCCTGGCCAGACGCGTCTGTCGGCCTCGAAATAATGGCATCCGTCGGACTCACGGTCGCAGAACTTAGATCTCCCGGTGGTTGGACAACGACGGATAATTTTGGAGAATAATTAGACCGCGTGGTTGCGGCCGTGCGCCAAGAATATTAATATCGTGAGCGTAATTAGACTAGACTGATTCCGGGAGTTACCCCTCAAAACACGGGTCACGGGGCGTTTGAAGCGACCAGGCTTTCTCTCTCTCTCTTGGTTCTTCTATTCTAACCGACCACGCACGTTACCAAGACAAAAGAGTTTTTTAATTGCGACCGACAGTGGTTTGAATAATTGGATCAAGTAATACAAATGATTTCACTCCTGTTATAAATAGATGGCGGAAATTAGATGTTTTGTTTATGGTGTTCTTTGTAGGTACGTTTCGAATCTTCTAATAATATCTTTGAAATTGCTTTTAGGATTGGACGGTTGATGTTCCTTTGAAATATTCAGATGAAGAATGTGATAGCGTAACTGTACCTATTGTAGGTATGCTGGTATAAATAATAATATGTGTAAGCACATGAATTTCTCATAAAGAAGACAGAACACCCCCTCTGCTGCAATACCTCGCTCACAGTTCATCACATCTTGTATAAATGCCAAACGTTCTCCACCCAGCTACTCAAATTTGGAATCAACCAGAACACTGCCCTCGCATCCGAAAAGCATATAAAAAAACACTATTGAATACCTTAAAGATATCAACCACCTCAACAAAATCTAAGAAACACGATAGCAGTTCGTCGCTAATGACCTAGATGTTGATGCGACGTTAAATCTTAATATAAAAAATATATATGTAAGCATTTTATGGAAGAATGATGTGTTCTCATTATCAAGAAAATTTGATGGGTCTCATAACCTAATACAACATGTGTGCAGAAACAAAACTACAGTAACAAATAATTCTTTATTTCTTACATTTTAAACGAATAAACCCTTTATTCATTTTAACATTGTAGTATAGTATCACATAAATAACTAAATATGCATTCCTTAAACAAATATTTTAGTAATATTTATTATCTTTAGTTTGAATCTATTTTAATTGTAGAACATTGTGAAGTTCGCAATATTTCACAATTGCATTTACAACGTAAACTCCTTTGTCTTTCTCAATTATTCTTCCTCTTTGCTTCTTATAATCTCCATTCATTGTTTCTTAAGTTTTCAGTTCCACAAGTGATCTATTAGTGCACATCACTTTACGTTGTTTTTTATTTTTGTTACTGTTTCTTTCATTATTTTTCGATTAAATTGTTGCCATATCCTGCTTTTTTAGCTGTAATCGTATACCAACTACTTGCGTATATCGAATAGGTACTTAAACTAATACGTTAGGCTGAAGTGAAGTTTGCTTCTTATCGTAGGTGCAATTCGTCCGCAGATTAGGGACATTCTTAGTGATTTTTGTGTGCCACAGTAATGAGCTCCTCCTCCGCTTTAATGTACGTGATGCTGAAGGCTTCATTTTTTTATCGAAAAGTCAAGAGCAGTTTCTTTTTATATTTTCATTCTATCGTAGTAGGTATCTAAATAATAATAAAAATTTCCCTTATGCAATTTAAAGCAATATAAGGAATGCACAATCATGTGAACAATAGTCCATTGGTGATCGAGATAGAAGAAAAATGGTCTTATTGTTAACTTTTATGCAGAATGTTTCTTCAAATCCTGAAATTATAACAATATGGGAAAGATTGACAGTTTTGTTTGATTGTTTAACGAGAATACATTCTCTTTGAATTGTACAAATTTATTTAGTTCTTTAAAACATACAGCCGCAGTAGTATGTACATTTACTCTGACTAAAAGTCACTTTTAAGTCGTATAATTTAGGATCTGCCGTATTTTGGTAAATTCATTGAAAATTTCGTTCATTTCCGTGAATGAACGTTTGAAAATAATTCATAGTTATCTTTCGATCCTGGTAAGGAATTTTTTGGAGATCGATATTGGTATTTCATTCGAGAAAAGGCAGCCTCATCGAAGTGGAACGATTTGAAGACTCGATTCACTCGACGACCCTGAGACTATTCTACCGTTACAAAAATTAATTATAAATTTACTCCGATAATGAAAGTTCCTCTCACAAAATATGCCACGTCATTTACCCGCGTTATGCTTCAATGCTGTCATAACGAAGGTCAGAAATCGGCTACCTGTTGTACACTTCTTTCATTACAAGTCTGAATCGGTCTACAAATTATTTACACGTTTTTTCCTGTCGATAATCAAGCGAAACGGGATGTTGCCGCCTCTATATTACTATACACTTTTGTTCGCAACAGTATATCTAGGAATAAGAAACCGTATTCTCTTGAATATCGTCCGAGAAAAAATGAATTTAATTCTTCATCACTTCATTCTTTTAAATGTAAGTTGTTAACAAGTATTAACTACTGAGATCGTGTACTCTGAAGATTTATAATAATTACAAACATTTTCTAACATATTCGAACTTTCTTCGATCAGATATTTTAAAGCTATTTTAAAAAATGTATTCATATCATATTGTAAAATTTTCAACAAATGTAAGAAACACTAGGTTGCGAATTTTTATGCAAAATAAACGTTTGCCCGTATTAATTGTAAGATATAGAGTCACGTAGAAAATTTTGATTTTGTAGTACTACTTATGTAAGTCATTTTAAAACTGCATCTTAAATACATTTCCAAATATCGAATAAAGTTGCAGCTTCAAATTAATGAATTTAAATTTATGAAACAAATGTATTGGTCGTAAATGTACAACTTAATCATTCATTCTCACGATAACGATTTTCATAGATACCTGTTCCTACAGACAAATAATACAATTATTATCGTTCATGTGAGTATCGTTTTTATTTCAGAAATTCTTGGTCCCTTCTTTTTGTTTCCCACATGTTTAATTTTATTTTTCCTAAAGCTATATACTAGCAACAGTAACTAAATTATTATAGCACTAGCTTGAGTTACAGGTTTTTCTTTGGCATACCAATATTGCAAATGATTATTATAAAATTTGTTGCATACATATGTATACATTTCTGTAAACACAGAATATTATACACATGTTCTAACATTTTTTAAAATTGTACAACTTTTAATATTTGTGACTTCGTATATCCTTAATGTATATCCACATTTATAAACATTGTTTGTGCAAACATACATTTTATAAAATTAAACAAAGAATAGCATTGATTAGTCATAATTCTTTTCGTTAATGATTTCTTCGAATAAAAAATGATATGTATAAAATGTCTTTTTAGAGATTTTTCTTTATGCTGTTTCTTTATGCTGTAAAATGTAAAAGATTATAGTGTTCGTAGTTTGGAGATAACATTTCCAGTATGAATAGAAAAAGTGTTTGCAGACCACGAATTCTTTAACGAAAGATTATTATTCGGTGGCTTGATTAAAATGGGCGGCTGCAGAAAAGTTTGTACAAATAGTTGGAATTAATTGCCCTGAGTTCGTTAACTGTAATCTCTGTTTGATGCAGATAACTTCATTTTCAGACGGAACTCGAAGCAGGCGGGGAAGCAATAACGAGCTGATTTATGAAACGTTTAATTAACATGTTAATTTAGGATTGCTTTTTCTGACAATAAGGAGGCTCGCGTTTCGTGTCGATGGTGTTGAAATCGCGGAAACACTCTCAACTGCTGCCAAAAAGTTATTATAAGACACTCGATTCTAATTTAAATCGTGCCTGACGGCTAGATTGCGGTTCAATGAAAAAGTAGTAGTTTAAAGCAGTCGTTTAAATACTTTCTTATTGTCAATTAAAATGACGTAATATCCTATAGAGACATTATGTTGAGTTAATATTTTTGTGAGTGGATCCAAACCTCTATTACAGCTATTTGTTATTAGTTAATTTCCAACTATTATATAATACTGTTTTTATTATGATCTATTATGTTGAGTTAAAGAAACATTTTTATGAGTGGATCCAAGCTTCAATTATAGCTCACTAATTTTCAGTTATTATAAAATTCTCCTATCGTCATTTAACCTTACAAGTTTCTGTAAACATAGTGATTGCAAAATTAGAATCTTGTTCATTTAACCTGTCTTTGTGCAAAATGTTTTTGTTACCAAATAAAAAGAGTTTAGGGTATATAATATAATAACTATTTAGTAATTTCCCAACGTGTGATAATAATCATTTATAAATAAAATCTAAAAATATTTTTCTAAACAAGAGAGTATAATAACGTTACAATTAACGTACATGACAATTAAACCAATACCTAAATAACATCAAATTATTTGGTAAGTTTAGCTAATTTAAAAAAAACGGTTCTCCTGTAAAATTTACCTTTTTTGACCTATTTCACTTTTCTTATGAATGAACGATATGGGAGTTGAAAAATTCCGGAACAATTTCGAGCGGTGCTATTCCTCCGATTACTAATCCAGATGCAAATCAGATTTTTCTTTAATTGCCTGCTCCCTTTGTCCGCCTGGTCGGAACGTACCCGTAGTTCACGGAGGCAAATGCTCAACAAAATTTCCGAGGCCAACCCCTCTCTCGAGAAGGTCCGCTATAATCAGGCAGTCAGCGTCGACGTTTCTATACCAGGCCGACGCGTTTATTTCCTTAATAAAACCACCCTGCCCCATCCCCTCGGAATCCAGGCCACCCCTGGCTTCTTCTTCTTCTTGAATCCGTGGGCCAGAGAGTCGTCAAAGAAATTTTTTCTTCCCCGGGCACAATTAAACCGGGCGAAAAGAAATATGCGAACGAGGAAGGCTCCAAGGAAATCGTACAATTGCCTTAATGGCAACTGCGGAGGGGAAACTGATGGCCGAAGGCGCATAATGGTGTTGATTACTAATTACAATTATTGGCCGGCGAGGGTACTATCGATCCTCCCCCTATCCAGGTTCAAATACCTTCCCCTTGGCGTCAGAAGCATGTTAGAGATCGTGGCCAGCTAATTGCATTATACATGTCAATATCCCAAAGTGTAGTCCTCCTTCGTCGAGGTCAGGAAATCCAAGTCGGGGGATCACGTAATTAAGAAATCTTCGTTACCGGACAATATTAAGCGAAATTGTGGACACCTGATACTTCAGACAGTTCATAACATATTTGTTAATAAAGCCTTCATTGCTTGCATCTTACTGAAGAAAATCATCGTTTAATTTCGGACTGTAGAGTCTCGTGCATGTAACTCTCACAGGGATTACGGCGATTTCATGTATTTACAGAAAAATGAATTGCAGGTAATCAAAGAAATTAAAATGATTAAATAAACTGATCTATTTATGCACGATAAAAGTTGTTCAATCTAAATAAACTTGAATTTTAATTTACACGAGAGAATATAAATCAATCTTTTTAGATGTTCCGTACTTCTACAACATCAAACACGTTGATACTCATACACATAAATAATAAATATGACGTGAGCGTATATTAGCTTGCGCGAATAGATTTTTTAACAACTGATGGTTTTGTTGTGAAGCTTCTGCAGTAATTGGAGAACGGATCCATGCTTTTAAATACAATTGACTGACAAGGAGAGTGCAAGGACATTGTCACACCGATTTAGTTGAAACTCTGTATACTTATAGATCTCGATCAACCATTTACGAATATATACAACATAAAGTTCTTACATTACTGCTTTAATCTGCTATTGTAGAGGAGGTATACAAAGAATATTTATTTTAGAGGTATATAACGAATTAATTTCGGCTGATTTATTTATAATTTATTAATCCTTTTGTTCTTCAACTTGGAATAAATGTGCAATCTTATATAGACAAGTCAATGTTACACAGCGAATAAATAATATAAATAAATATGGAAAAAATTTTTCACCAAACGAGAATCGAACCATAGCCCACCGGGTGGAAGCCTCGTTGTGAACGTTTATGAATATCTCAAAAAACTATTGAGTGTTAGCATTTATAATGGTATATATTCGTAAATGGGAGATCGAGATCTACAGGGTGTCCCAAAATTCGTGTACTTCCCGTAAATGGGAGGTTCCTTGGGTCATTTGAAGCGACATTTTCTTTTACAAAAATGACGTCAGTGGCTTTGTTTAGGAGTTATTAACAAAAAACACGGACCAATCAGAGCGCGGCTACAGCGGATTGATTCTGGCTCGGCCATTGGCGCTGCCACGCTAAGCGGGACCTGTCGCTGAGTCGGACTCCGTTCGCTATAGCCGCTCTCTGATTGGTCCTTGTTTTTCGTTAATAACTCCTAAACAAAGCCGCCGACGTCATTTTTGTAAAGGAAAATGTCGCTTCAAATGACCGAAGGGACCTCCCATTTCCGGGAAGTACACGAATTTTGGGACACCCTGTATAAGTACACAGAGTCTCAACTAAATCGGTGTGACAACGTCCTTGCACTCTCCTTGTGAGAAAAATACAAATGTGATGTATTCAGATGTATTCAAAATACAAATCTGACATTTTCATGAAATGGAACAATTGTAGTGGAAAAATTAGGTCCACCCTACCTGTCATTTTATGCAGGAGTGTATACATATAATAGTCTGTGGTTCTTCGGGGCACAGATTCCGAAAACGAGGCCGCTATAAGTTGACGAATAGCTGCCCGGCTTCGTGAGTAAGGATGTGTCCTTGTTTTTAGGGTGCAAGCTGGCTTTTCACCTGGGATTGCCAGATTTATGACGGGCTGCCCCGCACGCCGGCTTATTTTTAACCTTTCGCCCACTAACGAACCTTATCTCCCGGGCTGCATTTCTCCGCGCAACACGATAGACAAAAGGAAAACGTCCGGTTCCATGGGCCCCATAACTTAACGATCTGCCCGATTCCTGTACTCGGCCGACCATTATGTCCAGCCGAAATTTCTACATTTTCTGCTGCACCGTGCTGGACCAGCAAAACAACCAACAAACGAACGCCGCGATAAAATTGTTATACAGGCCGATTAATTTTCGGGCTATTCACGCTCGGTCCGGAAAATATTAAAGATTATCTGGCTCGGGATCCTCGTTGAATTATTCATTGAAACTAATTAACCCTCGTTAACTGGAAACTTTGTAATAAATTGTTTATGTGTTTTTGCGGATTATGCGTTTCAAATGTTTCACCGAGCTGGCGCGGGTGTGAGCTCGATTGTTTATAGTATGAAGTGCTGGGAGTTTAAGGTCTATAGATATTAGGAAAAACATTTTCTAATAATGTTACAGTGCTTGGTATATCATTAAAAAAATAATGGGAAGACGATTTCTAGGCCAAGATCTGCATTTTAATCGAGATAAATGTCGTTCTTTAAAAATGTATATATTCGTTTAACAATTTAGTCCTCTATTTTAGTGGAATATTTTTATTTATTTTTTATTTCGAACAAACATGCAAAACAATTAAAAATTTTGGAAGCAGTGTTGTACTGCTTACAAAAACTATATTTTCTTCTATAAGCTCTAAAAAGTTATTAACAAAGTTAATAAAAGAAGTGTTAATTTTGCATCTAATCCCACAATATATTAATAATAATGATAGGATAAACTGTAGTTTTCTACACGAAGAAAGTTTCTACGAAGTAGGTTATTTTCGTTATTTCTAATACGGTCTGTTTCCAATTTTACATTATTCTTAGTAAGATTTGCAATGTATCCTGCATTTACACACGATACAGATACACATGTACATGCATTGTATACGTCTGCATAAGGAGTGAATAATAATTTATCACGTTGGCAATGTATCAAGTAATTGTAACTGCAAATGTGTAAAGCGCAGGAAACGGTAAACTTGAAATTTTAATATAAATGCGTCTGCTGTTCGACCGTAAAAACTTTAGCTGAAAACAAGACGAGAAATTCGGAAAACATTCAGAGATAACAAACGAGGCACGCTGAATAGGCGTAACAGCCGAGAAAAATCGACGAAGAAGAACGTAAATGAATGAAAAAGTGGAGTTGAAATATGTTTGTAAAGCAGACGGGAATGGAGGGGAATAACTACGTAGAATCCGGCGAAAAGGGGCAGAAATTGTGCGAGGAAAAGTGCAGTATGTGGGATGCGCCTAAAAAGAGAACACGCGAACTGAATGAAGCGGAAAAAGATGTAATAGGACGATACGATTTGAATACCTTAATACTTATATTACTTAATACATAAATATATAAAATTTAAATCGTTCATATTTGAAAATTACGATAAAACAGGTACCAATCATTTTTTTCTTACATTTTCAGATCTAGGTTTCATAGAAGCTCGTTAAAATTGTTGCTGTAAATATGTTTCTCTTTTTTTGAATGTTGACGGTGTGTCTTGTAGTATGTGACAAATGAATAAACAAGTATGCTTTGCATATATGGACACATTTATTATTAATAGCTACAGTCTATCAACTATAGATTAACTTGTTTAAGTTTGTGGTTAATTTGTTTAAAATTGTTCAACGTCGTATAAGGTAAATTCATGAGGTCAAAACGTGGACATGACTCGTATTCGTTACGTGGTTAAATATTTGATAAAGCATGATATATTGTGTTCGATAAAATATAATTTTTTATTTGGTTTCCTTTCGATCTATATCTGTGGGTCATTAACTCCCAGCTGCAATGCTAGCGAAACGATAGGAAAATAATTCCTCGAAGACACAATTTACATAAGAAAGCTTTAATAGTGAGATTTTAAACAGCATCGTGACTCACCTACTATAGTAATCCACTGTTAAATTTCTCTGTTTACACGGTTATATGTCCACAAACAATCCCCCACCACTTAGTACCTCGAACTCAGTGCAGTCATCTCAGTAGATATAAGAATCAGAATAGAGTAAATATAGTGCGAGAACTGAATGCAGTCAAGCCACAGACGTCATACGTGATGAATCGTAAGAATTACTTTTCTTCCTATACTTGTAATGTTAGTTTTATGTTAATGTTTAATATTAGTTTAATGTTAATGTTGTTTTACTGTTTACAATATATAGCAACAATTATAATGCAGTTCTAAGTCTACTTTAAATCTACGGTTCACAGTTCAAAGAACTTCAATGTTAATGCACACATTTTTAGAAAGAATGAAATCATAAATTTAATTTTACCTTACATTAATAATGTATAGGGCCATCTTTATTCTATGCAACCTCCAACATTTCTTTAGAGATTAATTCGTGTACATTTTTTCAATAGTTTTTCATGTACAGATTTTTATTTTATTTCTACACACGTTTTCCTATTAAATATAAGGTGTCCCAAAATGTTTCTAATCAAAATAAAAAATTTAATAAAAAATTAATAATTACTATCAATTAGTAAATTTATTTCGACTAACCAAATCATTCGTTAATCACGATTACTGGATTACTTAGTTATCCGGAATTAATTTAAGAATAATACCAAATTTGTCAATTACTCAAAATCTAAAAATTAGTTGATTGCTAATTCTGCGGAGAGAATGTCTTTTACATAATTCTTATCTTACAAAATCTTATACCGAAAAAACAAAACGTGTCCGAACCTTTAAGATCGTCCCTTACTCAGCTATCCTAGTCATTACGAAATCACGTTTGTTATAATCGTGAATCAGATCGCGTTTGGTCCAATACTGGTGTCTAATAACTTCCTTCGCTATACTGCACGGCCATTGCAACAATATCTCAATGTATCTTTCGCGACATAACGCGGAAAGGTGTTCTCATAGGCATAACGAAATCAAAGAAGAAGAAGAGGAGGAAGAAGAAGAAGAAGACGAAGAAGGTGGAGAAGAAGACCGCGGAACAACACGGCGACGACAGAGACAGGACAGGTCAAACGGAGAAGAATCGAAAAGTGTTTGGTGCAAGAAGGATGGTATACTTACACGCAGGCCTTATTTATGCGCTCCGGCCGGCGACCTCGGATAAGAGTTTAACACCGCGGCATTATTTATTCGACTTCGTACGCTCGCGCTCGCTCGCGCGCGCGCGCACTCGGGCGCGGGCACGTTTCTTTTAAAACTTCCCGTGAAAATGATACCTCCGCGATGAATATAAAACGCACGCCCACGCCTGCGACATGCCGACACCGACACTCCGGGCCGACTCGGATATTATACGAGGCCCTGTTCACACGCGCGATCGACGTTAACACCTACACGGACATCTCTCGCCGGCACCCAGAGAGAAAGAGCGAGAGCGCGTGTGGAAGAGAGAGAAAGAGATAATCGAAGAACCGGGGGATGAGACGTTCCCGTGGATGTTGCAGGTGTACAGGCCTAACATCCCCTCGAAATCGGAGAATTCTGCTAGGAAGGAGGAAAGATAGGCGCCCGGTTTAAAGTTTCGCTTTTCGAGCCGCGTTTTTCGGACCGACGAATCGCCTTCTACTTTCCTCGGTTTTATGCCCCTGTCACCATGCCTATGGCGCGCCAATTAGGCTAGAACATTTTCGTATGGTCGCTCTAATAATTTAATTATCCTGTAATAATTCTTACCAAGTGTAATACGATCAGCTGAATTTCAGAATACAAAAGCAGCCACTACAACCTCGCAAGTTGCCCAGCGAGAACGGACTTCACAAAAGAAAGCTATTGTAAGTGTGGTCATATTATTATACAATTATAATATAATATATATTATGTATATTATTAACATATTAACAAATTAATAATATGTTATATATAATATAATAATATGTTAATATGTTAATATTAACATATTATATTATATATAATATAATATAAATATATATTATTAACAATAACAATTATATATATATTATTATACAATAATAAACAGAGTTGGGCGAAATTTTTATCTGAATAATTTGCCCAACTCTGATTATAACCAAGATATCAACCACAGCTTATGGAATTGCACACTTAATAGATTATAGATCATCTAGGAAAAAACTCATTTTACAAAACTATAACAGTTCGAATGGAAATCACCGTACAGAATTTCTGCGAAGACTCAACATCCCACCGTTAAAAATTCTAATAATGAAATTACCTTTTAATAATTCTTACTAATAGTGATAATAATTGCCTTAATATACAGTGCACCATGAAAGTATTTGAACGCACTTAAAAGCAGTATAACTTTCTTATAATCGGATCAAACAACTTGTCTTATTTTAGCTATTAGAATAATTGATTTACCAAATGTCATACAAAAAGATTTTAAAAAAATTGCAATTACTAAGAATTACGTGGAAAATTAAAAGAATCAACATTTATAACTTTTTTTATCGGAGCTCGTAATTGAAAATTTAAAACATGTGTTTGGAAGATGTTTGTTAGCTATACCATGCTGAAAATTTCATCAAAATCAGTTGATACAGAAAAAGAAAACGACACGCATTGAAAGATGTAAGAAACTGTGGATTTTAAGCAGAAACTGACCAAGTCACGGAAAGCTATGATTTTCGCCACATTTAATAACTTGTAGCTCTTGGATATGGTAATCGATTTCGATGAAATTTGCAGCATGTATATAATTATACATAGATCTACAAAACATATATTTTAAATTTTCATTAAGGATCCAAATAAAAAAGTTTTAAAAAGTGCATTTTTTATTTTTGCATGCGACCTTGTAAATTGTAATTTTTGTAAAATATATTTTGCAGATCATTTAGTAAATCAATGCTTCTAATTGCTTATAAAACATCAGATCAGTTGGGACAATTATAAAGAAGTTATACTGTTTTGAAGTGCGTTCAAATACTTTCGTGGTTCACTGTATGTATGTTATACTTTGCACATGTATATAAAAAAGTTCTAATCACCGAAACCGTAAAATAAATCGTAGGGGAAGGGGATTAATAGGGGATTAATATTACAGAGTCATAGAATCGTTCACGTTAGAGCTGTCCAGGGCAGAATTAGGTATACAGGGTGTCCCAAAATTCGTGTAGTTCCCGGAAATGGGAGGTTCCTTGGGTCATTTGAAGCGATATTTTCCTTCACAAAAATGACGCGCGCTAGCGGCTTTGTTTAGGAGTTATTAACAAAAAACACGGACCAATCAGAGCGCGGCTACAGGGGATTGATTCTGGCTCGGCCAATGGCGCCGCCACGCTAAGCGGGACCTGTCGCTGAGTCGGACTCCGTTTGCTCTAGCCGCGCTCTGATTGGTCTGTGTTTTTTGATAATAACTCCTAAACAAAGCCGCTGGCGCGCGCGCGCGCGCGTCATTTTTGTAAAGGAAAATGTCGCTTCAAAAGACCCAAGGAACCTCCCATTTCCGGGAAGTACACGAATTTTGGGACACCCTGTATATCAGAAGTAGCAAATGCTACGGGTTGGGTCCCGCATTTCTGAGGCCTCTTTCGTTCGTAAAAGTTATTTTATTATCAAAAACTTATTTATTTATCTTTATCACTTATTTATTGGTGAAGTTCACCATTATTATTTTATTATCATACGAATCCTAGAGCCTCCTGGTCACATTTGCTACAAATCCAGCGCTGGCTTAATCCGCCTTTGGAGCTGTCACTGTTTCGTCACGTTTATTCCACCGAACAGTTTGATTAATTCACTTTTTCAGGCGATTGTATGTAACCGCATATGTACACGTGTGTACGTGTTAAGTGTGGTTACACCACAAGTTTGGATAAGGCACGGAATATCGTACAGCCGCACGCAACCAAGAGTTCGTACACTCAGGATAATCAACCCTAATTCCAGACTGCGTCTCTATTAAGCAGGACTGCTTCGGATTAATAGGTAGATGGGGGTTGTTTGGGTTTTCAGCTATTTCGATTATCATATCGCTAGAAATACCAAGTTGATGTCCGCCTTCGACGTCGAGGAAAATCATTTAATCATTTACTGAATTTCACAGGTTTCTCCCAATATAAAATCGTCTAATTGTTTTCTGTTTCTGAAAGTATTAAAAAACCATTTTAACCTATTCTATTCTGCAGAAATAGCCATTTCGAACTGACCAGGCAAACACGCATAGTTTATTTAATCATCAAATATATTCATTGAATGTATTAAATATTAAATTATTAATACTAAAATTTAATATCCTAATTCATTACTCACAGCCACACTAGTTTATTCGTTTGAAATTTTTTAACGTCACAAGGTAAATTCCCGAAGTCAACACGTAGATACGACTCACATTCGTTACATGGTTAAATATTTCATGAAAATTAATATATTGTGTTTATTAATATTATGTGTTAATATCCGTAATTCTATATTAATATTAAATCTTAACATCTTGAAAGTAATGTTATTAATATTAAATTATAATATCTTGAAAGTAATATTATTAATATTAAATTTGCATATCTTGAATTCTATATTAATATTAAATTTAAATGTCTTCTTTCGATTTAGAATTACATAATTCACGATGAGTATAGTTACAAATGCAATGTATATGCTTAATGCGAAGATGGAGCTTACCACTAGCCAAAGGTGCTAGATAAAAGACCAATAAAGGCCGCAATCGCCTTCAAAAGCCCTATTTTTTCGTAAACGTAATTGACTTTTGTATACTGAATAACCCCATCTTTGCATTAATGAGAAATGAGAAGGCACATCCCGGACCCTTGCCATCCTGGCAAAACCAGTCTACACCCTTAATGTAAAAAAATATGCTAGCTTTTAAAAGACACCCTGTATAAATGAATAAAAGCTACCATTTAATAACAATAAATAAATCTTCTATAAACATATTGCAGATCTTTGTGCAGAATTCTATCAATATCAATCAAGTGATAGAAGTCGGTAGAAAAACAGACAATTAATCTCGTTTATTAAAAAAAAATCCATGCAGTAAACAGAAAGTACATTAATAATGTTTGTTAGCGAGAACGCTTTTGAACACTTTACAAATGTACACATGCTACAAACACTCGAAAATTCGCAAAAAGACTATGGCTGGGAAATAATTTCTAAATTAATGAATACCTCAATTCATAAAAATTGACATTTATTACAGCTGTAAACGAGGTAGTAAAAAACGGTTATTATTTTGTTACATCGTTCTTGTGTCGCGAGTGTTCGTATGTGCGAGTTCCTGCGCGGTTGATTTACTGCACGCAATATAATGTTGCAATCGCTTCGCGGGTTGTTTTATTGGTATCTCTGGCCAGTCAGATTGGAAGCAGCAACAATAACCGAGTGATAATGACGTTTTCGCGTGTACTTTGCATAAATACAGGTTATGGAGCATCGGACGGCGTGTTTCGAAGCCTAACGCAAAGACACACTACTGATACCGCGAGGGTGAATTTATGAGACAAGTATTAAGCCGTTAGCGCTAAGCGAATTCGTAGTAAATGCAGGAAATAATGATAAAACTGTTGCCGTGGTATTCCGTGTAATGTTTAAAGGAACGGTCGTCAAGCGAGATAACAATTTGCCATTAATATTTATGAGTGTTTAGGACTGCAGGCGAACCCGAATGTTGCTGCGCGCGCAGTGCAAAAATCCTTTTAATAAAGGGGCATTAGCATTTCGACGACATTTACTGTCATTGTCATTAACGCGCATGCCAACTTGATTTGTGCGTTCTTTGTGTTAATTGGAAACAGTAGATGAATGTGTGAACCTGCCTTATGCTTCCCCTATCCAGAAAATGCTCGCTTAAGCGGATTAACATGATGTCCACTGTTTGAAACGTTGCTGGGGCCTCCCATATCCGAACTAACAGGGGGATAAAAGGGTTCGGATAACAGATATCAAATTCCATTCATTTATAACAAAATCAAGAGACATGTTTCGAACGAAACGTTTAATGATTTTGCAAGTATCGGATTACATTTTTATTCATAAATTAATATAATTATAATAAATAGTAGAGCTTAATCAAAAAATAAAATGTAACTTGGTTACTCATTCCATATTGTTGTAATTCTATTTATTTAATATAGTACTGAATCTCTGTTTCAGACTGCGGATTTTAATTCATAGAATGGAATGCAAAACAGCAAATATATAAGAAGAATGTACCGTATTGTTACATTATGTTTAATTTATTAAAACTACAAGGAATGATAATAAATCTGCTGAAGTTTTCTTTTGCACAAAGATCCGCAGTCTAGTTACAAATATTTGAAACGAAATATGTTTCTATTATAGATTATGTTATATAAATATATTATATATAATGATTACCTCCATATATATGTTTCAAAAAATTGATGAACTAACCAGTCTTAAACATAATTGTAAGAATGATCCGGGGGTTAGAAATTCAAAATTGATATCGTTACGTTTCAAGAAAATATTTAGACATACACCATCCTGTACATATTGCAACATTGCTAATTTTCCAATTCAAGATTGTCAAAACCTCTCACGAATCATCTAAAATGAATGCGTCCAAACAGAACCACCGTATTCAGTCTGAACAGGCAAATATTAAAAATTATACAGGGTGTCCCAAAATTCGTGTACTTCCCGGAAATGGGAGGTTCCTTGGGTCATTTGAAGCGACATTTTCCTTTACAAAAATGACGTCGGCGGCTTTGTTTAGGAGTTATTAACGAAAAACACGGACCAATCAGAGTGCGGCTATAGCGAACGGAGTCCGACTCAGCGGCAGGTCCCGCTTAGCGTGACGACGCCATTGGCCGAACCAGAATCAATCCGCTGTAGCCGCGCTCTGATTGGTCCGTGTTTTTCGTTAATAACTCCTAAACAAAGCCGAAGACGTCATTTTTGTAAAGGAAAATGTCGGTTCAAATGACCCAAGGAACCTCCCATTTCCGGGAAGTACACGAATTTTGGGACACCCTGTATAAGTAAACTGAAGACTCTTATTAACTTAACAACTTTAACTTATCAAAATCGTCTGTAATAATCTCGAATTTTTATCCTCATAAATCATGTAAGATAAATAGATCCAGGACTACCCTCTTGAGCTGAAAAGGGTTGAAGATGAAATAAAGCGTGAAATTCCGCGAGCATGACGACGTCGATGATGTAAAAAGTGTGAGAAAATCATTCGTCCAATGGTAATTTAAAGTTGGCTGACGTAAAGAAGGAAAAAAAAGGTGGTTCGAAGAGGCGCGACTCACCCTCGTCGTCGTCGTCCTTGTCGTCGACATCTCTGGCACCGCATTTAGCGTTCATTAAATAAACCGCCCCTTCCGTATCCACCCTCTGCAGTCTGTCTCAAGGCCCGTCACTCACACGGTACAAAGTTTAATTGATCAATGATAAAGTTTATCGATCATTTCGAATTCATTTAACTTTGGTATTAGTTTATGGCGCGTGGGAGACACGGAACGCTCGGGTATGTGCATAGCTCGGAGCGCGGAGCGTGCGTACACCAGTGTGTATCCTGTCCTTATGCGAGCAAGTGTTTCCGACGAAAATCTTAATGTACACTGCCAGCCAAAACTTGCCGAATCGCTTGTGACTTCGCAAATATATTTTGCATGTTGATTAAACCGCTCCGCTCTTAACTTGCTTCAACGAATATACGATTTATAGGAAGACCATTCGAAACGTTCCCGTAGATTAGATGTCTCGGCCTCGAAACGGATTCCAATTTTCAGGTAATTCCTTTCAAGTGAAATTATTGGAGTTACATGTATCTACACCATGTAGTTTAACGAGCAAAATAATTTAAGAGACGTTATCGATCATGCACACAAGAAAAACGTTACAACTAAAAATTTTTTAGTTTTGCGTCTTTAAGGTGTTTGCCCCTTTAAAATGTTTAAGTCTTAAAGGTGTGTCTTTAAAATTGTAATAAATTGTAATCTAATTACAAAAAGAAACTTTATCATAATTTAAAATCACACTTCTCAATGGATGATCCTGCACAATAAACCTGTGGCCTGTAATAGTATTTCTTTATCAGAACGCTTTCTAACATTTGCATTCTAACATCGGACATTTCATATGCAACGATCTAATATTTTTTACCTGTTCTACAAAAGTTAGAGAAATTTCGAATGTAATTAAAATTGAGTTACTCGACGCTGCAGCGATATCTAAAACAATCTGGTAGGGACACTTAGGATCCCAAAAGGTTAAGAAATACGATAACACGATTGTCTTCGAAAGCACTTAACCGTTCGCCCATAATTTCGTTGATATTTCGGAAAAAAGTCTACAGGAGATCGGGTTGCGATCGCAAAAATAAGTTATTCCCAAAGAGTATCGGCGATAGCGTTCAGCGAACCTCTCCAAAACAATCCGGAGCGTTCCATTTACCTGTAATCAGCCGAATTCTCTTCGGAAAGCCGCTGAAAAAAGGACTGGGCCAAAATCGATTAATTCGCGAAGATAACCGAGTCGGACTGCAGCAGACCAGTCTCGCAGGCTCCGATAACATCCCTCATTCAACGGCTCTTTCAGCCTGGCGAACTACTCCCCGATGTTCATAGCTATATGCCGTTCCCCTTCCCCTCCCCTCCTCATCCTCCGCTAGCCCATCAGCGGCTTTTAATGAACAGCAAAAAGTTCGACTGAATACCGTTGCCTCTAATATTAGTTATACTTAATTCAAGACTCGCCGGAGAATCCCAGAGGCCCGAGCCACCTCAAAGCTACGCCGCAGCGGCCTTTATTTCAAAATCTATCGCGTGCAACTTATATTTTCATTAGCCTTTCAGCCCAGGACCAGACCTCATAAAGCGCCTTCACCTGTGCCTCGGGCACGGGGCTGCTCTCTCTACTTTCTGTTCCCTTTCCAGCCTACGCGGGATGCCTGACTCCCACACAGGTGCAGCCTCTGCACGTGCCCCTACGGTTTCTTTTTATTTCGGCTGCACGGTTATGAAAAGCGATCGCGTGCACCCTAAGCGGACCGCAACGCGAAACGATCGTTCGCTGTAGCCGACTCTCGGTGACCGATCATGTGAAAATCTCAACTCGTCTTTATCGCGAGTCAATCGAACAGTTAAGTGTCGCATATGTATCACTCCTATAAATCCCCGCAAACATCTCCTGAACGGTATATGATAGGGCAAACTTGTAGACGGACTTTATCATCATTTTTTATGTAGAATGTCGCCGTGACAGACAAATTTTAACTTTATTTTTTCAAGGTTATTTCAAGGTCACTTCGTATATTTTAAATGGAATACCATATATTTCGTTTGACGTCATGAAAGTATAGAAAAAACAAGTTCAGCATATGTCTTTCCAACTTTTACGAAGGACAAGGATCGATACCTGATCAGTGTGTTTTACTGGTTCAATTACCATTTGTAATTTCTTGAATGGAATGTGGTATATGCCTTTTGCATCTTCTTCTAGTATAACTTCATAACAAAGATATTTAGGTGTTCCTATTTTAATCATTGTTTTGATGACTTATTATGATAACACAATCTTGTGTGTGCAATGACAGATATTGTTTACTTATTTTTATCCCTTAAAGTCATAGTATTGTAGGTCAAAATGTTATTAAAGGATTCATAAACTTTTATGGAATATTCACATGTACTGATACGTTTATGGTACAGCTACTGCATTACTACTATGACAAGGCTACAGGTTTTTATGTTAAGTCCCATTTTCATCAATTATTGTACGAAAACAGGATAAAGAGAAACTCGTTTCGTTAATTAGAGAACTGGTTATGGTAAAAATAAACTAGAAACGCAATTAAGCTTTATTAATGTTTCCTGTGTTTAGGTTTCTTATGTTTTTTGTGTTAAGGTTGCTTGTGTTTCATACATAGATGTCCATATACCATAAGTCCATAAAGATCTGCAGTCTAGTCATGATCTTGCTGCAGATCGTGCCATATTTGATACATGACGATATATGAATTTCCAGAACAATCGCCTTCTGTGACCAGAAGAGTAAATTCTTGCACATGGTTCTTTGTTTATTGCACTGTTATTGGCTTTGATCAAGTCAGATAAATTGTTAAAAAAAAGTTTGTCAGTAGCTGTACTTGATTATAACTTTTTATGGAGATAATAGCAATTGCCAGTTTCATTTTTCATCTTTCATTGTTACATGACATAATTTACTACATATTGTTAATAATTGAGACTATAATTGGAACTATAGCATATAAGAGAAAATTAATAACACAGGTAACTTGATGACTGCACTGCTTAAAAGAATTTAGGAATATCAATCTATTATTTCCAACTTGTTAAAGTGAATAAAGAAACAAAGAAAAATTTATACGAATTACAATCAATCAATTAGCATATCACAGACTGATAAGTACAGTGAATAATCGAAATATTAGAATCACATACATATTTACATTTATATTAAAACAATTAATTTTTAAATGAAAACCCAGTTACACTGAACTCTGTACTGTGAATTTCATAATTTGATCATTCACTGTAGCTTCTATTTAATCAGGGTCATCTACATTTCCAATAAATTACAACCTAATCGTTCAATTTCGGGGATATTTGCAATAAATGCGAATGAATTTATGTCACAACCCAACACATACGTGTAACGCAAAGAATTAACTGAATGTGTCACTGAAGAGAACGTTCTTGATCAAATGATCGGTAAGAAAAAGATTAGACAGAAGTCCAGGAAAAGAAGCATCGTGCCGTTGCCTTGAAGTTTTTGTTGTTGAACGAACAAAAATTTTGCAGTTCATTCATCGAATCGCAAGCTCGACTCGTTTTACCTCTAACCCGTAACCGGTGGATACTCGAAGAAACTGCCTTCGCCGTGCCGTGCCATTCACCATAAGGAACACTTGGACCATAACAGAAGGCAGGCAGCTTCAGGAACGAGCGTTCCATTCAAGTTTCCTTCGCCTCGTATGGCATTATGAAGATCGGCGACGTCACAATTATGAACACCTTCCGTTCCGATACCGTTACCGCTTTTCTTCATCCTCCGCTCCCGACGTATCCCGCTACCGCAGCGCAGGTGTGCGTCGCTCATAAACTAACGCCTTAGTTGGATAGCGACTAATGCACTCGTGTAATAAAGATACGCGGTGATACGTAATATTCAGACCGGTGTTCTTCTTCACATCCGTTCCAGTTCGTTTTTTTGCGGCGCAGCTCATTTGATGCCCTCCTCCTCGCATCTCTCCCAGCGCAGCGCCCCGGTGTGCGCCCGATCCTCGGTCGTCCTTTTTCAATCGGTTTATTAGTATTCCCGACTACATTAGCTACCGTGTTGATTACCCTGCAAATTTGATATGCCTATGCCCGCGCAAAACTGTTTACTAAACACTTCCACCAACCGCTTACATAATGTTCTATTTATTTCTAAGTTTCTGCAACTGTTACGCTCCCTGCCGTCTAGGTCAGTGATGGATGGAGCCTAAGCGTGTGAAAGACAAATTTTCTACATGGATTGCAACGAAATGTTTTTAATGTTTTTATTTCGCTTGTTTTAGTGCTATTATGTATGTATAAAATCTGCAGTCTACTGTTTAGTTTACAATAATTTTCCGTATATTTATAAATTCTGTAACTGTTAGGAATATGATAGAAATGTTTTTATTTTGCTTGTTTTAGTGCTATTATGAATGTATAAAATCTGCGGTCTACTGTTTAGTTTACAATAATTTTCCGTTTATTTATAAATTCTGTAACTGTTAGGAATATGATGCCGGCTGTCTGAGGCAGTGGTAGCTGAAGCTTCGTGTATTGAGACTTTATATGTAATAAAAAAATTTTCTATCTGGACTGTAACAAACTCAACCAACGGTTTACATAATTATCAGTTTATTTATGGCATTATGAAATTGTTAGGAACACCTCCCACGTGCATTGTGCTATTTGAACAGTGACAATATTCAAAGAATTTAAAACTACTGTTATATTACTTCTGACTCAGTAATAATTTAAGAAAAGAAGTAAATGTCTATGAAGCTTCTGTATCTTGAAATTAATGTAGACAAATTTCATTTTGCATAAAAATTGGCAGTCTAGTGATCGCTGCTAGGTCTGCTTTGGTGACAATTTCAGCATTTTATTACTTTCTAATTGTCAGTCGAAGTGCAGTCGTATATGAGAAAAGAAGTTGAAAGGTAAGTCTAAATGATTCATATTTAATTATAATAAAACATAACAAGGTATAAATAATTGTAGCAAAGGAGCATCTTACTTTTGGCTGGTCACTCACTGATATTACATTCATTATCCACTGTTTTAAATCTGTGTTATTCATGAACTTACAAAATCCAGAGTCTATTCATGCTAAGCAGGAGATTCATCTCAATCTAGTTGGCGCGAATCGAAACATCCCTTGGCGTGGTGCAGGTCTGTCGTCACGTGCCGCCTCTAATACGATAAAACGGTTCGGGGCCGAAAATAGTCAATTAAAGGTACTTTCGGATCCGTATCCGGAGCTTCCAGGTGGGCCAACCGGGTGAATTATGGCACCGGTGGAACGAGACGTCAAATCACGCCCTTCCCTGAGGCGTTTCGGCTTCGAAAAGGCACCACCCCCCAGGGTTAGCACCTACCTGGGCGTGAAGGGCCATTCTGAGGTCTCATTCCTGGTCCTCCTTTTCCCACGAGCTGGCGTCACTTTCATGGGGCCCGCGTATTTACCATGTTAATGGGTGGACCCCCCTAACTCGTTATGGAATTATCATCGGTGCTGTGGGACTGTCTCCCAAAAAGCGATGGCTTCGTCCCGTCCATCCCCGGGACAGCTTATCTCGTGCCGTGAGCAAGTATGAGCACCAATTATAATAAATACCAATTAACAGGGCGAAGACGCCATTACTGCGCCGTGGAAACCTGTTTCCGACTGCACCTTGTTGACAAACGGCCGGTTCCTAAGCGGCAAGCACCGTTCGCTGCTTTGACATGAAGCGATCCAAAACGAGCTTTCTAGATTGAATTAGTTCGGTAACCTTATATCCAAAGATGATTATAAGGAGAATTTCGGTGGAATCTAATTAAGATCGAGACCGTTGCGCGGCTTTCCATGAACGTGTAATTGGAATGCGAGCTCCTCAAGATTTGAAGAAACGGGTTCCTTCGTAGAAACGATCGAACCTGCTACTTCAACGAAATTTATACGATGGATTCATTAAATATTGAAATATTGCTATTTATACCCCTGGAATTCACTGTTCGTTTATCCGAGAATTTCCTGCTTAACCTACCGCTGCACCGTGGTCTGAAAGTCAGTTCTAGCGCGAATAAATTTAAAAAATCAACTAACGTAAATCTGCTAAAATTTATACTTGTATGATAGTTTAATATGTATACTAAAATAACAAAAGCAAAATTAGTTAATCACGTCACCGTATTATTGTTGACAAGACTGTCAACATTCCAGTGAGCACATTTTATTTTCCTGCGTTGCTGAATTGTCACAAATTATAACTTCAAAAAATCGAGTTTTTTCTTGAAGTGTGTATAAATTTTGTTGGTATCTTGTTATATATGATATTATCAGTATGGCTGTAACTGGAAATGGTAGGTTTACGTTTCCTTTACACACTTTATGATATAATTCATGAACTGATACTTTTTAGAAAAATTATTAGAATGTCATAGAAGTTTCAGTTTTGGTGATTGTATATTGTTACATTTATTTGAAAAATGTGTATTATTCAATTATTATCAGCTTGTATTTAGTATTTTTAGGCGGGAGGGATGCACGTGAATAATTTTTACTGAACCAGTGTCCCTTTTTTAACATCAGCAATATCCCTATTATGAAAATAAAATTGATGGTTAACTTAATAAATTGGATATTTATTTATTTATAGTATATAGACATTTTTAAAATGCAAATATTATGTTCATTAATTAGGAATTTTCTATTTGCTAAGTTCTATTTGCTAAATTTGATCATCCTCCTGGGTTTTCAACAAATAAATCGAGTTTGTATAATTGTTAATATAATTTCATGATGCAGTTATTATTAATATGTCGAAAAATAAACAAGAAAAAGTAGCAAAACTAATTCTGTAGACAATTATATATAATTTTGTAGAGATGTAAAATGAAACTACAATGTATGTACAAATTACAGAAATTCAAATAACATAGAAACGCAATACACTGCCAAATGAATAGAAATGATTGAACCCTTTCTTGAATTAGTACCTAATTTCTCCATTCTGTACACTTTGAATAAACAAACAAATTCTATATTAATATGTTCTTTATATAAGACGAATTTTATTAATGGAGATTTATTTGCACATTGAACACGTAAATAATCACAACGACATAATAGCTGATCTGTTTGATCGTGGGCGAGATTATTGTTAGTATAGTCAGTATTAATAATATTAGGTTTGAACGAAAGTTCGTAGCATTTGTAAATTAGAAATTAAACATTCAGATATTATTCATAGATTTTTCTTACTTTTTGCCATCTTCGAGGTAACTTCTCGTGTTATTAAATAAACGTATGAATAAATACCTGAATTTTATCTTGGATTCTTAATTCGAAAACGCTACGAACACGTGTCGCACACTTTAACTTTCCAATTCTTTTCATCCAATAAATAACATTGATTTATGAAAGTTTTGAGGGCTGTATGCCTCTGCTTCATTTGTTCTCTCGTGAATAATTTGTGGACCTGTTGAAGGGTAACATCGAGGGAAAACAGTTTGTGAAAAATTCCGGATTTGTTCGGGCCTGTATCGGGCCTCGGCCCTTGCTCTTTTGTTAGTAGCCCCGAAAGGGTTGAAGAGCGATTCAGTTCATTGTCGGCCGGATCGTCAATAACAGACCGCTCAGCCGGATTCCGTCGTCGAGAAATATCTGGATCCGAGTCTAAAGGACAGGTGGCAAGCTGGAGGAAGACAGTCGCGCAGCCTCGGCTAACCAAGCCGCAGAGCGCGGAGGAGAAAGACGCATATCGGGAGGACGGATGACAGTCGGAGGGCTCCAGATAGATAATGAGGCTGACAAGGAAGGGGATCGGGCCGGATGAGAAAAGGGAACACGATTGCGAGGATGGATTCCTAACCTGAGCATCAGCAGCATCAGCCCGGGGACCTAGACGTCCTGGTGGAGTGCAAAGTGTAACAAATCCAGCTTTCACCCGGGCCAGACAGGGAGACAATTTATGTGGCGCATGTTTCGTTTCGTTCGAAGGCCGATCCCCGATGCTACGACAACGAGAAGTCACTCTGACTGTCTGACTGCGAGCCTATTCCCCGGGCTGCATGCTTGATTCCACGTCGGTGAAATCCCACGCGGTGAACTGTGATGGGTGTCCTGCCTCCTGCCACATCCTCGCGTCCTCGCGAACGATCCCCGCGTGTTCCGCGAGTGTACCTGGATTATCCGAACCAATAGATTGTTAGGAACTATCACTTCTTCTACGAATTTTCTTGTTAGGAGGCGACCGTGCACCGTGGGGTTCGCCGCGCCGCGCCGGGACGAACGTAATTGGTTCGGGAGCCTTGTTTCTTTCGAGCAGATGCTCCTGTTATTGGATAGCGGCCACGAAGCCGCCGAACTTCTCTTTTTGGTACAGTGCTGATGGGGTAAGATACCCAAATCTCGTCCCCTGATAGCATATCGAGAGAAAGAATATTTGCATGCATCATTATAAAGAGGGTATCTACTAACTGGGCCGAAGTATTGGGGGTTAAGAAGATCCTGAAATAACATTGTTATTCATACACACAAACATTTTGATTCGAAAGCTGTTTGGAGGGGTGTATAAGTGTGTACAGTTGAAGGTCATCTCAAGGTCACATTTTCCAATATCTTACGAACAGTAATAGGTTATCGAATGACCTACCTTTTGCATCGTGAATCGATAGAGTATCAAACTCTACGTAAAAAAGTATAATCGCACGACTTAAACTTGTCCCAGCTCCCACAGAATCACCATGTATATTACTCTAAACATACTGGTAATTACTGTGATTTAGGTGTGATAGTAATTGCGATATTAGTTTCGGGATGTCTATACAATTTTCAAGTTTTGTAGACAAATTTTACGAAAGTGAAATAAAATAGTATCATATTTCACAAATAAATATAAATTCTGCTAAATTCTGTCGATTTCAATGTTTTACCCTTTCTTCAAAATTGTTGGAAGCCATTAATGCATAAAGATCTACTGTCTAATAATAAAATAATACTGGTTCTAAATACTGAAGTAATATTAAGCATTCTTATAATTATAAGGAAACCGAGAAAATAACCATTAAATATGTTCGCATTTTAAAGGTCCTTCGTTCAAGGTACTGGGTCACAATGGACCCGGGTTCCGTGATTCAAGTGTCAAGCGAGCTCACGAATCGAGAAGGTTTTTATCGGCAGAGTCGCTTTGGTCTGAACATTGTAGCGGGTAAGCATCGCTCGGCGTGTATCCAGGGTTTCTTGCAGCAGAGGCGAAAAACAGACATCGAAAACAGCCCCCACAATTCACCGAACAAAACCCCACGAGTTTCACCAGTTTCTGCGAATCATGGCTCCGCAGGCCGCACTTGTTTCCAGCGGAGACGAACGACGGGGGTACGTAAAAGTCGTCCCCGGTGTCAGCACTCGTTATGGCGTTGCGCGACGCGGGGTGCTGGGGTTGGCACGAGGAACAACATGCCATATCGGAGACACCTGTTAGTGGCAACAACCGAACCAGGCGGCTCACCAAGCAAACCGGACTATAAACGTATCGCGGTCGTATGACTAGCACCCGATGGGGGGAGGCATGCCGGGAATTAAAAGCGCGTTGTCATATTATAATCGTATTATGGCGTGCTGGGACCCGGTCCCACAAAAACGGCCATACCGGCGACGTCACGCCATGAAGATCGGTCTCCGATGCAGCGTGAACACCTACACTGCTATGCGCAAATATGTACACTTCTCCGCAAAAGTACCATGCATCACTCAAATGTATAGAAACCATATCTTTTCTTTGTGTGTGTTTCAGTACCATTTTCTAAAACTATATGTGACCTCGGG
>CM052336.1:26680519-26698971 GCA_028455595.1 Lasioglossum vierecki | reverse complement strand
AATGCATAGACGTAGCACATGATAAAACTGATCGAGTTTACAATATTTAGGATCCAACTCTTATAATAATTATAAATATGTCTCTTATTTCGATCGTATTTTTTGTTAAACAATATAATTTTAATGCTTTCGGCGCACCGGTTCGATCAATTTCTACATCAAATAAATATAGCTTATAATAATTACCTATCCGTGTCAACTTGAATTTTTTAGCAATTTATTTATTAAGTAATTAATGAGTTGTTTTGAATTATAGTATCGTAAAATATCTTACCATGATACAATCAGAATCTATTGGTAGATAATAAATCTTTTATAATAATTACCTACTTGTGCCATACTAGAACTTTTTAGGAGTTTATTTACTAAGTAATGTAGAGTTTTAAAATGTCTCACTTTTTGTGTTTTGCTGTTAACACTAAACCTACCAATGCCTGTCAAATAACCGGTCTTACATGGAAAATGATTCGATAAATTTCTTTATCCAATCACACTATCTATCTTATCCATCTAAATAAATAGCACCTTGTCATTTTTATCAGATAAATTATTTTAATCGTTTTCAGTGCTCGGTAGTTATAGTGTCAAGTCTTGTATAGTATACTATAAATAATAAGAATGTAACTAAACATAACTCTTGTAATTCAAGACTCCGCAATTTATCATCCCCTTCCAAGACGGGACGAGTCACGTGACGGGTTCAGAATCACGTGCCTGATCCGGTGCTGACAAAGAGGGGGTAACTTGTTCCCTTGATCTGGCGACACTGGTTCACACTCCGATAGTTATTCTAAAAAAAGGATTGTCAGAAATGTTTTCACTGTCGTCACACTGCCATAACAATATGAAATGGAAGAAGAATGAAATTCTTAGCAGAATACACTTTTCGTTCGGCGCCTTATATGTCGTGGGGTGTACATTCGTGTACCGCCACGGGCTCACCGCGTCGGCCCGCACTCCCTTAATTGGACGTTAACTTTGATCCAATTTGATACATAAAATGCGAATGTAACAATTACCGTAACGACGTGATAAAGTTGAAAAACGGCGGGGAAACTAGTGTAAATTTTCAGGCATTAGCCGATCCGGCGAACTGCTATGGTGCGCGAATGTAGCAGAACGCGGAGGAACAGGTACGCGACCGAGTCTCGTTTACTGTCCGCGCGAGGCGTGCACCTTCGTTCCATTCACTGTTTCTCGAAATCAACATTGTCGACGGCCGTTTAATTGCACTCCACTTACAGCGGCGTAAATAAAATTCACCTTGGCCGTGGTGTCGCGCGGCGTCCCCGGCCCGTGTAAATATTAATTTCACGAGCTCGGATCGTTATAAATAACGATAAATCGGGCCCGCTTGTACAAGTTGTCGTAATAAACGTCGCGAACCGGGCGCACAATGTGTAAAGTGCCGACTGTAAAGTTGAGCCTCGGCCCAGTGTCCATCGGCGAGGCCCGCTGCAAGTCTCGGGAGGTTATAACGCCGCTATAACCGTATACATTCCGCGACAATAATCGTTTTATGGTGGTCGGCAATATCGGCGGGTTCTACTGCCACGGGAATTGATATCCTCCACCTACAACGGCCGTTTAACTTATGGCAAGTGGGCTTGGGAAGATCCAGCAGCCCCGGACGAGTTCGAAAAACCGGAGGATCTACGGAAACAAAGTTTTCCTAACCGACCCCACCCCCCTTCTCGTTCTTGTGCTCCACGATTTTCGTTTCCAGTTTTGCAGGCTAGTATTTCCCAGTATCTTGGCGAAACGTTTCAACGTCGTTGCTAAGCGCCGGGAATACCGTGCGCGCTATGACCCGCCATTATCCACTACTCGTTTCATATTCTTCCTTTTTCTGGCCCTGGTCATTTCTAGAATGACGAGGTGCTACAGTCAACGTTGGAAGAGCTACCAGCCACTAAATGCGACTGATACGTATCACTTTGGAATAGACTAAATGTACCTATTACTGTTTTCTTGCTTATCTATATTATACAGAGTGTCCCAAAATTCGTGTACTTCCCGGAAATGGGAGGTTCCTTGGGTCATTTGAAGCGACATTTTCCTTTACAAAAATGACGCCAGCGGCTTTGTTCAGGAGTTATTAACAAAAAACACGAACCAATCAGAGCGCGGCTACAACGGATTGATTCTGACTCGGCCAATGGCGCCGCCACGCTAAGCGGGACCTGTCGCTGAGTCGGACTCCGTTTGCTCTAGCCGCGCTCTGATTGGTCTGTGTTTTTTGTTAATGAAAATGTCGCTTCAAATGACCCAAGGAACCTCCCATTTCCGGGAACTATACGAATTTTGGGACACCCTGTATAAAAACGAAGTCCTGACTGACTCACTCACCTATCAACGCCCAGGCTAAACCCTTGGCCCTAGAAAGCTGAAATTTTGCACAGAGGTTTCCTTTATGATCTATACAAGAGATAAGAAAGGATATTTCGAAATTCAAACCCTAAAGGGGTGAAATGGGGTTGCAACTTTTGTATGAGGAATATTTTATTTTTGGTCAGATTTGCTTGAAACTTGGTCTTAATGCTTTTTCAAAAGAAATCAAAAGATACTCTTCTCTTTCCTATATAATGAAAAATTAAGCCATCAGTATTACATACATTAAAATGAAGGAGCTCTTTACTGCGGTACAAAAATTAGTAGGAATGTCCTTAATACCGTGGTGTCGATTGCAACTACGATGAGAAACAAACTTCGTTCTGACCTAACGTTTTTGGTAAAGTAAATATCCGATACATGTACATAAGTAAGTAAGATACAAAGATTAAATCATTATTTATTGATGATTTACTCTAAGTACCCAACAGCTGCACTTTTATTGCAACATCTCTTTCAATCTTCAAAAAAAAATTATGTTCATACATATTATTGAAAATGTAATATCATGTGTTCATATGTTATTAAAAATATAAAACCATATTCATACGGTGTTGAAAATATAACAAAAATATGTCGCATATTAAAAGAGGTATTAGTACAAGTAAAATATTAATTTCATTTGTTATCAAACATTAAATATGCAGTAATTTTGTTCATAATAATTTCTATTTCCATACATATGGATTGTGCAATTGACATTTACTATATTATTAAAATAAAAGAATAATTATTAGACTGTGGATCTTTATGCAAAATAAAAATTGTCTGTATCGATTGCAAAAGATATAAACTAAATCGAATGTTATTTTTTCCTTTAATGATTTTAATAGAGGAGAAATCTTAAATTCCGTCTACTCAATTTTGCTATAAATGCATAAAGATCCACGGTGTAATAGCTACATTTGAGTAGTCTCTCTATGTCAGAGGTTCTCTCCCATTCAATCATTTCCCAAGTATGTTCTAAAGGTTTCCCAAACCGGAACCGTTTGACGTCGGAGTGAAAGTTCAAGGACAATTATCGACCCCCTATCACCCTCTCGTCCACGTGCCGGCACGATAAATCTTTTCGGAAGTCGCTGTTTCCTAGTGAAGACCGGAAGCTCCGTGTCAACGCGCTGTCAAAACACGAGGGCTGCCTGGTCACGTGCAACCCCTGACATTCGCGCCCTTTTTCTATACTTATAAATACGCCCTATTGTACTTTCCGATATACAAGGCCCACGCGACTCGCATACGACACTGCCATTATTATTACCGTTCCCGTTACTATCCGACTATCGCGAATTATGGAAGAGGATTGCCTCAACGAGATTTATGCTCTGTCGATATTGCTATTTGATTGAAGTCGTACCAGGGAAATAGTTAGTTATTCTGAATTTCTCAATGACTTTCACATATGTTGTCGGGGGCATTATTATGAACAACCTTTTCAAACATTGTTGCCACCAGAGTCCGTTTCTTTAACCTGTAGCTTAGGTGTTGCAACACAACCTAATTCAGCAAGTTCAATGAGCTTGAAGTACCTTGTCAAGGTCATCGTATGAACAACTTGTTCCTATATGCATTCCCAAATATTTGTAAAAATTGTTGCTACCAGAGTCCGTTTTCTAACTTACAACTCACCCTAACCAGCAATTTCAATGACCTTGAAATGTGTTATCAAAGACATCACTCTGTCATGACACGTTTTTCCTGTACATACAATAGGCGTCCTATTTCAGCTATTGGCAACATATTACTAGGTCATTGAAAATTAGGGTGGCTCTCTTACAATGCATACAACGACCTCGACTTTCTCACAAATCTCCTGAGAACCAAGCATTTTGCTTTGAAAAGAAATAATTGCAAATGTCTGCGAAATTGTTTTGATCTTTTCAGTAACTCATTTTTGCTAAATGCGTTAAAATAAATTTCTGTAAAATCACCAAGCTCGAAAAGTTAAAAATCACCAGATTTAATTACTTTCTGAGATTACGGAGTAGACCACTAATGGCAGTGGTCTAGCATAAGTTACGTGGACTCTGTTCCAAAAGCGGAGCACATTCATCCGGTGCACGCAGAAAGGGAGAGACCAGAGAACTCTTGATCCGTGTAAAGCTTTTCCGAAAATTTGTGAAAGTCAGCCCCGAGTTCCGTCGTTTCAGCTGGCCCGACTGCGACGCGTGCACATCATAGATCAATAAGTCTCGTTCTCATTGTCGACTGGTCGTGGGCCGGCTTTACGGCCTCCTCTCTCAGGAAACGTTAACGACATCCGTGAAAGACGTATCGATCGTTACGTTCGAAGATATCGTAAATCACGAAAACCGACGGGAACGTACGTTTCCACATGCGGGAGAAGCGAATATGTGGTACAGAGAGATGGCTATTTACTCCATATGGAACGGAGAAATGGCCGCTTCAGCAAAATAACTGCTATTTAAATACCTGCATTACCCCCCACCCCTCATGCACAAGCACAGCGAAACGAATATGGACAGTCCAGCTCGAAGGAACTCGTACATCATTTTCTTTCAGAGATGGAACCCTATAGTATACTCTACTACGAAGATGGACCATTGAACATTTTTACAAAATGGTTTCATAGCATTAGCTCCAAAGAGAACAGGCATAGGCAAGCTCTCGTTCAAATAGAATTTATAAAATAAAAATTTTACTGCAACAGGAACAATTATTTTGGTCATTAATATTAATAAAATTCTCAACTATTTCTGAGAATTTTGAGATACTTTAATATATCATTTTTTTAATAACAAAAATCCCACTCTTTCGTTTTACAACGTATAACGTGTAAGATGTTGAGATAGTACAACTATTAAACTTTTATATATTGATGTACATAGTTAAATTATGTTTATTCCAGTCTCTCCTTCCGCTATTTTATAAATAATCAATTGATTTTGAATTTATTTTATTACAGATCACTCAATACACATATTTTTTTTCAAAAAATGTACCACCCACGTAATTTTGATTGTTGCCACTTTAAAAGAGTAATGTACGTCCTTCGAATATCCTTCAATGTGTGTGCCTAACCCAACCACAAAATGTTTAATAGATGTTCCAAAAAGAAAATTTTGAAAATTCCTAAACATGATATCGAGTTGGTAGAAGAGAGGAATACTAATCTGAACGTCATTGGTCCGAAACCCGAAGTTGCCACTGATATTCGAAACCAGAATACTCCTTTAATAAAACTAGATACAGGTGGCAGCTTTCAAACCCTATTATTCAATTCTGTATTATCTATAAAAATGAGAATTCCTAAGAAAATCCTTATCTGGTTTGAAACAATAAAAAATACTAATGGTACCTAAGAAAATAAGTGTGTTCATGTAAGACAGGAATGATTAGACAAAATACAAAAATAAATAGACATTGAAATAATCGAAAGAATTAGTCATCTTTTGATTTGTTAAGATGATGAAAAGAAAAATTGCATTTTCATTGAACTTCGAGTCTTGTAATAACCTGGACAACTTTCGTTTTTGCAGAAGATCCGTAGTTTGTGGAAGAACGGCGGCATGAAGTCCTCCGGAGGTCGGGGGCGGCGTCAGACAAAAATTGGACGGGAAAAAACCTTGTGATCGCTAACTACGATAAAACGATCTGATGGTGACATCTGTGTCAATAAGGCGAATTCTCTCGGGGCTACATAGAAGCGGCAGGGAGGGTCCGCGAACGCGATTATCCTCATTCAATCATCGATTTTATTTGGTTAATAAAACGATTATCCCGGTTCTCGCATCGACGAGAGCCTCTCGCTCCTGTCCTCTCTCCCTCCTCTCTCACCAGGTCGAAACTGTTGTACAGTTCCCCCCCCGGGGGCGTTCGACCAAAAATGTAATTTACATCCCTTTATGTCGCGAGATTGAAATATTTGCGAATTAATCCGCGCGACAGGATTATCGCCGACCATTATACGCAGCGCCCGCCGTTCTCTTTCACCACCCTCGCACCGCCGAAACGCTTCTAATGATTCTCCCTTTATTCGATTCAAAAATATCGGCCGTTACCCCGCTTCACGGAAGATTGGATTCAATTATTACTGTCAGACCGGAGAGCCTTTTGCCCAAGGCCGTCGCGAGTTCTCGATTCAACGGGATTCCTTGGAGACGATCGTTTATCCTCTGTACTTCCATCATGTCTACACCATTATCAACTCTCTTCTTCGGCACTTATTCGAACCGTGATCATTTCAGTATGAAATATTTGTTTGCGATTACTTCAGGGAGGACAGGGGTAGTACAACCACTAGAATATATATAATAAATATGTAAAAATAGTTGTTCAATATATGTACATATATAGTTCTATGCATAACCTAATCTCACATCAGTAGACAGAAGATTTTATGCATTTATAATAAGAAATGAGTAAAAAAATGAGATGTAATTTAAAACATTAAAAACATTAGACGAATTTTAAAATATTCTTATATTATTTTCAGCCCATTGAACTTATTAAGAGAGAAAATACATTTCTATGTCACTCCGGTTGGTTGAAAAACAGGTAGAATATTTATATTTTGCACAAAGATCCGTTGTCATAATAGTTGGGCATTGTTCTAATTGCTCCTAATCAATGTTAATCTCCGCAACAAGTTAATCTCTCTAATCGAATAATTCATCATTATTGATTCGAATATTTTATTCGAATAAAACTGTTTTTATTTTAAAAATTAATTTAGCCTTATTTATGCTGGAAAACGTTAAAGTCTTTTGACAATTGCAGATATTACAGATTTTTGCGACCATGAATTGAACAGTAATTCAAAATTGTAAAAATTAAAGCAATGATTAATAAATAGAAATAGGATTTTATACATTTATGAGAAAAACAAGTAGGTACAATTTATAACAGTAAAAACATTAGAAGCATTTAAAAATACGGTTATATTATTTTCAATGTGTCAAGTGTCAAACATAAGGGAAAACAAAATAAACTTGTATTAAATTCCAGTTTGTTGCTATTCAGGTAGAATTGACTCCTGGCTCGTAGAACAAATGCAGAAACTGTCTATTTCGCATAAAGATCAGCAGGTTAGATATCCGTATCGATCAATCTCTCGGAACAGCTTTTTTGCAGAGCGATTCCCCGAGCAGCGTAAGGAAACTTAATTTCCATCCAGCAATTAGAATCAAATCCGCAGCACTATCAAACGAAACAATCGCAAATTAAAGCGACGACGATTGAACGACCCCCAGGGCTGCTTGGAGGTTGCTCCGGGAGACATTATGCGAAATCCCGGTTCGTTAAAGTGGCATACAATAATCGGCGCAGCGCCAATCCCGTCCACGGCGTTCAATTAATTCTCCGGGCAAAATTTGTCGCTCGTATTAAATCTCGGCTGGATTAAAGGCAATCTCGCTTCCGTCTTGTAGCCCTCTTGATTCTCGCGTATGCTTCGACCCGTCATTCGAGCCATCCTCGACGCCGCCCTCCGCAACTTTGCAAGATCCTCGAGCCGACGACGTACGAGATACGATGCAGTTTCGATTAAGAAACCGGAGCTATTAGCTCCAGACCCCCTCGAGACAATGACGAATGAGGTGATCATAGGGAATCGAGGTCCCCTTTTACAACTCACGAATTCCGGATGATTTTATTCGACGGATTAACTGGTAGCGTCGTTTTCCAAGCAGCGCTGTTTATTGGGAGTGATTTTTGAGAATTTCGAGGGCTCGCAAGACGGAGATCTCTATAACGTGAAACGTCGAGGTCGTTTGAGGGGTGGGAGAAGGATGTTCCTTTTATTTTATTGGAAATATCGATTTATTTTGCATCCTTGGAAAATTCCAGGACCTCCAGAAAACGTCCATATGTCTCGGATACGTCCTGGATAGGTCCCAGTTAGAACGTGGAACGTCCATGCGATGTAAATCCTATGAACGTTCGGCAGGACATATTCAAGACGTTAACAGGACAATAGGACATTTATAGAACATTTAACCTTCACTTACCCGCACTTCATTTTCTACATTATTGATTTATTATTATTTTATTATTATTATGATTCCAACATAAACCAATTTTTATTTAATACAATGACTACTTGAGTGCAAATAGATATTTGCTAGTGTAAGTCGCCTCTATTTATGCTCGTAGTACTAAATTAAAATTTATAAGAGATTGTTAATGCTTTACGCACGAAATGTTTTCCTAATATTTAAAACTATTAAGCAACCTTCGTGTACATACATGAATATAAGGTAAAATTGAATCGAAATTTCATTTATTAATATTTAGTATTATTGTTGTACATGATACGATATACAATCGCATATTCGAATAACGCTATTGTGTACAGTAATGTACACATAACACATATGTATATATTTATAACAATATATTAGGGAGGGGGAGAGATTTGAAAATCTGGAATATGCCGTATCTCGGAGGGCCAAAGATTACGGAATCCAAAACAGAGCGAATAAGCATTCTGGTTGGGGGTCTCGAAGGAGGGAGGGGGTGGCACGCGAGTGGCGTGTGTTGACGTCTCATGAAAAAGCCAAGTGACATGGCCGCGCTCGAGAAGGGTAAGCCAAGCCAACGATACGGGTGAGTGTAAATAAGGTAACCCCAGGTCTAGAGTTCATCACCCCACGCTCAACACATCAGGGTTGCGATCCTAGGTTAGCAGGGCTTGGCTTCTAGCAACGAAGAAGCGAGGACGCCGTCTATGAGTTGGAGGGAGACGCGTGATTCGCAAATGGTAAGCAAAGGATGAAAGAATGCGATCGACTCTTGATCCATATACCGGGACACGACATCATATAATAAATAACGTAAATGGATTTTTTTTTTCAAACTAGGCGTGGCGGGAGACCCTCGGTTGCGTGAATAGTCTGTTGACACGTACCGTTTCTGTGTTACAATTATAACTAGACTGTGGATTTTATGCACGCGTAAGAGAAATGGGTAGATGTAATTTAAAACAGTGGTAGTATTAGAAACATTTAATCTGTTGTTATATCATTTTTAACTTATATCAAGCAATTAATATGTTGAATTTCAGGTAGAAAACATTTTTACAACAATTGCGATAAACTAGAGTGAAATAGAAATTAATTTCCTTTCTCAACAGGTTCATTAGATTACAGATATCACTATAGTTTTTAATTAGTGTACTGTTTTTATCGTTTTGTGTTTCTACTGTTCAGCTTTGTCAGAAATGTGTAAAATTTTCAATTAATCTGCATTATTCATCTGCATTATAAATTGTATATTTAGTTGCTTATTTCCATTTTTCATGAACTTGTTAATCACGAGGAAGTTAGTTAATAAATAGAACTCACTTTTCATAAAGAAGAAGTTTTTTTTAATTCGATAGTTTAGTTGTATTTATTGTTGCAAACTTTTCAGAATTAATATGCAATGTACCAAATTTAATTCTCGAGTTTTGTACTTTTGTTTTGTATTTATTTTAGAAACTCTTAATAATTCAATTATTAGTTTTTCATTATTCTTAGTGACAGAACCTACTGTATACATCTTTGTTGCACTGTTAATCGTTACAATTTGTGTTTTGTATGATGAAGAGTGATAAATAACATGAGTCTACTACAGCTTTTGTGTTCTGAGATATAATAGTCTTATAAATACATTTGCCAGGCGTTAACGTAATTAGCTAACTTCCTCGAATCTACTTAATTCGATTAAGATGTAATCTGATATAGAATATCGCGATCGGAGGAGTATCGACTCCATGTAGAAAACGAAGTGGTAGGAGGCTTCTATCGATTGAATCGCGAACTGATGGTCATTTTCAGTGAAACTAGGAATTAAGGGCAAGGTCAGTGAAGATAAAAGTCAGGATATAATTTTAAGAAAATCTACCCCATTATAGTACTAAAAACCATTTAATTTACTCTGTCGGAAATGTATGCCATTATAACCGGAAAGCATTAATTAACCAATAACGATAAGTGATTAATCACCAAAAGAAAGATTATTCACGAATAACAACTACAGTCATTAATTATGATTACTACTGACGGGTTCTTTGGATATGATACTGTTTGAAACAAGTATAACACCCTGTACAAACGTATAACATATCGAACGAAAATTAAATTTCAAATGAAAAATTATATTAATATTATATATACGTTCCTACTATACATATGAATTAATTCATGGAATGTGTTTATTCTTTGAACATTTCTCAAGAGATTTATGTATATTTTAAATACTGATGGACCGCTAGAGCATTTTCTACATAATATCAATTTCCCATTCTTTTGACTATTTGAGACTTCAACTACACCTTGTATTAACTTACGAGATTATGTTTAATTGCTCAAAGAAAAATAGGTGCAACTGTCAGATATTGTATGTATATTAAAAGCACGAGCTACAAAGAATACGAACAACTATAATTATCAAAATAAACATAATGCCAAGATTAAATAAGTACAATAATTATTACTAAACCTTACTCGGCTAAAAATTGAGAAAAGAAGTTATGTAACGTTCAATATTCTTTGCAGTCCACTTTTTATTGCATCTGATGACTTGTCTTGGTATTTATGATTTGATTATAACGAATTTCGGTTGGTGAAAAATTGTTGATAGATATTAAATGAGTAAGAATCGCGTATTCGACGCAATTTAGACAATTTAACCATTCTGCTTGTCAAGTTACCACGATGTAGAATGCACTCGTAACCGCAGTGCAACGAATCACGGTACGCACCGTGTCACCGATGCATTATTGCAAAATAGGAGAGGGGCGTAGTGGCAATCGTGACCATAACAAGGGTATAGCAGTGTTTCAATATCAAATAAAGTTACACAAATGTTTTGCATTCCTTTATTTCCGGATGCTGAAACAAATGGAGAAATAATATGAATATGCACTACTCAGGAAACTAATATACATAAATTAAGTTATTTAATAATAATTAATTTAGTCTATTATTAATTAGAATTTGCATGTACACGATACTTGGAATACCTGTTAGTATTAATCACATATTAAGTTGAAATACATATACATATGTTTCACTTATTAATGGAAAAATCGTCTTAACAATGAATTTGAACTTTAAAATAAGTTAATACCAATGTTTCTGTATTTCAATATCCAAATTGATATTACTACCAATAGTTGAGGGCAATGAAATTTAACCTATCAAGTTTTTCACGTTGAATATAAAATATTGAATACGATGACTAATAAGTTTAATGAAAATATTATGATGTTAACCAGCATATACATTTAAAAAAATTGCTTTTTTTATTTTAGATCTTTTATTTGACAATTATTGATATTGTAAATGTGTTCTCGTGCAAAGATTTTTTCAATATATTTTTCGACTCCAATATATATCATAGTAAAAATCGGTACGTTTAATGTTAAACACTTAAGTGGCCTTTAAAATTTTAAATATGATCAGCAGTTCAGTAAAGATGTAGTTATTCCGATGGGCACGTTTTTTGAAACTGTTTTGTCTAGATGTAGAAGTAACCCCTTGGGCTAGTTGTAAAAGATTAAACTGAAAGCACTGTTGTCTCGACACGAGTGTGTTACAACACGAATAAATGCGAAGGCCGAATAAGCGGACGAGACTGGGAAAAAAGGAGATGATGTCACCCTCTGCTGACCATATGTGTCTTTCCAAAAATAAGTAATGCTAATAGTAATTGATGGCCGCGTTAGTTGCGCCGTTTCCTAATTCGTGTCGTCCGTAAAATTTACCGAGCGTCCGATGCGATGGAAACGGCGCCACTCGAACAGCTGTCGTTGTTAAGGGTGAACATTGAGTTACAATAGACATCTGGTCATATTCAAGATGAGACGAATGAACACGCGATAAGCGTTTCAAGTGCTAAGGACTTGAAGGCCATTTTCTATTTTGATAACACGTTGTCATTACTTGAACTCCAAGCTAGAATGACACTTGACAAAAAGGATCACATGTGTGTGTGTGTGTATGTGTGTGTCATCGGTAGACTTTGGGTTCTTGATGCATTTATACAAAAATTGGTAGGGAGGGAATAGTAAAAAAGTTATTAATAATGTATCACACCTTTTATATTATATATTGACATGACCTTCTTTCTGTAGTTTAATGTAGCCCCCTCACTTGTTATATCTCTAACAATTTGGAACATAAAATCTGAAATAAAGTCAATGGCCTCCTTCAATGGTTTTCGAATATTATTGAATTTTAAAATCTAATTATCTCCTTTTCTAATCTAATTATAACCATTATAATAAATGATAAAATTAATACTTTAGAAAGAGGCAGCATATAAAGAAGAATGAAATTAATAGATCATACGAATTCTCTCGATTTTTTATAATGTATTGAATGAGACAAACAAGTATAGCAAACATCAGAAATAGAGTTGCCAGCGTTATGATTCTCCAAATCACAGAACTTCAGAATTTTCTAATTCTATTTCTGAAATTTTTATAAAATGCCTACAGTACTTATCTAGAAGATAATTAGTACGGATTTTGATGTATATTTGTATATATGTATGTGTAATGTTGCTTTATAACGACAGTATTTGCAATGTTGTTTTTAATGCAACCAAATCATTAAGGGAAGAAATCAATTTTTATTTATATCCTAGCTTGCCACAATCGACGCAAAACGTTTTTATTTAGCACAAAAAGTCGCAGTCTAGTAATTAGCATGAAGAAATTATGGCCGCGAATGTTGCGTGAAAAAGCTAAGGGACTCCGCGCGAGATAATATCATTAGCACCAACCATCATGATAATGTCAGCAACACTAGCATCATCAAACAAATTCCAAAAACACCGGTTACAACTTTTCCCAGCCGGTCGGCAAACAGAGGCATTTGCATTATAACAATGCAGTCAGTGTCTATCAGGCGCACTATAATCATTACGCGGATCATTAAAATATCTCCGACACGAGTTGACCAACCAACCACCCCCATTTGGGTGCCACATTGTAATCAATACAATTGCTTTTTGTGCCGAGTTTAAATGCCGCATACATCTACAGGACTCGACAAAATGTGATGGGAAAAATCAGCAACAGCTGATGTGAGTAAACGCTACCTGATATTTACTAGCACAAGAAAACCACTTATTTTCGTTCCAAACGAAATTCTTTCAACCCGGACGGGTAATATACGAACTTTGAAAACAATGAACTTTATACATTACTCGAGTCAAAACTCATGCATTGGTAAAAGTTGCATATCCAACTCTTGCATACCCATATCTCGACCTCTTACAAAAAAAATAAAGACATTATATTTGTATGGATCCCTTCTCATATAGGAATTGCCGGCAATGAAAAAGCCGACACAGCAGCTAAAGAAGCCACAAAAACCTCACCCCAAAACTTTCCGATCGCCCCCAATGATTTAATAAGAGAACTCAAACTAAGAATCCAAAATAGTTGGAATGAAAAATGGACTAGATGCCCCCCCAACAAACTATATAAAATAAGAAAAAATATCTTCATCAATAACTCCCCTAACATTACTCACAGAAAAGACCAAGTAGTCACTACGCGACTTAGAATTGGCCACTCTAACATAACACACATACATAAAATATCAAAATACCCCCCAACACTTTGCCACTCATGTAACATACCATTATCCATTGAACATATCCTTCTCGAATGCCCAGCCCTTCAGACACAACGACAAACCTGCAACATTCCAACTAACCTAAGTGAATGCCTCAACGACCAAAAAAACATCACAAATGTTCTCACCTTTCTAAAAAATCTAGACTTATATTACAAAATCTAATTATATACACACTCATGTATTACTACGACAACAAAACATTGTTACTATAACTGTATACCAACGTGGTCGCTAATGACCTCGATGTTAATGCGACCTTTATAAATAAATAATTTAAAAAAAAAACTCATGCATTGTACACATTTTTATTTCTGTACGATTGTTTTATAATTTTTGGTATTTATATATAATTTGTCGAATTGAAATATGAAACGGAAATAGGTGAATGTGAACTATTTGCAGCTTCCGGGCGATTAATTTTTATGGACGTTTGAAGATTGTAGACATTTAAGTTTCATCTATGTAGTTTTCTGTAAGAGATAATATTATTAAATTTATGGGGGACTATTCAATAAATTTATTTTTTTAACATATACTATAATGTAGTAAGTCTATTAAAATGCTACAAGTGTTGTTATTTTCATAAATTGGAAAATAATTTAGATGATTGTTATAATAATTTTTTATTGTTCCATAATTTTAGTGTTAATAATGCATAAGAATTCGAAGAAGAACTTTTCAAGAAAGTTTTCATTATTCCTGTCTCATATGGTGGAGTTTTAAAGATTATTGAAATTCGTGTGATTATATGTGTGACAGAAATGTCATACACATGGGTGACAATTTTATTATGAAACATGAAAATAATTTTTATCACGATCTATTAAGCAATCCAAACTTATTTAGAATGTACAAGTCGTAAGAAAGTTACAAAAATTATTGTTATTTTGAAAATGATTGCTAAATATGATTTGTATTTGATTATGTTAATGACTTTTATGGGCTCGGGTGTGTCAGTGAATTCGTGAAATTATTTCTGTTATATTTTCGACGAAAGTAAAAGAATACTTCGCGAATACTAGTCCGTACGTTCACGATCCACTGGTCGTATATTAACGTATTCAGATACACGTGTATCCGTCTATTCATGTATGTATGTATTCACCAGCGGATATTATACATCCCCATGAGAAGATGCGGGCGAGTGACAACCATATGCATCGTGCTGAATTGATAATATCGAAATATGTGAATGTCGACGAGGCGAACTTATTTTTCGACTCTGGAGCCAGTCGCAATTCAGGCAGCAGTGCTTTCAGCAAAAAAGTATAGGCAGAAAACTCAAATGTCAAGTTGATCTATGATCTATGTATACATATGTATATTTTATAAAGCATTATAATCGCGGGTCATCAAACACAAGTCTGTATCAGTTGCAAAAGGCTAATAAGTTTAAAACAATAGATATATTAATGTTCTCAAGCCCCTTTTTAAAAAAACAATATATGATTGGTGACGTTGTTAATCACTAGACTGCGGATTTTATTTATTTATAGGTTGAGACAAATTCAAAGAATTTGACACTTTGTTTCCTGTGTCCTAAAATGAATGCAACTTTATTTAGCATAAAGGTGTGCAGTTTATTAATCACTGTAATAGTGTAAAATTTTTTACAATCAATAAAATTTTACATAAAATGGATCTATATCGATAATATATGTCAATTTGCGAACCAGATAGAAATTAAAAAGTATTGTCACTGCTGATTGCGTTATTTTATTGTTTAAAAAAAGTGGTAAATCGTTCGCACACCTAATAGAATTTCATGAACAGTGTGTAATGGAATTACTCGGATTATTAAATTCCCAAGCAAACGGAACCTGCACGTGTCTCATTTTTATTCCGCCGTTGGATAAAATAAACAGACCTCCCCACCAATTATGCAAATCGAGAAATTAAAGAGGAATCGACGTGCCGGATGAGCGCAATTAGATTTTCGGATGCTCGCTGTTAGGCTAAAAGGACGCATAACTTTTGAGCAGATGTATTATAATTTCGTGGGTCAAAGAGCACAACTCCAGAGTTGGTGGATCTTGATGTGCTCGGCGATATAGATCTTATAAATATAGATGGTCCAATATGGACGCCAGATTTTCGTTTGCCATGGGCTTCGAGCTGCCATAAATTGTTACCCCCCAATCCGGAGTCGTGACCTCGCCGCATAAAGACTAGCAATTTGCAGTGAAGATACAACTCGCAAAATCGGTTTTTACTATTTACATAGAATTTATGTATTCACTTTGAAATTGTAAAATTTCAATGTCATTCCGTGATTCAGTCGACAGCTACTGAAAATAATTTATAGCGTGATTGAATTATGTAGTATACTTGAGAATTTGCACACTGTAACATACGAATGATCTGGATTATATAAATAAAAATAACAGTTGTCTGCATCAATTGTAATTAACAGGGATAAATAAAAAATTTCTTTAATGATTTTAGTATATTAAAAATAATATATTGATACTGTTAATCTCTTAATGTTTGAATCGTTATAAATATTATCTGCTGGGGTTCAAAACGGTTCCAAAAATAACTATTTAAAATTGTCATAAAAATTGTGATTAAAATAATTACAATTTACTTTGTAAATAATTTTCTACTGATTGTTTAAATATGCAAACATGCACAGAACATCTGACGAATTTTAATATACATAAATAAGTTTATTATATTGCATTTCCATATTTAATTTTGTACATTACCTAAAATGAAGTCAAATGTGGAAACAAGAAATTGACACTCTATTTATTAATTTCCTATCCTGAGTGATACACACAGTGTATGTGTGAATGTGAAATATTTTATTTATTTCAATGCTTTCTCGGAAATCAATAGCACGTATAAGTAAATATACAGTAATCTACAGCTGCAATATTCAGTGAAATCAATTACAGAAAAATCGATATATCGTTCTAGAATTGGCTCAGACCCGATATACAACAAAAAAGGTAACATTTATATAATCTGTATGGGAATTAAATAAATAAGAGAGGCAAACTTTGTTTTTACACATAATAGCGATGCAAGACAATGTTCTCCATAACTCGTTAAAGTAATTGAAACAGTTGTGGTTATTTTCCGTTATGCTTATGAGCCCGCATGCTATAAATATTTAGAGACCTATTTTTTCCTGCTTGTGGCGATTTGATTAAAATTCAGTTGAAGGGATTGAAGAACTCTCACAAAAATGTTTACGCTTTACTTCTTAAATAACAAATTCAGAAATGAAATACTGATCTTTCATAGATATTTTTATGAAAAAGTGATGTTCAATTCATCTGAACGGATTGTAAATAAGAGTTATAAATAACATGTTGTTGGAGTATGTGATTCTCGACATTCTAATTTAAATATTTATTTATAATTATTCGTCCAACCTTATTATATTTAACAATAGGTATATATGTATATATAACTTTTAATATACAATTTGATTTGTAATTTCAGTCGTTACAATTTTTTGTGTAGTTTAATGCATTACAATTTTGTTCGTATTTTCATTTATAAAATTTAGTTTCTAGAACTTTAGTGATAACATAAGGTAAACCAATAATACTATTATTTACGCTCTATTAATAACACATTACATTTGTCTTATTTCTTTGTCTATTTGACTTTTGTGCTTCATTTTACTTATTTCATCGAATATGTGAGTAAATCTTTGAAAACGAAACCCTGAGGTGTTTTCTGAAATTCGAAAAATCGTCGTCGTTAAAACCGTTCGACCGAATATGGGTCAGACGCTCGAAATTGCGTTGTAGATTCTTTTGCAAATTTCGAATGCATTTTTCTCGAGACTGCTTTTTCGGAACGTATGTGTAAGATCGCTTGAAATACAACTACCATGTTGAAAATCCTGGACAATATAAATCTACCGAACCTCTTAAATAACTGAGAGACTGTCGTGAAGGTTGAAAGTTGAAACACATTTGTTTTTTAGCTATAAAATTTTATAAGATGAGAAATACGTTAAACAATTTATACGTCAGCTACATTAAATTTCCAACGAATTAGATACACGTATTTAAGCAATCAAGGTTGGCAAATTCAGTTAAAAACGGATCAATAAGAAACACAATAAAACTTTGTCGGACATATTTTCAGCCTTTGTTCAGCACATCTGCACTGAACACGATTTACTGCTTCTAATGTTCATGAAAAGTTTGCTTTTAAACAGAAATAAAGTTGACAACCATGATATTGGTTAATGTGGAAAAAGGCACTTCATGGTACAAAACAAAATTCAATTTTACACAGTTATTTACGTTGTTAGTTACGATTTATTAAATACCATACAAATTGTAAAGACCCTTGATTTTTACTTAAATAAATGAAATTTGCTATCTGTTTCATATGCCTATTAATTCAATTCTACACAGTCATTTACGTTGTTAGTTACGATTTATTAAATACCATACAAATTGTAAAGACCCTTGATTTTTACTTAAATAAGTGAAATTTGCT
>CM052336.1:26573999-26680419 GCA_028455595.1 Lasioglossum vierecki | reverse complement strand
GTTATATAAATTCCACAAACCGGAATAAAATCAATGTAATTGTTCAATTGAACAAAGTGGAAATAATTTTCATAGTTTCTCTATTTTTAACCATTTTATAAATTTCACTGTGTCATAAATTATACATATATAATTCTATTCGCATCGGCAGACCTATAATTCAGACCTGCAAAATGACTGCTAGCTCAGCTGAGAAGATTAGCACGAAACTGTCCTGAAAATCGAATCACGGCCGTTTATGCGTGCGCGTTATCGCTGAATTTCAAATCGCCTCGTTTCGACACGGTTCTTAATCGAATCTGTTGATCCCGAATCAAGATTCGTGGGATGGAGTTGCCCAATAAATCAGTGGATCTGGTAAATTCTCCGCGGGCAACGGCGACGGCTGGCACCGGGTCTAAACAGCGGAAAATGATATGCATTTTCATAAATTTCGAACGGCTTAATAGTTTATGCATGCAGGATCGCGGATTTGTCTCGGTAAGCTGAGAATGTCCACGTGCGAAGGTCCTGTAGAGGATTGTGCCGCCACCCTTTTTCCAACCCTCCAGGACCAGAAACGCGCGCGTGAGCTGACAGGCACGCGTGTGTAGGGGGTGCACCACCCTTTGGGTCGCAAGGTGCTTCTACGGCCATTGTTGTTCGCTGACATTCGTCACGGCGTTTTATTAGGACCTACGGAACGATCTACGTCTCCAATTGCGAAAGGTGATATGCGGGATCGAGCAAGAAACGTATTGTTTCGGCGACGTGTTCAACCCTTAAAGTTTAACCCTTAATAATTATTTAGCTGTCATCAGTGTCGGATTCAGCCAGCGCGAGCCTGTAGCAAATGTTTTATCAAGAGGCCCTAATATAATATAATAGTAATATAATATAGTAACTAGTAGGGCCTACAACTATTAATGTTTTTTATTTTGTGTGTGACTCTCCACGAGCCACACAAAGAACTTCCCGATTCGTTAGTTGCAGTATATTATTATCATTATTTATTTAGTGTACGTTTTGTTGGTAATGCTAAAAATTAAAGGTAATCCCTCCGTCATGCCCAAACACATGATTTATGTAGTCTTTTGAATTTTTCAAGAAAACAAAAAAATAAAGTGTACGTTTTAAGAAGATTATACGTTTTCAGGGAAATTCAATAGTTTTTTACTTATGAAAATGTTTGCTATGTGGCATCGCATTAAACCAACATCGTATGCTCGTTGCTCGTTTGGTTCCTTGTTATAGCATACTAATGTTGCAAAATATATTATCTTAATTAGTTTGTCTTAATTAGTTTGTTGAAAAATTTGATAACATACAAACGGACATACGCACACACACACACACATACAGACATTTTGATAAAAATAGTCTAAAATAACTCCAATGACCATGAAACGTGGACATCTGCTAAAAAATCGATTATCGATTTTCGGGGTCATTACAGTAACTTCCCTATAAAATCGGAAAGTTAATAAAATGACGGATTTTAATAATTTATTTATGTCAATTCTCTTTGACGTACAGAAGACAACTGATAGTTTCCAATACATCATACGAAAAACAACGGACATTCAACTCTCACGCACATTCACACGCATTCACACATCTTCACACACACTCACACTCAGAAATGCCGCTGTTTCGATTCTCGATTTCTCAATATTCCTACAATAATAGTAATTTAATATAATATAATAATAATATAATAGATAATATAATAAAACATGATGAATGACCTTTTTTGTAGCAAAAATATCTGGGACCGGTATCGACTAAATTTTAAATCAATTTTCTGCTACAAGCGCGGGCCCGTTGCATTTGCTACTCCCGCTACAGGACTTAATCCGGCACTGGCTGTCAGAGTAACTTTTTATCATTGTACAGGTCTGAGAAAATTAGGAATTGATGGAGTTTGATGTTTTAAATAATACAATACTTCGCAAAAGTGGAGAACGAAAACAATCTTTTGCGTTTTTGGTTCGTCACAGTATCCTAACGTCGTTGATCATTAAGTCTCACTTACAATGAATATTTAACTTGTTTCTGTTTGTATTAAAAATGATGTAACATTATGATTGTTTTGCTGATTGTTTTTTTTTAACAATATGTTTTTAAACATCCTTAACACGTGAAACGCGACGAAGGTCATCGCCACGATCTTGGCGGTACGGAATCACTTAAAATTGATCTTTACGAAATACATGCCACTAAGTACCAATTTATCAAACTTGAAACTAATGAGACAAATATTATTATTTTTTATTTTGCAATTAGAATCTCAAAGTAGAGATTATTTTTCCGTACAATATTTTTCAATACATTGTTATACATTGTTATACATTAGGACATTCCACCACAGACAATCTGACCAACATTACCCTTAGCATTGAAGAAAATGTTAATAATAAAAAGAATCTTTTAGCCACATTTCTAGACGACAGTAGATAAATATTATAATACACATATTAGGTGAAAATAAATATAAATTATCTTTGCTTCCTAATGTACAAAGATAACGTATCTTCTACGTTGACTCTACGTAAATTCACACAGAATTTGGAAAAAACGAAAGATGTTTATTTCGATATCTGACTGAAGCTCGCAGAGGTTCACCGCAATCGGACGATAAAAATAATATATTCTTATTTGGCAGCCTATCGGCACTGGTGGATACGAGCCGGTCGTCCTTTTACGGCGGCTAGTTGGCTCTCATGTTTAATCCTCGATATCCCATCGCTTTCAAATTCAAACGTCGAAGAAACGATACTAATATGTGCCATTCAGGCGCAGCTTGAATTCGACCCCTGGCGCGGTTTTGCCGTTCCTATTGCGCGAAAAAACATATGTACTCTGTGAATATGAACTGGGGTCTCTACCATCACCGTCGGATGTGCAACCGATGTGCATCGCGAGAGAGAGAGCAAGAGAGAGAGAGAGAGGGAGAAAGAGCCCGGTATGCACGCGTGAATGCGAACGTTTCAATACAGGCCGTGGATGCACCGGGTGTCCGTTTTCAAAGGGGGCACCCGCTCCGCGCCGCGAATTAAGGACGCGAAATCGTTCGACATAATTGCAAATTCCAACACGGATACGATTAAGGGAAGCGAAACAGCCGGTAAAGGCTGCTTCGACAGCTCTTGTCGACTGAATGAAACAGAGGAACGGGAACCGGTGATATTTTTCCCGATAAAAAGTACTCCGAGCCTTTGAAAGCTCGTGTTGATAACGCTCCGCATCAAGGTGGATTGATCGCTTCCCGCCGCCATGTTTACGCTTTGAACTATCTGAGAATGGAAAACAGTTGCACTGAAATTTCGATATTTCTTTTGTGTTCCGTTGATCTTGTTCGGAGAACTGGATTTAGTATTATTTACGCTCGCCGGATACCGTAGACGCATCTCTATGCTTCTACATGGCGCACCGTGCTTTCAACAATTTAGCGATCTGTTCATATCGTTATTCACTGTACTTGCTTCCTCCCTTAACCCTCAGTCTCGTGGTTCAACCCTTCGTTGCAAGGGTTCAGTCTGCGAGATAATTAAAATTGTACTTGTCTTCTTTCAATTTTCTTGGAATTTCTTATTGAAATCTTGTTTTGATAGTAGAACTTTTTATGTAATATAGCAACAATTGTATGAAAAGCCTTCAGTCAAGAACTGGTTCTACGAGATCGTTGAAATTATACTGTTTTAACCTTCTTTAGACTCTCTTGGAATTCCCCATTGAAATCTTGTTTAAATAGTAGCACTTTTACGTAATACGAATCTATGGTAGTTTGATTTACAAAAAGAAATTGTTGAAAGTTTTTAGAGTCGTTTGAATTTGTAGTATTGTTTTAGATAGAATGAGCCATCAGTTTCCCACCTGTTACTTCGTATGAAAATAGTTTAGACAGAGAATGTTCATCATTTTACTCACCGTTTTACAAAAGTACAGACTTCAAGCTTTAAAATGAGTTCAAGCTGATATTTTTACCATTTTGAATACTTTTTGAATCCAGTGAAATAAATGAAATAAATTTGTTGAACAGAGTATCAATGGATTCATTATTACAAACCACACCATTCTAAATGGACAAATTTGGATCCAGTAAGTCCAGCGTTATAAACGTTAAGAAATATATTTTAACGTTAAGAAATTTATTTTAGTTTGTTTTGTTTAGTTTTCTTTTTTTAGATTTTAAGTTAGTTTTTTAGTTTTTTAATTTAGTTTTTTTTTAGTTTAATAGTAATAGTTAACAATATATTTAGTATAATAGTAATAGTTAATAAAATAATAATTAGCTGATAGTAAAATAGTAGTTTAATTTAGTTAGTAATTTAGTTTAGTTTAGTGATTTATCCCTTATGTTAATGCTTAACATTTAATAACATTGTAGTCGTCAGATGATTTTAAAACATATTCTTGTACTTCAAACTGAAATGATTTATAATTAACTAAGGAAGTATCCAAGAATGTTTGCCAACAAGAACATGCACGAAATATTATAGATAAATTAATGGCTGCATCAGGATACATTCATATTCATATCAAAGTTAGGAATCAGTTTCGTTAATTAAAATCTAATGTTCTTCGTGCATTCATGATTTTGTACAATTTTATGAATATGTTTCGCATTCCAAGTAGTCCCGCATTTTTGCTAAGCGGAATACTTTCAGCATACTTTCCCCTGCACAATTACGCAAGGATCGTTTCCTATTTCCCCCGCTTCGCAAATTATTATGGTTCGAAGCAGTCAGTGCTAGCTAGCCAGTATCTACAGTTGGAACATGTAAAATGTTTTGCAGTCTTTAATCAAGTCAATTTACAGTATCAATTATCCCAGAAACATCAAGCAAAGGAACAGTTTCTAACATTTGTATAAGCCAATTAAATTTAAACGTTGTTAAAAATCCGCGGACAACTTAATTTTCCTTATGTAGAGCATGTACGTAGACATGTACAAGTATTTCAATTTTAATACTAAGCTTACCACAGACTGGTTCTACAATTATTAAAATCATAAAAGTGTATTCACGAAGGAATAATATTATTTTTAATAATTATTTCCTTATTCGAACGTCTATTATAACAAAACTCATGCCAGTAATGTTGTAATTTTTTCAAGGCAAAGCTTTCCAGTTATTTCATCTTGGTACGTTTAGTATCATACAACAATTATGGATCCAAAAAACAAGTTAATGTAAATAAAAATTAACGTTCCAAATAAGAAGCTGGTGTTATGTGATAGAAGAGAAGAGTCCTCTTCTCGGCTATTTTCCATTGTTTGTTTTGAAATCATATACGCAAATTTAAGCTCATCCATCTTGTAACATAATTGCGTAATCTTGTCCCACGCTTTTCGCAGATGCTATTGGCTCGATTGACCTTTCAATTGCATTCTACGTATCCGAAGCATGCTTGAAACTGGGATTATCTGATATAACATAACTTCCAACATTTTCAGCTAATACCAACTAAAATTTGCTTTTGCTTTTAATGTCGACAGACCCTATTTTAAGAGGATAATCATAGTTTACTAAACGCTTACAACGAACCAAAACGAGTGTCAATGACTTTAATTTGTGAGAATTATTGGATAGTAGTATCCCTTAAATAATTATAAAAAAGAAAATTTGACATATCATTGTCATAGGGGTACTTTTTCCTAAACATTATCTAAAAGGAAATTGGAAATATCAGTGCAAGAAGGTGTTCAGAAATCCTCAAACTTGGGAAATGGTAGGTTTCCTATCATAATTATCAAAAATAAAATTTGTTTGTAAAATTTTTCTGTAGAATTATTATAAATAAAATTATAAATATGATTGTGACAAGGGGTTAAATAACCAATGAGATTGGAGGAAGGCACCTTTTCATAAATAATTATCAAAAAGGAAATTGGAAATGTCAGCGTAACAAGGGGTGCAAAAATTGCGAAGGTTAGAGAGTAGTAGCTTTCCCTAAAGAATTATTAGAAAGAAAATGAAAAAGTACCAGTAGGACAAAGGTTTAAAAGGAGTCTTGAGCTGGAAGTAATAATTGGCAAAACAACAATCGGAAATTATCAGTGTAACATGGATATCAAAAACTCTCAAGATCAGACGGTGAAAGCTTTGTTAAAATAATTACAAAAAAAATTGAAATATCAGGCTAACAACGGGTCCAAACTCTGAAAAATTAGGGGGTTGTACCTTTTGACAAATAATGATAAAAAAGGAAATGGGAAGTATCAGCATAATTATGGGTCGAGAAATCTGGAAGATCAGAGTATGATAAGTTTTCCTAAATAATTATGAAAAAGAAAATAGGGGTTTGAACAGGTTAAAAACGGGATTCGAAACTGGAAGGGTCCCTTAATTGCTAGATCTCGTCGTGCAAACAGAGAGCAGTACATAGAGATGATTAGTTTCACCAGAATCGAGAGGGAGGGAAACGCAGAGTACAAGCTCTATATCGGCCCGTATATGCTCTATCCGGTGCAATGGCAATCGGCCGGCTTCTCCGTTCGCCGCTGTTCATGTAAACAGTTAATCTAAATCCCGAGCAAGCAGCGATGTAATGTTATGCGGCGCGCAAGACTCATTATACTTGTAAACCAGTCCGAGCCTCGACCACAGCCCGACACACACGCGCGGCCACGTATTCTCATGTACAGGCGTTTTCAAGCACAAGTGCAGCCATCTGCGCGGGCGTGTGCGCCTATTCGAACGAGAACGCGTTTCATAGCCTCGCACGGACTCAAGTGTGCCTTGGCTACCCGGTAAATAGCCACTTTCTGCATAGGCCAAATCATTTTTACGATATTTCCTTATATTCTCCGATTCCCTGTTCAATATTCCCTCAACTGCTTAATCAGCCCGTAACTACTTGTTCGAATCTAGTTACACTGAACCTTACATTTTACAGACTTTTAATTACTATGTATAACTTTATCGACGATACATTTGCAATTTAATTTACGGAGATTTATTATGGACAGATCGAACAGTAAAAATAATTATTTAATTTTCTGTTGCACATACAGACATTCAAAAAAGCCTCTTGACCAATATCGATAATATGTGACATAAGCAATAATATTATGTACTAAAAAATATGTAGTGCCATTTAAACAAATGAAAGTGACTTTCATGAATAAATTTCTTGTTTGAACATTTTCTATTGCATTTTGTAGCCGACTAAACTTATTAATCTTTTGCCAAACATTTTTTCACCCGGCTGCCGAAAGTGCCCGAAAAAGTGGATACCGTTATGTGATTTTTAGTGAACATGTGGCGCCTACAAAGTGGAGATTACAGTCCTATAAATGCGAATGACTAAACAATTCAATCTTCACCGTAATGCGATCAAGAAACGTGTAATTTAATGTTGACGAATTCATTAATTACAATCGTGCTTACCTCGATGAAAAGTTCGTTTAGCGTTGCTGATAAAAATCGAACACGTCAATATGCAGCTACATAATTAATTAGGTTATCGATCGTAATTTATCTTTCAGATATTATGAATTTTATTATTGGCGCAAGGTTCGATCATTTTTCAACGCAACAATAGCTATATTGTAGGAATATTATGCAGCTACCTTGTACCTAATATTCTATGCTGAAAATTGTCCGTGTAACTGGCGGCACAGTTGAGCTTGCGTGCTCTGCAATTGCATTGACTTTTGAAAGAAGAGAGTGCCGCCTCTTATTGTTAGCCTAACCTTCTAGAGGGGAAGTTTCTTCCGTTGCCGACTTGCTGCCGCCTCGGTGACGAGGCGTGGGTGCCGGCTGCAGTACGCGGGTGTGTAAACATTTCAAATTAGTATTCAGATGCGCAGCTGTTGACTGTTCGACGGCTCGCTTTCGAGGGCTTCCAAGGCTTCGTTTAATTGTAAGGAACCAGATGCCCTCTTCCTCTTTTTCTGCCCACTCTTCAACCCCCTCCGCGGCCAACCCCCTATCCTCCACCCCCGTGATCGGCCTTCACGTATGGTTTCGTCTGCAATGGATCCGTGCATGTCGTGTACGTCGTTCGACACCGTGTCCACTTCAACCCCCTAGCGGCGTCGCATTACCGTGCGACCCCCCTTTATTGGCAATTGCCCCCTTGGTTTCATGGTATTTCATGAAACTGAGAAATTCCGGCCGTTTCGAGAGAATCGTTAATTGGGTTTGTTCATTCAATGCTCGGCCATGCTTGATGGTGGGAATTTTTCGAGGACGCGGTAGGAGTTGTTTTAGAAAACGGAGACGCTAGAGGATATTAGGCAAGAGGCTGCCTGCCCCCATTGTCTTTCGTTTTTAAACAAATTCTGCTCGAACTTCTACTCCTGTCTGTTTCTGTGGAACGTTTACAAAAAGAAGTCATCAGTACTTTTTATAAACCCATTTAAAGCAAATTAGACAACTATCTTGTTTAAATTATCTTTTTGCATGGTTCAGATATTTTAAAATATCTGTAGTAAAAGATTTAGTAGAAAGGATTCCATAAGAAATATTAGTAAGATTGGTACATAAATATTAAAATATATTTGTAATATTTCCAAGATCCATACTGTGGCGATTTTATGTATTTTGCAAACATGTTTTCTGAAGAAAAGTACTAAATGAACTACAAATATATTGTGTTATTTAGGGAATTTATTTATTTTTTTATTTTATTTTGTTATTTAAACAAACTTTTCTTATTTTCTTTTCTTTATTTTGTTCCATTTTAGATGAATTGAGATATGGTGCCTTTCACTTGTGGACATATATCACCTAATAGTAATATATAAATATATAAATATTTCTTGTGTCTTTTCAGTCGCCAGCTCTTTCAGAGACAGGTCGACGACACAATTAAGTATGTAATAATAAGAATAATATTTTATTTCGAACAAAATAAACAGACAATGTTGCTGTATTTTTAAACAGTTCTTACATTATTATAGTTATACTACAGATCCCACTATAAATGCTCATTTATTTATAGTATAATTTATTTTGTGGGTTTAATATTAACATTTTCTTTAATGCTGTAGAGCAGTGAATATGAAAACTTATGTTTTGTCAAATATGTCACATACCTGTAAAAATCTTTCATCTTGTGATAACAGAACATAACTGCTGTCCTCTTAATTTTCTAAACTAATCCACTGAAATTTTGAGTTATACCACCATCATTTATTTCCTTTCTCGCATCCCCACATCTTTTGATGGAACTCGAACTTTTTGCTCAATTTCTGCGATATCGCATAGCAATTTAAAAGGGGTAACAGATGGATCGAACATGAAAACCTAGGGGCTACGAGTTTATACATAATTGGAGAGATTAATAGAAAGGCCGCTGCGCATTTCTGAATCGTGTGACAACGTGATATTAACGAGTCCTTTAACTCACACATGGTAGACACACGTCTCATCTCGACATGCGTCGGGATACCTAATCATTATAACATTTTGCTGCGGGAAAGTATAGGGACCGAACCGATTACTTTCGAACGATCTTAGGAATCATAACCGATAGTTAAATCGAGTTCGATCCATCACCGTCTCTTCTTGTTTCCCAAATCTGCTTTGACAGAGAAAAAAGCGTTGCACGCTCGAAAAACAATAATAACGTGACCAGTTAGAACTTCAATGCGTTCGTCGGGTAACTGAAAATATCGAAACAATATTCGATACAACATATATTTTTATAATATAATAATGTAAATATTTTTATTTCAGTATTCTCAATATCTTCAATTCTCCACGAACACATTGAAGTTTTCAGATCAACTGTGATCCCGTGATTTTATTTCTAATTGTAAGTAAAGGAGTGTAGGTCAATATTTGATATAACCTATATTTTTATAGTATATTGATATCAATTTTTTTAATACTCTTTTACCTAGATTAATCTTCAAATATTTTATAATATATTAAATAAAATTTAACGATATCTATATATTTAAATATATTTAATATTATTTATTTATATATATTTAACCATTATTATTATTATTATAGAATAATCATATATATATATATATATTAATATTATTAATCTATATATATATTTAAATCGACTAAAATAAGGGAAAGAAGATATTTTTTTATAAACTAGTGTACAAAATCTTCTATTCAATTTTTAACCCCTTTATCTACGATTCATTTTACGGTTTCAGTGATTAGACCTTCCTTTGTAGTTCGTAATTTCCTAAAAAGAAGGAGAAGATTTGTATTTATATATTGTATGCCTACATGTTGTCCAATAACTATATATTTTATATAATATAATTTTATAAAATATGATTTTTGGGGCTAAAAGTTTTAAATTCAAATGAGGCGAATATAATAACGACAGAAGAGTAAAGATATATTTATGTGCTATAGATATTTACATATTTACATTTAGGTAAACATATATAAGTCTGTATTTATTGATACAGACATATTCTTTGTGCGAAATTCGTTTAAATGCACAGCAATAAAAAACAACATAAAACTAAACTTATATTATAATTATAAATGTAATATTTTGTATGACCTCCATTATTTTGAATTAATGCAAAAATTCGATTCAGCATTGAATTTATCAGATTATTTATGACTGTAATAGGAATCTCTTTCCAGCAACGTTTAATTTCTTCTTTTAAAGCTGCAGTATCGGTGAATTGGCGGCCATTTGCATATATATTTCTTGCCATTATACCCCATTATTTTTCAATGGAGTTCATATCAGGAGACTGCATACAGGCCATTCAATTAAAGGGATGTCCCGTGCCTTAAACCATTCGTGGGAACATTTTGAAACGTGGATTGCTGCGTTGTCTTGTTGGAATATAAATTCACGTTCGCCAACTGTATCTTCCAAAAATGGAATTAATGAACCATCTAACATGTCGACAAAAGTTTCAGTTTTCCATATGAAGAAAATGCTCCCCAAATCATTACACTTCCACCGTGGAAATTTCTGGATAATTTAGGGTCATTTTTTGACGTAAATCGTGCCAGGAGGAACTGCATCCATCTGGGCAGTCTAAATTGAATTTTTTCTCGTCCGAAAAAATGACTTTCTTCCATTCATCAGTCCAATGCATATGATTTTCTTGCATATTGCAGCCGAGCAACCTTATGATGCGCTTTCAACATCGGCTTTTTGTGTGGTGTCTTAAAAACCATGTTTGTATTATTATGCAAAATTTGTTGAACACATCGCTTTGTGATTGATAATTGCATTTTCGCAACAATTTGACTTGCAACTAATCTATTTTTTGTAGATTCATAGAAAATAATATTATTTTCCCGTTTCGTTATTTTAGAATTTCCTTTCGTAGAACATTTCTTTCCATAATTTTCTTTCAATTTCAAGAAATTTCTTACTACACACTCTGAACGATTAATTTCCTTTGCTATTTTTCTATTCGATTCATCTCTTTTGTTTAAAATTGCTATTGTAGCTTTTTCGCCTTAGGTCAGAAAATTTCCACTTGCCATTTTTCTTCTTTTCATTAAAACAAACGTGTTACTAAATATAGTTTAATACTACACAATTCAACAATATGAAGCACTTACCACTATTATTTCTGTCAATATCAATCGAAATAAAGCACTGTGATTAAACGAATTTCGCATGCGTAGACGCTGTCATTACACGTTTCGCTCTGCGACATAGATTGGCACATAAATGCGGAAAATTTCGAAGCATGGATGTTGAAAGTAAAGTTCGAGCAAAGTAAATAACCCCATTTTGACAACATTATTTGTCCTTTTCTTCTCCGTAGGAATGAAAATTTATATATTTTGAAGTGCGTTTAAACGAATTTCGGTTACTGTATTGTATCAGATGATACATTTATTGTTAATTTTGGGCTTCATAAAATAATCCACGAGGACGAGAATTTAGAATTGCTGTTACCTTTCTTTCGAATATGAAACACGACGAGTAAGTAAAGATCGACTATGACGTTCAGCAGACGTGTGTAAAATAAAGGGAACGGCCATTAATTCGGTTGGAACGCAGTGTTATGACATCCTGTATACAATGGAGAGCTCTGATGAATCGCGGCTACGTCGGCTTTAAATAAACGCTCGTTATTAACTTAACAGTCTCGCCGATGCTTTCTAACAAATGCTGCCGAGACTTAATCTTTGCCACCGATTTACTCCCGGATTCAAACTATACATATTTACTTCCGATGGTGAAACATGAACGTGCAGCTGGCGAGATTTGAACAGGACAGCCACGTATGCGATACATTTTGGTAGATGTAATCATGCAATGTTGTGCAATGAACGCCATCTTTTCATCGCGAAGAAAATAAATTATTTTAATTCAATAATAATAATATTCTGTAAAGAATTAACAATAATGTTGGCTAATTTGTTTGTTCACCGTTAGACTGTGTATGTCTGCAAAATAAAAATTTTCAAGACACCACATTCGAACTTACTTATTTATTTCTCTCTTTAATAAATTAGCTCCTTAATTTTATTAAAAAATTCACAGTGTATTTACCATTATTTGTGGCAGTTTTAAAGACCTTGAAGGAAACATTGACTTTGGTAAATAAAGAAATTAAGTAAATTAAGTAAACCACATTCAAACTTACTTATTTTTTTTTTATTGAGCCACTGAAACCTATTATAGGTTTATTTCGGCTTTAACAGTAAATTTTATAAACATTAGTCTTACAGTTAGTGTACAATGAGAGAATTAATAATCTCTAGATTTGAAGATTGCAGTCGCATAAAAACTGAAAAATATACTCACAGGCTTTAACATTAGGTTTAGCAAAGAAAATGTCCGCTTTTAATGGTAGGAAAAACTTAATTTTACGCAACTTATTAACTAATTTAATTCTTTGCGAATCATAAAGACTACACTGCCATAAAACATGATCTAAGTCCTCAGAGCTATAACCACACTTACAACTAGGATCACTAACAATGTTTTTTAGATACAGAGAGGCAAACTTACTTATTTATTTCTCTCTTTAATAAATTACCTCCTTAATTTTATTAAAAAATTCACAGTGTATATACCATAATTTGCAGCAGTTTTAAAGATCTTGAAGGAAACATTGACTTTAATAAATAAAGAAATTAAGTAAAGTTGTATTAGGTGGTAATGAGAATTGCATTTTAAAAAATGAGTAGTTGTAATTTGAGACAATAGTAACATTTAATGAATTGAAGTGTCTCAGTATGTGTAATATTCTTTTTGACCTACCACAATTATTAAATCAAGAAATAAATATATGACTGGTTTCCTGCAGTGGACGCAGAAAATGTTTATTTTCTAGAAAGATCCACAGACGAATGTTTACGAACGAACAATCTGATGATAAATTTCATAAATATGACGTCATTTATTTTTTCATTCGCTGGTAAGCATCCATTCGATAGCCACAAGTCACCCTATTTTAACCCTTTGCATTCAAGTGGCGCCTGTGAGGCGTCATTAAAAATGACTGTACTATTATTTAAAATATTTAAATAATTTAAATAATTTAAGTATTATATAAGATATTATATCAATTTCATATCTCGAATGGAAATATTCTAGGTCCAAAGAAACGTTTGATTTTAGAATTAAAATAGCTCCGAGTGCAAAAGGTTAACACATTACCGACCGGTGATTATTGCATAATTTTGAAAAATCTTTGGTGCACGGCTAAATACTTGTTAATAGAACCTTCAGTAGTAACAGCAATTTTCATTGTGAACTAACAATGAAATTGTAAGCCACACTGAATAACGTCATCTAATAGTTTCACTTAAGATTGCAATTTAAAAGAAAATGCTTTCTTTTGGTACAGCACAATTATTGAAAACCCTATTAATAGGCTTTTGGTAAGTAATGTGTTAACACTAAACCTACCGAGCCTTAAAAGTAACTGGTACATGTTCCCTTGAATGCCAAGAACAGGAGTGGATGTGAGTTTTGAAACTTCCCTTAGTATGCGGATAGCGGGTCGGGGGATTGTTTCAAGACTTTTGAGTGGTGTCAGAGAAGAAGCCGATGAATTTCGGTCCCCTTAGGTGTGGAGGTTTACGGACCTGTTCCGGTTTACTCCACATCTTAAAAAAAAAAAAAAAAAAAAAAAAAAAAGGTACATGTTCCCTTACAAAAATGACAAGATTGATTTTATTTAGACTTTGTGCAGCTCCAAGTGTAATATGTGCTCCACTAAAGATATCTATACTATCATTTCTTATGAAATTATTTCTATTATATCAATAATCGTAAAATGAAAAATCTGCAACCGGTCATTTTAACCGGTGATGGTAGGTTTAGTGTTGATCGTTTCTTGATTTCGTGAAACTAGTACATAACTATGAAGCATTTCTAAAGCGAATCTTTCTCTGCTCCCCGTAGTCTATCCTTCCAAGTACATCGTGGCCAGATACGATCGCCGGAAGATCATAGATCAAACACGTGAACGTACGGGGGTTGTGACGCTACTTATTATACATTCGTGCTCCGATAAGAGAGACCACGATGGTTAGGCTGCCGCGGAAGGGGTAGATACGGTGCTGTTATAAATGCCAGTATTATGCGGAGCATCTTAGCGAATCTCGGACAACAGTCACTGATACCGTACCCAGTATGGGCACTGCTCGTTGATTCTTGTCCCACAATTGCTTGAAATTAGTTGCGTGGACTGTACACCATTATACTCTTGAGAAAGCGTTCATTGCCGGGCCGTTTAATCAAATGTCTTCGTTGCTTCTCCTCCCTCCAGAATTAAATACAGTAATATTCACAATTAATGTCAATGTCTGTAAGCGACTAAAAATGTCGTAAATATATTCTTATAAATGATTCTTGTAAACATGTTCTTGCAAAATGTTTCTTACAAATACATTCTTGTCAATTCTTTCTTTCAAATATATTATTCTAAAACTTTTCTTATAAACATCTTCTTGCAAACATATTTTTATAAAATGTTTCTTGTAAATACGTTCTCCATACAGAATGAAATACAATAATATTCACAATTAATGTCAATGTCTGTAAACGACTAAAAATGTCGTAAATATATTCTTATAAACGATTCTTGTAAACATGTTCTTGGAAAATGCTTCTTACAAATATATTCTTGCAAAATATTTTTAAAATGTTTCTTGTAAATACGTTCTCCATATAGAATGAAATACAGTAATATTCACAATTAATGTCAATGTCTTCAAACGACTAAAAATGTCGTAAATATATTCTGATAAATGATTCTTGTAAACATGTTCTAGCAAAATGTTTCTTACAAATATATTCTTGCAAAATATTTTTTAAAATGTTTCTTGTAAATACGTTCTCTATACAGAATAAAATACAGTGATATTCACAATTAATGTCAATGTCTTTAAGCGACTAAAAATGTCGTAAATATATTCTTATAAACGATTCTTGTAAACATGTTCTTGGAAAATGTTTCTTACAAATATATTCTTGCAAAATATTTTTTAAAATGTTTCTTGTAAATACGTTCTCCATACAGAATTAAATACAGTGATATTCACAATTAATGTCAATGTCTTTAAGCGACTCAAAATGTCGTAAATATATTCTTATAAATGATTCTTGTAAACATGTTCTTGCAAAATGTTTCTTACAAATATATTCTTGTCAATTCTTTCTTTCAAATATATTATTCTAAAACTTTTCTTATAAACATCTTCTTGCAAACATATTTTTATAAAATGTTTCTTGTAAATACGTTCTCCATACAGAATGAAATACAGTAATATTCACAATTAATGTCAATGTCTTTAAGCGACTAAAAATGTCGTAAATATATTCTTATAAATGATTCTTGTAAACGTGTTCTAGCAAAATGTTTCTTACAAATATATTCTTGCAAAATATTTTTTAAAATGTTTCTTGTAAATACGTTCTCTATACAGAATGAAATACAATAATATTCACAATTAATGTCAATGTCTGTAAACGACTAAAAATGTCGTAAATATATTCTTATAAACGATTCTTGTAAACATGTTCTTGGAAAATGTTTCTTACAAATATATTCTTGCAAAATATTTTTTAAAATGTTTCTTGTAAATACGTTCTCCATACAGAATTAAATACAGTGATATTCACAATTAATGTCAATGTCTGTAAGCGACTAAAAATGTCGTAAATATATTCTTATAAATGATTCTTGTAAACATGTTCTTGGAAAATTTGCTTACAAATATATTCTTGTCAATTCTTTCTTTCAAATATATTCTTCTAAAACGTTTCTTATAAACATCTTCTTGCAAAATATTTTTTAAAATGTTTCTTGTAAATACGTTCATCATACAGAATGAAATACAAAAATATTCATAATTAATGTCAATGTTTGTAAACGACTAAAAATGACGTAAATATATTCATCTAAATGATTCTTGGAAAATGTTGCTTACAAATATATTCTTGTAAATTATTTCTTTCAAATATATTCTTCTAAACCGTTTCTTACAAACATCTTCTTGTAAATATGTTCTCCCTACAGAATGAAATACTGTTCGCAATCAATGTCAATTACTAATAGAATAATTCATTAAAGTCTTAATTATCAGCAAATTTTATTCTTTAGTAACAACTTGCCCCGCAACGGGCGAAAAGTTTTGCTCCGCCAGACTACAAATAAATAAATAAATATGAAAAGCCTATTAGAATATTTTAATTTTATGTTTACAATTTTAAAATAGTACAATAAATTTAACAATAAATTACTCGTTAAAGACGAGAATATCTATACTATTTCTACCTCATTTTATATGTTTCTCCGAAATTTAGCCGTGGCCTCTCCTAAATCTAATAACTTCCAGAAAGCAGCAGAGATTGCAGGCAAGGTCTGTTAGATTTCTTTTTCCTGTAAAATCAGCAAGTGTCGTGGAACGTGTGGACATTGGTGAATGTAAGAACGGCTGTAACGCGAAAATTTCGACTACTTTCGAGCGTCGTCGTCAGGTTTGGGTTGTTCAACGTTTCAGCATTGGGGCTAATTTAACGTCGGCGGAGGGGCAAGGGGCGCCGCGACTCGGTGCCGGAGCGGAAGCGAAGCCACGGGTGGCAAAGGCCGATAGCATCGAAACCGATCCTCTCATCTAGCTCTCGAGTTAGGTAGTTCTCACTGTAGCTAATGCATGCGGATCCCTGGTCGACGGAACAACTCTATGGCGTTAAACCGGCTCGTTATTGTTCCAGGTGCCATTACCGCAACCTGCGTTGCCTGTTGCAAAAGGTGAAAGCCACGCGGAAGCGTCGGCTATGTTTCGACGCCCTTCGCGAGATATTCGAGGTTCCTTATTCTATCGGACACTCTTATCGGACGCTCTTCAGCCCTTTGGTTGGTTGCTCCGTTTCTACCGGGAACAACTGGTTGCAATTCTTACCCTTATTTGACCCTTTGACAGACTAATTGAGCCGCTCACTTGCCAAATCGATCAACTCCATAAACCAGAAAATGGAGAATTGTGATAAGATAATATACATTAAATATTTGAATGTTATTGGCGTGCTGGTACGATCATTCTTGACAATAGTTAAGCTATTTTGCAAATTTACGTAAAATATTTCGACGCTTCGATCTACAATTTGAATCGTTTTCAAGAAACTTATTTCATTGTAATTGCGTCTGTAAGAATTCGTTTCTAATTAATATATGGTTGTTAGACCAAATTCAGAAAAAGGAAACAATACTTAAAAAAATCAGTAGAGAAAGAAAAAAGAAGAATATAAACAATTATAACTTGTATGAATACTCACTTGCTTAACCTAAATTAGTTATTAATTTAAATTCTTTAAAGTTTGTGAAAACGCATATTTTCTGTAAATTTGTGAAATAGCTTAACTATTGTCAAGAATGATCGTACCAGCACGCCAATAACATTCAAATATTTATAAATAACTGTCGATCGAAAGAAAGGAAAAGTTATAATATACATTGTATTTCAAAATTCTCATTAAAATAAAAATTGAAATAAATATTTTATAATCCATAAATACGGTGTAGCTTTTATATAAAGATACATAGAAGGAATAAGATAGAATAGCCTTGTTATAATCGTTATTAATATCACAACTTTTGGGTGACTAAAGTGATAACATCAAAATCAGTCTTTAAATTATTTTTTTGTATTGCAGGAAAGGTTCATCAATTTTAATTTTCTAAATGATTTTTGCAAAAATGGAAAATAACTGTACGCTTACAATATATTATTTGTTATTGATGCATCAGCAATATAAATGATGTCTTCTTCGTCATCTCTATTTATTTGAGGTCCTGTCATATCAATTTGTTCTTAAGTTTGTGTAGTAATTGTATTTAATAGGAGGAATGAATTTTCGCAGATGCATCGTATCTTTCTTCTTTTCTCTGGTCACAGTTCTACCTATAGGATATAGTGATAGGTGGTCTATATTTTTCAGACCTATTGTGGTCTCACGATGGTGGATTATCTGCTCCAGATTTTTTTATATTTATAACACTAAATTCTGAATCTTGATTAAAGTCATATTTGAATTGTATGACCTGTTATTGCAACGATTCACATTAGAATACGGAGTTAATCAGAATGCCTTCTGAAATAAATTATTTATTATTCGACGATCAAAAAAATTTTATTATTTAACATAACTTCATTCTTTATTTATTTACTCTTTAGTGTTTTATTTCATATTCAAATGGAATAAGCATCATCTAATCTTATTTCTCGTTAATCAATTAACAAACTTCTAATATCATAAATTAACTAATATTGTACGATTATTATCAATAAATTTATGCATTCACGAGAAAAATTAGTAGATACAATTTAAAATAGAGAAGAGAGTAAGAGAATTTAGAGAAACTTTTTAAAGGAATGTCTGTGTACTTGACTCCTGTTCGTTACAAAAGAAAATTTATATTCATTTCATTTAATTAAACTAGACATATATTTAACCATTTTTTAATCAAACGGATAATATTGAACAACGAGTCTACATATAATGTTTGTCGATGCAAATGTAAAAATGAAAGTCAGTATTTGAATTTAGGTAGAAAACAGCGCGCACCGTGAAATGTGTCGAAGAAAAGTAGATCTGTTAGTTTGCCTATTCAAACAGCAACCCATACTGCAGCCATAATCGTATTTCTCCCGAGGTTTTATTTTCCTCATAAAACACAGTGTAAAAAACACTAGCTGGAAATATGAACCCAATAAAGTTGACTACGCATTTTCTTTTTTTCTTTTCTTTTATGTGGTATAAAATCGGCGCGGTTTTGTGTTACGAAGAATTCCTCTAAAGTCGGTCCTCAACGCGTCGCCTACTATTGCATAAAAGCTTTATGATCACAGATTATAGTGGAAATACAGAGACTTTCGGAAATAAATATTAATATTAAAGACGAACCAAAAACGAGGCGAGGAGATTGAAGTCAATGGACACTTTGCATACCTCATTAATTTATTATAATAATTAATACATTTGAAGTAATTACATTAACGTTATTATAAATGTTTATCATAGTACTGTTTACAAATATTAGAATAGTAGAGTATTTATAAAATAAAATATTAATATATTTAGAGTTTTAGATTGATTATTTCTATTTCAATGTCTATTTCACTTCAGTTTGTTGCAATTCAGATAGAATAATTCCTACGGATTATAACAATAAACTGTAAGTCATTAATAGACTGTAGATTTTATGTGTTTATGACAAATACATATGAATACATGATAACATTATTACAATTTTAAGACTATCATTATATTATTGAGAGAAGAAAGTAATTCTGAAAGTAAAGTAATTAAATAATTGCCTTATATGGTTTGACATGTTTGTTTCACTTTTTTTCAAGAAACATAAGAGACAGTGTCTTCGATACTTTCTTGTTGATGCTGTAGAAACCTTGTTTTGCATCATAAAACACTCTAAACCTAGGACAATGGCCTACGCGCATCTTGATCACTCCATAAAGCTGAAACGCTGCCATAACAATAATAAAAACAGCGTGGATCGTTTCGGATGGGCGAACATGCGATATTCTCTTTCTCGTCCTCGTAAAACCGACATTCTGATGGGATGGCCATGGCAGGAAAAGGCTCCACTGCGGCTGTCATAACACCGGGAACGTCGTTCTCACGTTGGCGGTTAGTTGTCTGCAGAATCCTTGGACTGATCTGTTACAAATCTCTTATACACCTTTTAATTTGATCATATATTCCGAATAAAACGGTGTTTCACTTTTGCCCCTTTGTCCATACATTATTTTTACTTGCTTAATTCCAGAAATATCTGAGTTGCTAAACGGAGTCCGAATCGACTGAACAAGTACCTACAAGTTTATTTATTTACTTATTCATTCAATGCTATAAACCAGATGGTTTATATCGCAAGTATTGAACATTGTTACATGTAGTTTGGATATTACATGTTCTTCTGTCTGTATGGACACATGGTTATTTTAACAAAATTTTGAATTGTTAAATTAAATCTGCATCTGGTGCACCAGAATCTACAGGTTTATTTATTTATTTATTCATTGAATTCTATAAGTCAGATGGTTTATATCGCAAGTATTGAGCATTGTTACATGTAGTTTGGATATTACATGATTTTCTATCTGTATGGACACATGGTTATTTATCAAAATTTGGAATTGTTAAATTAAATCTGCATCTGGTGCACCAGAATCTACAGGTTTATTTATTTACTTATTCATTCAATGCTATAAACCAGATGGTTTATATCGCAAGTATTGAACATTGTTACATGTAGTTTGGATATTACATGATCTTCAGTCTGTATGGACACATGGTTATTTATCAAAATTTGGAATTGTTAAATTAAATCTGCATCTGGTGCACCAGAATCTACAGGTTTATTTATTTATTTATTCATTGAATGCTATAAACCAGATGGTTTATATCGCAAGTATTGAGCATTGTTACATGTAGTTTGGATATTACATGATCTTCAGTCTGTATGGACACATAAGTATTTTAACAAAATTTGGAATTATTAAATTAAATCTGCATCTGATGCACCAGGATCTACAGGTTTATTTATTTACTTATTCATTGAATGCTATAAGCCAGATGGTTTATATCGCAAGTATTGAGCATTGTTACATGTAGTTTGGATATTACATGATCTTCTGTCTGTATGGACACATGGTTATTTTAACAAAATTTGGAATTGTTAAATTAAATCTGCATCTGATGCACCAGAATCTACAGGTTTATTTATTTATTTACTCATTGAATGCTATAAGCCAGATGGTTTATATCGCCAGTATTGAGCATTGTTACATGTAGTTTGGATATTACATGATCTTCTGTCTTTATGGACACATGGTTATTTATCAAAATTTGGAATTGTTAAATTAAATCTGCATCTAATGCACCAGAATCTACAGGTTTATTTATTTACTTATTCATTAAATGCTTTAAACCAGATGGTACAGCTGGCACTAGATGGCATAATATTATTGTATGTACTTTGGATAATATGTATATTATTTCTAAATTCTTAAGGAACATTGTTTAAGAAAGTTATAAATAATTTTCAGGCATCTTCGAGTCTTATATTTCCATTTCTAACTTGTTGAAATCGATATGTACACTTCGTATGTAAATTTAATGTCCAACGACAGCGTTAGTTTTATCTTATCACAACGTCGTAAATTCGTCATATTTGGTAGACACGTTTCCCGTATTGTCATCACTGATAAATTAATTATTTCGTTTTAAAAATGGTCGTCTCATGTAGTATGTACCTGCTGGAAGAATAGTAATCATTTTTAATTTGAAATTCGGAAACTTAACTTTACAAAATAGACAGTAGTATCCTAATATTTGCAAAAATTAAAGTGTAAGAATTCGCTGGACGGAATAGCTGAAACTAATTTCGTGCGTATCTGCGACAAAAGATTCTAACGGGGCGTAAAACAAAAGAAATTAGGAAACTAAAAAACTTAAGGAATCAGGTAAGGAGTTAAAGGGAACATCGAAGTTCCAGAAGAGAAAAGAAGTTGGCAGAGTTGTAACTTTGAAAACGTAATTACAAAAAGTCGCGTTTCCGCTTTGCACGTTCTTAAACATAAGAATTCCTTAAATCCATATTAGTTTTAATCCATAGTTTACTAACTTCGAAATTATATAATTTTTCTGATTTCTAATTGTCGAACTTTTCTTATTGCTTTCTGTTTATCAGAAATGCTTGTTATTTTCATAGAGTATAAATTCATAAATTCACCCTTCACCTAATTTTACAATAATACTTTCAAATTCATATTCTCTGTACTCCTCAATTTTTTTCATTTAATGTATCTGTAACAAGTGAAGCTTTTGTCGATGCTTTACTATTATATTACACAGCAACAATAAACTGTTTTTACACAGGCACTTTATACACATAAAAATTATTTAAATCTTTTTTATTTTAATTTTAATACTACAATAATGCATGAAGATACCTAAGTGTTTGGTCATTACTAAATTGTCTGCATTAATTGCAAGAAACAAGAGAATTAAAATTTCGTCTTCTCTTTAATGACAGCCACGTATGCAATACATTTTGGTCAATGTAAATCATGCAATGTTGTGCAATGAACGCCATCTTTTCATCGTGAAGAAAATAAATTATTTTAATTTAATAATATTCAGTCTTCTGTAAAGAATTGACAATAATGCTGGATAATTTGTTTGTTTACCATTAGACTGTGTATGTCTGCAAAATAAAAATTTTCAAGACACCACATTCAAACTTACTTATTTATTTCTCTCTTTAATAAATTACCTCCTTAATTCTATTAAAAGATTCACAGCGTATTTACCATTATTTGTAACAGTTTGAAAGACCTTGAAGGAAACATTGATTTTGGTAAATAAAGAAATTAAGTAAATTAAGTTTTATTAAAAAATTCACAGTGTATGTACCATAATTTGCAGCAGTTTTAAAGATCTTGAAGAAAACATTGACTTTGGTAAATAAAGAAATTAAGTAAAGCTGTATTAGGTGGTAATGAGAATTGCATTTTAAAAAATGGGTAGTTGCAATTTGAGACAATAGTAAGATTTAATGAATTGAAGTGTATCAGTATATGTAATATTCTTATTCTTTAATTTTAATACTGCAATAATGCACGAAGATACCTAAGTGTTTGGTCATTACTAAATTGTCTGCATTAATTGCAAGAAACAGGAGACATTAAAATTTCGTCTTCTCTTTAATGAGCATAATGAATTGACGATTTTAAATCCTTTTTATTTCTCCATTATTTTAAATCACAACATTGAAAGCATATGTTCCTGTCCCAACTTATACGGCACATTCTCTTTTGAACATTTAAACTACCAACAAATTAGATATATTTAAGAAATCAGGATTGAAACAGTTTCTGGTGAAAAAGAATCAATAAGAAAGACAACAAAACTTTTTAGCACATATTTGTAGTTTTTCCTGGCACAGCCATATTGAACACGAGTTGTTGCTTGTAATGCTCTTAAAAAGTTTGCTTATAAACGGATATAAAATTAACAACCATGAAATTGGTGTTTCCAGTGTGTTAGTGTAGAAAGAAGCACTCTTTGAACCTTTACGACAATCCCTTTCTTAAATGTTAACAAATCCAGATCACATTAGTGCGTCATTGTTTCGCAGAGAGATTGCAAAGTAAGCGAATGTGGCATTAATTCTCGTATCAACTGCCCGTATACGTTACATTATGTTGTCTTTGCACCGAAACAAATTTTCTATGTAATTGTGGTAATAGCCTAGAATTCTTTTATGCAGTACTGTTACGCCTATTAGCATACAGTTCTTAAATAATATATCAGCAAAGCGCCAGCATCGGGTCGAGATAAGTAACTTCCTGCGCACATACACGCACCGCGAATGCCGCATTAATGGCGTCGAGGTCTCAACTGCGATCGCGTCGGAAACCGGTACAAGGTGTATTCGTATACGAAATGAAACCCGCATGAGGCTGATGAAGAAGAGGACGTGACTCACTTTCAATTATGGCAGTCTTCTTTGTTATTAACAAACAGCCATATTTCAACTGTTCGGAGAATAAATTAACATCTTGAAACTAAACGCCTAGACATTTTTTAATTGTATAATAATTATTATACTGCAGATTTGCAGGTGAAGCACGAAGCAGCAAAATTCTCAGAAGAATTAGATTATTCTATTTATGTAATGAGAAGGATATTTATGCAAAATAAAATGTTCATTAATCAATTGCAACAGGATCTAATTAGAACTTATTTTCTTCGTTAATGTAATTGTTACATGTACTGTAAACAGTAGATTGTTAAACTCTTTTAATCTTCGTTAACATCGAGAAACTAAACGCCTAGACATTTTTTAATTGCATAATAATTATTATACTGCAGATTTGCAGGTGAAGCACGAAGCAGCAAAATTCTCAGAAGAATTAGATTATTCTATCTATGTAATGAGAAGGATATTTATGCAAAATAAAATGTTCATACATCAATTGCAACAGGATGTAAGTAGAACTTATTTTCTTCGTTAATGTAATTGTTACATGTACTGTAAACGGTAGATTGTTAAAATCTTTTAATCTTTTTACTGTTTTAGATTACAACTAATCATTTTCGTCATAAAAATATTAAATATCTGAAAATAATATATTGGATATCCAGGAGTATAACTATAAATAAAGAAAATCATAATTAGAACTGAATCGTTTACGATATTAGGAGATTAGGCGAAGGGGGAACATGAATTGATAGTGAGCCTAGAATTATCTCAAGTAGCCAATTAGTGTAATAATGATCTAGGGCTACATTTACTGCTGTACAAATATACTTCAATATAAACTCGTATTAATTACGAAGTGTAATAACAATAGGTTAAATTTGAAACTAATTTTCTCACAATACACACAATCATTCAAAAAATTTAAGTGTATTATTATTTTAAATCAGACAAGTTAGTCATAAATAAATAAATAAATGTTACATAAGATGTTATAGAAATATGTAATTTTCGGTAACCATACAATTGTAATTTAAAAATATTTTTGAAAAATAATAGAATATAATAATAAAGAGCAATGTAATAGACAATCAAATTAATGGTCAACTTACTGAGCCTAAATAGTTTTGCAGTACACCATTTTAATATAAATAACATATATAATAATACATAACTTTATCTAATATTCGAGGTGATGTAAACACTTTTAATAAACAATTTATACTTTATTTGTAATCTTTCTTAACACTTTATATTTTCAAATAGTTTCTGAATCCCCGTCTGGCGACTCTGTATAGCAGTTAGATTAAATTAAGTTAATTTTTCAAAAAAATCCCATCATTTATACTTCGCGATAGTACTTTAAACATGATACCTCAAAAAATTGTTAAGGTATAAAGAGTCTAATACTGAGAGATAATTTACAAACGTTATCACTAGACTGCAGATTTTATGCATTTATAACTACACAAAATCAGTTGATTAAAACGATTAAAGGGAAAGGTAATTTGTTTTAAAATTCTTCTTTTGAATAAAGATCCTGAGTCGAATGGTCACAACAGTAAATAAATTCAGCGAATGACGACTGAAAATATCGAATATACTCACGTCGCGATTTGCAGAATATTTTCAAGAAGATTAATTTTCTGTATTACATTCGGCACGGCACGGCGTCTTTTGCGGAAAGTTTCGCGTCGCAGAAACGTAGACGCGAGATCCGCGAAACTTTCGGTTATATCCGAGAGAATTTATTGCCTCATTTGTCAGACCGACCATTCGTCGCACGTTTTACTCGACGGTTAAAGCTGAGAGGTGTCTGGCGATTGCGTCTGTACGAGAGCGAGCGAAACAGAGAGCCCCTTAATAAGCGAACTTCCTGGAACGCGATGAAAAATATGTTTTTGCAGGCACGCACGATACGTGTCACGATTTTATTATACCTGCAACTTCCGACGCTGCCACGTATGACGGAAATCGTGGAAAGAAGATGGTCGCACGGGTCGAAACAATTGCGCGAATCAACAATTACCGACAGCCAGACGATCTTTCTTTTGTCTCGGTGTATTGTCCGATCAGAATTGCATTATACGCTTCTATGCATATAAATATAAATAATTAATTAATATACAATATAAATAATTTTCTTAATAGATCAGGTTTGTGTTTTAAGAATTTATAAAACTGTATACAATTTATGTTAACCCCTTGCCGTACCATTTTCGTTACCGTTACACTAATTAAAACGTCTTTATGCACAAATTATTTAAATGCTTAGATATTGATTACAGACGAATCAAATTTTATTTCATTCAAAGAGAAATGCGTAACATTAATATGTTTTAGACTTTGTTAAAAAGCTTCATCACGAGTCTGGCTCGCCAAAATATTTTAAATTATTTTAATGCTTAAATACCGATTACAAACGAATCAAATTTTATTTAATCCAAAAAGAAACGCGTAACATTAATATGTTTCAGATTTTGTTAAAAAGCTTCATCACGAGTCTGGCTCGTCGAATTAACAAGGGTGTTAAAGTTGCATTTGCTTAAACTATGTCAAAATCTTTTAAATTATTTGAATGTTTAAATATCGATTACAAACTGATCAAATTTTATTTAATCCAAAAAGAAACGCGTAACATTAATATGTTTCAGATTTTGTTAAAAAGCTTCATCACGAGTCTGGCTCCTCGTATTAACAAGGGTGTTAAAGTTGCATTTGCTTAAACTATGTCAAAATCTTTTAAATTATTTGAATGTTTAAATATCGATTACAAACGGATCAAATTTTATTTAATCCAAAAAGAAACGCGTAACATTAATATGTTTTAGACTTTATTAAAAAGCTTCATCACGAGTCTGGCTCGTCGAATTAACAAGGGTGTTAAAGTTGCATTTGCTTAAACTATGTCAAATCTTTTAAATTATTTGAATGTTTAAATATCGATTACAAACGAATCAAATTTTATTTAATCCAAAAAGAAACGCGTAACATTAATATGTTTTAGACTTTGTTAAAAAGCTTCATCACGAGTCTGGCTCGTCGAATTAACAAGGGGTTAAAGTTCCATTTGCTTAAACTATGTCAATGTTTATGATCTTGTCACGGGAATTGTAATTTTCATCTGAATTTCATCTACTTGAGAATATATATGTATAGATTTTTGCATTGTCTGTATGGAGAACATGGCAATGAGGTGTTGATTCGCTCGAGTTCCATCGAACGTAACACCTACAAAAGAGCTGAGCACTTGAAATGCGCTAATACGCCTCAAGTTATTTCACATGCAAACATCGTTAAAGGAATCAGACGCTTAGATTATTATTTAGCGAACAATGTTTTATCGTGTCAAATCAGTTTTTACTTCATTTCACCACTTACTTTTCAGAGTTTTTGAAAACATTTTATCCATTAACATTATCATTATATTCTCGCAGCAAAAATATTGCAGGCACCTATACCTTTCCAACTAAACCTTGTACAGCTAAAAAGAAAACGTGTCTCAACCTTTACGACAATCCCTCATGAGCCAATGATAAATTGAATCCTTTATAACTTATCCATTTACATTAATGTGAAAAATCCAGAAACGCATATACTGCGTCATCCGGTACGAATACGTATGCAAATAGGCAGGTAATGTCCTAAGAAAGAGACTAAGTATTTGTAGCACCTGTTAGTGGTAATTACGGTAGAAAATGTTTAGCATAAAGATTCGCAATCTAGTCATAGGTGCACAAAATGCATAGCGTGGCATTAGTTACGGTCGAGTAGGGAATAAAAATGCAAGAGAAATGAATTTCATCGATTTGATTCGGGCATAGTGTTCCACTCGAACTCACCTGGTTAGGCTTGCCCTCATAGAGTAACCTGTACTCGTCGCCAAGGCCCTTAAGAGGCTTTGGCCGCGGCTTAACGAGAGCCATAGTCACGTTAGTGCCTATTCCTCGCATAATTGCGCTTAATGCTCGTGCTCGATGCGCTCACGTGGTCCCCGATATTATATGCGGCAGCGAGGTCGGAGCAAACATTTTGTTAAAAGAGGCCAAATCGGCCGCTTCCGGCCAGTCTTTTGCGAGCAGGCGACAGGTCAGCGGATGAGGCGGGGCAGCCATTTATGAACCTGCTGCACCTTAACAAATCCGCTGGCAGTGCACGCACGTGACAGTTCGATTTTTATATTGACGTATATAGTCGGGGCCCGATACTGCCATGGTTTTTTACGATTACGCGCGCGGCCAGTCGCGGACGCGCCTGGGTGTGGGTTGGAAATTTACCGGCGGGACACACGAATGCGAAACTCTTTTTTTCCCCTCTCCTTCCTCCCCCCTTTTTTGGCTTCCTTTTTTGTTACTGCTTTCAAACGTATATTTGCTTTTGAGGGGTTGTTCGATTGATAGAAAGCCGGGCCGGGAATATTGTTTGGCTTTTATTGCAGGCTAGCTTGCGCTGCAACGTTACATTATTTGCAGAAATGTGGATCGATTTAAAACGTTTCTCGAATGTCGATCGATCGACGTTATGGTCGGTCTACCATTTTCACCAGCGGCTAGAAAGGGGTTTGAAACTTTTTGCTGGACTCTGTTTGAAACTTTTTTGAAAAGCGTTCTCATACGATTAAGTTCTAATGGAAATTGAATAAAAGTAAACGTGACCTGTGTAATGGCTAATGGTACAATAATATTTAGTGACTATTATAGTTGAATTGACATTCCGAAAACGTTAGTTATGTGTAATATTTTGGAAATAATTTAGAGTAGAAAGATTGTTTTTCAGAAAGTTTGAAAATACATTCTTGATAAATTGTTTTCATGAAAAGTTTGTTATACAATTTGTAACGTATTTGTTCCAAGAGAACATTCTTCGATAAATATTTATTGTTCGAGGTGTTTGAATGATGTTTTAGCTCATTCGTATTGTTGGATAACGTTTTATTATTTCTAAAGCTTCCATTTATTAAATATGACACTATCCTAAGTTTACATTGTGAACATAAAAATTAAGCAAAATAAAGAACTATCATAGATATTTCACTAGTGGTGACAGGTTTACCGTTAAAGTTCTCTGAAAATTGGCACGGTGTACCAAATTCGGCAATAATGATGAATTATTTTAATATACTTTATATACTTTAATATCAAATGATTAAAATTTCTATTTTGTAATATTTCCTATGCTTGAAGTTTTCCATATTTCTGTAACACAAAAGTTTTAATATTTTAAGAATCTAAATTAGATTCTCACGCGCCATGTAAAAATTATAATAAATAATTAAGAGCGTATAAATGTTGCAAAAGAAACAAGAGTTATTACTAAAATAATATTACATTCTTTTTCAGGACACTAGGATCTAGGACAAAAACGAAAAGCAACGTTTATAGAATAGAAAATTGTTACCTGATGACCTCAAGAGTTAAAAGATAATTTCCTCATTGATAAAGTGAAATTTATTGCTCACGTTGGTTGCTTTACATTATTATCCATTTCATTTATCTTTTGGAATGGCTTTGTATTTATATATTGAGGCTAATGTGTTTTGTTACATAATTTATTTGTGGACAAAGTATTACTCGTGTAAAGATAAACCGCAATATACAATTAATATCTTTGCGGGTATATCTTTCTTCTGCGCGCAATGATATTGAATCAGTCGTAATTAAATAAAATGTATATAAATTTTAAATAAAATGTATATGAAATGTATTTTATACGACAGAGTGGTCAAAGTATTATAATCCTATACGTGGCTCTTTTAAATGACTCTTAAAATGACGGGTTCTAATATTTTTCACCACTTGCCGTATTTTAAGTCACGATTAAAATACTAAATAGAATACTTAATAGAATTAACTCAAGTCATTAATATTTTATCAAGTCTAACAAATATGAGTATATTAGAAATATTTATTCGCGGCGCGGTTCGATCATTGCTACAATGGAAAAGAAAACATGGAAAAGAAAAAGTTTCGTCCAGGACGAAACACCTCTTTCCTTTTCTTTTCCATTGTAGCAATGATCGAACCGCGCCGCGAATAAATATTTCTAATATCTTTAGATATATGACGATCGAAAACCAAAAACAATTAATTAAATATGAGTATTATGTGTTTCTATTTACATGAAATAAAATTTGATTCGTTTGTACAATAAATATTTCAGCATTACAATAAATGTAATCAAGTATATGTATAATCTTGCTTATTCGGAAAAATATATGTTACACTTTGTAATAATGTTTACATTCCAGAAGTATTTAAATACTTATTTTCCGATTTTTGAAAAATTGTTGACATAAAAACAAATAATACAACCACAAACTTGGACTCATTTTAAAGCCTAATGGACGATGAAACAATTGCTTATTCTATTGTTCAAATATAGGACATTCTTCAGGAATCATATATTAGTGTCCAGATACTGTGCGAGTATACTGTATGTTATTATTATTATATTATAATAAATATTACTAAATAGCAAATGGAAATAGGAGCGTGCAAAGTGATAGTTACAGAATAGATTCGCTGTATGTTATTATTATAATTTACACTGTATGTTATTATTATTATATTATAATAATAAATATGACTAAATAGAAAATGGAAATAGAAGCGTGCAAAGTGATAGTTGGAATCTTAATTCAATTTCAATTCCAATTCTAGAAAAGAGATTTCTCAATGGTCGTTTAAAAAATAAGTTCGAACAAGCGACACATCGCTCTCAATTCGCAAAATAAATAAATATTACTAAATAGAAAATGGAAATAGGAGCATGCAAAGTGATAGTTACAGAATAGATTCGCTGTATGTTATTATTATAATTTACACTGTATGTTATTATTATTATATTATAATAATAAATATGACTAAATAGAAAATGGAAATAGAAGCGTGCAAAGTGATAGTTGGAATCTTAATTCAATTTCAATTCCAATTCTAGAAAAGAGATTTCTCAATGGTCGTTTAAAAAATAAGTTCGAACAAGCGACACATCGCTCTCAATTCGCAAAAAATAGTTCGGCCAGTAAAGAGTTCGATAAAGCAATTCTGTCTAATAAGCAAAGTTCCACAATATACCCTGTATTTTCACGGCACGAATTCGAGAAGCGCGTGGATAGCGATCAGCAAACACCGCGAGCAAGATAAGCGGTCGAGTATCGCGCGAAAAAAAGGAGAAGAAGGAAAACAAAAGGAACTACTCCCCAAATATCACCGGGCGGGCGGGCGGTCAGTTCACAGGCCAGCTCCTTTACACGGCCGTCGAATTAAAATTCGACTTCCGGTGGGCCGGCTCGCTATCTCAGGCCGAAACCGTGACGATAAAGTAACTCGAAGAGCGTTGTTGCGCGAGGTCGGATAGGTGGATAAGCAGCTGGTGCCTCGCGGCTCGGCCCGGCCCGGCTCGGTTTGGTGCGATAAAATTCGTGCTCGCTGTGCTGCTCGCACATGCTCGCCTCGCGAATCGAAGGCTCTCTAATTCATATTCCTGCACCTGACTGACCTCTTATTCTTCGGCCAGCATCTCATTTAACACCCCCGCGGGCTAGCGCCGAGCATCACCTGCGCCAAGTCTTCACGTGTTTTCACGGGGCACGTGCCCTCTCGGACGACCGCGGCGCGGCTTCACGGGCCGGGGCTGCTAATTTTCACCTTGAATATTATTCATACCATTCGCAGCGGGGTGCAGCTGGTGCCAACGATACCTGTGGAGGAGTGCACGTGGCTACTGTTCTTCCCCTGCGGGATTCCTACGATACTGGCACGGTATAGCTCGCTCCGGTCGCCCACGTTTGGGAAAATACGCGCGACACGTGTGGAATTGGGAACGGACCTCGACTCGGGAAGTATGGCAACGATCGCAATTTCTGAGGACATCGGAACAATTATACTGTTCGGTTCTGTGCATATGAATTGTCCGATTTTGAACGACGACGAAACTTCTTCCGAATAAAACTTACGGTCAGAGACAAAAATCGGACACTCTGTTTCGATGTTTTCCGTATGATGCGTAATGAAAATGTACATTTTGGTATATTAATTATACTGTACACGTAGCTGCGAATATTTATGTGGTATCAACTTCTAAGAAATGTAATGAAGAAGCCAAGTAGGACAAACTGATAATGCAAATCTGCATAGGAAGTATTAGGTTGTCCTAAAAGTTTCTTTGGGAATATGTTCCTTCAATCTTGCTGACTAAGTACAAACAATGGAATAATCTTTATGTTAATGGTTTAGTCCAACGTGTATTTCCATTTTTGGTACAACCTAATATTTATTTAGCAATATTAAAGGAACACATTCCGAAAGAAACTTCTTGGACAACATAATTATATTACATGTTGTGAGGAGTCTACAGTATTTAATATAAACAATTCAGATCGTTCACTGCATAAAATGGGTCGTGGAAAAATATCAAGAGTGTCTGCAATGGAAACCATCATGGCAAAAATCATGGCAAATCTTAAAGAACATTGTTTAACCCCTTGCCCTACGATTTATTTTACGGTTTCCAATAGCTGTACATTAACAAATCCAAATTGGAATTTTATTTCGGTTTAAAGAAAATTAGTTGCATATAAATATTTATTACACTCTGTTCAGAACCTTCGTCACGAGTCAGACACAATATTGTAAGGGAAGGGGTTAAGGAAGCCTAAAAATTTTAGGTAGGTTAGAAAACAGATTAGTAACAGTTTGGTTGAGCGAAAAGTTGTTAAGCTAAATAACATATTTCATGGTTATTGAAATCGGCGAAGAATGCCCTATTGTAAATATTTACCTTGATTCCGTTCAAAACACTAATAATATAGGTGAAATTTGTTTCTCGATCGAAACAATAAATATGAATTTATGGTTTCGGCGCGGCTCGATCAATTTAACAACAACAGCAAATGTACAATTTTCTAATACATTATCTTGACGTTTCGATCCTTACATGGATCATTTTCTTAAAGAAAATGTATATTGCGTCTAAAAGAGAAAACAAAGAATTTATAATATGGGTTACATATTGCGAATCAATTTTCTCTTTTAGACGCAATATACATTTTCTTTAAGAAAATGATCCACATAAGGATCGAAACGTCAAGATAATGTATTAGAAAATTGCACATTTGCTGTTGTTGTTAAATTGATCGAACCTCGCCGAAACCATAAATTCATACTAATAATATAATTGTCCATTTAATACGAGCCATTCGCAAGATACAAATCATGTCGAGCACATTTGACGAATTGCAATCAGATAACTTTAATATTCAATATAGTGTTCGGCATAATAACCGTCGTTGTTAAGGTGTTAAAATGGCCGTGCCTAAACCCGCGACGAAAAATTACAGAGGACTCCCCATACATTTGTCCGAGAATTGCGATAAAGATCGTGTAGATTAATGCGGTTCATCCTGATAAGAATCGTTATCATTGGGATCGATCGCGCCTCAGGGTCGACTCGAAAACCGCTCTCGCGAAATAATTATCGCGGTCAAAAGCAACGGGTCCCGTGCGTCGGGGTGCGTAATTGCCGACGCGCTTTTAATTCAGCCCCGGTTATCTGATATGTTAACTCGTTCGTGCTGGAACACCACCCAATTATGACAGTACAGATTGACCGGAGCTGACGTTTACGATTGCGAGAACATTGGGGACATTTTACTGATTTGCAACTCTTAGAACGCAGGCCTGCACTTTCTGCAATTAATTAAACGACAGCTACTCGCGTGAAAAATTTACAGCGTTTTTAAATTAACTGCGGATTTCTTTACAAATTCTTATAATATGCAAATATGTTCCTGATAATTATGAAACTGTGGAATTCTGTTGCACCAATTTCTCGATACAGGAGCTACATTTATATATGCTTTAATGATTTCAGTAAGTTGAAAATAAGACAATATTCTAATTAAATGCCTTTATTATTTCGCATTCTTATTTTTGTCGTGAATGCATAAAATCCATAACCTGATAATTATATTACCAACATACTACCATTATTTATGAAAAGATTTAAGACAAAATAAATGTCTCTAGCTTTTGACCATTTTCTAGAAATTGCAATTAAACATTGTATTAGCATGTATTGGTAAACTGTAGTATAGTTAATTTTAATGATTTTCTAAAATAATTCATAATTATTAAATTATTCTATTAAGAAAGTACAATACGACAGTATTGAAATTAAAATAGTAATGTATTTGAAGAAATGGGGACTAAAAGTACTGCAGTTAGGATCTATCTATCTTCAATTCGGCAGACTCAACAATATGTGTGAGACAATAGGTTTAACATCTTCAAAAATATCGTCAATTTGAATAATTTTTATTATGTTCTGGCATTTTATAATTTCTGAAGGCTTGAATGTATTCTGTAAATTTTATGTTGTCTGTAGTTACTTATTGTAAACTACTTGTTTAAGGAAGAAATCTAAACCAATTATTTATATTCTGCACAATGTTTGAACATTCTTTTTGCTATATGTATACATGTATGTAATAGATGCTTAAAAATACTCATTTTATACTTATTGCATTATTATCGACTTGTTCAAGCCACCAATAGAAGGATTTTAATTTCTGTTCCCTCCAACTGGCTTGAAAGTTCAAGCTGTTTATTTTCTACTATTTTCTCATATTCACTCACTATTTGAACATTAATAAACATTTTCACATACATTGTGGCCCGCATGGTATGTCCGCAGGATGAGGGAATCTATTATCGATCGATACGATCGAGCGAACGTACCTTAGATGGTGTCACGCATGACAAACACGGATGCTTCCGATCACAGTATGACATGTTATATTATCATTTTATTGTAATACGATACGTATAATTATCGGTTATTATATTTAATCACCACTATAGTTAATTCATCAAATTAACCCGAAAGCTTATATAATTCTCAAATCGTAATGGCAAATGTGATAAATATCTCCACTGATTGAGTAGAATACAGTGTAGTTTTTTAAGTAGTTACTAGTCAGAAGGATAGGTCTTTGTTGGACACTGTGGCGCGAGACACTGTGAATAACAAATTTTTATTATTTACAATTGCAAATTCAATACATGGTTATTTTAAATCATATGGATGCAACCTCAACGAAATTTAAGTGTGTGTGTGTGTGTGTGTGGTGATTATATCATATATAATATAAATTACGTTTTATCGATTGTAAATGTTATATAAATAATATGTGTTGGTATCAGCGCACAGGTTCAATCAAAATAAAAAAACAAGCAATCTTGCAATTAACAAAATCTCAAAATGTTTCGATTCTGACGTGGATCATTTTCAAGAAAAGAATTTTTAATGTGTCTGAAAAATTAATACCACTGTAATATGTGTTAAACAAATCAAACAATGTTAAAGTAATAAAAGTAAATAAAAGTTTTTGATTTTGATCGAACCTGTGATACCAACACACATTGTTTATTGTATATAATAACCGGCAGTTATACATAATCACCAGTTTATTACATTTACCGTAACATATATACATAGTGTTAACCGATTAATAGTTAATTAGCGACCACAGATGTTTTAATCTATTGTGAATAGTTTTCTAAGAAAGTGTGTAATATTCTATCACCTTTAAAGCAACCACTCAACTTCGAAATCACGTCTGCAAATCGTTTACCGGTTCTGGTGTACGAAACCATTACAAGAAGTGTGTTGGCAGAGAAAGAAGGTAATGGCAGTCTTCTGCAGAAAATAATTTCCTATCTTAACGAAGCAGTTGCTTTACCGTTTACCAATACCGGATTTTGACACTCGTCGGAGGAAGCGTCGTTTCCTGGGCCCCCCTTTATTGTTGTTAATGAAGAACGTGTCGATCTAATGCAGAAACCATGTCGCAGTCATCGCTGACTTTACTTCTACCACTTGACCCCGTTAATTGTACGCTCGCTTCCGTTGCTTTTTTCTTTGCGATTCTGCAAAACCGTATATCCTACACACAGACTATACCTGGAACGAATATTCACTTCACAATTACTCATATCGCACTCTTATTGCTCTGTTATCTACCATGTATGACTGATTTTTACGTTTGTTACATCTCAGATATTAAGTGTAAATTATAAGTTCAAAAAAAGGTATTGTGTTATCCCCAAAGTTATTCAATTTTATTGTAAAAAAAATATACTGTGTAATTAAAACATAATACAGTAAATACCAGGCATTATTGGTCTACATGATTTTGATGTATGGTTAACAATTATTTTGTCACATTATTTTTTACTATAGAAATAATATACTTTATTTCTTTGCAGATGAAAGTCAAAAAGTAATAGAAATTATTGCTTCATACGATTTTTATGTGTGACTAACAATTGATTTAGAAGGTATTGCATTATATATTTATTAGAATGATATTATGATCATTATTATGATCAGTGAAAAGAATCATAAAAAATAATTAAACAGCAGATAATATAATTTTAGCTGAACAATTAAATTCATATTTATTAATTTTGTTTTAAAGTATAAAAGGCAATCTAATAATGCAAAATGCATGTGTCAACCTTTATGTGAGAGGTTTAAACAGATTATTTCTTTTTGTGAATCAATGCCAGAAAGATGTACATGAATTATCATTGACATAACGAAGCTTAATGAAAACGTTATATGTAAATCGAATCTACTAATAACTTGTAAAGCTGTTTGATTTCGCTGAAAAATCACCATTAGTTTATAATAATAACAAGTTAAGCTCGCTTAAACATTTCAAAAAAATTTGTACCACGACTTTGGATTAGGGTGCTAACTATTGTACAGTTTACCCTACAACATTTAAAAGACCCCCTGTATAAATGCGTTGAACTAAAAATTCTTATTTATTGATCCAAATGAAACAATTGAAACAATTTTTAATCTAGTATCCTTAGTAGCACAAAATATTATATACACATTCATATAATATTAAAAAGAGATTCAATTTCTTCTTAATATTTAAATATACATACAATATTTATTTTATATTAAGTAACAAATATTTCTTTTTAAATATGCAGGAAATATCTATTTCATATTACGAAAAAAATATTCTTTCCTAAATACAAAATGAATCTTTATTTAATATTAGAAATAGAATATTTTTTTTCCTAATGTACAGATAATATTTATTTCATATTATGAAAAAAAAACATTGTTTTCTTATTACAAAATAAATCTTTATGTAATATCAGAAATTGATATCAAAATTATATAATATAAAATGAAAATTTCTTAATTGTAATAAGGTCCTTCGGAATATAAAATGGAATATTCCCTCAAGCAGTGCACAGAAAGTAATAGATATTCATAGTTTCTAATTTTTGTTATAACTTTTTCCTACATTTGAAAATTTTATTGAATGTTATTTAAATATTGAATTTATATTTTTCAAATATTGGATTCACATTTACTTTATACTTTTTAAATATCTAGATTATATTCTCTGAATATTTAGCTTATATTTTTTAAACATTCAATTTATATTTCTTGTACATGTATACAATATTCAGATCCAAGATTTTTCTCATATAAAAAAATGTGGCTTAAAAAATATTTTTCCAATATTTTTGTTCTACTAGGGATTGTTTAATTGCAGTTCAACAATCTTATCAATTAACATGCGCTGAAAAATGAGCACGATCTACTGTTAGAATGACGTAGTTTAACATCATTCTACGAATTTTACAAGAAACGGCACTATTCTGTGTTTGAAAGTACAATGAGTAATAGAGACTTCCTGCACCTGTTCCTAAGTCGGTTTATTGTCCTCAGTTTCTAAAACGATCGGACATTGTTGTAGCGAGACCACGAGTGGAAAGGAAATATCGTTGTTCTAGCCCGTTAGCATGATTATTAATCACTCGGGCTTTTTCAACGTATTTTCAAAGTCGCCAGCGTGAAATACGCCGCATCCGGAAAGGGGAGCGTTTAAACGCGTAAAACCGTTCGATGTCGAAGCGCGTGAACCAGAGTAATGATCAACCTTGAACTGCTTTGCGTGTCATTCACAGCAATCCGCAGAAGGTAGGTGTATTCAGAAAGTAACGAAAACATTCACCTCGGTGGTTAAACATTTAGGTCATTCAAAAAATAAAATCACAGCAAATTCAGTCTTCAATAATTAAAGTGAGACATTAAAAACGATAATTTGCAGTAATCCTTATATGTGGTCTAAGTTCGCATCCTAAATAGTTTCTCGAATGCAGGAATTTTGAATAATTTATAAATTTATGAAAATTTTCTAATAGCAACAAATTGGAATGAAATAGAAATTGATTTTCTTTCCCAATATGTTTAGTAGACTGAAAATAGTATAACAGTAATATTGGATAATTTATAAATTTATGAAAATTTTCTAATAGCAACAAATTGGAATGAAATGGAAATTGATTTTCTTTCCCAATATGTTTAGTAGACTGAAAATAGTATAACAGTAATATTGGATAATTTATAAATTTATAAAAATTTTCTAATAGCAACAAATTGAAATGAAATAGAAATTGATTTTCTTTCCCAATATGTTTAGTAGACTGAAAATAGTATAACAGTAATATTGGATAATTTATAAATTTATAAAAATTTTCTAATAGCAACAAATTGGAATGAAATAGAAATTGATTTTCTTTCCCAATATGTTTAGTAGACTGAAAATAGTATAACAGTAATATTGGATAATTTATAAATTTATAAAAATTTTCTAATAGCAACAAATTGGAATGAAATAGAAATTGATTTTCTTTCCCAATATGTTTAGTAGATTGAAAATAGTATAACAGCATTCTTAAGTTCTTGTAACATTGTAATGTGCTCTTTAAATTACTACTTTAACTTACACCTACTCATATTTGTTATAAACGTATAAAATTCGCTGTCTACTTATCAATTACTGAAGCGAATTGAATTGAAGAACAGTTGACTCCATCCCGATAACTTCAATAACAATGTTATTATAATATATCAGAATGGTTTTGTAAGCTAATCCGAAAGGCTAACGCCAAACCTAACCCACACCTAACCCAGATTCTTTTAAATCTCCAAGAAGTATTGAAATACTTAACTTAAAGTTTCTATTATAATCTTGAACGAATTCCGGTTAGGTCTGTGTTAGATTTTGGAAAACAGAATTCCTTAAGCTAATAGTTTCAGTAGCTTTTAAAAAAATTATGTGAAAAAATAGAGCAAATGTAATAAAAGTTTCAGTTCTATTCTTTCATTTTTGCTTAGAACGAGTCACTAAGAAAATCGTGTTCGGTTAACGCAATTCGTAATGCTGACAGTCTCTTCGGGCAAATAAATTCTATGAAATGAAAAAGATAATAGCAGCTCGAGGTAGAAAGATAACGGTGAAAGAAATTTACAACCTGCTTGTTAGGTCGGACGTCCAGATATGGAATTGTTAGGGATTGATAAAGAGTTTCATAGGTATCATTCACTATTGGTCAAGCGGAAGGAGGCCGTAAGAGGAATCTCGCGCAAAAGGAATGGCTAGCAATCTTGATATAAGTAATGCATTTCTTTTATATCTCCACGAGATAAAGAATAATGGATAGGGCTCGGTCACGTCGCGCGGAAAATATGATACCTCTGCCTTTGCGAGGATCCACGGGGATGACGATAATAATAACTCGCTGACCGTTCGCTTCGCGACAATGTGTGACCGTCACGGGATCGGAAAATTTAAAGATCCGTCGATACCAAGCAGATTTTTATCCGTCCATCATAAGTAACTGCCTCCTACAAACTTGCACTGCTTCGATATATTGCTACTTTTAGAGCCACTCGCACGAACTACATTACACTAAAGCCATCAATTTTCAAGGAAAAATCAACAACGAATATTTTTTTATGCAATACTCGCATTCAAAAATTGAAAATATAGATATGGCGACATTGTAGTTAAAAAGATTTGTTATACTGTGGCTGTAATAATCCAAAAACCAAAAACAAAAAAATAATATCACTGTATTGTATCTACAAAGCTATAAAACAATTATCAAACGAGAAACTAACTTGTGTTATAAATAAGTAGAATTCAATAGGAACAATTTTATTATTAGTACATTAAAACCGAACAAAATATTATTTCCATTAAAATACTTCGATTTACATTAATTGAAAATTAACTTTACAATTCATTATTAATGTTAACATATATTTAAATACATGTCTTATGTTATTCTTGTAAAATGTAAATTATATAATCTTGCTTATTCGGAGAAATATATTTTACACTTTACAATAATGTTTACATTCCAGAATTATTTAAATACTTAATTTCCGATTTCTGAAAAATTGTTGAGATTGTGATAATTTCGTAAAAACAAATAATACAACCACAAACTTGAACTCATTTTAAAGCCTGATGGATGATGAAACAACTTCAGATACTTCGTGAGTACACTGTATGTTATTATTATTATATTATAATAAATATTACTAAATAGAAAATGGAAACAGAAGCGTGCAAAGCGATAGTTATGGAATAGATTCGACCAGTAGAAGGTCACACTCGAACGGATCTTAATTCAATTTCCATTCCCATTCAGGAAAAGAGATTTCGTAATGGTCGATTAAAAAAATGAAGTCGGTGCATGTTATAAGGAGAAACTTGTAGTATTTCAATTTAAGTACCCAATACAATCGCACGTAGTTGAACAGCGGCCGTAATCATAAAATTTCAAGTACTATATTAATCACATAAAACGCACCTTGTAACAACCACGAAACTCGAGATAGGGTTCCCCGTGGTTAAATTCTTGGCGGTGATGCGGCTGATACGAGCTCACTTAAATGAGATGATTAATCGAGGGTATACGAGAAATGAGCCAAAGGTGTGCCCGAAAAGAATTAACGCCGCTTTAGCCATACAAACGGAATCTTTATTTCGGCGACCAACCGGCTGGATATATCTCCGCAAGATTAACCGTTCAACACACTCCTATCGCCGCATAATTAACGCGGTGACCGCGCGCATATTTGCATTATCAACGACTTGTATCGTCACGCGGAGGGCAGATGCTAAGATCAAATTAGGCTCTCGTTAGAAACTCGATGTTATGTCCCTGCGTTCGCCGCTGTCCAGCGAAATGCAGTCCAAATGCGCCGTATGTAACCTGACGCCTACACCCGCACATACTATAATATTCACTATTTGTCACGTACATATATTGAATTGTTTTTACTTTATGTATCAATAGTAAAGAAGTCCAAGCAAACTATAGCATCTACATATTGAGTTGGCAAGAAAGTAATTTCGATACTTTAAGGTGAAGTTAAACCGAATTTCGTTATTTGAACGATGAATTTTACTCAATAAAATATATTCTGTGATTTATTCATTGTTGCAAAAGATCATCCAACAAAAAGGAAAATATCTTATTCAGTAGTAAAGATGTCCAAGCAAACTATAGCATCTACATATTGGGTTTTCAAGAAAGTAATTTCGATACTTTAAGGTGAAGTAAAACCGAATTTCGTTATTGGAACGATGAATTTTAATCAATAAAATATATTCTGATTTATTCATTGTTGCAAAAGATCATCCAACAAAAAGGAAAATATCTTATTCAATAGTAAAGAAGTCCAAGCAGACTATAGCATCTACATATTGAGTTGGCAAGAAAGTAATTTCGATACTTTAAGGTGAAGTTAAACCGAATTTCGTTATTTGAACGATGAATTTTAATCAATAAAATATATTCTGATTTATTCATTGTTGCAAAAGACCATCCAACAAAAAGGAAAATATCTTATTCAATAGTAAAGAAGTCCAAGCAAACTATAGCATCTACATATTGAGTGGCAAGAAAGTAATTTCGATACTTTAAGGTGAAGTAAACCGAATTTCGTTATTGACGATGAATTTTATAATAAAATATATTCTGTGATTTATTCATTGTTGCAAAAGATCATCCAACAAAAAGGAAAATATCTTATTCAGTAGTAAAGATGTCCAAGCAAACTATAGCATCTACATATTGGGTTTTCAAGAAAGTAATTTCGATACTTTAAGGTGAAGTTAAACCGAATTTCGTTATTTGAACGATGAATTTTAATCAATAAAATATATTCTGATTTATTCATTGTTGCAAAAGACCATCCAACAAAAAGGAAAATATCTTATTCAATAGTAAAGAAGTCCAAGCAAACTATAGCATCTACATATTGGGTTTTCAAGAAAGTAATTTCGATACTTTAAGGTGAAGTAAAACCGAATTTCGTTATTTGAACGATGAATTTTAATCAATAAAATATATTCTGATTTATTCATTGTTGCAAAAGATCATAGAACAAAAAGGAAAATATCTTATTCAATAGTAAAGAAGTCCAAGCAGACTATAGCATCTACATATTGGGTTTTCAAGAAAGTAATTTCGATACTTTAAGGTGAAGTAAAACCGAATTTCGTTATTTGAACGATGAATTTTAATCAATAAAATATATTCTGATTTATTCATTGTTGCAAAAGATCATAGAACAAAAAGGAAAATATCTTATTCTTTAAAGTTCCATTGCTTTAATTAAAAAATTCGGCTCTTTTACACTTTAAAATGCCGAAAAAACTTTCTTGCCAACCCAACATTAGGTGTACAATTTTCGTATATCTTCCTCTTCTTAGATTTATCGATTATTTACAAACAACTAAATATTCTGTTGTTTAACCTAATTTTACATGTAATTAATAAATCTCTAATACAGTGCAGTACAACCACGAATTAATTTCTACACCCAAACTTGTTTGAATTAAGTAGCAGTCAAGAAACTGTACTTTGCAGTAAACAAATGAAATACTTGGAATAGTAGGGAGTTGTTGGCAACAAAATTGAGAAAATAATTCGGAGTGCAAAGGGTTAATAAAATGTTCCATAACTCTTTCTGGTATCGAACAGTGTAACACCGATAAGCTGTTAAACATTCCCCGAAAATGATGGAGCTAATAAAACAGCGGACAATTATTGGCTGTATAAGTGTAGTACGGCGAGAACGTTGCAGTTTGATGCCGAAATAATATTTCCCGAATGGTATGTGCACGATATATATGTATGCTATGAAAGCGTAGGAGTGATATACGGTCGGGTCCGAGCCAAAATCACCTTCGACTTGATGGAGTGCTCGGAGATTCCCCTGCTCCTAGATCTGCTCCCCGTCTACGGCACGTCTGAACGTCTGACCAACGTCTAACGTGTTTGTTCACCCCTGAATAAAACGGCTTTCCTCTACTCGGGAACGCTTCTTATCGAGAAATATCATTTTATTTCATTTATGGCCATAACGTCGAAGGGGGATTCCTCTCGCGGGCAGCTCCTATACTTTTATTGGGCTTTTCAAATCTCGATCATATATTTCAGACTCGGCCAGCCGCCACCCTCCGGTCACAGTTCGATGTCTCGCGATCGAATCCCGTCACAAAGAATCTTGCTTTTTATCACTGATCAATTAGCCGAATTTTCGTACCACAGGTTTCTAATCCAAATTTAGCAGCTCAGACTTTGAGAGGTGTAATATCAAAATTATTGGAGGTATTTAATATACACCAGTCTCCGAATATTTTAAATATAAATTTAAACGTGTGGGTGCCAATTCCTTTTTCTCAAACTAATTATATATGGTCGCATCGATATACAATAAAATTTTTACGTATTTTAATTTAATTTAATATGTATGAGAAATGAAAGTTAAATAAGAATTTATTTATTTGCTTAATAAACTTAATTATTTGAACGTAACATGCTCGTATCATTTATAATTTTTTTAATCATAAATATTACTAACTAGTACAATTAGTCTATGTAATTTTTGTAATAATTGAAAAGAAATATTATTAGAGAGTATATAATATGGAATATAAGTAGTACAATATTTCCATTGTTGGTTTATTAACATTATATAAGTGCACGCGTGAACTGTTCCAATATAATTTTCGAATTATCGACCACCCCTTGTAAGTCGAAATTTTCAACCTCACAATTTGAATAAAAGTATCGGAATAAGATGTCCGATATTAGTATGCAGAAATGTAGTAATTTTTCGGATTGCACACAGCGAGGGAAATCATTACCGATAAGCAACATACATAGACGCAGCTTGTGAAACATGAAATTGTTATTCTTGACTCGGTCGGAGAACTGGCGCGCATAAACCCAGAATGCGATGTTTCCATATTCTACCATCTCCGTGCACGGCTCGCATCACGTATACACCGTCGAATCACGTCCCGGACCCGGCAGATCCATATCGGACGGAACGCGCGAGTTTCGGAGCCTTGCGATCGAACGTTTACATCACGAATACGATGCTTTCCCCAAATCACGTGTATTATAAATCTGCCGATTAAACGAGGTAGCTGTTCTGTTATCTGAAAACTCACGTCCCTCTTAATAAACGATTAAATACAGTTTAATTCATGATTAATATCATTTCAGTCGAAAAAGTGTCACGCTATAAAACGTTTCCAACCCATTCCTGATATTTTGCTGATTCAAACGATACCAAACACGCTGTACATCGGAGCTTGTTTGCTCGTTTAATTCACGATTTAGTGGAACCTCGACTATCCGAACCGACGATATCCGAGTCTAATTAATACGATTCATTAATTTGTTTGTTTCATACGAAAATTCAAAATAAACCTCAATATATACATATTAAATTATATACTATATAAATTATATACATAACATATTAAATTTTCTATATAAATTTCGTATACAAAAATTTTTTTGTATAACAATTCAATATAAACCGCAATAGTATTCAATTTTCTATATAAATTTCATGTAAAAAATTTTTTTATATAAAAATTCAACATAGACCTCAATAATATTAAAATTTCTATATAAATTTCGTATACAAAAAATCAATGTAAACCGCAATAATAATAAATTTTTTATATAAATTTCATTTCCAAAAATTTTTATACAAAAAATCAATATAAGCCTGAACAATATTAAATTTTCTATAAATATTGCATTTATAAAAAATTTTCATATGAAAATTAAATATAAACCTCAATAATATTAAATTTTCTATATAAATTTCGTATACAAAAATTTGTTTATATAAAAAATCAATGTAAACCGCAATAATAATAAATTTTTTATATAAATTTCGTTTCCAAAAATTTTTGTACAAAAAATCAATATAAGCCTCAATAATATTAAATTTTCTATATAAATTTCGTATAAAAAAATTTTTTTTATATAATTATTCAACATAAACCGCAATAGTTCAAATTCATTTTTCTATATAAATTTTATGTATAAAAAATTTTCGATACAGCAGTTACGGAACTAAAATGTTTGTATTCTTTTCATCAGTTCGGATAAACTGTAAAGTAAATACGATCCAAAGTGTATCGTGCGTGGTATCGTTTTAAAGGGAAAAGACTGAGGAATAGGTTGGTAACAATTTCACAAGGAAAATCGTTAATGGTAAAATAGTTTTATCATTATTTAGTCGGTATCCTCGACTACGTTCGAAGGTAACAACAAAGGATAGTATCGGCAAACGATATGAGTGACGTAACACCTCTTCCGATCCATTGTAGTGAAAATCTGTCGGGCTAAGGTCGGGCTCATTACGTACAGAACAATCCCATGGCACAGTTAACGAATGCAGGGAAGAAACCACCTGCCACCCCCGCTCGAGTTCGAATCTTTCCCGGGCGAGCGGTGATGCATGACGGGTTGCCGGAGGATTTATGCCTGCGTCGCGCGCCCGCCAACGATCCATTTATTCGATATCGGAATATGGAAATATTACCCCGGTGATGTCTCGGGTTACTCCGTGGGACCCCTACTCACCTTGAATCCGTAATACTCCCATGGGCGAAGCCCGCATATCCGTTCGACTCTCTGTGTCGTCTCCCTTTACCGCGCTCTTTCCACTCCATCTTTCTCTCTCCCTCTGTGTGTTTCTCTCTCTCTCTCTCACACTCTCTTCTTCTCTCTCCGGCATCGTTCTCCTCGTTCGTAATATTCGCTCTATCAACCGCGAACAAGTTTATATTTGCAAGCGGGAAGTGTCACTTTATAGCTTCCCGTGGAAATGACCCCTCGTGTGCCTTTTCCTCGGAAAACATCGATAAGCGGTTGAACGCGAGGGTGTTTTTGCATCGGGCGTGTGTGCGGCGGCACCCAGGCACGGATTTAGGGGTAGCTGCAAGGAAATATTGAAAGTGAGCGCCTCCACGGAATACGAAAGCAGCCGACTCGCGACGCTACACACGGCCTGACCTAATCGAGCCAAGTGGAACGCACGTGGAATTTCGCTCTCGCTCTATATTTTTCATGGATCCGGCTGTCGGTCATCGCGGACGCTCCATGCCCCGACGCGGCGCTTTCTGCGGGGAAATCCTCCAGTGTGCCGCTCGCCAATTCGGGTTATCGTTGCGAAATTTGTTAGGCATTACCGGGGAATCGAGTGCAACAATTTTTTAAACAAATCGCGGAACAGGTTCATTCGACCACCGTGTTACAATGTTTTGCTGTAGAGTCTCGGTACCGGAGTCTACTTCATTTTTTACCACGTTTTTATTAGCTCGCTTTCTTGTTTGTTTGTCTGTTTGTTCGGTGGCAAATTTTGCAATTGATTTTAAACTAACTTCCTGATGAGCTAGAGACTTGAAATTGCACACATGACTCAGAACTGGATGACAATGCATTATTCAAAAAAAATTTTTTTAAAAAGTCTTTTCCTATTACATTGATACTTTTGATTTAAACGGCAAATATTAAGAATTCCTGGTATAGAAAATCTTTTTTTTATTGCTTCTTCTTTGTATTTTTCAAAGCAACGTTGTAAGTTCTCATAACAGAGTTCCACATATGACTGTTAGCAAATGTGCGAACGATTGTACTATTTCTCTTACTATTGTTGTTCACTGAATATATTTTATAATAAAAGATTTATGACTCGTAAAACTGTTTCATTTTGCTGAAAAATCTCTATTAGCTTATAATAATGGAAAGTTGAGCTCGTTTAAACATTTCAAAAAATTTTGGGCTTAGGGTGCCAATCATTGTACGTTTTACCCAAATTCAGTCACGTACCGAAGTCATTTGGTCCACTTTAAAAACAAAAAACAGACCAATAAGCCGCACGACCGAAGTGAAAACTTTTGTGACAATTCCACACTTGTCTCTTTCTTGCTCGCTCGGCTAAAGTCGGCTTCCCCGACTTTACCCGAATAGAGTTTCACTTCGGAGCGTGATGCATCAGGCTCTTTCACTGCTCAGAAATTGTGTAAAAATGTTTGTCTTCTATGATTAACGCCGCACTTGAAATGTTTAGTTCACTATTTTACTCACGTAAAAAGTTCTTTCTTTAAAATTTCGAGTAGATTACTATTTTCTCTGTTTTAAATTGCGTCTACTAATTTTTCTCACAAATATATGAAGTTCGCAGTTTAGTGATAATAATCGTACAATATTAGCTTATTTATAGAAAGAGAAGCAAAGTATCATTTAAATAAAGGGAAATAAAATCAGATGACGCTTATTCCATTTCAGTATTAGATAAAATACTAAAGAGTAAATAAATAAACAATGGAGTAACGTTAAATTCTAGTGGTGCTTGTTATAAGGATATACTACAATATCGAAACCGATTCTCGGCGATTTAAATACGTCGTTCTCGTGAAGATATTACACATTCACGGAGGTCTGCTTAAAAATCAGTAGATTATCCTTTTCAATGTATCTCGATCGTTTCATGAGCGTCGATCTGCACGAGGGAAGATGACTAACACCAGATGAACGACATTCGGACGAATTAATCTGTTGCCCTCGAAAAGTTAGGGGTCGCCGATCAATGGTTGACCCGTACTGTCCAGTTCGGTGGGTCAACGTATTGGACGCGAGATAAGATCTGTCACTTCGAGGTCATGACAGCTGATCAACATACCACTGGTCAGCTCCTTCGGTAAAACTGCCTCTTACAAGCTTATAAATTTCATATTTTAGCAGCATATGCCGCCATTTAGTAAACAATTAATTATTTTATCAGTCGCCTAGATTCGTGAAAAATAAGAAAGAATTTGAATTTATAAAACATAAACTCTTCATACACTACTGTGCAAAGGAAAGTATCACCAGCCATATTTAATAGAAAATTAAACCATAAATTTAACAGAAAATTTAATAGAAATACCCTATTTAATAGAAAAGCGTAAAAAACAAATAAAAACACAGTGAGTTTTGAAAAAGGATTCCTTTGTTTAATTAATTAATTACTTAATTAATAATTACAATCTCTACATAAAGATATATATGTAGGATGATTTCGGCGTACAGGTTCGATCAATAATAAGATATAGTTTGTCATTATATCTTATAATTATACTGGGCGCTTCTTTCTTTCGTACAGTAGTGTTTAAAATAGTTATATAACTTCATAAAGTAGATTTGTTTGATTTTTTAACATATATTTTACACAGTGAGAAAAGAGGATTGCATAATTATTTAATAGTTCAACAATTCTCAAGAAAATATTGCGACGGAGAACAGAATGGCATTATAAAATCGTGAGACTTTTAAGCCTTTTGGGCACAATGTATCCTCCACAACAAAAAAAATCATTGACATTTCTTGCAACTTTTTACTGGCCAGGATTTTTTTAGAAAAAGGTAAAGAAATCAATGTATAGAGTGTTCTCTTTCACCATTTACGACCTCTCCCAAACGTATAGTATAACATTTAATATGAATCCAATGGCGTCGTAAAAAATTTTTATTTCGAAAAGAAACGCTGTTGGTTTATGGTAGAACCCGAACATAATACCGTGAACTGCTGGGAAAGTAATGCGATACACAAAACTCTTTTTCCTGCAGTAATCGATCCAGTGTTTTAAAAACAGTATAAAATTATTATTTTGTTTTTTCTACTATTATCTATATACTTTGAAAATAAAAATTTATGCAGAAAGAGTTAATGTTCAGGAATTGTACGTATCAACTTGTGAAATCCAGTTATACAAATTGAAGAGTTTACCTCAATTAAATTTTTAACTTTAGCGACAAATTCGCTGAATTATTATTGTCTCTGGACAGCGGATTTTTATGCAAAGTAAAAATTATGTAAACTGGAGACAACAAATTTTAGTGAATTAGAAATTTATTTTCTCCCTTAACGTGTTTAATAGGTTTCCAGGGTGAAATTCTTCTAATGTTTTTAATATTTTAAACTACACCTACTCATTTTTTTTGTAATAAATACATAAAATCCGCCGTCTAATTACTCTTCTAAAAAGTCGCAAAAATATATTTAGCAACATAATGACAAAGTTACCCTTCCGGTGGATAACGAATATATTTTTCCTTTAGCGGGTATAGCAATTCGATTAGCACGCAAACGTCAACACGTATTATATTGTTCTTTAAAATAATAAATTACACGAAACGCTATACTAGCCAGTTCGAGTCCGTTCGAACGCAAGTGCACGGAAAAATCGAACAGTTTCGAACGACGACATTCGAACCTAGTAAAGCTCGCGAGCCCCGTGGTAACGTTCGATCTCTTACGGGAATTCGAACGCTTGGGGACGTTCGAACACGTTCGAACTTTCAATTCTCCGACGCTTGAAAGCGAGCTATCGACGTCTGCCCTCCCCCGAAGTCGCAAAGAGCACATGGTCACCGAGAATCGGTCAATAGTGTAAACCCGTAATGAATCGAATGAAAATTTCGGCTTTTATCCTTTACACGGTATATATTTTATGAGACAGTTTGAAATTGGTCCCGAGTTCAACCACGAATCCATCAATAAAAAGTTTGTGCATCAATTGCAAGACGCAGGAGATAAATATAAATTTATATTCTTCATTAATTATTTTATTGTGGTAAGTATATTAACGCTCTTAAAGTCTTTTAACACTAGAACTACCGAGCACTAAACGCAATCGATGTGCATTGCCTTATAATAATGACAATATTGCATTTATTTAGATTTCTTACAAATTTTCTTTAAATATGGACGTTAATAGAGAAGTTCACTAAAAAAATTTCTCAGAGAAACATATTTATCTTGTATCTTCTCTTCTTCTGTCTTCCATCTATTTTATATAAATAAAAATTAAATGCTGTTTGTTGGTAAGTGCATAACTTGGGAATGGCTGGAGCGATTTGGCTATTTAAAAAAAATGTTCGTAATAGTCCAAATAAGGTTTTTAGAGAAAAAAAATTGGGAAAAATGAAAGTACTTTTTTCTATAGGATTTTTTTTAATGAAATTATGATTCGAACGATATGCGTAATCCTTTTTTTCGTTATGGACAGGACAACGTCTTTCGGGTCAGCTAATACTTTTAATATTTCTAATCGAACAAAGTCCACGACAGTCATTTTGATCAGTCCGGTAGTTGTAGCGTTAATATATAATTCTTTATTTGATCCCCTCAGGGTTACAAATTCGATAAACCTTTCCTCCTTCTCCCTTTTATAAATCATCTTCCCCTCATACATCTTAACTCTAAAGACTTAACCTATATACTTAAACTCTAAACTTATAACTAGACGCCTTAGCAACTAACTTACATAATACTTAATTCTATTATTTACAATCCTTATTTACAATATTTACATTCTTATTTTCTACTATATATATATAGAGAGAGAGAGCATTTTTCTTATACCTCCTTCCTCCTTCTCCCTCTTTTTCTTCCCCCTTAGTTTAAATTCCATTCTTAAATCTAAAGCGTTAATATTTTCACTATTTTAAATTGCACCAACTCATTTTTGTCGGAAGTGCATAAAATCCGGTCATTTAACGAGTAGGATTGGTGGTAAAATCCATGTTCGACCACTTAAACAATTAAGGACTAAATTGATTCTCGAATCTTCCACGGGTATCACAGTTCCTTTATCGATAACCAAGGATATTCCAGCAGAGCCTGTCGGATAATTAGCCTCGCCGGGCACTAGCGTCGTCGAGGAAAATTGTCAACAGGGTTTCGGTACAAAGCATCTCGTATGCGCTATTATACCCGCGGCGTTGTGGTCGGAGGAGGACGCGATCGTCGGATTTTCGTAGCAACAAATCCTAACATACCTGGCGGAGTCCCGTCGAAGAAGCGAGAAGAAGAGCCTGCGGGATAGGGAGAGCCGCTAAGTGACTAATTAATCGGCGATACCCTTTCACCGCGGTGTTATTAATGCCCCTGAAAGTAATACACGCGCGTGGTAGACCATTAAAACGCCAGAGGTGAATTTACAAGTCGCGAGGCGCTTAGTTTACGACGATGCGCTTAGGCCGAGTAGCTCGAGGTGTTGGCAACGATCCCTGTTTTCTTGTCGCGCGTTCCTGAACGCTTGACACGCTCGAACCGGGCCGAGAAGACAAGGCCACGGCCCTGGGTTCCTTCACCGTGAAGATTTCATGCCATAATATTATCGCTTGATTAGACTCTTCAATCCCGTGTAGCCCGCTCCACACCTTCAATCTTGCCAGCCTTTTAACGGCTGATTTATCTTATCGGTACCCCACATCCGACATTTTTATTTCGATTTCGTGGAAACTGATCGAATAACACATATTCTTCAAAATTACCTAGGCTTGGAAAATACATAAAAGGCAAGCTACTGATATTAATCAATTTTTGAATGTTATTGGCGCGCTGGTACGATCATTCTTGACAATAATTAAGCTATTTTGCCAATTTACATAAAATATTTCGACGTTTCGATCCACGATTTCGATCATTTTCAAGAAACTTATTTCATTGTAATCGCGTCTGTAAGAATTCGTTTCTAATTAGTACGTGGTTGTCAGACCAAATGCAGAAAAAGGAAACAATATTTATAAAAACCTAATCAGAAGAGAAAAAAAGAGAATACAAAAAATTGTAACTTGTATGAATACTCACTTGCTTAACCCAAATTAGTTATTAATTTAAATTCTTTAAAGTTTGTGGAAACGCATGTTGGTGCCATGCCGGTGACGTGTGGACTGAGTGAGCTATTGACATGTTTGTTTTTACTACAGTATAACTCTTAAATGTTCAACCGTAGTACTTATTTTTTATGTAAAATATATACAATTCTATAGCTACACCTATTACTTTGTAAACCTTGCTGCTTGAGAACTGATTTAGACACGGCCGATATAAATTGGTAAATAAGTATTACTGAATGTTGGCATTACTTCGTGATATCGAAAGAAAACTTCAAGGAATACTGACTACATATTCTAGTCCGGTTCTTGGCATGTTTTATCCACAGTAACGTTTTAAAATAAGTAATACTTTACAGTAGAACAAATGTCCTTTTTATGAAATGATTATCTATTTATTGTATTATACATTATATAATTTTCTTCTTCTTAGAAACTAGTTTCATAAAATTTATTTCGGGTAACCTCAAGACAAATGAGACAACCTACCCTAGTAGCACAAAAATATTAAATAGATTTTTGTTTAAATATTGGAAAAATATTTTTTAAGCCACATTTTTTTAATATGAGAAAAATATTGGATCTGAATATATACATGTACAAGAATAAAGATTATCTGTATATTAGGAAAAATATTCTATTTCTAATATTAAATAAAAATCTGTTTTATAATGAGAAAAAAATATTCTATTTCTAATACTACATAAAAATCTGTTTCTCTCTCATAATGAGAAAAAAATATTTTGTTTTTCATAATACGAAATAAATATTATTTGTATATTAGGAACAAAATATTCGACTTCTAATAGGAGATAAAGATTCATTTAATATTTAGAAAAACAATATTTTCCTCGTAAATTGAAGTAGATATTTCCTGCATATTTAAAAAGAAATATTTGTTCCTTAGTATAAAATAAATATCGTATGTATATTTGAATATTAAAAAAAGATTGAATCTCTTTTTAATATTATATGAATGCGTATACAATATTTTGTGCTATTAGGGTAAATACCGATTAATATTAATGTACCACTCTCTTTATTCAATAATTATCTTTGGAACGATCTACATGCACTACATTAGTTACACAAAAGATTAAGGTTAGAATAAGTCTTAAATTATTTTTGTTATTTGTAATGAACTGTAAAAATCGCGGTTATGTATATTGAAATTAATAAACAGTTCATACAAAAGGAGCGAACTGTAAAATCATAATTGTACAAGTTGCAACAATAATTCTCCAGAGGACGAACATGGCCCCTTTTCTCGAACTTAGTAAAACGCCAGCAGCCGTACAAAATTAATTTCTCGTGGGAGGTGTTGCGAATAGAACATTGTAATGAGAACAACGCGATTGCAGTCGGGCGCGTGGAAGAAATATGGCCGGCTGGAATAATTGTAGCATAAATCGCGGAAAGTTTTGGTAATGCTGAACTCGAAGTAGTTTCTCACCGTGCGCGCAAAGTGTACCAAGAGGTACAATGCGGCGAACCTAATACTTTCACCTGCGATATTCTCAATATCTCCAAGTGTGCTATTTTTTAATTTCTTCACAATTTCATTGAATTCGCGAGCTTATAAATCTGCGACAAATGAATGAGAGAAGCTCACTAAATAAAATATGAAAGAATATTTCGGAATGTTCTCACGGTTCAAATTAAGGTTTTCATGAAGAAATCCTGCTTTAAAATTCTATAAAGTATGTTACAGTTAAAATTGACATCTTCATAAAGAAATTGTTTATATTTTATAAAGTTTACGACAGTTGAATTGGAAGACTTTTGCACCTCATAAAATGTAGAAGTACAGGGTGTTCCAAAATGATGTGTAAAAGCTATCACTAGATTCTGTCTCCTGTACAAAAATTGTCCTTGACAGGTTTCTGCAAGCTCAGAATTTTTATTGTTGCATTGTATATTCGTCGAGAGTTGAGAATTTTTTTTACTTAAAGTTCTATAGACGTTCAACGTTACTGATACTTTTCATTAATGTAATAAGTGAACTGTTTATAATTTCATACATTTACAGCCGGCCAATGAAAACATTGTTACTAACGCGTCACCTAGTTAGAAATGCACTAATAGATTAGATTACCGAAGTTTTCGTTGCAGCCTTTTAGCGCAACCCTGTATAAGTCACGTGAAGATGGAAGTCGACGCAGACTATTTGAGCACAAGGAATGAAATCTACAGTGCGGTAAATTAAAGTGCTTTGTTTTAATGCTGTTATAAGAATTACTGCTCTCAGACCTGCCTCTTAAATCTTGTCAAGCTTCCTTTTCCGGATTACTTCTGATTCTGCTCCCCCTATTGTCATGAATTCTTCCACCTTCTGTTATAATTACGTTTGGGTGATATTTCACAAACATGGAGGGGGAGTCGAATTAAATTTGCAAATTTATTTGGTACTAACAAATGTACGCTTTAATAAGTTGTTAACTATCATGTTCAGATCCATTCAGCTTATTCCTCCTTTGATAGCGTAGCTTCATGACATTACAAAAAAAATAATATAATAATAATATAATAATAATAACAGCTCTCCAGATGACTGACTACATTTACCAGCAGGACTATCTCACTTAGAATTACTAGATACAACATGGAAAAATTACAAAACATTGCCTATTCACGACGGTAACTGTTGAAAAGTGGACATCTTAAGGGCTTAGGACATGAGAATATTTTTTTTTAGAATAATTACATTCGTAAACTTTAAACAAGTTTTCTCAGAATTCCGTTTTTAAAAAATATGTACAAGATATCTCGAGTTCTACCTCGGCATAAAAATTTTACAGTTATCATCATTATATTATCCATTAGGCATTGAAATCGATTTTTTTTCATTTTCCCATTATTTTGTTGAATATAAATAAAAGATTAACAAATTTGCTACCGAAATTCAGTAATTATCTGCCATTTTGTTAATTTTTGATAATATAGTTTTTTATATAGGTAATTCGGTTTGTAGGAATCCTGTACACAAGTTAGTCATCTTATATAATTAATTAATTAATTAATTCAGAATATAGATCATTCGCTTTTTCCTGCACTGTTGTTTAAAAATCTTATATTTTTCCTACTCATTACTGTGTCCTCACCCCTTAAATGGAGTAGTGTGTTTTTCCTGGCGTCGTCGCGACCTCGGCGACATCTCGAGGAAAATCAGCGTGCAATCAGGGGTTTCTTTCGGGAAGATTTATCCGGAGGACGGAGTGGACGAAGGCACCGTGAAGCCATCAGCTGGGACATAAATAAACCGAAATTTAAGGGCGCGGAGGCAACCAGCTAGACGGACAGGTAGCGCGCGGGAACGGGGCTGAAGTGTATAATTACCGTTGCGCAAGTTACCGTAGTTCTGCTCAGTTCGGTTCCAGTCTGCGCGCTTGAATTATAAGTTGCGAAGGAAGACACGAATTAGGCCCGGGACCTCGGTTCTGCAACCTAAACGCGAGCGTACCCTGGATAATCTGTGTATTAATTTCAGCTGTCCAAGCGGGTCCGTGACATCCACCACTTATCGTCTAATTACCTCGTCCCGATCATTTTCTGCGTGACTTGATATGTGGATTTAATTGCACGAGAGGGAACCGACGAAACAGAACGACGAATTTTTCGTTACAAATTCTGCTCGAACTTATTCGTTAAATATATATTAACTTTATACAGGGTGTCCCAAAATTCGTGTACTTCCCGGAAATGGGAGGTTCCTTGGGTCATTTGAAGCGACATTTTCCTTTAGAAAAATGACGCCAGCGGTTTTGTTTAGGAGTTATTAACAAAAAACACGGACCAATCAGAGCGCGGCTACAGCGGATTAATTCTGGTTCGGCCAATGGCGCCGCCACGCTAAACGGGACCTGTCGCTGAGTCGGACTTCGTTTGCACTAGCCGCGCTCTGATTGGTCTGTGTTTTTTGTTAATAACTCCTAAACAAAGCCGCTGGCGTCATTTTTGTAAAGGAAAATTTCGTTTCAAATGACCCAAGGAACCTCCTATTTCCGGGAAGTACACGAATTTTGGGACACCAAAATTTGTTCAAAATTTATTGATTCATGGACTTTTAAGTGTACAGGGAGTCTCGCATAAATCTACCCCTAACTTTGTGATTTATACAGATACAAAAAAGGTTTGGGGAGAATATTGTTTTATTGGAGGGGGACGTAACTCTGTGCGGGCAAAGGTCATCTCGAGGTCATATTTTCCGAGATTTCACAAGACCTAATACTATGTTTATAGCCCTAGTAATATGTTGTTGTATGTATATAAATAGTATGCTAGTTTTATTATTTATCAACAAATCATACAGTTCTTAAATTTATTGAATCAACCCTAGTAGCACAAAAATATTGGATAAATATTTTTTTCTAATATTGGCAAAATATTTTTTAAGCCACATTTTTTCATATGAGAAAAATATTGGATCTGAATATTGTATACATGTACAAGAAATATCAATTGAATGTTTAAAAAATATAAGCGAAATATTCAGAGAATATAAACTAGATATTTAAAAAATATAAAGTAAATGTGAATCCAATATTTTAAAAATATAAATTCAATATTTAAATAACATTCAATTAAATTTTTAAATTTAAGGAAAAGTTATAACAAAAAATAGAAACTATGAATATCTATTACTTTCTGTGCACTGCACTATTCAATTTTATCTTCGAAAGGACCTTATTACAATTAAGAAATTTTTATATTATATTATATAACTTTATATAACTTCTGATATTACATAAAGATTTATTTTGTAATAAGAAAACAATGTTTTTTCATAATATGAAATAAATATTATCTGTACATTAGTTAAAAATATTCTACTTCTAATATAAAATAAAGATCCATATATATATATAATATTTAGAAAAAAATATTTTTCTCCTAACATGAAATAGATATTTTCTGCATATTTAAAAAGAAATATTTGTTACTTAATATAAAATAAATATTGTATGTATATTTAAATATTAAGAAGAGATTGAATCTCTTTTTAATATTATATGAATGTGTAAACAATATTTTGTGCTACTAGGAAATTCTGTGGAAATCATAACATTATCCATCAATCAGTACCAAAAGAAATTATTGAACAGAATGCACACTTCTCTTCTTTAAAAACAAAACGTGTCTAGAATAATACGTGAATTTCTTTACTATTCTATCAAGCGGAAGGTATACAAAATTTTCTGAACTAATTGAAAGTGTCTAATTGAAGCTATCCAGGCAGGTTCCGAAGTGATAAGAGTGCTTTTGAAAAATTCATTCCACGTTTCGATGATTGACAGGATGAGAATGTAGCCTGTATACCCGGCAATTAGGTCAGTTAATCGAACCGTAGAAATGGAAATGAGTTGGTAGGTTGAATACGCGGCGCTACCAAATTTAGTATATCTGGCGCCACTTCTATATTTACGATGGGCACCGAGAACGAGCGATATCTACGTGATCCAGCGAAACGTCTCCAGCATACGCAGGTCCGATAGTGTTCTTCCGCTTTTCATTCCAGTCCACGCCCTTCGTGTTCAAATTAAAACGCGAACCCAGGCCGACGGACGTGCGGGCAGTGCGATGCTCGCAAATACGTCGTCGACGGTAAATAATTCCTAATTAGTCTGTCGGCCAGGCCAAGACAATAACATTCGAGATGCCTCTATTGAAGAAGGAGGTGGCAACCGGTGGAGTCGTGCCTTGGATGATTCTCCCGAATCGATTTGCATCGTCTGCAACTCATGCACTCGCTCGGCTTCTCAGGAATGTTTTCGTCCTGTTATGAACCTTCTACTGACTTCCATTAACCCTTTTTGAGAGAGACCGGAGCTATAAGTTCCGATTTTGAAGAAACATGTAAAGTTACGTAGACTGATTTTTAACTTTATCAAAAATATGTAAGATTAAGATTTAGCGCCTAACGTTCATACTACATCATTCCACTTTATACATACTATGTTATATACTTCTCTATTTTTCTATCTTTTTTTCTTCCTTTTTATTTTTTTTTTTGCGTAATGTCATAATATTGTATGCTATATAAATCAAACTAGGTATACGGCATCAATAAATAAATAAATAATAATAAATTTTTATATTTTTTTTACTTTTTATTTTTTTTTTTTTTGCGTAATGTCATAATATTGTATACTATATAAATCAAACTAGGTATACGGCATCAATAAATAAATAAATAATAATAAATAAGTTACGTCACGACACAACATAGATATTCCCATCTTGAACGAGTAATTTATTGTTAACCCTTTGCACTCGGAGCTATTTTAACTCAAAAATCAAACGTTTCTTCTGATTTAGAATATTTACGCTTTCTATGAGTTTTTAAATTTGGTAGGTATAACATTGGTATAATACCTCATGCAATACTTAAATGTTTAGTAATTGGTTAGATACCGATATATCTAATAATGTAAACAATATTTTCAATAATAGGACAGAAATTTTTAGTGACGCCTCAGAGGCGCCACTCGAGTGCTAAGGGCTACATTTGTTATATTTTAATAGGTTTCTTATATTTTGACATTTACTTGTAGTTGGGTAAACAGGACTTGTGCTCCGTTGTGGAATTAGTTGTTACTAAAATATAAAACTTACTAATACTGAAAACTTTAATGAAATATTCTATTTGTTAATGAATTCAACATTATTATGTAACTAATATTGATTTATTTAGGTTTAGGTTAACAAAACTATACTATGTTTAACAGAACATCAAAGCAATATAATAACTCAAACATTATCGTTGATATGAAATTACTTTGTCATATTTAATTTTCTGCATTCAATTCTTTAGCCACCAAGAAGGTGCAGTGTTGTGTAAATTTAATTTTATTGCACATTGGAACGCTAATTTTCTGGCTTCTTATGAGAAAAGACCAAAATAAATAGATTAACATTTCAAAAGATATTTTACCATAATCTATTCTTCATGCTTATTAAAGACGATTCTCTGTTCTCCATCTTTTAGTTTTTTAATAAACCTCGACAAAGTCATGTGACAGATATTGAAGTTTCTCGCGATTGTTTTTATTTTTTAGAAAGTAAACTACTGACTATACAATACTTTTTTAAAACTAAAACACAAGAAGAATTAAATACTTATACAATTATACATATGCACTGAAGATTAGCCATAGAGATTTTCCATTTGCAATTATAACAGTTGAAATATTAATATAAGAAAAATCAAAGCTGATTCACCTCATTAACGAAAGCTCTGCAAGATAATAGGAGAATGTGCATCTTAAGGTCAGACACTCGTTAACTCTTGTGTCAATTGAAATTTAAGTGAACTCGTTACTTGACTCTGTAGTCAGCAAATAAAGCTGTGAAGTTAACGAATCAGAAATGCATAGAAATTGCTGATTACTAAATTAAGTAATGCAAATTTATAGAACGGACACATGATAAGGACATAGAAGACAACTTAATATAAATAATACCATGACAACTTTGAATCTTGTAATTTGAAGACTTGAAAAAACATTTGGCACACGCAGATAAAGAAACTAAAAATGATACTAGTCGGAGAAATCGATGAAACTCAATATTTTGAGCATTAAAACAAGACTGCGAATCTTTACGAAAAATAAAAAATGTCTGCGATGATTCCAAGACACAGAGGTAAAATTAATATTTCTTTCTTATTTTAATTATTTTATTAAACTAAAACTAATACGTTGATGTTCTTAATTTTTTAAATATGTCCATTGCTTCAAAATTCTACATACCCCTCTTTTATCATAAATGCATAAAATCCGCAGTCTAATTAAAATATAAAAGGCAAGTCGAAATATTTTCACGCAGGTGTCTTATATTATAAAAAATAACAAAATCAAGATAAATTCAAATTTTATCAAACAGATTTGAAGAATTGTTAATTTTTTAGTATTACACTCCTGCAGAATATTTTAAAGAATCAATTTTTTGAAAACATATACAATTAACGTTTAAAAGAAAGTATTTTAGCATTTTCAGATAAAAAGACATAGACTGATGATAGAATACAGCTTCATCAGCCATGGATTGGTTTTGTAAAATTAAAAAAAAACGGAAGAAAAGAAATGATAATATTAGCAACATTCAATTTCGTGTATCGTTGTTGAAGGCGCAGGGTCCGTTATAAAATTAAACAAGCGAGATTTCATATGTAAATTCTTAAACAGCAGCTGCGTGGAGAAGGATGAGAAGAAGATGACGAAGACGAAGAAGAAGAAGGAGAAGAAGAAAAGGAGAAGGCAAAAGCAGAAGAAATTGCTATGCGGAACGTGGCGAAGCAGCATAACGGTAAGGCCCCACTGGCAAACGATTGTGGTGTCATTGTGCCGTCACAATGCAAGGTTATTCATCTGAAATTCTCACGGCGACATCAATCCTATCGCTCGATAGAAATCTCCTCTCTGCCTGTAGAGTATTCCAGCTTCATTAGAAAGACGTGGCCCATGAATATGCGCGATGTGCCCGACCTGATCAAGCTGCCATATCGCGTCACTTATCCGTGCAGACGATTTTCCCTGTAAATGCAACGCAGCCTGTTCGGGACACGTGTGCCGCGAATTTTGACGGAAGTCTCAGGTGTGTGGTGTCGCTGAACGAATGATTTATTAGTCTGGAGCTTGATGCTGTCCGTCCAATTCAATTTCCTTTTCTAGGAACGCCTTCGATTTTCTCAGTCAGCCATTCTACCCACTAACGCCTGCACATAGAGTACTTTCTCCGATACCTACTTGTTATTAACACGTGATACGTAATAAATTATTATCTATATAAATTTTTAATCATAATAATATTCTCGATATTATCGCTATATAATATTTAATAGTAATAATGTTTGCAATATAATCGCTATACAATATTGGAAATATTATCATTATATAATATTGACAATATCATCACTATATAATATTTATTAATAGTAATATTGATAATATTAATTTATAATCGCTAAACATACAATATTGATGATCACTGTATACTGATTATCATTATAACTTCATATTAACATTATTATATTATACTATTGTTAGACTGTGAATTGTATGTATTTATCATAAGAAGGAGTTGACTGCAAAACAATAGAAAGATTTAATGAATTAAATTAAAAATGTTTTTGTATCATTATTAACTTCTTAGAATTATTAAGAGAAGAAACACATAATATTCTGCACCTTACAATTATTTGTAAATCCGCAGTGTAGTTATTACACCAGGTGGTTCACCTATATGGTAGCTATCAAAATATCTCCTATTCAAGAAATATTTTACAGGTGTATTAGAAATGCATACTCATATTTAATGTTAATTTTGGGATTCGAAGGTCACGTTATATTCCGTATTTTCAAAATACTAGTTATAATAATTTTCTTTTCCATAGTAGCAATGATCGTACCGCGCCGCGAATAAAAATAAATATTTGTATAATATAACGATCGAAAACCAAAAACAACTAGTTATAATATCTGTAATATAAAACCTGTAGCTTTTCTCATTCTTGATATCAATATTTATGCTTCTAGTTTTTGACTATTAACGTTTCTGTTAACTAAGTACAAGTAGCGACTGAAGTATTGAAACGATCTGTATTTAGTGGCTGAATAGCAGAATGAATTCGTTCGAGGTAAGGATATATGTATCTGATAGAGAGAAACTGAAGGCGGTAATGGTTGGAATTCTATATTTCTTAGAGCAATCAAGATATAGCCGGGTAATTTGTGGTCGTAGGAGCTGGATACTTCGTAGGGGCTACATAGTAAGGATCTAATATGCCCAGCTCATAATCATTAATCACTGAAGAGAAATCACCCGGGTGGATGTTAGTGTTTATCGCTTTTTCTTAGGCTGCGAAGAAAATGGAGGGTGTATGGAACAGCTTGGCAAGGATCTGAATCAGTTTGACTAAATAGATCGAGAAGAAAAATTCTGATGATCTTAACACTTTGAAAAGAATTAGTTTTTCCACAGCTCTTATACTCTACCCCTCCGGAGTTGCATTCTTTTTTCGAAAGTTTACTATCTCGAAATTTTCATTTAGTTTTTCTCTTTCTTCTTCTACTTTTTTTCATTTTTTTACACAACTTAGATAGGTATATCAATTTATTAGTGACTTTCTTTGCATTATTATTCACTGAATATTTTTGTCGTAATTTTTTAATATTTCTCTGTGTTACTGTTTTCTTTTGAACAAGTATCTATAAACATTCGATCCAAACGAAATTATTAGATTACGTTACTGGGAGTGATTTGTTGGTTCATGATTATGGTGTAGGATCTATTAATCCTTCAAGCATTCATGTTTTCATTTGTTATTGTTGCTATATTGTAGAATACTACCACAAGTGAAACAAGTATTTAATGAGGAATTTCAATATAACGGAGATTTATTTGCTGTTGAAGAAAAAAAAATACTAAATATTCTTATACGTAGATTTGAGTAAACAAAGTTGAAAGATGGACAACTTACTGCATGTAAGAACGAATTTTAAAGAATAACAATTATTACCATAATTACTGTCATACTTTTTTCATTATTATTATTGTCATTAATATTATTACTTTACTATATTTCTAAGTATAAAAAATGTATAAATGCATTTCTTAATAAAATCCATCTGGATCTTTTAAATTGCACACTTTAACCGTTCTATAATTTATACAAAAAAATATCTTTGATTAATTCTTACAGACGCAGTAATGTAATTTTCTATTCTCGAAAATGGTCTAGATCATGTAATATTTTTGCAAATTTGCTTATGTTCCAGTGAATCGAACCAGTGCGCCGATAACATTAACCGTAGATTAACACTCTATGACGGTTAAAGAAAATGAAAACGGTACATATTCATGTAATATTGGTTATCGATCGCAAATTTCTTAATAAGAACAAGTTTTAATATGATATCGGCGCAACGGTTCGATCAATTGAAACCCAATAAAGCAATTTTACAAATTAAATTTTAACTTTCAACGTTTCGATAGTAATTTCTATCATTCTCAAGAAAGATTAAAGAACTGCGTCTGAAACATTTATTAAGACATAAAGAGTTACACAAAAACAGAATTATGATTAAACGATCAAAATCCTTATTGTATTACTAACCTGCTTTATATAAAGATTGTTAAAAACGAAACTAAACTTGTGTAACTACATGTTACTACCATGCTGATCGTCAAGTTACTCAGGACCAAACGTGAGATTTTCGAGAACCCAAATCATAATGAGAAATCGTTATAGATCGTAAACACGTCATAAAAGATTGGCAGTTAGATCAAATCAATACCAATGACATAGTACAAAACAAGACAACAGTTGTGATAGAATTTCTAATTAAATTCCACTTAAATTGAAGAAAGTAAAGAAAGTACATATTCGATATACGAATCTCAGCGAAGAGTTAAAAAAAATTGATGGACTACAGATTTTGAAAAACTAGCAAAATAATCGTCGGTGGACAATGCGCTGTCAACAAAATATCGTTGAACACGCGCAGCTCTTGGTTGGTGGTATACACGACGTCCTTACACATCCGTGCAAACTCTGATCGTTGTCCGAGCGCGTTTTGCAATCGCGCCCGAACGAAGTGGGCGTGCGTTAGGGGTAGCGGCTCGCGTGGAATACACGCTGGTTGCTAACTCAGCTGACCGGTCATTAATAAACCGAAGCCATTACCAAGCAACCTCCGAATGTGCATGGCCGGCGTCTGTGTGCTGCAACTATGTACACGGGTATGTATCTAAAACCACTATCCTCAGAGTTTCCCTCCTCGATTCAGATTCGAGCCCCCTGTGTTCCCGTGGCGTCGCAACCCCCGCTTCCTCTATGGCCGGAACAGGGCGCCAGCCAAGTCGGGTTATAGCGCCGGTCCCGCTGCTATGTCATTTATAAATGTCCTCGCGAAATGACCCGTTCGTCCATCTCATCCCTTAAGCACGGTCATTAAAGTCGGCCATACTTGACCACTCCGCGAGGGAATATTTTGGAGCGGTTAATGGAATGATTTACTAAATGGAAACCCGCGACACGTTTCCGAAATACGATCGCGCACGTCCGGTGATTCCCTTTATCTTTACTTTCGAACAGAGACCATTACTATTATAACTATGTCGACCTTTATTCACGGGGACAGTCCTTTTTTCTGAAATGGCCATTTTCTACTTTATTTTATCAATTGAAATAAAATTCACGGCTAATATAGTGTGAATATTTGTGGACGAAGATCGAAGAAAGCATATTAAACGTTATGTCACATGAAAAGATTGAAGGATGAACAAAATTACACAAAATTACACAAAATTACGAATGCTGACAACATATAAAGACGATATGCATTTTAGAAATATTTTTAAAATCATTGTAGAGTATTTTCATTAGTGAACAATATATAGATATGAAAATTCCAATTAAAAATTGAAATTTTTGAAGCATTTATACCAAATGCAACATTGACGTGAACTTTTAAGATGCAAACCGGATTTATTAAAAAAAGTTCATTTTTGTGAAAAATGTAAGTTTTTAATTATGAAGTAATTCCTGATTTGTCCTTCACTTTCTCCAAAAAAATGTGGGTACCGTAATTATAAATAAAATTATAATAATAATAATATAATAAATTATAATAAAAAAAGTTATTTCATGTTAATTTTCATAATTTAAGTCCCTTCCATTTTCCTACTATTTTAAATTTCATCTACACAAATTTGTTAAAATTAAAAATAAAGAACTTTGCATCAATTATGGGAAATGGAAGCAACATAATACAGTTGTTCTTTCTCTAATAATCTTAGTAAACTGAAAATAAAGTATTAACATTTCTAAATGCATTGAGTCTCCCTACTATTTTAAATTTTATCTACAGACTTTTGTTCCGAATTCACAAAATCTGCAAACTAAAAGTTTTGTACATTGATTGCAAACAACAGGAGCTTTGTAGACTTTTATTTATTCTTTTAGCGATTTCAATAAATTGAAAATAATATAATCGTATTTTTAAAATTGGCTGACCTTTTTATTATTTTAAATTTCATCTAACTTATTATATGATAAATAAATATCATCCACAAATAGTAACTGTGGGTAACCAAAAACTGATTTTATTTAATAACCATTCGGTTGAATATTAAATAACTTCCTTTACCATTATTCTAATTTATACTTGTGTAGAACATAGTATATTATACTATAATTCAATGTATTATAATTATGCATCAAAAATTGTTTTATTCGATGAACGTTTATTGATTTGTATGACTAAAATCATAAATTTAAATTCGTCTTACTATCCTTTTTCTTCAGAACAGCAAAAATACTGTTTTAACACTGTTTCGAAACACTGAATGTAAAATGATACTATACCTTATTATGAACAATCAAAATAAAATAAGATTAAAAATATGTCCAATTTGAACCCTGCAGTGTTAGTTTCATAAATGAAATTACTTTAATCTCGAGGGATTTTCAAGAGTTACAATAAAATATTCGAAATATTAATAAATAAATGATTAATATTCTTGCGTTAACAGCCTACGTACGAGATGCTTCTCTTCTTTTTACCGGGAAACCCTGAGGCTGAATTGCAGTGTACGGTGGCGCAGCAATAATTTGTTTTCAAAATAAATAATTCACTTTTAAGCAACCGGTCGTCCGATACAGAATTTCAATGGAGAATTTCCATCGGGGACTTCAACGTGTCATTGTAATTTGATCGTTTACGCAGCTTGAAGCGTCGCATGTTCGACTAACGAAACACGTAGGACTGTTCCTGGTGTTTACAGTGAAAAACGAAAAGCGCGCGCGACCCATCATTACGATTCCTCTCGAATCGAGGAATCGAGGAATCACAATGACCTGGGATTCTAATCCAGTCGGTGCACGATGCAATTGTTGCATATGGTCGCATGCCATCATGCGTGTTTCCAAGTAAGGATTGAACATGATAGGGTTAAGGGAATCCGTAATTATCGTAGTGTGTACACACTTTCCGTGTTCTTTTTATTTTATAACAGTATGGATTATACTTTCTTAGAATTTCGCAAACGTAAACAAGTCGCACGATCGATCCAACAACCACAGTACGGTTTTAATGATCGAATCCGAAAGTGATAAAATAATCATTTTATGATTATAGTATGATTCTCAAACTTTAAGTTCTGATCTAATTGAGACGATTGTACAACCTAAACATATATTAGTACTTTAGTTTTAGAAACTTTAATTTTTCAGCTTCGACTCTAACGAATAGATTCCGAATCTTAGATATATATTTTTCACTAACAATTTTAATGCAGTGAAAACAATTAATACTTTTAAAGTCTTCTGATCTTTCCACTGTTTTAAATTGCACCCACTAATTTTTGTTAGAAGCGCGCAAAATCTCTTACGTGCATGTGACTTCACTTTTAAACTGTGTCCGTGGAAAAAACCATAATTTTTATTTATAGGGTATATATTAATTATGTGGCCCAATATTTAACTTAAAAAAATATGTATATTCATAATGATAATTAAAAGTATGCATATAGAGCACTGCACTTTGTTTGCATTTCAGCTTCTAAAATAAATCGATTGATGCTGCTAGTTTAACAAAATCATTGCTATTTTAAGAATATGACAAAACACCTAACAGTGGAAAAGATATATTTTTCGATCCCATTTTTCTTAAACTAGCTTACAAGAATATTCGTATAAAGATCCGCAGTCATGATTATATTATTAAACAACACATTTAGTAAAAGATTTAATAACATTTTTATATTCTTCGGAGTATGATTACTCTCAATAATGTAAAGACAAATTATTTGAATTTCATTTCCCACAAGCTAGGTCACACAAATTGATATTTGCAAACAGTCGAATAATCATCTATTACTCACGGTCTAATAATTAGATAGCGGATCCTTATGCGAAATAAAAATCTTCTACCTGAATTGCAACAAACTGGAATGGAAATTTTAAATTGTATTAACAGTATCTTTAAATTATTCCAAGGTTTTTACCGTTTTAAATGGTAGCTACTTATTATCTGTTTACTAATAACTATCATACTCGAGTGACATTTGCGATTGCACCTAGTCCGCCAAATGAACGAATAATAATCAACATCTCCGTATTACAAATGCAAATGCAACGGCATAATTTATTCCGGAGTTCAGGCTCTTGTATCACTGTCAAGACGTTCGTATAAAAAGCTTAGGTAAATGTAACAAATGATTATCCACGTGGGGCAACAATTCAAATCATTCGTAATCGTTCGCGTATGTAAATGTCTTCTCTAACGTTCATACGGCCGCGGCCTAGGTAACCCGAGAAAAACGTCACGTTCGTTACAATGACGTTGGACGTCTCCGGGGCAGCATAGCAGTGTATGCCAGGTGACTAATATATCGACATTAAACGTGAATCTCGTCCCGAGACATGTCCCGCGGCAAACGGGCACAGTTTCCTCTTCTGTGAAAGGATCGGAATGCGAGCATGGGACATATGCCCCGGCGATGCGACGTTCGAGAAGATGAAGGATTCCTTTGTTGCTGTCAACGGCAGATCGCCGGAAAAATAATGCGACGAAACGTGAGCTATTGTGCCCCGGGTCCCCCGGACGCGATGATCGGTGTGGTCGTTGTGGGAATATCGTTGACTTTCCGTTTACGTGCCGCCTATTAACTTCAACTATGAAGGACCGGCCTGAATACGGAAATCACGTTGATTCATTTTTAATTTTACACAGGCCAGGGGCTGCGTGATTCTATTGGAGTCACTTCTGTTTCGAATTTGAAAATCTTTTTCTTAACCCCTTGAACGACAATTTATTTTCAGTCAGCACTGCTCTGGCAGACGATTTAATTTTCTTAGTTTAAGAGGAGGGATTGATATAGAAACTTACGGTTTTGTTGCTCAAATAATTTCTTATTATTAAAAATAATATTTGTTTCACACATTTATACAGGGTGTCCCAAAATTCGTGTACTTATCGGAAATGGGAGGTTCCTTGAGTCATTTGAAGCGACATTTTCCTTTACAAAAATGACGCCAGCGGCTTTGTTTAGGAGTTATTAACAAAAAACACAGACCAATCAAAGCCCGGCTAGAGCAAACGGAGTCCGACTCAGCGACAGGTCCCGCTTAGCGTGGCGGCGCCATTGGCCGAGCCAGAATCAATCCGCTGTAGCCGCGCTCTGATTGGTCCGTGTTTTTCGTTAATAACTCCTAAACAAAGCCGCCAGCGTCATTTTTGTAAAGGAAAATGTTGCTTCAAATGACCCAAGGAATCTCCCATTTCCGGGAAGTACACGAATTTTGGGACACCCTGTATATATATAATTAGTGTCGGTTAATTCTTCATTAATGTTTAACAAAAATATTACAGTTCCACATAGTATTTAAACGAAAGTAAGTACGTGATTTTACTTTACGCGATAATGGCTGCATAGATTTATACGAATTACATTCTAACGTTAACTAGAAGCATGCACATAAGTATATCAAAGCAATAGACTCGATATGACTTACAGATACTGCTCTCATAAAAAGCATCAAACCTCAATAATTTCTGGCGAGTCCAGCTCGTCATTGTCAGTTTGTTCAGGAAAGTTTATGACGAGCTGGACTCGTCATTTCCGTTCAAGGGGTTAATAGGAGAGTGTCGAAAAGGTCGGGACACGTTTTGTTTTCTTTAGCTAGAGAACTTCATAGGGTGAGAATGAGGCTAACAAATTTATACCGTTGGAATGGTATAGTTGCCAGCTATTTACATTTTTATTGCAGAGAATATAATCATAACGTTAACGGATAAAAAGTTATAATAAATTTTATGACGATAATGTTTTCGGCAAAAAAAAATTTCTGTGTAAATCGAGACACCCCCCGAATACTTTGAAAAGTAAGTGTTGAAAAATGTGATTGTTGCGTTTACTGAAACATACAATGCAAGAATAACGGAGACCCATTGCATTTCTTTACCATAAGTGAAAGGGACACAAACTGTAACACTGGAATGGAGGTAGTGAACTTCTTTTTGCAAATAGGTTGCGGATCTTCACGTATTCGTAGTAGACGTTACCAGATAAAACAAAATCTCAAGCTTATATTTATAAGCAATTTTTTAATATTGTTCTAGAAACAGTATCTTTGGAAACAATAAAGATATGTGAGGCACGACGTTAGGCGACTCACCCTGTATAAAAATTGAAACATCGATAAGCTTGATGCATTAAAAAGTGGATTATAAATATATTATAATGTAGAGGTACCTTAAACCATATACAAAACCGAATACAGTAGAGCGTCAATTATCAGAACTTCGATTATCCGAAGCAGTGAATGAGAGATCTCGAAAAGGCAGTCTTCGATGGTTGAAAAAAGATTAAAGACTACTTTAATAAATAAGTCTTATTAACTGACTAACTAATCTCAGTCCAAATAAGTTGGGAACTAATCAATTAAAATTTTAACCAAGATTGATTGATTAATGTGTACGATTGATGAAGTTAATCGTCAATCGTTGATTAAAAAAAGAAATTATCGAAAAATTAGAGACTGATTTAATTAATTATTGAAGTTTATCGCCACACGGTCTATCCATAAATTGTAATGAAAATGGAGAGAGAGGGAGATAGAAAGCGGAGATGGAGAATTGACAGAAATATATCTCAATAAAAACTAAGTTCATATCTTCTTCCGTATGCATACAATTTTGCATCAATTATCCGATTGACGATTACAATTAAAGAGAATGTAATCATTAACCGTAATTAACGACTAAAGTAGGAGTGTAATTGTTAATTACAATTAACGATTGAAGTAGAAATTTATTCGTCAATCGATGATGAAATTTTGCCCAATTCTGTCGACGCCTTACAATACATTCAAAGTTGATACATTAAAATACACGGAAAGAAGGAATGATACATTAAAAAAGATACGGAAATAGTTTAAAAAAAAACCCAGACCGTATTTTAAAAGCCAGACCTGTCGTTTTAGTTTATTGCGCGTGTTATTCGCGGGAAATTGAAAGGCTAACATGTAGTTCGGAAGGAAATCGGCAGCGATCCTCTAACACCGTGAAATATGGGAAAACTGAAGTTGTAAAAAGCTATATCGACGAGAACGGTTTCCTGGGAAAATATCAAAGACACGGTGGAAGCAGGCGCTCGTCAATTCTGAGAGGGAAACCGTGTATTTCATGATTCTACGTGGCCCAACCACATCGTATTACGATCCGTCTGTCTGGCATATATTCCCCGTATATGGAACCATACCATAACTGTTTGTCAAATGCGCTTTTTTCCGCGGAGACTCTTCCCCATGGAGGCTTATGGATGAATATCGACGTTGTCGTAATCGATCGATCAAATTTCGTCGGCTAACAGGTGTCGTGAAGCCCGGCCGGTGACAAGAACAAGTTTTTCTACTCAACGATTTTTCGAGCACGCGATCGAACGGCGCGTATCGATCATGCGAATTGAAAAACAGTCGGAAACGGGACGAGCCGCTGGACATAAAGAATATTCAAAATTGTTCAACTTCTTTGACACGCTCGCATAAAAGGCTCGGCCACACGCACACCAACTCGACGTTACTATGGACGTCGAGGCAGGTTCAGTATTTTATTCTTCCTCCTTTTTGTATGAGTTAGATGCTGTTTTCAATTTTTTATTAGAAATGAATGTCGAAATGATAAAACTCGTTATACCATAATTAACTTTATTCTTTTAAAACTTGACCAACGTTCGTTTTCGACTTGTGACGACGTTTTATTTTTACCATCTTCAAGATTAGTTTATTCTTACCAGAAAATTGGCATTATTATACATTTCTACTAATAATTATTTGCTTTCGTGAAGTCATTTACTTATGAGATAATTAACAGAAACGTGTTCATTCAAGAAGACGACCTGTATTCAATTTAATTTTGCAAATGTTAATTTTAAAAATGTGTTTACGTAACATTTTTATACTCACACACTTAAGTAAATTTATACATTAGAAATTTTGCTTTATTTATGACAATGCAGTATGATCAAATTGAATTAAATTTAATTAAATTGACTGTCGTCATGCATCTTAAATTTTCAGTTTTTATTTTAATTATTAGTTTACGATTATTAACATGATAGAAATGCATTTATTGAGTTATATGTATGTATGTATGTATAATAAAAATTTATTTCTTTGGTCATTTTATTGAATGTATATACATATATACATACATTTATAAATTTATTTTTTTGTTTGGTCATATATTACAATAAAAATGGCTACAAATCAGAACAAGCATATGTAATATAAAATATATAATTACTTTTAACCGAGCAGATCCAGCATTAAATGGAATTGCTTTAATTGCAAGGAGCATTCGCGAAGTGGGTCTAGTAGGTCGACGTTCAAACAGTTCAAGAATGACCGAACGCATAAAGATGGTATCAAGGCTAATCACAAAAACGAGTTCAGGAGCTCCGTTTCCAGTGTTTTAGTTCGTGCCCTTTCCTTTAATGGCGATGAAATGTAATGGTGTAAAGTGTTGTGAGAATGTATTTCCCAGATTCGCCTAGTAACACCATGGGAACCTGGCGCTGTTACTGCCAGGAAGCGGAATTCGATGTGGCCAGCGTATATTAGACACCGGTCTCGCACGACAAGAATACTCTTTTTCATTTTACACAAACGTATCCGGTGAGAAGCCTGAAAACACCTGATGAATCGGACACGTGAAGCACGGCCGGTCGACACGGGAGCAAAACGAAGGGGGGGAGGAGGATGAGTAGGAGGAGGAGAGGAAGACAAGAGGGGAACCGAGCAGAGAGGAGACGAGGACGAAGAGAAAGGGCGGTCGAGCAAGTCGGAGGAAGAAACTTGGTTAATGCGCCGTATATTACCGTAATGCCGACTCTAAGTAGGAATTACATATGCGACGCACTCGTCGCGTACCTTCACGTCACCGCAAACGACATATTTCAACGACGGAAAGCCGATCGCGGCTACGTGCCTCGCTGCCAGATAGTAGAACAAATAGAGCACCGATAATTGAGGAATTTCGAATTCAATATCCACCGATCGGTGCGCGCCGTTCACGCGTGTCCTGGGTTGGCAATTCGCGGCATTTGCATCGTGCCTCGTTAACCCTGCGATCGTTTAGCACCGTGAGAGTATGACGAACTTCGCCGAACAGACGCCTAGACGTCGCGAACTCGCGACGCTCCTCCTCTACGCCAGCCGTTTCCTCTTTCGACGAACAAATCGGAAAATTAATTCTCTACTCCTCTTGACTCCAACAGATACTGAACAACTTCCAAAGAATTTTATTAAATGGTTAGTTACAATAAGTGACCTTCAATTACTTTCAAACGTCAAGATAATACAGATCAATAATTTCCTTTCGGTACAAGTACTACATATAGGGTACACCAGGAGACATCTACTCCAGAAACATGGTAGATCTTTTTTTTTTAATTGCATGCGAAAATTCAAATAAAGCACTCTGTATATTAACTACATAAATTCGATCTTACGTCCCCCAATTAGATAATATACTAGAGGTACTCCTAAGATATTAGTGCAAATTTTGGCTTCTAGAAAAGAATTGAAACTTAATTTCAGGGATAACATGTTTTTACCAATCCCAAAATTAGGGCGTGTTTGCGTATCTTTGCGTTTTTGAAAGAATGCAATTTGCGCGTATAACCTGACATGCTAAACAGTCTGCTAACTGATACACAAACCGTAAAACCCTGAAAAAGTGTGTAACTTCTGTAACTCAAACTACTAAATTCTGTAACTCAAATTATGTAAAATAATGCAATTTAGGTTCAGCTGTATAGACCCCATTTTTGGGGCCTGGGTAAGCTTAGTAAAAAAAAACATTGCAAAATAGACAATATCCGGTGCTTTATAAAGGTACACTAAGCAATATGTGTATCTTTTATAATGAACACCTCTGTCTCTCTCAATTAGCCATATACTGAAAAAGATATCCTACAGTATTCAAATAAATTAAACGTTAAATTTGGAGTATAAATATTATCGCAAGAAAAATTTGTATTCGCGTCAGTGCATCATGTATATACTATGAAAATTCTCTTGTACGGACACCCATGTCTTTATGTCTTTCAATTATACTGAAAAGAGTTCTGCTGTATTCAAACAAATTGGAGATTTTACTGAAAAATTAAAAGTTAATTCTCGGGATAAAAATATCATGGGGAAAAGAATTTCTAAGCAATCTCTAATCATTATCGAAGCAACATCCAATGCATTATGTATACTATGAAAATTCTCTTATGCGAACACCTATAACCTCCGATTACACTGAAAGGAGTTGTACAGAATTGAAACAAACTGGTGATCCTGCTAAAAAATTGAAACTCAATTTTGGGGTACCAGTATCAATGCAAGAAAAGAGTTTCTAAGCAATCCCTAATGATTATCGAGGCAACATCTAGTGGATCATGAATATATACAATGAAAGTTCTCCTATCCGAACGCTTATGACCTCCAATTATACTGGAAGCAGTTGTACAGTATTGAAACAAATGGGAGATCCTGTTAAAAAATTGAAAGTCAATTTTGGGGTACAAATATCATGGCAAAAAGAATTTCTAAGCAATCCTTAATCATTATCGAGGTAACATCTTGTGAATCATGAACATATACAATGAAAGTTCTTCTATCCGAACGCTTATGACCTTGAATTATATTGAAAGGAGTTGTACAGAATTGAAACAAACTGGTGATCCTGCTAAAAAATTGAAACTAAATTTTGGGGTACAAGTATCAATGCAAGAAAAGAGTTTCTAAGCAATCCCTAATGATTATCGAGGCAACATGTAGTGGATCATGAATATATATAATGAAAGCTCTCCTATCCGAACGTTTATGACCTCCAATTATACTGGAAGCAGTTGTACAGTATTGAAATAAATTGGAGACCCTGTTAAAAAATTGAAAGTCAATTTTGGGGTACAAATATCATGGCAAAAAGAATTTCTAAGCAATCCGTAATCATTATCGAGGCAACATCTTGTGAATCATGAACATATACAATGAAAGTTCTTCTATCCGAACGCTTATGACCTTGAATTATATTGAAAGGAGTTGTACAGAATTGAAACAAACTGGTGATCCTGCTAAAAAATTGAAACTCAATTTTGGGGTACAAGTATCAATGCAAGAAAAGAGTTTCTAAGCAATCCCTAATGATTATCGAGGCAACATGTAGTGGATCATGAATATATACAATGAAAGTTCTCCTATCCGAACGTTTATGACCTCCAATTATACTGGAAGCAGTTGTACAGTATTGAAATAAATGGGAGACCCTGTTAAAAAATTGAAAGTCAATTTTGGGGTACAAATATCATGGCAAAAAGAATTTCTAAGCAATCCGTAATCATTATCGAGGCAACATCCTGTGGTTCATGGTCCGTGGGGCGGGTGCTTTTCAATCGGCGGCCATGGCGCGGTAATCGACATGAATTTTGAAGCGTATCTGATAGCAGCACGGTGCCGCCTAAATATTTGATGAAACATTCCGGCCGCAATATGGAACCCCCGCATTCCCCCGGAAACGTTGTGATCCCACGGATCGGCACAGCCAGACCGCCATTACTTTGATACATAACCTCTCTTCTCTCAGTCCCGCTCTGGTCATATATTGATAGCGCGGCTGCATTATTGATGGATCGGTTATATTTATGGGACAATTTAAAGCTCGCCAATCATTTCTAGGGACGAATCGATCCCGGCCCGGTCGACCCGTAGTCGTTCGTTGAACCGGCCGGGTATTAAAAATTTACACGAATCGGCGGGAAATTTGAAATGCGACGTGCCACCCCCGCACGGCCTTGAAAATATTAGGCGCGATTCCATTTCCACGGGAAATGAAAACGTTCACTCCAACAGTCACATTATATTCGCTGAGCCTCCAAATTATACCGCTTATTTCGTAAACCAATCGATAGTTATTTACCCTTCGTATATATACATCTGTCTTAACATTTTCATGTATTTCATACATACGTACGTATACAAAACTTATTGTATAAAAGACTATTTTTAAAATCACTATATCCTTCAATATAATAGTTAATAATAGCAAATCTGTCTGCATGATTACAACTCCAACACAACATAAATAAATTCGTATGAGAAATATCATTTCTGTTCCATTACTCTAATAAATGTTACTATGTAAAATACATTCCGTATAAAGTTGGAGCGCTAGTAAAACAAAATTATTTCCATAAAACATTAAATGTGTCCAGACGTTTTAGTGTTCCTTAAATTTTTGTTTATTAAACAAACGATTCCCAAAAAATGTGGAAGATTATAAACATCGTAATAATAAGTTACACTGAAAAAGGCTCAAACTTTTGAACAGTATAATAATTATACATAAAAATTATTCCACAATGCCACCAACAAAACGTTTGTTACAAATAAGAAATTTACTTCAGTTTACAGTACGTATTCCTTTAGAATCTTGTCACCTATTTTGTAAATATTTGTAGGGAAGGTTTGAGACAAACCGATTTGTACAATCGTGAGAAAGGGAGCTGTTATTGTTTAATATTTCACGAATGTTGATGGACGCGTTTCCGTGCGGAGAGGTATAGCAATCCCCTATGGTGTGTCGAGACAAAGTTGATTTTTATGTTCGAATATCGAGAGCCAGAGACAAGACATGTCAGATGCCTGGGGCTGAGGGGACACATATGAAAAGGGTGCGGAAATAGGGAGAAGCTGATCGTGTCGTGACCAGTGAAAACATTCTCAGGAGGCTTAGAATAAAATCAAACACAAATAATTGTAACATTAAACGCGCACTGTTTACAATTAATTTTAAACCACTATCTGTAAACGCATTGCCTCAGCAACGATCTCCATAAAAAAGACACCAAATATTATTATACATGTATCTATAACATAGTAATCCTTTGAGGACGGGTGTCGCCATACTGGAGGCATTATGTTAGCTATATTGAAATCAGTATAATTACTTAAATACTAAAAGAACGATATATAATTTTCTCTTTCTTTAACAAAGGGTCTTCAAAAAACAACGTTGTTTAACAAGCTTTAACATCAAGTAATGTAAATTTTTAGAGAAGTACATCAGCATTTTTTTAATTCTGATCTAACAATTCCTGGCTGTAATTGTTTCTTTCTGATTCGAGAAACTGTAATTTTAATTACTACTTTTAATTACACAAAGCAGTAATGCGCGCATGCTGTGCTACAACTCGAATACTTATGATAAGTTTGTTTGTAAACAGAAACACAGTTGACAACCATAACATTGGTGTTTCCTATGCGTTAATGAGGAAAAGAAAAGTACTGTGCCAAACATATACGGCGTTCATTATCAAAGAATTTCGGGATGTTTGAATAAAACAACTTGAAATGTTGCTAAACCAGAATCTGACATTTTAAAACCATAACGCATAGCGCGTTTCAACATTTCGACATTGATGTTTCCTATGCGTTAATGAGGAAAAGAAAAGTACTGTGCCAAACATATACGGCGTCCATTACCAAAGAATTTCGGGATGTTCGAATAAAACAACTTGAAATGTTGCTAAACCAGAATCTGACATTTTAAAACCATAACGCATAGCGCGTTTCAACATTTCGACATTGGTGTTTCCTGTGCGTTAATGAGGAAAAGAAAAGTACTGTGCCAAACATATACGGCGTTTATTACCAAAGAATTTCTGGATGTTTGAATAAAACAACTTGCAATGTTGCTAAACCAGAATCTGACATTTTAAAAACATAACGCATAGCGCGTTTCAACATTTCGACATTGGTGTTTCCTCTGCGTTAATGAGGAAAAGAAAAGTACTGTGCCAAACATATACGGCGTTCTTTACCAAAGAATTTCGGGATGTTCGAATAAAACAACTTGCAATGCTGCTAAACCAGAATCTGACATTTTACAAATATAACGCGTAGCGCGTTTCATCTGAGAAGCAGAGATCAGGTCGAGTGTGGCGCAGCATTATCTCAGCGACTACACAGCCGGGGTCAGCTATCCTCTCTGCAGATTTATATTCGCCTAATCCCGTCGGCAATACGGTGGGTTGGTGTGCCGGTCTGTGTATGCCGTGGATGAGGGGTTCCCTTAATTGAAGTATTTCTTATCTAAAAACTGGTGATCCCGCAGAACCGCGAGCTGAAGACCTTTGATCCGTTAAGGTCTGCCCGGCCATGATTGCGGTGCTCTTGTCTTCTCTTATAATTGATATTGGCTCGTCGGTGTGGGCGTCGTTGCCGGTGAGTTAGCTCGAAACGACGACGGACAGACGGAGACAGAGACATTTCGATAGCCATGGAAAGGCGTGCTACTGGCCTGGGTAGGGAACCGGCAGCTCTAATCCCCGATGGTCCCGTCTTCGAGAATAGTTGGTAATCCCACTGGATAGTTGGAGATCACCGAGTTACACCGGACACACTCCGGACGGGGGAGCTTTTATTGGCAGACGCCGCTAAGGTGGATGTCTGAAGAGAATTTCGACTTGAGGAACTCGAACTGGTTGCGCGTCGAAGGAATCGAACGATGGGACCAATAGCGACCTCGGCTTCCTCAGGTTCCCTTGGCCGATCGAGCTGGAAAGCGCTTAATGTTGCAAGTCCTGCTCGAATCCGACCAAAGACTTATACAAGTATACTTAATGCGTGGGGGTTCCGAGACTGAGACTAGGAGGCGGGCTGACGTCGCGGTACACAGCTTCGAGCGACTGTAAGGTTCCATTGAATCTTGTAAATGGTTAAGGTCTTCGCCGGATCTCGTATTAAACTGGCTACACCGTCCACGACGCCCCCCGGGGACGTTTAGTTTTGAGTATATTGAGTGGAACGATTCACGCGACATAATCTGCGTCGTCTGACCGCACACTGTGCCCTATTTTTCGATACAGGATGTTCCAAATACTGGCGCTATTCTAATTATTAGGGTATCGGTATCGTAAAAGTTCCATAGGAATAGGCTACTTTCGTACGTCTGCTAAAATATGGTTCCATGAACCAAGCGCTAAGATAAATATACAAATAGATGTAGGTAGGGTTGGTTTTGTTTATAATTCAAATGTAACAGTTATGACGTAAGAAGTATTTTAGTTTTATGTTTTTATTTCGTTGGAGTAGTTTATCTGGTTTTATTTATTCTGACGTCAGAAAATAAATATACGAATAGATGTAGGTAGGGTTGGTTTTGTTTATAATTTAAATGGAATAGGTATGATGTAAGAAGTATTTTAGTTTTATGTTTTTATTTTGTTGGAATAGTTTATCTGTTTTTATTTATTCTGACGTCAGAATTCTTTCTTTAAGGGATGGTGCATAGATGAATGACGGGATGCATATAGGAACGATCAGAATAATTAACTTGCAGCATCATTAAGCAGTTAACCTCTTTGTTATTATAAATTGTACATTATTAGATCTTAAACTACGTCTGGGAGATTACTTCTACTAATTTCAGTGAGAATTTGTTTGATTCAAACTCTGGCAATCTTCTGATGTCATTGTGAATCAAAGAAGCTTTCCTAGTTATCGTTTGATTACAGACTTATGCTAGTTCACCTAAGAGAACGCAGAATTATTCTCTTGATCCTCTACACGTGCGAATCAGACTGGTTAGAGGGGTGACAATAGTGGCGGAGGATAAACCTAACCGCGTCCGTAAGGGTGGCTGTGCTGCTTATCGTTTTATCTTTATCACAAATATCATTTTGTTTTCTCCCCGATTGAACCTCACGAGTGGACGTCATATCGAATTAATATCTAATTTGTAACAGCTTGGAATAATATTTTTTGAGCTTTCGTGTAAATAACGTTTCAAATTTAAAAATTCATTTTGTACTGGTTTATTGAGTGTACGTAATCTCAAAATATTATTTAATTCGTAAGAACATCAAGCTCGTATTAATTTGGAACATGACAAATAACAAAATTGATTGATATAATAATTGGTCCTTTAAATAGTAATTTTTCTATTTTATCGAGTATACCAAATTTGCTTAGGACTTGCGAGGTACAGAATTGATAGAGTAAAAATTATAGTAAATTTTAATTTCAGAGTTTCATTTTAAATTTCGCATTATTTTTTATTTGTGAAGATTAGAGTTGTCATTCGTCGACACGTGGTTAGTGAAATTGTAAAAATTTTAATTTCAGAGTTTCATTTTAAATTTCGCATTATTTTTTATTTGTGAAGATTAGAATTGTCACTCTTCGACACGTGGTTAGAGGAATTGTAAAAAAAAATTGGCATATCAGCAATCAATGCGTTAACCCAGGTCACGTTAAACATGGACAAGTGTATTTTCACATAGAGGTGGATTAATACAACATAATTCACCGGATAAGGAAATGGTAATGTGATATTAACTCTTCGTGGTCGAAGCCCGCGATATTCGCAGCTAAGCACTTTTATCATTCTGATTGTAGGCCACGATATTCGCAACTCAAGCGTGCGGCTTTTATCTAGCTCGCGCAGCTTATCATTAAGCGAAATTTATGAACTTTTCAGGTAATAATTGATAAAGCCCGAGCCTCCTTTGTACGAATGAAGGTAATTTTCACGAGATACTCGTGTCAAGAAATATAACAACCACAAAAAAGTTTACTCACGCGCCCCTCAAACGCAACTTTATCTGAAAATTTAGATAGACTATATCATTTCTCGACAAATCTTTTCAGAGCACGATTTATTTCAATATGACACACCAAAAATTTCTACATACAACAATTACTTTTATCTTATACATTGTACATGTTTCTATTGAAGATTAAAAACAATTTACAACAACTTGTCATTTGGTGTATGTGTCATATCCACAATTCAATATTTTTCAATGTTTTCAATCATTAAATATCTATGTACATCAAATTACTTTATAAACTTTTTTGAAATTTCACTTTAATGAATTTATTTAGAATTTTCTAACAGATTTTATTTTTCTCTAGACTACAGAAAGTGCAGTTTTCTGTTTAAATTTTTCTTACGACTCATTAAGATTATTTAACGATCATCAAGCTTCGCGTGTCACGAGCCACGCAGGTTTATAATTACCAAAGATTATATGTATATAGGCTGTGGGATTTTTTTTTTTTTTTATGCAAATTCTTGTTTTATTTCGTCATTGGTTCCAATAAATAGAAAATGAAATGAAAACGTGGCTCCACTGAACTTTATATTTTACATCCTTTAATTACAGTCTGTTTTTCACTTGTATTTACAATTATATTTAATGGGGAATATTTGGGAAATATTGGGTGAAAAGAATATTTTAAATACTATTTTATCTTACTTAAAGCATGGGATTTTCTTAATTTCTACGGTTCGTTGATAAACAATTTGAACATACAATACAAACACTGAATGCAAATCATTAGTTCCAACAAAAATAGTTAAAATAAAATATTTCAGGACGAAATTCGAATATTTTAAATGTTCTTCAAATCAAACACTATTTTAAAAACTTATAGCATTAAATAAAATATTTAACATTAAAAATACTATTTTACCCAGCTCGGTCTGCAATAAATTCTACAATTGATAGTTCTACAACGGTGCTTTGCAAATCAGTTTAGCGAAACGGATGGACCGAAATCTCCCTAAAGGTTTGACCGCCTTCAGCCGTCTATACGACCATAACTGCATATGCTATGAACATGCCATAAGGCGTCGACGTTCCGATGTGCGAAACCACGCACCCTGGTCTCCCCCGGCTAAATTCGTGAGGACATTTATGAGGATGCGCCTGTAAGATCTTATCGTCCATGAAAAATTCAACGTTTCATCTGTCCCACGGACCGAACTACCCTGCCGATCTGCATTAATTTATTTATGCCGGCCATTTAAAAGGTCCTCGAATAAATTTGACGGACGCTTTAAAATCTGGAAGGTATAAACGCCGGCGTGGTTAGAATTTCACACAGATCGGAAGTGATTAGCTATCAAGATCCATCATTCTACACTTTACATTCCAAATAGGCATTATTATTTACAGTCTGAAACTATTGGTTGTAGAATTTTTGATTTTATAATTTAATTAGATTAAGGATGCTTTGTTGTATAAAAGTTCCTCCCTTTTTATAATCTTAATCTTCGGATCGATGACGGTCTGTAAAAGAAAGTTGTAATATTTAATATAAATTAAATATCTTTGAGTAGTTTAATCTGATATTTACTGAACTTTATCATTGTGTGCAATATAATTTTCTGCAAATATAGAAGAATACAAAAGTATCGATTAAATCTTAAAAGACGAATATTCTCATATAGTATTTCATATATTTATATTAAATATATGCAATAATCAAATTAATTCATTAATTTCACATATTTAAAGTTGTTTCATTCTTGAAAAATGATTTGGCAATACTAAATTTTTTGTCAAGCACCACAGTATAAACAAGTTTAAATATATGATATTATTAAATACGTTCTTAAATGATTGAAAAATTAATTCATCAATTTTATATATTTAGAGTCGTTGAACTATTGAAAAATGATTGAGCAATACTAATTTCTTTCTAAAGTATAAGACTTTCACGTCACAAATCGTTTAGGAACAAGTATAGTTGATCAACGAATACGAATCGAAAAATGTAAAGAATGTTAAAAGCATATACAAGTGATTATGAAATTTATTGCAGTCTTTATAAACATATTTGGTTACAGGAATGTTGCATTTTAGGTATACGTTTACATTGCACGCAGGGTCAGATATATCCGCCATAACTCACCGTAAAGAAATTAACAAACGATGTCTTTATGGTCGTGGCTCATAAAAAGTCGGAACGAGTTTCGTTCTTCGAACGTTCTGATCATGAAATAAGGACTTTGACTTTTTCGATTTCGCGACCCGATATCGGGCGTCGCCTGTACCTGTATTAGTCCCAGCCTTACAACCCCATGGATTCTCATATGCACTTAGTTTTCATTGCTGACCCATCGTATGTAATATAATATATATCGTAGTCTGTGGGTCCCCGTGGAATAATGGTCGCCCACGTTTCTCCACAATTTTCTGACCAGCTCCTAAACCCGACTACACTTTCGTTCTTAAACGAAAACGAGTTTGCTCGATCCGGAATTCTTGTCGCCCTGGGATTTCTCTACTGAATTAAGCATTTTCGAGAAACGTATTGCGACAATATTCACTTGAAAATAAATTCTGCTCAACTCCACGAGAAACAACGAAATTTTATCAGCGTTCCTTTGAATAATAACGGACCCGATTTCTAACATAAATATTCGTCTCTGGCAGAATTATCGTTCATGTATCTCTTAATTATTACCGAGATATATTAATCTTTAGTTCTTTTTGTACTTTGGAACTCTATAAAATTATACCTTACCAGTTTATAGAACCTAGAAAATGAAATATAACACATGCATAACTCAATTTAATGGTAACTTGCTAAATTTTTTAATTTGTTACGTACTTATTTATTGCGGTTTTAACGGATTTCAAATTCTTTAGTTTACAATTGTTGAAATTGTAGATGTTTCTGAGAATACTTATTTATTCAGACATATTTTGTAAAAATAGTCTTATAATTTTTGCTCATTTTAAAAGTACGGTTTGTCAATTTTCTGAATAACACTTTCCTGCTTCAATTTTTAAAGTCTGTAACAGGTACGTGAACGTATAGAAAATGATAGGAATTATATTGTCAAGACTTGAATACGTTGTAGTTGTTTGTAAACTAACAACAAAATAAAGGCAAGAATGCAAAATAATTTTTACATCTAATAATACATCATTAGCATTTAGTTGATTTTTTTTTTAGCAAAAGCAGATTTTCCTTACTTCGATCTGCTGAGATTTTTACAATAACAATATCAAATACTAAATTTTTATTGATAAATCGATTGAAATGTTTCATTTCACACAAGATTTTGAAATTTTATAACTTGTTGACTTAATAAAAGAATTTGAAATATACAGCTGCGAAGTACATTTTTACATGCCCAAAAAGTTAGGACCTAGCGTCTAGTAATTATCTCCGACATAAATTTCAAAACTTTAATTTCTATACCCCTTAGAGGGGTCACTTCCTTAAAGAAATATTTTAGTGTAACAGGTTGCAAATTTTCTATAAACATTCAGTAAAATTCATTAAAATAATCTTAGTATCTTGTTTTTAAAGAGTGATTAAAAATCTATTAGTTGACAAACAATTCAATTAACTACAATGGAACATGTGATTAAAGAATACGCTGATGGTGGCCATTTTTATGGTATAAAAAATTTTTATGGATAAAATTCTATAAAAAAGAAAGAAAAATATTGAAAATGAAATTTGGAATTTTTCGGCTTCACTGTTGTTTGTAAAACCTGGAAAAATGAAAAAAAATATATTTCTCTGTGTGCAGTAGTTTTTAAGACATAGTGGATTCAATCATTCCCGAAAACGCATTTAAAGTTAGCCTTATCGTCAGTCTTCGATCACACTAAAAGATAAATAATTTCGTTATTTTCTGAAATACTTGGAAAGTTTCAGGAGCGTACTTCGAAAATGCGATACTTTCCATGTAAGGAAGAAGGTCACGCGACGCCTGTCAAAGAATTTCTGCATCCATCTCGGGCCGTGATCCCCGAGGCAAACACGAATCCTGTTAATCCGTAGGATCTTAAAGTGGCGTTGGGACAGTCTCTTATAAATATTTCAGGGGCCAGTTCTTAAGGGGGTGGGAGCATATATATCTCGAGGGGTCGAACGTGGGGGTGTATAGGGTCAGGGGCGCGAGTTCCTTTTCTATTATGCCGTGATTTTTTATTGACGAAGTGGACACTGCGGATACGGGGACATCTATTACTTTGTTGCTCTTCCTGGTTTCTCCCCCTGGATGCCGGCGCTGTGGCCCCGGGATCCTCGGAGGGTGGAAACTTCGAAGGAAGACCGACGGGGGTAGAGAACGGGACAGTTTTGTCCCAGGCGTGCAATGCACGGGGCCATAGATCACGCAATATCAGTTGTCAGGCAGGATCGAATGGCCGAGAGGGTGGACAACTGGACACCGACTGCCCTCGAAGTGCGAGTGATGACCCTCGAGGGAGGCCATGCAAAAACTGGTCCTCGGCAGCCTCCTCTCCCTTCGCGCTTTCACCTTTGCTGTTTATGGCGGAGGACACATAAAAAGGAATATGTAACGAGCGCAGATAATTCACGTTTTCTCTCTGCTGGGACTCCTCGGGGGTAGGGATGCTGTGGTAGCCATGGGGTAAACTTACTTTTTTCCTTCAGTCGGGTGGATATGGTTTTTTCCACGATATTCCTGAGGATTCTCCCGGCAGACCGTGAATGCAGAATTGCCGAGCCAATCCGACCGCTGACTTATTTATGCGATCGTCGATCGTGACCGTGCGAAACAATGTTACCGAGACGGGAAGCAAGTGGGTGTATTCGATTTTGCCCGGCACCCGTTCGGCCGGAGCTCTATCAGCTCCTTCCCGCTTTCAGCAATTGCAGTTTCGGGATCATAAATTTGTATTTCTATTCGGCCCCCAACCCCGTCGCTTGTCCACGCTGACCGTATAGTTGATGCGTTCTGCGGAGGATGAGCTGATTGGACTGCTCTCTCGCTATACGAAATTTCCACGGTGCCTCGAGTAAGGGAGACCGGGGTTAAAAATTATCGAAGTAAGGTGTTTCGATCATTATTTATAAATACATATTATGACAGCAATCGGTAGGTGTAATTTAAAACGTTAACGACATTAGACGAATTTAAAAATACTTTTATATTATTTTCATTCTATCGAATCCAATTCACATTATATTAACCCTCGGACAACGGACGATTTTTATATCTATATAATTAACAATTTCTAAAAATTTACTTTTAACGATATCTCGTATAGACGCATTAGCCTGTCTGATATGCTCAATGAAACAGCTATTCAGTTAGTTTAATTGCCACAAATTGAATCCTTAAATGAGAATTTCAATGTTTCCGATCAAAAATGAAAAAATGGGGTAAGAGGCTACAGAAGTAAAGTAAAAATAAGATATGGAAGATACAGAGAATCGTCTTTAATGAGCACGAAGAAAAGATTACGACAAAATTCATTGATTATGGAACAATATAATAGATCACTTTAGTGTCCATCGACAAATGAAATTGTTTTCATCCCTTGGCATATGTTCATTGACTGTTCATCTTAACAAGGATATGAATATACTCGAGCAAAATGGGTCTTGCGCAATTATTCTTTCACCTCCCAGCGAACGACCACCAAAACAGTTCGTAGAGAGTCGCTCCACAGACAAGACAAGTGCGTCCTTAGCTCGCGTTAGCACCCCTCATCCTCCGAAAGTAGCGCAGTCATCGAAAGAGCTACTGTAGCCAGAGCTACTCTATAACCGTCGAAACAATTCAGACCGCTTCAACACAGCCGTAAATTCCGCGCTGTGTTCATCGGCAAGGTCCGCGAGGCCCTTTCGATCTCTCGCACCGAATTTTTCTTTTACCTACTCTATCTCTCTCTCTCTTTTTCTTTTCTCTTTCTCGGGTGCGACGTCGCGAGCAAACGGAGAAAGACAGCTAGTTCGGATCTGCACGATCCGCCTATAGAAACGTTGGACAAAGCGACAGCGGGCTCCAAAATTAGCGCGTAACAATGCACGCGGCCGGATTCAGAGACGGGGAGAGATTCGCGTGTTCCCCTTCGTCTCTCTTCTGGTTTGTTCTTCGTGGTCTTCCTCGACGCGGCCACTGTCTCTCTCTCCCCCCCCTCTCTCTCTCTCTCTCTCTCGATTTCGTTCGCGGGCTGCCTTACTACCACCTTTCTTTCTTTTCCTTCCTCCCCTTATGATCGAGACGCTGCTGGCGGAAATTCTTCGGGCCTCCGTCGCGGACTGTGACGCATGCCGCGGTTGCACGGCTATCTATAGAGATACGGGAACGCGGGCCGCAAGATGCATCGTTGCACTTCTTCCCGCCCCGGCGTGGCACCATGGCAGCGGACTTCTTAACGCTTAAACGGTCCCTGTCAAGACAACCGACTACGCGTACGCGACTATTATTATAGGGAACACGCCACACGCTCCACACTTCGATTAACACTGCCACCAGAATGAATTCGGCCATTTTCGAGATTTCCATAGAGCTTGCTCACTTTCGTGACCTTGGAGTATAACGTAAGCCGTCATAACTGGATGCCAGATTTACGCTTCCATGACGAAAATGAATCGATCAAATATGGATCGTCTACTTAGTAGAATTATTAGTGTTATTATAACTATAATATGGTTCCTTTTTTAAGCAAAAAACACAAGGTTGATTCGTCTAAAAATATAGAATTTTATTATTAATTACATAATAATACATAATAATAATTAGATAATAAATAATTATTATATGTTTCCCACGTGTTGTACTAACCTAAAAATATAGAGAATCAACAATTAAATATTTGTGCTTCCCTATATTATCTCAGCACAAGGTTTGTATAGCACTTGTGCTCGTAGATTTTTATAATTAAAGGTTTTTTTTTATTTGTTCGTTTACTCACGAATTATCAAAATCAATTATCAATTAATTGTGCGTTTAACTGTCAATCTGTATGTCTATCTGTTAACTTTATTGTTTACTTTACTGTTTACTCATCAAGCTGTACACAAAGCTTATATAACTATTTGAATTATAAGAGTTATTACAATTTGTAGTACCTTGTAATCGATACGGAACAGTTTTATTTGCGAGAAGTGCCGCAGTCTAACAGCGGCGGATTGTTGATTTTGTTTGCCTACCCAATTAACCCAAATTAAAACAAGTACAAACGATTTTTGTCTAAGCTATTTTTTCTTACATTCTTATTTTTAATTGTTCCTATTTTTATTTTTTTTATCGCGAAGGGGTCCTTTGACTGAACGTGACCCTGGGCAGCAGCCCATAAGCATTACAACGATGGCAAATGCTCGATTGTACGAGCTATTTCATGCAGAAGTCAATTTGCAATGAAAACATTGTCTTCAGATAATTGGCTATAACTTTTTCTTTCTGCAGCGAAAGCGTAGCTGGCGACTGTGAAATTTTCTATCTAAAAAATAGAATGTGTCCCAGGGTTTGCCAGATAGTGCCTTAATTATTATCAGAATGAATTTGCAAGTGCGTAGTCACAGTTAACAGAATGCGTTCTGATCATTATAACTTAGCTGCTTCACTAGAGCGGGTAGGCATTATCAATGATAACCAATGTAAATGCAATCAGGTTTGTGAAACCCTGGACCACATAATATGGCAATGCGAACTGTACAATTCACAAAGACGGAAACTAATAAATTCCCTACTCAGTATGTGCCTCCAACTGCCCCTCAATATAGACGCAATTATCGCAAAGCCAAATATCAAAGCTTGTACTAGCATCCACTCCTTTTTCCAAAGCTGTAACCTACATATTTAGCGTCAGCGGATATTGCTGTTATATTTACTTGTATTTCATAGAACTCTTATTGTATTATTCCTGTACTCCACGTTATTGTATTTACCTACATTATCCATGTAAAGCAAAATAAACCCAAGAGGGTTTCGAATGCTTATAAATAAAACAAAAATTCGCAAGTGGAATAAATATAACAGCGAACAATAGAGATAATTCAAGACACATAATGTTTCCTTTTTGTTTACCTTCCCTAATGTTCTTGTGTTTTTATATACGCTGTATTAAAATGTAATGTATACTATAATAGGTTTTTAATTTGCGATCGAAAATTTATTTATTATAAATATATTTTTATTTGCAGCGCCAGGTTCGATCAAGTAAGACAATGAAAAAGAAAGGAAGGAGGTGTTTCGTCCTAGACCCACTAGAGGACTCATCAGTAAGGCTATCTAGTGGGTCTTGCCTTATACACGATAGGATGCTAGAAGGCAATTTGAAAATTGTATTTATACTGTAAGGTGACATTTCAGTAACTAGCGAGAAAGACTCTGATTATGTTGTCCATCTAGAGGGGCGATGTGTACCCAAGTAGCACCGTACATCCGTGGGATGTCCTTTCATGTCCATTTTACGTCCATACGTCCCACGTCCGTTACGGACGTCCCTCGGACATTCATTGGACCTAAATTTCGGATGTCCCTAGGATCGCACCTTATTCGGACATTCCTGGGACTTATATCGGACATGTAGGACGTATCTCGGACATATGGACATGATTCGGATGTCCTTGGGACATACGAAGGTCCAATACGGACGTACATTGGACGTACATCGGACGTCCGGGTGCTACTTGGGTAAGAACTAGAGTTCGTTCTTTTCAGCATCTTTTTTTCTACCTCAGGTGGGTCCTCTAGTGGGTCTAGGACGAAACACCTCCTTCCTTTCTTTTTCATTGTCTTACTTGATCGAACCTGGCGCCGCAAATAAAAATATATTTATAATAATGTATACTATGTTCTAATAAATCTCATATGAGATTTCCTTAAATAAAAAAAAATTGAAGACACGAAGAGACCGTGCAATAAAGCATCCAGCACACTGTCATCGGCTAGGTTCGCAAACGTTGTATGTATTAATGCTCTCCTCTAGGGTTGACTCCCCCTTCCAACCCGATGCACCTTTCTTGCACATGCACGGCTGCATTGTCGTCTTTAACACTTTTTCTTCGCCACCTCTGACCAGTCCATTTCGTTCGGATGCACGCCGTTTTCACAGTCGACTGCTCCGATCCGGGACGCCTCCGAGGACGTTGCATTTACAGTTTCTTTTCCCCTTGCTCTCTCTCTCTCTCTCTCTCTCTCTCTCTCTTTCTCTCCTCGTTCGCTTCTCTGGTTTCTTTTTTTCTTCACGAGCGACGTCCTTGACGCGGTGTTTTATGTGTCGGTGATTTTACCGCGGGATACGGCCGCGTGTTGTAGGCTAATTAGGTCGTTCGCTTCAAGCCTGGGTCACATTCATTGGTTTCTTCCATTGCTCCTGGTCGCTGGCGGACGATTCCGATTTCTTGGAACTTCTTGCGTCCGGTGCTAATCGCAAAACCACCTTGACTTTCTCTTATTGTTCGTCGGGAACGAGCTTCCCCGTTTCAGAATTTTCGGATTAATTAGACTCCTTCTTTTTGGGCGAGCAGACTTCTAAGAGGTGGAACATTGTAGCGAACAGAGTCGCTATATCAGGGGAACTTACTCGAATTCAGGAGAAAAACCCCGCCATGGCGGAGGCGCGGGGGAATAGCATCGTAAACTGGGAAGTTAGAGTGGGGGGATAAGTCTTAAGGCGACTCTGGTACCGTCGGAAGCCTTGTCGTGCCGATTCTAAGGGTAGCAATATGTCCATTGCTAAATTGAAGACTGGAATTAAGAAAGGATGTAAGTGCCAAAATAAAAATTCCGAGAAACATCCTTGTAATACTTGTAAGAATGCAATTTATGTCAGGAACACTTAATAAAAAATTGCAATTTGTAGTTGATACAATTTACACCAGTGGAATAATGAAAGTTTATTTGCCGTTTTCTTTGAAAAAATGGGACAACATACTAATCAAACATCAAGGAACTTTCGGCCTGATTTCATTGCACTGGAATTTAAAGCCAGTGCATTACATCCTTTTCTGCGAAAAAAAACAATTTTTGAAAAAATGGTACTTAGAGCCTTTTTAAGTCCAGTCTTCAATTATAGACTCCAGAAAATCACAGAAAATATAAGAAACCAGACAGATAGAATTACCAGTCTGGAAAGAACCACGACAAGAAAAAGTTCAGTCTTCAGTTTTAATAACAATTCGTTTTCTTCAATATATCATGGTGAAAGTTAATTAATGCATTTCGAATTCTCAAAAAATTGTCGACATTTAAATTTAAATTATGATAAGTCTGGACTCGTTTTAAAGCTTTGTACTGGAGACCCATTTTCATAAAAAATGCTATATATTTTAAAACCTGAGAAACATTGCAAAATTTTTCTTGTTGCTGAATTCACTACTGGTTTCAAGATTGAATGCTAACCTCGTGTTTCACGATTTCTTTCGTCATCAGTTGTTCAAGAGTTACATTGTTGTCGATTATTTTTTATCATAAATTTTACAGTGTCCGATGATTGGTGGTACAACCGGAAGGTGGCGAAACTGCGTGAAAAAATAAGTCAGAAATGTAGAATGAGACTTTTTTATACAATACATTCTTGTCAGGAAAATCGAATTTGAAAAGTCAATAGAAAGCGTGCTATTAAATAGGAATCGTCTGACGCGTCTGTTCATAACCTACCGATTCTACTTACGAATGCTGAGTACGATCTTGATGGATTTTCATAATTGATTTTCTCGAAAACTAAGCCTCATATGAACAAATTCTATTCTACATTCTCGTATTATTTCTTTATATAGAATCGCCGCTTTTGCGGTTGCAAATAGACGCATCTACTGTAAAAATCCTATAAATGTAAAGTAATATTTCTGTCTAAATGTCATAAACTTGAAAATATTTATATAACCCCATTACTTCTTGAAGACAGTGTAAAATAGAAATGTTCTACATTGATTGTCGTAAGCAGGAGTAAAATAAAAATCGATTTCATTCATCATCCATATCTTCATGATACATAGTTTTAAATCTATCTAATCTTTTACTGTTCTATTAAATTTCACCAATTTCTTCATAAATACATAAAGATCTGTAGTCTAATTATAAGACAAAGAGGCCATATAAAAGTTTCTTTCTCAAATTGTCTTAATATTTTTACCATTTCATAAATATATACAATCCGCAGTCTAAGAATCACTATGCATAGTGCATTATGTATGCATACATGTATTTTGCATAATCAAATAAAAATTTTCTGCAGTCAATTTATTTTCTTTCTTAATATGTTTAATATGCCGAAAACAATATAAGAGTATTTTGTAATTTTTCTAGTGGATTTAGTGTTCCCAATCATAAATATATACAATCCACAGTCTAAGAATCACTATGCATAGTGTATTATGTATACAGGGTGAGTCACCAAACGTTAGCACCTCAAATATCTTTGTTGTTTCAAAAGATACCTAAAATATGGTAAGGACAAAGTTGAATGGTACAATGGGGCTGACACGATGCAAAAAAATTTTGTTTTTATGTCATTTTTTTGGAGATATCAAGGTCACCTTGACTTTTTTAAATGGAACCACCCTTTTTTAAACACCTACAATGATAGTCCCTTTCATTAGGAATTCAGTGACTATAATTAGTCCAAGGTCAATCAAGGTCAAGGACAGGAAAAACGTATAAAACTAAAATGTGGAAGCAGCATATACACATACAAAGTATATACTTACTATATATATAAATATATACTTACAAAGTATATACACATACTTTGCACAATAAAACAAAAATTTTCTGCAGTAAATTTATTTTCTTTCTTAATATGTTTAATATGCCGAAAACAATATAAGAGTATTCTGTAATTCTTCTTAAAGCCGCTGTCTAGTTATGATTTCATCAACAATTCCTCTTTCAATTAACCAATCGTCCTAAAAAAAATCCGGAAGCAATTTTCATAGGCCACTAGCGACGAAACGGTCGCGCTTGTATCAGCATTATCTCGGCGGCCGCGTTCATTTCGCAGCAATGCGTCAACCGGTTCGGCTCAATCGCCTAAACAATTCTGTCATCCCGCGGAATTTCAGCCCGTCCATAACTGCGTGCATATTGGGGGAGAACGGGTCGTCTCCGTCGCGCTCCGGAACGCGACGAAACAAATGGCGTGCCGTGGAAAATGCGAGGCAAATCAGACAATTTCACGGCAGATAATCCGGGATGTATCCGCGGAATCACGGACAGGCGTGCACACGTAGACCGAGCGTGGGGAAGGGCGTCGACGACGACGACGGCCAGGAGTCATTTAGGTGATGTAGAGAGATCGAACGCTCCTCCGGAAACAAGCTGGAAAGAGCGGCCTCGGAGGAAGAGAAAAAAAAATCCCGGATAGAGACGACGGATAAGGGCGGTTTGCGGAGGCGAAGGAGAGGGTCGCGAATACTCCGGTGCACGGATTCACGGAGCGTTATGATTTGTACCGGGGCTCAGACTTCCGTCAATAATTTTCCGGCAAATTAAACTCTAAACTTCCTCCCCCAGTTCTGTAATTCTCGGAGGAACGGCTACCAGCGAGACGTTTCAATGCAAAAACTTTCGATTCGTCGGCCCGCGAGCGAGCGATCCGCTCCGCTTGCTACCCCGCATTGATTATTGTATCTCTCGCATGCTCGCGGCACCGAACATTAACTGGAATTAGGTGACTTTCCGTCGAGATTCGGGGGAATGCCGAATCATGCTGGCCTGCGCGGAATTCTGATCTTTTTCAGATAGTCGTTATATTATCGGTATGGAGGGTGTAAAAATTTTGTTTCCATGTGTCTTAAACAGAGATCGATACAGTTACACAAGTTTTACAGAGCTTTTATTATTATTATTTATTTATTGCTTGTAACCGAATAGGCATTACGTAGCATATACAATACATGTACAGTTTCGATACAGTAGAAAATACAATACATGAATATGTTGATGTACATATGTCAAATGTGAATAGTTAATATATTTCTTTTCTCACGCTATGAGAAAATATTTTATATATACAAGGTGCGGCACCTAACACTAAAAACACCTAAAAAGGATCAAACCAAAACTTAGTTGATATCTAGGGGCTCGTAATCTGATGTTATTTATTTTTTTATAAGTGAAGACGTCAAGGAGATATGAAGGTCAACTCTATTTTTTAAATGGAACGGTATGGTTTTTTATTTACATTCTAATAGTGTCTTTCAAAACGAATACAGTGACCTATTATGAAGGTCATTCAAGGTCACGCAAGGTCAACTGCAATAGAAAATAAAATGTCTCAAATAATAAAATATGTATAATAAATTTAAATTATAATAGCATATATATACTATTCGTTTAGTGAACACTTTGAATTGAATTTGATGAATACAGTAAAGCGTCAATTATCCGAACCAAATGGGATCGAGGTGGTTCAGAAAATCGAATTGTTCCGGTAATCGAACAATTTAGACAAGCAAAAAAAAAATATATATATATATATATAATTGCGTCTGTAAGAGAAAGTGAATTATATTTTCCATGTTAAAAAGTTAATTAATAAACAAGAAAAAACTATTTCTTTTTTTAATAACAAAACTTACTTACTTAGTGTAAAAGCATGATATTTTTGGTCGTTAAAAAAGCACGTGTTGACTAAGTGTCGGCAAGATACATAGTGAAATGACAACCGATGTTAGTATGTAGGAGACGACAAACGTCGTAGTTTGAAAAAGTATTATGCTTTTACACTAAGCAAGTAAGTTTCGTTATTAAAAAAAGAAATAGTTTTTTCTTGTTTATCAATTAACTCTTTAACATGGAAAATATAATTCACTTTCTCTTACAGACGCAATTTATATTTTCTGGAAAATGGTCCCAAGACGGACCGAAACGTCGAAATAAAAGTAATATTTTGTAACACAGCTTAGTTAGTAGCTTAGGATCGAACCTGTGCGCCGTAATTCATTTAAAATTTATTAAAAATTGGTAGGTGTAATTCGAAACAGTGAATGCATTAGAAGAATTAAAAAATACTGTCATATTATTTTCGTCGTATTAAACATATTGAGAAAGCAAAGAAATTTCTATTTCGCTTCAGTTCGTTAGAAATCAGGTGGTTTCTTTTGCATAAAGGTCTGCTGTCTACTTATTCTTCAAGTTACGCATTCCTTTCACGCAAACTGACACATGGTACCAGTGTCACGTGGTTATCCTTTCAACCAGTAGCACCTGTTAACCAAGTAAACCGGTTAACCGATTAACTAATCCCTTAAATCGGATGCCTGTCGGAGATCAGTTGACCGGTTAACTCGAGCGCCCGCAAAACGCCAGAACTGGTCGTCTAGTGAAACACAATTAGATGGACAGCAAGATGTTGCTCGCTTCGTAACCTAGTTTCTCAAAATCGTACAAGATGGTACCGTTCCGATATCCATAACATTGCTTAACATAACCGCTGAACTTGCGTTAGGTTTACGCCACTGTGTAGATAGCTATATCTTTTTGTATAATCTTGAAACTTCTTAATTTTTAATGAAATAATTTCTTACGCCAATCGCCAATGTGGATCGGTATTAGCATCAGTACTGTCACTCAGTAATCAACAAACTGTGGATCATTATGCAACAAAAATTGTCTGCATCTCTTGCAAGAAATGCATACAAAATTGTGTGCTTATTGTTTCTTCTCTTACTAATTTTAATAGAGGAGAAACCATATATCGACATCGACGATTAGTAAACTTTTTCAACAATTCTGAGTTTCATCTTCTCAATTTTGCTACAATGATTAAATATTTTTAATAACAAATGAGTGTTGCAATTATATAAACACATGTTCTTAAATAGAACAAGAAATATTCAAAAGGGCAAAACACAATTTATCAAACAAGAGGAAAAATTTAACAATGACGGACAAATGGAAGGAGTATTTATAGAAAGAAATTTAATATCATACACAATAGAATAAATAGATAAATAAACGTAATTAATTTAATCTCCAATTATTATGTACCTTTACGTCATACAGCTTTTTTTCGAGGAAAAGAATGTATAATATTTACAAATTTTACAATCTTCCATGAATGATATGTAGACAGAAGAACAGCGTTTTATATAAAAAAATTAAATTGATTTTGTAATCTGATACCTAGCAAACCTATGAATAAATACCTTAATTTTATCCTTGAATTTTTAAACTCAACCAAATACAATACACTAGCATTAGCAAGTTCTGAAATAAAATAGAAAGGGCTAAAAGATGAACTTTATATTTTAAAATGAAAGAGGAAGGATCCTTTAGATTTCGTAGAGTCGAAAGATAAATTAAAATATGATTTATATTCATCTACCGCCAATCAAATGATTTACGAGTTTGTTATGTGACTAGGACAGTGGGGATTATGTGATAGCGTATATAGTCTGGCATTTTTGAGCGAAGTAAGTATGAGGGCCATTTTGCTAAAACCCGGACTTCTATGACAGCACAGGGTCCTTCGAGTTTATGTCGGATTTATGAGGAGGCAAATGGAAGAAAAACACGAACGGCGCGTGTTTACTGTCGACGTGTGCAACTTGCCGTACTTTTTCGCTGTGTCTCTTCGCCGGCCGTCATTCCGCGCCACTTTTCGCATTGCCTCCGCGACCTTTGAGACTCCCGCGGACATGCGACACGTACAGATATAATGCTGGAAGCTATGGGGACCTGCAGCACTCCGCGTGTTCCTCCCATGCACTCTGTCATTCCTTCGTGAGACATTATCCAAAGAAATGCTCGAACGGCTACCGCGAACGTGACTTTGGCCTATGATCACCGAAGATGGAGGATCATTGTGGGCTTTGCAACAAAGGTGATACGGCTTCATTTTTTATAAGCTTTTAAGTATGATACTGACAAGAAGTAATTTTTAACCTTGTATTTATCACACACGATCTGTTTAAGAAATACCAAAGGTAGGTCTGGTTTATTATGATATAAAACTTCATTTAAAAATGCTACATACTTTCGTCCCCATCCTATACAGGGTGTCCCAAAATTCGTGTACTTCCCGGAAATGGGAGGTTCCTTGGGTCATTTGAAGCGACATTTTCCTTTACAAAAATGACGCCAGCGGCTTTGTTTAGGAATTATTAACAAAAAACACAGACCAATCAGAGCGCGGCTAGAGCAAACGGAGTCCGACTCATCGACAGGTCCCGCTTACCGTGGTGGCGCCATTGGCCGAGCCAGAATCAATCCGCTGTAGCCGCGCTCTGATTGGTTGGTGCTTTTTGTTAATAACTCCTAAACAAAGCCGCTGGCGTCATTTTTGTAAAGGAAAATGTCGCTTCAAATGACCCAAGGAACCTCCCATTTCCGGGAAGTACTCGAATTTTGGGACACCCTGTATAATTCAATTATACTGACACACGTAATTTGATGAATACAATGAATGCTATTGTGAACCTATGGTAGCCAGTAACCGCAAACTGACGTTGCTAAAAGATATAAAATCCTTAAAAAAAATCCTTGACCTTTATCATTTTTGCTATAGGTTTATGAAAACGTTCGGAAACTAGGAAAGCAACGTGAATCACATTTACGAATTCACGCTGTTGAAAATTATAGAACAATGTAAGAGAGAAAGTACTTGGTCCGCAAAGAGTTAGCAAGGAGATTCGAATTAGCAATTTGAAGTTGTTCCTAGAGTTTCATCATGTTCACCACAATTTTTCCAAAATGTTTTCAAACTAGGAAACTGTTATAGTCCGTACCACCGGGCCCACGTTGCTAACTGCCGTAAAAGAGGGAAGCAAAGAGATGGCAAAGGGTCAACACGTGGAATCAAGCAGTTCGGAGACATTCCAAGGGCTTCATCATGTCCACCACAATTTTTCCAGAATGTTTTCAAACTAGGAAATTGTTATAGCCCGTAGCACCGGGCCCACTTGGCTAACTGCCATATAAGAGGGAAGCAAAGAAATGGCAAAGAGTCAACACGTAGAATCAAGCAGTCCGGGGAGATTTCGCGAGCTTATGCCACAGTTCCGCGAAAACATTAGCAAAGCAGGAAAGGAACGACAGCGGGTAATCGCGAGACCAGGTTGCTCTATCGATTCCGCTGGCGTTTTTCTTGGGCCCAGCAGCCATTCACCCTGGTCGAAAGCAGCCGCGCGCCGCTCCGCTCTGCTCCGGAAAAGATTAACGCTCGCGATCTTTCCCGTTGAAATCTGAAGGATCCCGTGGAAGGGAGGGACGCGTGTATCGATTCCGACTCAATAAAAAAGTCATCCGAGAGCTGCAAAGGCATCGCATTGGCTGTAAAACGTTCACCGACTGATAACATCCAGTTCCATCGAGTGGTGGGTGGCTTCCTGGCTGGTTGGCTCTTTTTCTCCCCACCACGTTTTCTCTCTGTTCCCCGGTCTCTCGCTCTCCCACGGAACTCTTTCTCTTTCCCGTGTCTGTGCAGTTCTGTATCCCTTCAATGTTTGTAGTAGGGGTAGACTGTGCCAGGATGCTGGGGATCAGGCTGTTATTTAGTTAATGACTATTCTCTCGCTCGTAGGCGCTGCCAGGTCTGGAATACAAGATCGTGTTTGAGATGCTCCGCGTGCTGCTGCTGCTGTTGCTGTTACTGTTGCTGCTAACCCTGGATCCGGGTGCTGGGGTCTGGACAGTTCCGCTGGCTCGCTATCTCGTGTAACAGAGAATGCTAGCTAGCCCCGAGAACTCTCTCCACACGCCGATATTGCACGCGTGTCCTTGCGCTCCGGCTGCAAGGAGTTTCGGCCACGTAGTGCACAGTCAGCGGCGCACTCGAGGAACGGGAATGTTACGTATGTGAGAAAAAGAAATGGCCGCAGGCATATTATGCGAGGACGGAACGGGAATTCGGAAATAATGCCTCTGATAATGGCCCTGGGAGCGGCAAGACTGCTGCCGATGGCTCATCCCTTGCTAGCTCCTGCCGCGGCGCACGGAATCCGAATGCTTACGGTCCCCACATTGATTTCGGTCTGCTCAGAAACTTGAAGAACTAGTTGGATTTAAATATCAGCAATCAACGTGTTCGCTATCATCCTTTGCTTCTACAATGGTTTGCTCAATCATCGTCCGTTCCTCATTTTCACAACGCAATGTGTCCCTCGTGTGTCAAATTAACGATAAATTATTAACTATGCTAATTATTTTATGAAGAATAAAATAATAAATATTTACATGATGTTGCTCGCATATTCACATTTCTCGATTGTCCCCTGAGGGGAAGAAGAGAAGAATACCTAACGCTTCCTCTTCTTCAAGCTCACGTCAACTGTCGATATTCAAAGCTATGTCTTGCTACAGTCTGAAGGATTGTTCAATACTGTTTCAAGAAACGACACCACCGTTTTGAGAATGGGACATTTCTGTACCTTCTTCTCTTTTTTGAAGTGGTTTTTTCGACACCGCTTAGTGTCAGACTATAGGGTATGTAATACGTTATTCTTCTCCAGAAAAAGGTATCGCTGCCGACAACTTTACGGTATACTGGACAAATTTATGGGACCCATCAATTCTGGGCCCATTTAGGAATAAAGGAAAGCCGAATGGGTAACTTTATCCAAGAAACTGCAGTGGCCTAGGATCAGCCAACAAAATGAGATCGGAAGAAAACTATACATACGTAGTTGTCGCCTCACAATTACAAAACAATGATCTAGCTTGATCAAAGGATTTGAAAAAATCTGAGAATTTTGTAAGCGACTGTCGTGAAGGTTGGGACATTGCTTTTTTCCAGATTAACACACTGAGAACATTAATGTCATGGTTGCTAACAAACTTTTCACGAGCTTTAAAAAATTAATAAAATCACTTCAATACAGTAGTACTCCATTTATGGAGATTTATGGAGATGCCAACGATATTAAATGATGTGAAAGTTAATATTTATTTAATACAACATCCCAGTGGGTCAAATAAAATTTCAGCGTGGCTCTCAATTAATACCTCATCATCCAATGTTTAACTGTTTTGCACTATTTTTACATTGATCGTGACGGGAACTTAAGTTAGCATAGCACCTTCATAATTGCAATATTCTATTAAATGCAATATGTCCTCTATATGCGTTAAATGCATTTATGATAAAGTTGGATAGATGTAACAGATGTTCTGCAGCAAAAATGTAGCTGGCAACTACACCATTCCAATGGTATTTTGTTTGCATAATTCTCATCCTAAGAAATTTTTATAGAAACAACGTGTCATAGGCACTTCGTTCCGGAGCACGGTAGCGTATATGTAGTTCCGACTGATCTCTTCCCGTAGGGCCTAAATGATTCTACGTAGCATCGGTTCCGTGACACCCTGTATAAGAAATTCTCGTACACGGTCGCGGTTTCGAAGTCGTGTCGGACCTCGCGGAATGACACCCCCGACCACGCGGGTCCCTCCACCCCCGCGAGCGATATCCTTCCGTAGGGACTATCGATCTGGTCCCTCCTTTTTTCCCGAAATCTATTTATACGGCGCAGAGAGCGTTGCTTACTCCTTGCATACGAAGGCAGAGAGGCAGCAGAGGGATTTCATCAGGGTGGGGGAGGATGCGAAGAAGACCTGCCTCTCATTCTCCCTCTTTCTCTCTGTCTCTTTCTCTCTCCGTCGGTCCGAGAAGGGGGTGAGTAACGCGAGGGAAGAAAGGGGGGGACTAATATCGGAACATCGACGGCCAAGTCGACTCGAGGATTCGAGCGAGCTGGATGTTTAATTAGGAGCCAACCAAGGCAGCCGGGGTCTACACAGGAACGCCAGGACGGGCACGGGGGAAGGAATCGAAGGATCCGCGGTGCGCAGGTATAGAAATATATATATATATAATATATATATATATGTATATGTATATGTTTGTACGTATCATGCGTACATACACACACCTATATACAATACTGTCCATAGGGTCGACTCCTTATTTTAAATTTGCTAAATAATTATCTAATGCGTCCTTTAGCGACTCGAAGCCCTTCGTATTTATTTGACCCTAATGGCTTGGCAGCCGGGAATTCCGTTTGCTCGTTACTCCCTGTGCCTCGCGGTCACACGAGCTAGTAATATTCGAACAACGAAACAGTTTTTCCATTTCTTCGATGCTACTCTACAATGATCACACTTTGAGTGTCGATGCTCTTCGTGTGTGACAATATTTTTAGTAAATCTGAGTATCGAAATGGGATACATTAACACTAAACCTAACACGAGGGGTCAAATGACCCATTTTACAATTTTTATTTGACAATTAATGAAATTATAAAGGTGTTTTCATGGGAATTTATTGAATATATTGTGTTTAACTCCAGTATATAATAATATACAGTATATAATATAGTAAATAATATATAATATACCAGTATATAATGTAATATAGTAAAAATCGCATAAAGTATAAATAAATTTAATCTTATTACTTTCATAATACTATACACATTAGTCACTTTTGATAGTCAGTAGGTTTAGTGGGGTGTGAGGGGGTTACAAAAATCATTGTTATGGTTTGTTATGATTATGACCCAAATTTTGTGTTTTTAATATTTGTAAGATTCAATCAATTGTTTCGGTTATTCACTTATGACTGAAAAGTTGTGGTGTTTCGGACACTTCAATGTGCCAATTAATTTGTAGCCCCTTCTACGTGAATTTATTGATTATTCGCAAATTGAAATATATTCGACCATTTTATAATTAGCACGTTGAGTGCCACGTTGAGTGAAAATCAATTTTGACTACAATCCATTAAGTAAACCCTTCGTGAAGATCTACGAGGTGTAGGGATGTCACAAGAATTGTTGTTATAAAATGTTTCACCTGAATTACAATAAACTGGAGTAAAATACAAGTTGATTTACTTAATACGTTTAACAGGTTGAAAAGAATATAATAATACGCAGTCTAATGATCAGCATGGTATTGAAAATAACTTGGTTTGAAAATTTGACAAAACGACCAGGTCTGGGAAGAGTACAAGACATTGGCCAGTCCCTTTTCCATACAAGCGTCCTGCAGAGTCGTTCAGTGATTGATTAAAGACCCTTTTTGTCCCAGGGTGGCCGGTTGAAAGAGTGTTGGCAAACTTTTCATCGAGTCTTGCCCGTTGAAAGAAGGAGCCTCGGAGAGAAGCTAAAACGACGCTTCGCTTTCGCTTTGGGCGGAATTAAGAAATGGAAAAGGTATCGGTCGGTCCGCGAATTAGAGCAGATTACCGGGGGATGGAGGGGGCGGTAGCCTTAAACGTAATCAAGAAGTTCGGACGAGAGACAATGCTGTGGCTGAGAAACGAGCGATTCAAGAGGAACGCGGGGTCCACCCTCTTTTTCTTCGCGGTGAATGCATCCCTTCGTATCAAGAAACACCCTGTATATATGGCCGGTACTGTACGTGCATGTAGAAAGGGAATCGAGGAGGGGATACACTCGTTTCCTCCCACAGCTTATCCACCTCCATCACCCTGGAGGCCACGGAGAGAAGGGAAGAAAGAAACCTGGACAGAAATAAAGCAGCGAGACCGGGAATGGAGGGACGCAACACGCCGAAGAATTGTCTGCGATTTTGTTTTACCTCTCGCGGCTACCTCTCGATCGCGTTCATCGATTCCTCACACTAACGTGTTCCCTCCTGAGGCCTTCGTTCCTGCAGAGACCCAAACGTGGTTGTGTCTGTGAGCGCACCACCACCTCTCGTCTGTGCACGTGCAAAAGAACGCAATGTGGCCTGAAATCCTGGTACGCGACTCTTTGCTCGAATCTGCGTGCTGCTGCACGAAAACTATGTGTCCATCTTCGTTGCCAGCCAAGGCTCCGGGTAAATGCCTGGAATTAGTTCCACGTATCGGGCCTTGCCTCTGTGGTTCGAAGGTGTCCGATCATCTGGGGACAGTGGAAATTAAGATCGGAGGCTTATGGAATTTTTTAATTGATTCTGGTTAGCCTCTTCACATACAATATTCTTGCGCGACGAGAATTTTTCGTACATTCCAATGTGACATTTCCACAATCTCGGTCTCGCTGGAAAAAAATAAATTTCGACAATAATCCAAATGTAAAACAAAAACATTATGAAACGGTCCTTAATTATTCGTATTTTACGAATATTAATTATTTATTTACAGGTCTCTGAGTTTAGAATGTTTACTACTTTTTTTGTGAAAAAATATTGTAAATTAATTAAGAAATATACATACATACATGATCATCAGTATTAATGAAATTTGTATTGTTCAATAAATAGTGTTACAACGATATTCAGTCATTATTGCTAGACTATGGATTTTTCATGAGAATACAAACTTAAAAAATTCCAGAAAGTAACATTTCTTTTGAAGAAAAATCCATAAGTACAACTGTTACCTCAAATAAAACTTATGAGTTAGTATTTGTTCTAAATAAGAAAACAGACTGGCTATTTTAAAAAATTTTGATCGCTGGAATAAAAAGTAAGATGTTGGATAAGTTTACTACAGATGTGGTAATAATATTTATTTCTCTATGTTCATCATTTTTTCTTTTTAATTATTTTTCTGATGTTATATACATAAGATTGAATCATTCACATTATTTGCAGTTGAATAGGGTGTGAACGTGGAAGCTTCTCCCTTTAACCTGAGCTCAACCAAAGTTTTTTAAGATTTTTTCTAAATCAAAGCATATGCATTTTTGAAAATTGAGTGAAGGTGGATGATTGGTCCATTCAAGTAAGCACATGCAGAATTTTGGTAACCATTTTTTACATGACAAGAGTTAAAAGTTTAGAAGATTTTACGAGCTTTTTAGAAGACGTTATATTCTTTTCACTAGATTACAATTACGAGTTAAAAATATAAATTTATATTTAGCTTCTGTTTCTTGCAATTGGTGCAGTATAATATTTCAGCGTTTCTTTAATTCGGTGATGCAATATATTCACGTACACAAATGAAAACTTCCGTATTACTTGAAGTGCGAAGGGATGCTAAAATAGAGGATTCATTAACTAAAATGAGCACACGTAGAATTTTGTAATCTTTACATGAACTTACAAGAGCTCAAAGATGAACAATTTATAATTATAATTTAGTGTTCCTTTAATTTTGTAAAACAAACATTGGGTGTGAAAATAGAGGATTATTCATTTCAATTAGCACATGTAGAATTTTGTAACAATTGTTACATAAAATTGCAGGAGTTCAAAGATTTACCGTTTATAACAAATATATTAATGCTATCAGCACACTGGTTCGTTCGATTGTTATTTAAAAACACTTTTGCAAATTACCACATTACCTTCAACGTTTCGATCTTACGTTGGAAGTAATATTTGTAACTATTTAATTGACAATTTATACTAATAATTCAGTGTTCCCTTTAATTCTGCGAAGCATAAATATCTCTCATGTACCCGAAATGGAAGCATCCGTATTGAAACGTGATGGGCTGTTGAAGTAGTTGATTCATCCGTTGAAAAGTTCACATGCAAAATCAAGAAGCGTTCCTTCAATTCCATATAGTCAGCATAGTATATAAACATTTTTCGTGCGGCGAAAATGGAAGATTCCGCACCGCATGAAATTTAGTGCGCTAAATTAACGGGTAAAAAGAGCAGGTAATTCATCCACGCTGAAAATGACGTGAATTCAGGAAGCAGCCTGGCTGCACCCTGGTGAGGCGCAGAGAGTTGATTCCAGAGTGCGGGATCCGGAGGAGGCTGTTTTTTCATCCTTCAGGAAAATGTATGAATCGTGTTGTAGAAGCTTTGCAAGTGTGTGGCTAATGGCTGCGGAGGAGTTCTCTCTACACCCCAAATCCATCCTGTGCCCACCTATACGCACGCATACACACGTACACATACAGAAGAACCGCGGGCACATAGACGACACTTCGCGCGTGTAAATCTCTCCATAGCAGTCCCCACGTGGGTCGGTCGACTAACAGAAATCTCATTTCATGCCGGAAGCCCGAAAAAGGGATTAACGCCGGCCATTTTCCGCGGATCCAGTTTTAACTTTCTCGATGGTCCACCTATTAAAACGATTACCTATGACCAAGCGACCCCGGGAAAGCTTGCAACTTCAAACCACGCCAACCCCATCAAACCAGACCCCTGCTTCCGACCCTTCGACTTTGAAAAATGGACGCGTTTGCCTCAGACACTACTTCGCTCAGTCCAATCGTCTCCTCTCGCAAAATTGCCTCTGCACGCAACGTTTTTACACGGGGTTGAACCTTTTTCGCGATCATGTTTACGCATATCGTGTTCCTTCGCAAGGAAAAACAGATAGCCATAACGTGAAAGCTAGGTTCCAGGAGGATGTCGTACTATGCTATTCTTAAATTAGTATTGGCTTGTAATATATGTATATTCTTACGGTTGCCAACGTAGATATAGTATTTGATTTTATTCATTTTATTTATTGTTATATAATTATAACGATTTAGTTATGAACAGACTGCGTTTGGCTGTTCTTCCGTTTACGGTCCACCTCAGAATTCGATGAAATTTTGAAAATAGGTTCTTTTTTTACTAAAATGACGATTGGGTATGAACACTTTTGTTTTTGTATAAATTAATATCGAGATATAGCCAAACGTCGATGAAGACACGATAAGATTTTAAAAAATTTTCGACTTTCTCCTTTCTGGATTGGATATTTAAAAAATGATTAAAAATTAACGGGCAGCTAAGGGCAACTAAATCTTACATAATGTTTTGTATGTGTAGGCATATTACCGTCAAGAACCACGAAGAAATCTTGAAGAGTATTTCTAAAATTTTAATCACACACAAAATTGTTACATTAAATCTTGTTTGTGCATTTCTTATGCAATCATTTTTAAGAAACGTTATAAAATTGTTCCAACTTGTTCCTATGTTCCAGAGTTAAAACAAACAAAATTTCTATGAACTGCAAAATGAGGGAGTTACATAAAAATGAATTTCTCCTCTTATAATGTTAATATATTGTCTTCAGTCGATCAGACTTATTAAACAAAGAAAAACATTGAACAACTAAGTATCTTACAAATGAAGACCAACATTTTTTATTCATCACATAAAAACGCAGTCTTTGCAATTATATAACAATTAATAAAATTAATAAAATCAAATACTATATCTACGTTAGCAACCGTACGAATATATATTACGAGCCAACATTGAACAACTAAGTATCTTGCAAATGAAGACGAACATTTTTTATTCTGCACACAAAAACGCAGGGCGAAACTTCCGTGATTCATACCCAAATCCAGCGTTTAGTATTCCTACAATATAGCTATTTGTTGTGTAGAAGAATGATCGAACCTTGCGCCGAGAATAAAATTCATAATATCTTTCAGACGAAATAAAATTTGATTCGTTTGTAAATCATATTTAAGCATTAAAATACATGTAGAAATACAAAAAGTATAAATTTTCTTTCCTCTTCTATGACTGTTTTTGGGGATAAAGACGTTTTAAACACTGTAACTGCAAAGAAAATGGTACAGCAAGGGATTAAAGAATTTTTTCATACCACCTATAATTTTCAAAAAATGTGATTTTGTTCAGGAACTTGTCTATGCATTGTCAATCGTAGTCCGTCGTCCGCTGTGCAAACTGTCCATCTTCATGTTTACAGGCTTATGTGCGAATTGATTTGTCAGGGGCGCAGTCTGCTCCGGGATCAGCTCTCTTAGAGTACTTGAAAATTGCTGCCCTATCCCCTGGAGGAACGAAAGAGAGACCACCCTCCCCCCCTTTTCCTGGACAACCGTGTGTGCGAACATGTGGCCCCGCAATCATCATCAGTGTTCCGCGATATTCCGTGTAGCCCCTTTTTGCTCTCATCAGGTCCCGACGAGCCGACCGAACGCCTCGCACGAGAATTAGGACGGTTGTTCCTGTTCCTGGTGTGTGATCGCTGAAGGGTTGAAACATCTGCAACGGAAAGACGCTCGTTTACCCTTTCCGAAGCTACCGGGAAGTACTCGGCTCCGGAGTCTTGTTTTCATTCGGGACAAACTTCCCCTGGTTATTCCGGAATGGTTTCGCTTTCGCATATCGTGTTTCGCGACAGGTTTACTTAATCTTTGTATCCATAATGTTCATACAGAGTGGGGCGCCACATTTTGCCATCTAGATTTACGTCATTATTATTACTCATAGCAAACAATGTTTCAGATGAAGTTGAATGGTTTTGAGAGGGGCACATTCTGATGGTACATTTTTTATGTAGGTGGACGTGTAAAGGACATATGAAGGCCATTAATGTGTTTTTTAAATGGAAATATATATTTTTTATTGCATCAGCTGATGCTCCTTCATATTCTTCACGAAAAAGTATTAATCTATTTGTGCAAAAAAATCATTAGTTTAGGAGATATTTTAATTAATATATTTACATTGAAAATTCTTGCTCTCCTAGTACATTATCACATTGAATTCATATTATTGACCAGAGAGTCGAGATTTCCTAATAAATTGTAATTAAAATATCTCCTAAACTAATGATTTTTTTACACAAATAGATTAATACTTTTTTTGTAAAGAATATGAAGGAGCATCAGCTGATGCAATAAAAAATATATGATTCCATTTAAAAAACACATTAATGACCTTCATATGTCCTTTACACGTCCACCTACAAAATAAATGTACCATCAGGATGTGCCCCTCTCAAAACCATTCAACTTCATCTGAAACATTGTTTGCTGTGCGTAATAATCATGACGTAAATCTAGATGGCAAAATGTGGCGCCCCACTCTGTATGTATTTCGTTCTCGGAATGTTTTTTTGGAAATAGTAACACTTATATAATATAACACTTATATAATATAACACTTATATAATATAATATAACACTTTCCCCCAATCATTACAACTTCATTGTTTGGTGAGCAGAATGCGCGAAATAAAAAATCTTAAACGGAGAAGATAAAATTAAAAAGTTCAAAATTTTATTTAATATTTCCTAAAAAGTGGCGAACAAAAGAGTCGCAATAAAACCAGAAATTTTAAGAGAAGATGAAATTCGTTTCTCTTGACCCCGATCCCTTGAACCCCTTGACGATTGACAAACGATAATTGACTTTGTTTGTTGGACGTATAGTGTTTTATAAAAAGTACAA
>CM052336.1:26553612-26573899 GCA_028455595.1 Lasioglossum vierecki | reverse complement strand
GAAGACAACTGAAAATTATAAACGTTTATTTTAAGTTCTTGTAAATGCGAGTTTTCTTTCTGTTAAAGAATTTGTTAATAATTATAGTCGATGTCCGAACACAGATATAAAATTCTAAGAATGATATTGTGGAAGTAATTCCAAGGAAAACTGAAAACAGCAGATTCTGCAAAACACTCGGTGCGCGCTGCTGCGTAAATCGGAACAGAAGAAGCAGTCGAATGATTTCTTGGTTGCCGACGAGTTAAATCGTGCAATCTTAATGCTATTAAAATCAATGATAGTGCCTTTGGATTGAGTTCGTGGGAGTTGGCATCACGCGACCAGGTCTTCGAGGAACGAAACGGCGAGATGAGAGAGAAAACCGGCACCGCCACGTGTTTTTAATAATTGATAATCTGCACAGGAGTTTGTGAGAACCCGCGGCTCTCGGAACTGTTGCATGAACGTGCCCTTCTTTCCTCGCAGACATCTGCTTTCCGAGACGACCATCGTAACCATCGACTGAAATGCGAATAGAGAATAAAGTAAGTTAAACATCTTGCTTTTTAATATTTGAAATTCTTTAACGCCATTTTCTGTCGTTTCAAATTGTATTCTGTTGTTACATAAAGTCAATGCAATTTATAAGTACACGGTAGCGCAATAAATATAATATATTTTTAATATAATATAGTATATTTAATATAATATAATTATTTAATATAATAGTTATTTAATATAATTTATCCAAAAATTTAATATAATAAATTATTGAATATAATATAATATAATATAAAATATAAATGTATTTTTAAAACATTCTTGATGACGCGCGAATTATAAAAGTATATCTTGCTAAATGAATGTTTCCACCGTTTCACCGTTTTGAATACCATCTCTGAAAATGGTAATGGAACAAATTCTCCAAACTACCATTTATAGCGTAACGCTTGTATCTATTATGTCTGTCTTGATAAATATGAAATGCAGCAAACTTTATTTCCAATAATTGCCAACTTCACTTTATAATTGCAACACCGATGGATAGCTGAGATTCTTCGGATTAAAATTAGTCCACACGCGAGCAAAATCTGATTAATTTTACCGATTTAATACGAAATAATTTACGTCTTAATTGTATAATGAAATCGATGAAAACAGTTTGATTTACATCGTGTTTGGGTTCATTTTATTTGTAAGAATCTCGGCTAACCATTGTAATTACAATTGGAACGCTAAGACGAAAATTACTGAAAATAAAATAAAATTATTAAAATACTAATATATGGACAAGAGGCTGCAATAGGATACAGAAAAATAGAGAATTAATGAGCATGAAGAATAACTTACGGCAAATTACTTATTCAAATGTTTATCTATTTTTTCCACAAGAAGCCAGAAAATTAACTTTTGAATGTGCAAAGAAAACTTAACTTACCCAAAATTCCACCTTCTTGATAGCTAAAGAATTGAATGCAATATATGTCAAAGTAATTTCATAGCAACGATAATGTTTGAGTTACTATATTTACATTGTATCGTTTTCATATTCTGTTAAACATAGCATAGATTTGTTAACCTAAACCAAAATAAATCAATATGATTTACACAATAATGTTGCATGTCATTAAAGTTTCAATTATTATTAAATTGTACTCTTTAGTAATAACTTGTCCCATTGTGAGAACTACTTGCCCCACAACGGGGCAAAAAGCTCCGCTTCGCCCAAGGACAAATAACAATTTCAATATTTTAATTTTACGGTTAAAATTTAACAATAAATATACTCGTTGAACATGAGAATACCTATGCTATTTCTACGTCGTTTTGTATGTTTCTTCAAAATCGAAACGTATAACGCCGGTCTTTCCTACCTTCCTCCGGCGACTAGCCTAATTTTTCGCAAACTTGACCATCTTGCCGCGGAATTGGTTGGTCGCAAACGGAATGGTTTTTGCAGGAACTTCAATCGGAGGCGTACGGATAACCGTATCTCTATATGGAAGTACGTAATGCAGATTGTAGATCCCATCGGATCCGCAAATGTCGACCGGTCGGTTCGCAAGCTCCCGGGGAAAGAAAAGCAACACGGGCTTGGATTCACGGGGGCGAAACAACACGCGGAGCTTCAGAGGAGCCAGATAACCGGTTTCGATCGGTCCAACACGCCCGAAACATAAACGGAACAGAAACCGTCGGCCGTGTAACCGTTGGCAATCTGTATACATCAATACGTGTAATTTCGAGCGACAGTATCAGCAGCGGCGTGGCAGTGTATGATGCCGTCGGTGCAGCTGCATCCCCCGATGCTCTGCCTCTATAGCCACGAATTGTACGCGATGTTCTATACGGCTCACAAGTTTCCCTGGGGGGCGTGCGGGGGCGGGCGAACGGGGGCGAGCGACGGTTTCCCGGAACCCGTCGACTATACAGCCTTCCTGGATGGATACAGAGGCTAGGATTAGAGCTGATTGGGCCGGCCTCGTCGTGATTAGAGATGTTATCAGGCCGGTTACGCTCTCACCAGCGATCACCCTCTGTATCGTGGCTACGTGTTTGCGTTCTTCCTGTGCTTCACCCCTTCCCACCGCTCGGAATGCGTGCTCTGTATCGTCGAATTGTCATACCTCCTCGTCCCTCTCTCCCTCTCCATCTCTATCTCTCACTCCCTCTCACCCTCTCTTTCTCTCTTCTATGTCTCCCTCTCCGGTTCGACATCCCCGCCAACCATCCCTGTCGCTGTTTTTGATACATGTTTCTTGGTTTTGTCACGTTCCGAAGAACTCGTGCCGAATCAAAACTTTTCTAGAACGTACGCCTTCGTATCCAACGCACTCAGAGTCGCCACTAAAAATTGCGGTACCATTGCTTACATTATTAACCCTAGATCTGCACTGTTGGGTCTTAGAAACTCAGAGCGTCGTTAATTATAATGTGACGTCCATGAGTGGCTTGTTATTTTTCACTTTCATGAATTGTAACTCTGTAAAATAACAAACTATGATTTAATTTTTTTCTATGCATTCCACTAAGATTAGTTATTCTCCCAAAACCATTAAATATTCACATTTTCTGATTTTTTCTAAAGATCTTTCGATTTCGGAGACCCGAGTGTGAGTTCAATGTCGGAAAAAATAAACGTTTAAGTATTCTATGAGATATTCTATCAATTTCGTATTCATAAAATGAAAAAATCATTTAGACTGGAATTATTCCAGGTCATCAAACGGTTGAATATACATATAATAGATGAGTTCAAGTTTCTTGAAGCATGAGAATTTTATTCGCGTCTCGAGTGTTAATTCCACCCTTCTGTTTCTAAGAGAATATTTCCTTGTCAATTAATAATGAATTTTTACGATACAGACATTTATCTGTTTCTACTAAAGAAACTTTTACATTTTTACCTCCTTCTAAAGTCGTAATACAATATTACACTATCATGAAATAATATTCGATATTCTAAAGGATATAAATATTGAACTAGGATGAATGTTGTAAATTTTTGTTTTATAAATTTGCTATATATTTAAATTAAAATATCTCCTAATATTTATTCGACATACATGGGTTAATATTTGAAAAGCTGCATCGACTAATTCATAATTCTTTGAGGGGTCTACAAAAAATAATAATAACACCAGTATATGCAGCTTTTGAAATTAATTTTAATTTATTAATAATAATCATAATGACGTAAATTATAGTGGTAATATCTTGTATCTGGTGAATTACTTGTTCAATCAATTATTGCTTCATACAATGTGTTTACCATTTTCTTTAGAGTACTTATTGAAAACATTTTTTAAATCTATATCTTTTGTACAACACGCAAGTATGTTACAGACTCAACGATAATTGTTTTCTCTTTTGCTTTTGCACTCTCTCCGTTGTATCTCCGCCGAAAATCTCGTTACCAAACATCAGCCCTTGCATGTTTTATGTCCAGTTGCGGTACACTGGTCCCTCGAGGCTGAAAAACGCGCTAAAGGACAGATTGGAAAGGCTTTTCCAATAGATAAAGCTTCTCCGCTGACGGCTCTCCACATCAGATATGCGGTTCCTCTGCAACTTACATAATTAGGTTACGTTTTCTTTTTCCGAACTTCATTTAGTTACCCTTGCACTGATGCATTACCACCGGTATTAATCATGAATATCTTTTTATGGAAAAATTTGGAGTCCAACAAATAATCTACTCAAACTTACAAAAACATCTTTGTAGACTTTCAAAGAGCAAAAATTATATTCAAGTGGTACATTGTTATTAAATGGACAGCAGAATGTACTGCAGTACATTGAGTTATGTTGTAAATAAATATAATATTTGTATATTTTTATGCATATCCACGTGCAGTCTCTTAAATATGAAATTCAATTATATTCAGTCGCTATATATTTTTATTGAATAACTTGATTGCTCGTAAAAATAAATGTTATAAAGAAACAAATAGTTTCACATTGTCGTGAGCCAGCAGTTTAATATGGAAACTAATCTAAAATAGAAAGGTTTCCTCTCTTGAATGATTAATCTCACCATGTTTAATAACTCATGATATAACATTAATTAATTAGCATTAACATTAATGAACTATTCGGATACTTCACGGAATATAACAGGTGTTCAAAGAAATGCGACAGATTTCACAATTTATCATTAATTTCACGAGTTAACAATATGCATTTTGAACAAAAATGATTTTCATCGCAAAACAATTAAATAATAGTCACGATTTAACAATGTGCATTTTGAACAAAAATGATTTTCATCACAAAACAATTAAATAATAATCTAATTTAATTGCAATAACATTTTATTTCGTAGACTAACGAATTATTTCGTGCTTTTGAGTAAGAAGTTCAGTTTATTCAGCAAAAATATAAAAACAATTTCAATTAGTAACTTGAGAAGAAATAAATTATACAAAAATTGTTGGTACCTCAGTTAATTATGGTTAATTGGGTAGACCCCGAAATAGTGTTAGTGCAGGGCCCTGAAATCAACGATCCACCGCTGAATAAGTATCGAAAGATCGCAAGTAATGCATAAATCATTGAATTCCGATTCAGGACAAGCATTATTGTTCGGTGTACTCATGAAAACGAATCAAGGGGCTGAATCGGCTAGAAAAAAGGTGGCACGTGTCAGCGTGAAAAGCATCAACATATTACTCGCCATGAACAGGCTCGATAGACGCACTCTCGAAAGAGTCCCTCTCTCGTTCATATCGAGGCACGGACTCGACTCAAGTGCCATTTCAATTACTCTGAAAACGATTCTCGAGTACCTCTTCATGTCCGTAGATAAAGTATCGCGAAGGCACATGCTCTCTCTCGGCCAGTCGACTGATCCACGCACGGAGCCTGTAAACGCGATGGATCTGATAATCAGGACGGCCAATCGTATCGTCTCCTATAGAAAATGGTTCTCGACTTTCAGATTGCCATCGCGTAGATCACGCTTTTATGCGGCTGCTATTACATTGTCAACATCCATCAACGATTTCAGCAGCATTTTTATTTAATAGTTTCCACGATAACGTTTCCAGGGCCATGATAAAAAGTGTTCGACCAATCGAATCAAGCTCCCATCGTTGTCGCTATTAAATGAACACTTATGATTATCGCTTATCATTGTCATTTATGATCATGATTGACTATCATTATTCATCATTTATGATCGTCAAATATGATCATCAATCATGATCGTCACTTATGATCCTACTTAACGATTTAAAGATTATCATCGATTATTACCATTTACCATTATCATTTATCAATGTCATCGATTATTATTATTTATCATTATCCTTCATTTTTATTACGACCATTACGACAAGTATTCTTCATTATTATCTTTTATTATTATTATTCCTCATCGTGATACTATGCTGTTTGTCTATTATTCTCGCTTATTATCATCATTCATCACTATCCTTTATTATTCTTCTTTATAATTATTGTTTATCATTAACCTTCACGATTATTCTTCATTATTAACCTTTATTATTATTCTTTATCATGATCTTTTTCATTGTCCTTTATCATTATTCTTTATCATTATCGTTTATCATTATCATTTATTATCATCGTTTAGCATTATCTTGCATCACTAGACACTGACCATTATCTTTGATCACCATCACTGACAAGTATCTTAGACTACTATCGCTAACAATTATCTTTGAACGCTATCACTTAACATTGCCTTTGATCACTGTCATTGACCATTTTGCATTATCTTTATTCAAGTGTTAAGCGTTCTAACTCTTCGTCTACTGGTACCAAACTAATTAATGCTGACCACGTCATGTAGTACACCGAGTACCGTCACCGCTTGTTAGTTCGGGTGCTAAGGATGAAGCACGGTCCCAGTTATTGTTAGTTGGAAAATCTAATAATCGGGTTGTATTTGGCCGCAGTTTCTCCTGTTAGCTACAGTGAAATACATCTTTCTGGATGGTGAATGCAGATCTCTGAAAACATTCGTCATCGCGACAGTGGTGGCGACCCCGGCATCACAACGCGACGTTTCCCGGCACTCATTAGCGTCTGACGGCGGCCACGCGTTCCTCCTTAAGGACGAGTCATAAATATAACTTACGGGTGAGTACCTATGAAAAATTTGTCGCGGCTTAGCCGCCAGACAGATTGCGCCGCGCGGCGTGTGGCTGCGTCTCTTAATTTCATGGCTGCCTCTAAATCTGGCGCTTACATACTCGTTCGTGTGTTACGAAGTGGTCTGCGACATCGAACGCGTTGTTTTTCAACGTTGCTTTATCCGGTCCCGTTCGATTATGCTGTATCCTGAACGATAAGGATTCTCCCGTCTTTGGGAACAACATTGACTGCCAAGTTTCACCGCTCGGTCTATTTTGCTGCTGTCAAATTACTCAACAGTATACATACTAAAGGTGAAGTTTGTTTCTCGATCGGAAAGTGAAATACGAATTTATGATTTCGGCGCGAGGTTCGATCAATTTTACGCAAGCAGCAAATGTGCAATTACTTATAAATGTATCTTGACGTTTCGATCCCTATGTGGATCATATTCATAAAGAACATATATTGCGTCTAAAAATAATGCAAAAGAATTATAATATGGCAAATAAAATTAAAAACACCGCTTTATGAAAATAATATAATTATATAATACGTTAATAGGATAAGAATTAAACGGAGCAGAAGTAACAGAATGATCAGAATTAAATTAACGGAAATATTATAGATCTTTGAACAATTGTAACTTCGTATTTAAAGAAACAAAGAACATGAAAGGAAAAAAGTATCATTTTTTCATCGCATGAAACTGAGAATTAAAATGTAAAATAAATTCACAAATAATTTAAGTTCACATTGAAGTATAAATTCACATTGAAATATAAAACGACTTCACACATAATATAAATTCACATTAAAGAAAAATGAATTGCTAAATAAGATTTAAATACCACATTATAAAGTAAAATAAATTCCCATTAAAATAAATTTACGTATAAAAGACGTTACTATAAAACAAGAGTTTCATTAATCCAGAAAGTTTCTCGAAGTTTCCGAAGCCGTGTAACAATATCTAACACTCACACATAGTCAGCTACCTATTTCGGAGAACCTTCTTTGACTTCTGCTGCAAGGTTTTATGACTAACTGATAAAAATCACGTTGGAGGGTGTTAAAACGTGTCGGAAACTAATATGCAGCGCACTCATCGCTAAAATACCAAGCAAACAATCACGCCTCGGGTGTCGAGTGGAAAAAGGACTTATCACCTTGCTCATTTTTCCAAATACCAGACGGAGAAGATTTTCTACTTCGGATCGTTTGATTATTATACGGGGGTTTATAGCAAGACTCAAATCGATGGACGCCTAGTATCGTCACGTCGGGTCCGGCCGCCGGTCGGCGCCGTCTCGACTCCCAATTAGCAGTTTATCGTTTATTGGTTTTCGATATTTATTTTCTTTCTGTGAAATCGAGCCGAACCACGGATGCCTCAGAATTTTTCGAAGAATGGAAATCGGCCGAATATTGGTCGCCGGGGGAGAAAAATGTTTCTAACAATCTCGCGGTTGTCTGTAAAAATGTCGACTACGTTGTTCCATCACGTGCTTCACGATTTACATAATAACAAACGGTGCTTACTAATTGGACAAGAAATTGATTTCCAAATGTGTATTGACGTTCTACTGATAGTTTTTTCTTCACCATCCTGGACGTAAAAACAAAAATTGGCTTGCAATATTAGTTAATTATCTTACACTTTCGTTAATTCGTGCATTAATCTTTCATACAATCTTAGTTACACTTTATTATGTTTATATAATAATATTTATATACAATAATTTATACAATAAATTTATTATGTTTATACAATATCTATTTACTATATATGATTACTAATATTCAATACTAAGTTTTCGTTCGTTCGTAGTTGTATACTTTATTATACATACAGGGTGTCCCAAAATTCGTGTACTTCCCGGAAATGGGAGGTTCCTTGGGTCATTTGAAGCGACATTTTCCTTTACAAAAATGACGCCAGCGGCTTTGTTTAGGAGTTATTAACAAAAAACACGGACCAATCAGAGCGCGGCTACAGCGGATTGATTCTGGCCCGGCCAATGGCGCCACCACGCTAAGCCGGATCTGTCGCTTGTTTTTTGTTAATAACTCCTAAACAAAGCCGCTGGCAATCATTTTTGTAAAGGAAAATGTTGCTTCAAATGACCCAAGGAACCTCCCATTTCCGGGAAGTACACGAATTTTGGGACACCCTGTATACGTATACTGCTTTCGATGCCACTTTCATTATTTATTTTTTCCTGTCCCCTTCTTTTCTTTTGACATTCTAGTTAAAAAGAATTAACCTAGACGTTAATACAAATATATCCAGTTTGATTTATACATTATATTTGTTTATTCACAAGCACACGTGTTGTTTTTTGTTAAATGTGAATATAATTAATTTTTCTCTTTGTATTATTTATGCACAAGACGGTAATTTCAGCATCATCTAATTACTCAGGTTTTTGATGATTCAACCAATTAAAAGAGAGTCAAAGAGTCTTCTTAAAATATCTTTAAAAATTGATAAGCAACTGGCTAAGTGGATTTACTTAAGTAATGTCATTTGTAAAATCGTCGAAAGCGTCAATCAAATTAATAATTATAACTGGACACCGGAATTTATCTCTGACCGAATCGAACAATATTCTGACTCTAGTTCGCGATCACATAGTCGTTGTCAGAAACGCCATGGACGGAATAATGCAGTGAGAGAAATGTTAAAAAATCATTTGCCCTCATGTAGAACGCATTAACAGTTAATTTGATCAAACCCAGCGACATCGATCAAACAGGGCCGTGTGTTTGCTAAGAACATCAAACAGTGCCGACAGACGATTGCACCAGGAACATTAACAACTATTTTTATTACCGATGTACAGAACACATTCCAAAATACAGGTTGCATTGTTCCGGAGGTCGCGTTGATAACGGTTTAACGTAGAGGAATAGAGAGAGTCTAATGGGGGAGGGCGAGGGGAGAGGCTGGCGAGCACGCGGTTTGCAAGCTTTGTAAACGATAGCCGGTCGATCAATCGATTTCGTCAAATTGTAGCAGCCGATTCTGATTAGATTTCCAATTGTTTGCGTTATTTGATGCCGGTAGACTTGGCTGATTGCGTCTGATTACTCTCACGTGCACCGTTCCGTCGAGTCGAGCATTTTCCAGGTGCACTTCAATCAATCATCGAGTTCATTTGAAGTATCTTCAACACAGCTATTCCATGTACCTACTTACGTTTCTGTAAATGATAGATTTTTGCGGGTTTTGCACCATCGTTTCCACCGACATGAGGCACAACGTCATCATTTTGTCATCAATACTGCTGATTTTATACATTTGCGACAAAACTATGTAAAAGACTACAGAAGAATTTCAGGGATGTCGTCCATTGTAGCAGTTCGTCTACGGTTTAGTGATTATTATTTATGATTAGACTGAGGATTTTATGCATTTATGACGAAAAAGGATACGTACAGTTTATAGCAGTGGACATGTTAAAAATAAATATAATAATATTTATAATATTTTCAATGTATTACTTTCAGCTTAATCGGATAATTAAAACAGGAATACAAATTTTATTTGGCTCCTGTGTCCTGCTACCATTGCGAACATTTTTCATTTTGCATAAAGATCCGCAGTCTATTTATGATTATCATTTATCATTTTTATTGATCACTAATCATAATCTTTGATCACTATCACTGAGTATTGCTTTGACCATTGTCACTGATCATTGTTTTTTATCACTTTCACTCACTAATATCTCCGATCAGTATCACTGACCATTATCACTGACCACTATCTTTGATCACTATCACTGACTATTCACACTGACCATTATCTTTGATAAATATCGTTGACCATTATCAATATCCTATATCTTTGATCATAATTTATGATCATAATGTATGATCATAATGTACGATTATTATCTATATTCATACCCTATGATCATAATGAACGATTATAATGTATATTCATACTCTATGATCATAATTTACGATTATAATATATATTCATATTCTATGATCATAATGAACGATTATAATCTATATTTATACTCTATGATCATAATTAACCATTATAATGTATATTCATAATCTATGATCATAATGAACGATTATAATGTATATTCATAATCTATCATCATAATGTATGATTATAATATATATTTATATTCTATGATCATAATGTACGATTATAATCTATATTTATACTCTATGATCATAATGAACCATTATAATCTGTATTCATACTCTATGATCATAATGAACCATTATAATGTATATTCATAATCTATAATCATAATGTACGATTATAATATATATATATTCATACTCTATGATCATAATGAACGATTATAGTGTATATTCATAATCTATGGTTATAATGAACGATTATAATGTATATTCATAATCTATCACCACCGACACAAGATATTTTTTCGCGGCGTCCACTATATGAGAAGAAAGCATGTTCAACATCGCGAGCAGTCCGTCTACGATTTAACGGCCGTGAAAGAAGACAGATCAATGGTTTCAAGGGATGTTACGATTTTTCCAAGTTTCCGGAAAACCTGGGGCCACGCACCGGGTGTGTACCACGGAGCGGGAAAAGGTGTAAAGCAACCGGAGGTAGACAGATCTCAGCACTTATCGGTCTACGAGATACCCATTAACGAAACTAAAAGCCTCCCCATATATCTCGCTCCTCTCTTTCTCGCAGCCCTCTCTTTCCTTGGTCCGCGCGTCTACTGGATCCTCTCCTCTCCTCTCTCTCCACCCCGGTAACCCTCATTTCCCTCGGCGCCTCCATCCTTGAGGTAGACACATCACCGTCCGTTGTTTGTCCAAGGCTTTTGTTTTACTTGCTGATATATATTGGCCCTCTTCCCGAACGCTTCGGGGGCCGGGATAGGAAGACCGGTGGGTGCGGGGAAGGGTTTCTCTCTCCACCCTCGGATCGGTGGTCGGGGTGTCGTGGATCTTCCTCGGCCACTCTTCGGTTCTGCAATCGCAAGCCCGTTTCGAGGATTTCGCGGATTTGTTCACGCCGAATGCGATTCGATTTGCGTTGAACGAGTACGTTACTTTATACAAGCTAGGCTCACGTAACTGGGTCTCTGTTCGGCAACTCCGACTGTGACGGAAATCCCTTTTGCGATATGCCGATGATTCCACGTATAAACGCCTGCGGCCGGAAATCGAAACAATTATGAAATCTTTTATGAAAATCATTTTGTATGTATTAGCTGTAGAAATTAATTCGTGGCTAATCGATAGTAACTTTATTTCAAATTCTAATTTTTTATTTATGAATTATAAGATTTATTAGTTATTCATCAGATCGAATATTTATATAGAAAATGGTTGAGTTTATTGTCATAAAATAAATTTCATGCTAAATAAAAAATATTTCCATCGAGTGAAGACATAGAAGTTAAATAAAAATTTCTTTCTTCTTTTCGTAATTTTATGAAACTGTATTTCTATGCTTTCGTTTGGTACAACACGATTATTGGAAATCCTATTAATAAATACTACCACTAGTAAAGTGTTAATTATTTATAAAAAATTAACACTGGGACCACACTGCACTGAGTGACCACCGTTTATTTTCTTTTAAAAATGACAAAGTTTGGGTTGGCTGCGAATTAATTAAATTTTGTCAATACTTCATTCACTTCATGGTTTAGATTAATATTGTTAATTTTCAAAACAACAAGGAAATATATATAATATTTGGCCCAATCACCCTGGGTTAATAGTAAAGTTCACCCGTTGCAATTGAATGACGATTTTATTTATTCATTTATTTATCCAACGATTTTTTAAAAAAAAAGGAAATACAAGCTGGTCAGTTAAAGTACTCCATGTTTCTAATGTTAATGTTTCATAAATAATGAACAATTAATTGATTGCGGTGACACGAAGGATGTGCAAAGACAAATCAAATTATAAGGAATAAATTCGAAATATTTTTCATGTATTCATTACTATTTTTTGTAAAAGGAAATCGTCCAATATGACCCCAACCCAAACTTTGTCATTTTTAAATGAAAATAAACAGTGGTCACTCAGTGCAGTGTGGTCCCAGTGTTAATTTTTTAGAAATAATTAACACTTTACTAGTGATAGTATTTATTAATAGGATTTCCAATAATCGTATTGTACCAAACGAAAGCATAGAAATTTTCTTTTACATTGCAATCTTAAGTGAAACTATTAGATGATGTTATTGAGGTCGACTTGTTCGTTCACAATGAAAATTGCTGTTATTGAAGGTTCCATTAAAAAGTACCATAACATGCCACATATGTATAGTACCATATACAGGGTGTATCCGCTAAGTTATGTCACCATTTTTTAGGCATTTCCAGTAGTGCAATTAAAAAATGTTTTAGACAATAGTTTCTCAGTACTTGATGCGCTACATGTTCCCATATTCTTAATTCTGAAACAATGTTTTTTACGTAAAAAAGTAAAGGTCACCTTGACTTTTTAAAATGGCACTATGACCTTAAAATGACCTGAAACTTGAAAATTTTGTGCAAACGTAATTTTAATGAAGAATTATTTCTTACAATATAAATCAAGTTACATTAGATGTTCGAACTGCGATCCATCTTCAATGATACAGAACTCCGGTCTTTGTATTAGATTTTTCGTTGTTGCCATAATTAGGGCGTCTCGGTTTATGTTATTACATGCAGTTGTTATGCGATTTCGAAGTTCCTGAACATTATTGATTGCTGCATCGTATACAACAGATATTTCAAAATTGTGCAATAATGATCGGTCGGTAATGTGTGAACAATAAAGGTGAGCATCGAAAGAAATGGCGATGGAAAACGTGAAGCGGAAATTAATTGGTTGCGGTGACACGAAGGATGTGCAAAGACAAATCAAATTATAAGGAGCTAGATAAGAATGGGTAATGGTTGGATGCAGATTGTATCGGGATCGGGGTAACAATGGCCGTCGGCATGACGATGGAGCAATGCGGAGAGACAAATTGCACTTCAGATTGGGCGGTGTTCGCGCGCGCACGCGACAGCGTCCACGAAAACGCGCGTAATACTGGGCTCGCAGACTCTTGCAAACGGATTTCGTGGCCCGTAGCAACGCGGCCGTTTGCATGTTCCACGTGCTAACAATTCGGTCGCGGTTGCGATGCTATTTAACTGCTCCACCGCTCTGATTACTCCCCCGTGCCTCCGGGCGAATTAGGATTTAACGCGATGATCAGTCCTCGGAATGATCGTTCACGCGCATCGATTTCAAAACCGCCCACGGTTGTACCGGGAATCGAGATAACTGTGACGTTTGTTCTTCGGTTTACCATTATACAAGTTTGTTTTCGAGAGCTGCGTCGTTACTCGCCGTCAGACCGACAGCCAAAAATTTTGTTCTTCTTCGTCTTCGGCTGCGTGAACATCGATCGTCTCACGAGCTTCGAACCATCTCCTGATGATTATGCGAATCTTTATGCATTCGTGGAAAATGTATTCTCGGAAATACGAGAAATCAAATAATGTTTTTCTTCTATTTTTATTAGAAGGAATATATTAACCCCTCGCCGTACTTTCATGAGCCAGACTCGTGATGAAGGTTTTTAACCAAGTTTAATGTTACCGTTTCATTTTAGATGAAATTAAATAATGTTTTTGTTATATTTTTATTAGAAGGAATATATTAACCCCTTGCCGTATTTTCATGAGCCAGAATCGTGATGAAGGTTTTCAACCAAGTGTAATGTTACGCGTTTCATTTTAGATGAAATAAAATTCGATTCGCTTGCAATCAATGTTTAAGCATTAAAATAAATGTAGCCATACAAAAAAATATACATTCTCCTTTCCCTACGATGACATTTTTGTGTATAAAGTCGTTCTAATCACTGTAGCTGTAAAAGAAAAGGTACGGCAAGAGTGAAAAGAATCTACGAGTTAATGAAAAAAATGCTATCCCTTGTTTTGGCTTCCAGAAAATGAAGTGAAGTGATGAAGTGATTGTTAAAATGATGGAAAAAGGGACACCTGAACATCCAAGAAATTATGGAGCTTTGGAAATGTATGGAGGCTGTATCTATTAGATATGTATTATGATAAGGGAGTGAAATTAACCCTCGAGTTCTTGTATATTTTTCAATTTTGTGCTGTAACTTGTGAACTGTAAAAATTAAAATTTTTAGACAAAAGTCGTTTCGTTTACTCAGATCTACCATTTGGTACAAGATTTATCTTTTTATCATGCGTAATATGTACACATTAGGATAAAAACTGAGCACAGTTTTAATACACCCTCATCTCGATTGTATTTAAAGGGTTAAGATTTATAAACTTAAAGCTCCATAAATATTGAAACGAATTGTACCTGAATCTTTCTGATATATTCAGGTTAAAATAGTTCTGGCAATTCGATCGAATAAATATATACATCGCAAGATACCGCCTTAAAAATGTTTACCGGTAAGATTCCAACCCCCATTCAGCAAAGGGATGTTACCACAGATGAAATAAACCGCAGCCGACTTTCTGCTTGCATCCTTGAATCCTTAGGGCAGCTCGATCCTTTCTACATACACTGAAATATTCCTTTTCGAGGGAAATTTCAAAGCATCTAGCGATTTTTGTCTCTCATTTAAAATTTAAGCCGAAGGATTCAAAGAATTTAGGAAACAATATGACTAAAAATTTCGATAATGTTAGCAATCAAAATACTATATTTGACTTATTTAAACAAAATTTACAGTTTGGCTTTAGTTTCTTCTAATTACCGCACCAAATTTTTACTTGGCTAAAGATTCACAATAGAAATGCTAAACCAATATCATCATAAAAATAATTAGTATCAGAGTTGGGCATTGATCAATTAAAATTTTAACCAAGATTGATCGATTAACGTGTATGATTGAAAATGGTAATCATTGCAAATAGACAATTCATTCAATCGATTGATGACGTTAATCGTCAATCGTTGATTACAATAGAAATCATCGAACAATCGGAGACTTATTTAATTAATTGTTGAAGTTAATCGCCACACGGTCTATCCATAAATTCTAACAAGGAGGGAGAAAGAGACAGAGAGCGGAGACGGAGAATAGACGGAAATGTATCTCAACAAAAACTCATTTTACATTTTTTTCAGAGTACATACAGTTTTGATTCTATGTTTCAGTTTTGATTATATAGATTCTATTGATTATTCATTAATCAATTATCCGATTGACGATTACAATTGAAAAGTATGTAATCTCTCTCTCTCTCTCGTTAACCGCAAGTAACGATTGAAGTAGGAGTTTAATTGTTAATTGCGATTAACGAATGAAGTAGAAATTTATTCGTCAATCGTCGATTAAATGTTTACCCAACTCTGATTAGTATAAATATTAAATAATATCGATCGTAAGTTGCTTTAAGCATAAATTAATGATATCGGTGCATAGGTTCGATCAATTGTTACTCAAACACTACTTGCAAATTAGAACAATATTATTTCTCAACGTTTCGATCTGCATTTAGATCATTTTCAATCACATTAACATTGTGTCTGTAATTAAACATTGTTGTGTTAATAATTAAATGCATATATATATATATATATTTAGTGTTGCAAAATAATTAAAATTTAAAAATTAAACGTTTGTGATTGACCCACATGTTGCTGGTCTTAAAATCAGCGTGGAAGTGAAGCAACGTGAAGACGTTTGGAAACGAATATAATTGATCGTACATCGATCTATTGGTCAGATATAGATTAGGCGGTAAATTTAAACCTATATTTACTAAGAACATAACATTTCTCGTTTTTTGGATAGGTACCACTTTTTTGTGGTATTCCTTTTACAGGATTAATATTCAATTTGATATAACCATTTTTATATATACATTATGATGTATGTGTGAATTAATGCATAAAGTGTGTTGAAAACAAGGATATGTTTTAGAAAACTGATTAGTATGTATAAAATTAAATATAATAATAGAGGAAAAATAAAACGGTGTCCAGTGTTGGAGAACACTGCTATAAAGTCAGTTCCACCTGAATAGTTAAAACAGTATTTTTGCGTTTGGACGCGTCCCACAGAGGAAGGAAGTGGTATCGCACGATCCTTGGGAATCGGCGAAAACCTGCCGACGTCATTTCCGCGATGGGATCGCATATAACATGGCATGACGTGATTTGCTCATTGGACTGGCCGTAATAAATGAGAAGCCCGTGAAACGCACGAACAGCGGGATGAGCCCTACGGACCTCCCACCGAATTTCCATTGATCGGAACCTGAACAGCTCTACCGATTAAAAGAATTCGTAACACTAAAGTGAGCGAGACTTCGAGTGAGCCAGGGAGCGGGAGGGAGAGAGAGAAAGTAAGAGTCTAACAGGGAGAAAAGAGAGGAGGAGAAATGATTTCTTCTTCATCGAATATTTTCATTTGCTTTCGCTCGCTTTATTACTTCTCCTCAGTTATATTAGCAGTTTCTTCATTAAAAAGAGAGGCAAAAACGGGACGGAGATACGAATTGGTCAATTTGTAATGCTCGAATGTTGTGTATGAGAAAACCATGACGTTTTCATTTTGGTATAACTGTGTAGGTAGACTGTATACATATATGAATTTTTATACTCGTCGTCGAAACGACCTCTAAATCGTACCTTATGAATGAACGCATTATTATTAATTGCAAGCAACATTCAGAGATGGGTGACTAAATTACTAGAGTTATTTGCATACATTGACGAGTTTATGTTAAGAAAACTTTTAGATTATTTAGGCAGGTCCTGTTTTATTAAGACTTAAAGTTTGCAAATTGCAAATAAACGGTTTATAATATTGTAGGCAACATTATCGATCACATGAACAAAATATACGTTTTTTATTTGCAGTGTAAACACAGTATGTAAATTTACAAACTGGTATTTCTATAATATATAATCACTTTCAATGACAATTTTTATTATTTTTGTGTGTAATATTAAGAAATGGACGGATCGTCTCTTTTACATTATTCATGTATTCCGTAGCATTTATATATTTTCGCTAACAATTTCCTGATGAATAAAACAATAATATATTAGATACAACATACAGTTAATTTTTATATTCGATAAATATTTTATTACAAAAGTTGCTTATTTGTGTATATTAGCAAGTTGGTAAAAATACAGAATTTATTTCATATTTGCTGGGAACATAGAGAAAATATTTATTACATATTTTACCCAGGTTAAAAACTCGTATGCACAGTGAATGACCAGATAAAAATATGGTGGATCTGTGTACACCCTGCCAAGAAGAAATAGATGGTGCGTTTGGTATTTGGCACGATTGCCGAACATAAGACTTGGCAAATAGTAGGATGAAGTACGCCGGTAAGAAAGTAGAAATTCGATCGGTTTTCTATAGACTTCCTACTTTCTTAATGAGAACTGTTCCACTGCATTGATATTTAGCAAATTATTATTCCTGTGCTCTAAAATACAATGTTTATCGTATACATTTGATACATAACAATTACAAAGATGGTATCAGTAGAAGAAATATAACTAATGAAATAAAGCAATATAAATAATAGACAAATATTAATATAGATATATTATATTACATAAATAGTAATCAATTAACAAGTGTCTACAGTGAGAAACAAGTAAAGAACAAAGAAAATATTATAAACTTAATAAAAATAAAATATATGTACGGAAATAACGTACAACAATTATTACATCCACTTGCACAAATTGATTAGTTTGCAGTAAAATTAACAACATTAATAATTTAATTTATCAAAATTATATATAACATTCATAATACATTGTATACAAAATATTTTTCTATCATAATTGCAGGATTCTTAAATTTTGTAATAATCGTTCATATGTACCCACATAATAAAACACCATATTTTTCTCAAAGAATACACTTATAAAGAAGGAGAGTAAAAATTGAATAATTTCATAAATTGTTACCTAATGCGAAAAATAAGCATGAAATCGTGATGGAATCGTGATATAAACCGTAAATCGAATCTAAGTTAATATCGAACGTACGGTTATATAGACGCCTTTCTTAACATTTTCGCGCCCTAAATCCACCCTTGCAGTACTTCCCACATACTAGGGATGCCCTGTGTGTGCAGATAAGCGGATTGTCAGATCATAGAACACTTACTTCCGTGATATTGATTCTCGTATGTTTTGAAAAAGTGGAACTGAGATGGAGTGTTACATAATCAAATACACTTGCGAAAGAGATCTCTCAGCTCAATGTCAAACTGTCATGAAAACCATCAGAAGAAGAATAAACATGTGAAGGAATAAATACCACAGAGATATAAAAGAATAAACTAACGGAAAAATTATTCCTTTATACTTTTACCTGTATCCGATCCATGGATATAAAATAAATATAATCGAACATTTAAATGCAAAAATATTAATATTAGCAACAATTAGAATATGTATTTAATCTGTCAGGACTACCGGACTTAATCTGTTTAACAATTATAGATATAATTTTGACTAATTAAAATAATTTCTTGCGTAAAATTTGTGACGTAAAATGAACTGAAAATAACAGAGCATTTTGATATGGAAGGAAAGTCTGTTAAAAAAAATATCGACTGTTTAAAAATCCTGAGCGAATACAGAAACGTAAAAACGATTTTCGTTGGTTTCTTAAATGTGTATACAACTTAAAAATTTTCAGAGAAGCAACAGTTCGGAGTCTGTTCAACTTTCGAATCGCTCGATAATATTCCACGGATGCCTATACTTTTGAGACAGATCCCAGAAGACTACAATATGCGTCTCGATCCTAGGAAACTATGAAATTCTGACTGTGCAAATACACGGTAAATCAGCTCCAATAATAATCGGCTCGCCTCGCCTCGCCTCGCATCTGGTCATTCCCCGGTGGACTGGTTATTGTTCGAAACGAGGCGGACTTCATTTTTCATCGAGGAACGGCAGAATCGATCGTCAAACGACAGGAATGTTTCCCAAGATCCATCAAATTCTGCGTGGGCTACTCGCGCAATAAAATCTTCTGTTTACAAGCACAGTCGGGGCCGAGAATAGTCGGAACACCATCGCCGCAGGTTGTCGGTGGTGATTAGGCTAGGGAACTTCGCCCGAAATTCGCATTCTTTTCGACAGATTTAAACCTTAACCGGTCATCCAAATTTTTCGAAATAAACAAAATTCAGTCTTATAATATTATTCATATTTTTCTTGGATACCGAGTTGTTGACCATCACAGTAATTCAACATCGAAACGGTTTACACAGGAGCTCGAATTAAATATAAAAATTCAGAATAATAAAATATAAATAAAAATTGCCATTCATAATTCATCGCGGTTAATATTTTCATCGTCTTATATGTTGTAGGTACTAACCAAATTCTCTAAATGTACACACATAATTATAGACTGAGGATTTTAATGCAAAATAATAATGTTCTTTCGCAGGAAACAGGAACTACATCGAAATTTCTTTATTTAATCATTGTAATCGGTTGAAAATAAAGATACTCTCAAATTTGTTTAATTTTCGCATTTTTCTAATAATCATTTACTCATTTTTTACCATAAATGTACATACAATGCGATAAGTCAGGCTGATTTATGCGTATAGGTTTCATTTTTGTTATTATTATTTATAATTATTACTATTATGCTTATTATATGTACTTATTATATATTTATTATTATTATAAGTGCTTACTATAA